>CM056053.1:5687574-6887574 GCA_029574335.1 Rana kukunoris
GTAATTTTTGCTACATTTTTTTGTGAAAAAAATCCCAATAAATGATGTAATATTGATTGGTTTTGCCACAAAAGTTATAGCATCTACACAAAATAGGGTATATATATATGGTATTTTTTATTTATATTTTACTATAATGGTGGCCATCCAATAAATTTTGTAAGTGGACTAACAACATCATCGCGGACAGATCGGAACACCTAACTGACACTTTTTGGGGACCAGTGACACTAATACAGTGATCAGTGCTAAAAAAATATGCACTGTCACTTTACTGAAACTGTCTGGGAAGAGTTAAAGCGGAGTTCCACCCTTAAAACCACTTTTCTTTCATCCCATCCAGCATACTGGCGTCAGCGCCAGTATGCTGTTTTTTTTGTTTTTTTTTAATCCATGTACTTACTTTATAATAATCAATTAATTTTGGGCACACCTCCGTGTATGTCGCCGCTATAAAGCGTCACGCCTTCCGAAACAGCCGACCGAATAGCGTTCGGCTCTTCTCGGCGCCTACGCACAGACCCAGAAGCTGACTGCGCAGGCGCCGTATATAGGCGCGTCACGCCCTCCGAAAAAAGCCGAACTATGACCGGCCATTTACGGCGCCTGCGCAGTCAGCTCTGGGTCTGTGCGCAGGCGCCGAGAAGAGCCGAACGCTAGTCGGCTGTTTCCGAAGGCGTGACGCCTTATAGCGGCGACATACACCGCGGTGCGCCCAAAATTAAATGATCTATTATAAAGTACGTACATGGATTAAAAAAAAAAAAAAAACAGCATACTGGCGCTGACGCCAGTATGCTGGATGGGATGAAAGAAAGTGGTTTTAAGGGTGGAACTCCGCTTTAACATCAGGGGTGATCAAAGAGTTAACTGTGTCCCTAGGTGTGGCTTGCTAACTGTGTGGGGATGGACTCACTAGATGAACAGAGTGATCCGTGTTCCTGGTTAGCAGAACACAAGATCACTCTGTTCATCTCAGACAGAACAGAGATCTGCTTGTTTACATCAGCAGACCGCTGTTCTATCTCTGTGGGGAGAAATTGCAGGTGGCCGGCGGACATCACGTCTGCTGGACCCGCTGATTGGCTCCCCCTCTGGCCAATCAGCACGTGTGCCTTTGCTGGCTATTGCACAATATGGCGTACAGCCTGTACACCTTATTTTCTGGCAGTGCCCCTCCCTCCCGAGACTAGATTCTGGATCCACCCCTGCACCCACATTGACCTGCCTTGTGTGCAGCAGCAGGTCAGTGTGATAATAAAATCACTGCAGTTACTGTGTCTGTGCTGTTATAAGAGCCATGCTGAGTGTTACTTCCTAGTTCCTTCCTTCTTGCCATGTGCTGTGCCTATATACCGGGTGGCAGGTCAGGGCAGGTGCTATTCACTAGTGCACACTGATATCTGGTACACTCAATGCCACTCAATGCACTCAGTGTATAGATATCAATGTTATATAGGGAATAGCACTTAGACCTGGTTCACATTGGAGCAATTTGCCATGCGATTTGACATGTGAAATCGCATGGCAATGGCACTACCTGAATCAGTGCGATGCCCCATTTGTGGCGCCGCACCGATTCCCAAAAGTAGTTTCTGTACAACTTTTAGTGACTTCTGGGTGCATTTTCCATAGACATCTGTGCAGCGACCCCCACAGATGTCTCTGAAATCGCCCGCCAAACTCACACTGACATGCGGGCATGAAATTGTGTGAGTTTACTGAACTTGCAGGATTTCATTCCGGCTGTCAGTGTGAACCTGGGCTAAGTGAGTGTTATTTCCTATATATATATAAAATCATTGAAATGTATACACTGAGTGCTTTTCCCCAAGTCCCCTTTCACACTGAGAAGTTTTTCATGCGCTTTTGGGATAAAAATAGCGCCTGTAAAACGTCTCCCCTGTAGTGTAAATGTGAAAGCCTGAGTACTTTCACACTGAGGCGATGCGCTGGCAGGATGTTAAAAAATGTCCTGCAAGCAGCATCTTTGGAGTGGTGCTCATTGAAATGCAGCAGCACTTTGCGGGTTGTTTTATCCCTTTTTCGGACACTAGCGGGGGTTAAAAGTGCCCCACTATTCGGCCGAATTCCTCCACAAAAATTACGGTAAAGCGCCTTACATTGGTGATCAGTGAGAAGAATGTCCCTTACATTGGTGATCAGTGGGAAGAATGTCCCTTACATTGGTGATCAGTGAGAAGAATGTCCCTTACATTGGTGATTAGTGAGAAGAATGTCCCTTACATGGTGGTGGTCAGTGAGAAGAATGTCCCTTACATTGGTGGTCAGTGGGAAGAATGTCCCTTACATTGGTGATCAGTGAGAAGAATGTCCCTTACATTGGTGATCAGTGAGAAGAATGTCCCTTACATTGGTGGTCAGTGGGAAGAATGTCCCTTACATTGGTGATCAGTGAGAAGAATGTCCCTTACATTGGTGATCAGTGAGAAGAATGTCCCTTACATTGGTGATCAGTGGGAAGAATGTCCCTTACATTGGTGATCAGTGAGAAGAATGTCCCTTACATTGGTGATCAGTGAGAAGAATGTCCCTTACATTGGTGATCAGTGGGAAGAATGTTCCTTACATTGGTGATCAGTGAGAAGAATGTCCCTTACATTGGTGATCAGTCAGTGGGAAGATGTCCCTTACATTGGTGATCAGTGAGAAGAATGTCCCTTACATTGGTGATCAGTGAGAAGAATATCCCTTACATTGGTAATCAGTAAATAGAATGTTCCTTACATTGGTGATCAGTGGGAAGAATGTCCCTTACATTGGTGATCAGTGAGAAGAATGTCCCTTACATTGGTGATCAGTGGGAAGAATGTTCCTTACAATGGTGATCAGTGAGAAGAATGTCCCTTACATTGGTGGTCAGTGAGAAGAATGTCCCTTACATTGGTGATCAGTGAGAAGAATGTCCCTTACATTGGTGATCAGTGGGAAGAATGTCCCTTACATTGGTGATCAGTGGGAAGAATGTCCCTTACATTGGTGATCAGTGAGAAGAATGTCCCTTACATTGGTGATCAGTGAGAAGAATGTCCCTTACATTGGTGGTCAGTGAGAAGAATGTCCCTTACATTGGTGATCAGTGAGAAGAATGTCCCTTACATTGGTAATCAGTGAGAAGAATGTTCCTTACATTGGTAATCAGTGAGAAGAATGTCCCTTACATTGGTGATCAGTGAGAAGAATGTCCCTTACATTGGTGATCAGTGAGAAGAATGTCCCTTACATTGGTAATCAGTGAGAAGAATGTCCCTTACATTGGTGATCAGTGAGAAGAATGTCCCTTACATTGGTAATCACTGAGAAGAATGTCCCTTACATTGGTGATCAGTGGGAAGAATGTCCCTTACATTGGTGATCAGTGAGAAGAATGTCCCTTACATTGGTGGTCAGTGAGAAGAATGTCCCTTACATTGGTGATCAGTGAGAAGAATGTCCCTTACATTGGTAATCAGTGAGTAGAATGTTCCTTACATTGGTAATCAGTGAGAAGAATGTCCCTTACATTGGTGATCAGTGAGAAGAATGTCCCTTACATTGGTAATCAGTAAATAGAATGTTCCTTACATTGGTAATCAGTGGGAAGAATGTTCCTTACAATGGTGATCAGTGAGAAGAATGTCCCTTACATTGGTGATCAGTGGGAAGAATGTTCCTTACAATGGTGATCAGTGAGAAGAATGTCCCTTACATTGGTGATCAGTGGGAAGAATGTTACTTACAATGGTGATCAGTGAGAAGAATGTCCCTTACATTGGTGGTCAGTGAGAAGAATGTCCCTTACATTGGTGATCAGTGGGAAGAATGTCCCTTACATTGGTGATCAGTGGGAAGAATGTCCCATACATTGGTGATCAGTGAGAAGAATGTCCCTTACATTGGTGATCAGTGGGAAGAATGTCCCTTACATTGGTGATCAGTGAGAAGAATGTCCCTTACATTGGTGATCAGTGAGAAGAATGTCCCTTACATTGGTGATCAGTGGGAAGAAGGAGGAGGACACACCCAAGGAGCTCTCTGAGAGAACCAGCCTTTTTCAAGCCTGGGCCTTGCCTGCTAGCTTGGCCCAGGAATAATGCCTGATCCTGGGGGAGGCCCTGGGACAGATCCCCCTGATGATACGGGGCCTAGTGAGGAGGAGGAGGTGGTGCAGGATCTGACTGTGGGTCCAGTCCCTGGTGAGAGTACAGATGTATGCAGACATTTTCGGGCAGTCGGAAGAGCAGAGGAGAAACTAAAATGTTTGAAAGCTGAACATAAAAACCTCAAAACCAAGTACTTCCAGGCTTGGAGTAAAAACCGTTCGGCCATGAAGCCTGAGCTACAAGAGATGGAGGAGAAAGTAAAGAAACAGTCTTTATTGTTGGAGAAATTAAAAGATAAAAGTGGAGCGTTTGCAGAAAAATTTAAAAAAGAGATGAGATTTGCCAGCCAGACCTCTGTGGATCAGCAGCAGTCGCATGTTACAGACAACCCGGATCCATCTGCCTCTGCACCCCTCCCCCCATGTCAGGCTGGGGAATCGCCAGCGGCAACCAGTCAGGGGGTTGAGGGTGAACATGGCACCTTACAGTTTACCCAACAGATGGAGTCACCCCTAAGGGCAGACAGGTCTGCTGGTGAAGCATCAGAAGTCGCTGTGGAGTCGCAGAAGGGTCGCAGACCGGCACTGGTGGAGAAATCCCACTGTACGGTGCAGCCGCCTTCCAACATGGGTGTCCCGGCTGCAGTGAGTGGTGTTTCTGCTGTGGAGAAATCCTCTGCAGATATGAAGAGAAATCCCCTAGCAGAGGTGTCATCAGCCCACCAGAGCAGTATGGATGGATCTACATCATGCCCCCCGCAAATGGATTCTGCTATGACTGCTGGGACCTGTGGTTCTACAACCAAGATGGCTGCCAGCTCCAAAGAGCCTGTTTCAGCCTCACCTGGGCTGATTGATGCAGGTGGGGGAGGGGAGCAGCACAGTGCAGCAAGTGGAGTGGAAGCAGCAATGGAAGTTTCCAGCACTGATCTACCTGTTGCTGTATCACAGCAATCTTGCTTATCTGACAACCCTGTCCCGATGGAGAAGAGTCTGCCTGGAGGTGAAGTATGTGAGGGCACCTCTGTGAATATGGACACAGCAGGAACTGAGAACGTGCCAGGAAATAATGACAGTAATAGTATTGATGAAGCAATGGATGTGGTGGGTGGTGGTGAAGGGGTTAACAATGACATTTCTCCTCCTGCTCAGCAGAGGAAAGACTCATCTGCAAAACGCATAACTGGACCCTCTGCGGGGAGGTCTGTGAACACCAGCAGCTATGCAGCAGTTTTTGGGGAGTCGCACCAAAGAGGGTGGGGGGTAGGTGCAAATGTTGGTGGTCACAATTTGGGGGGGTTTAGTGGGATGATGGTTGGTGGGTACAAAAGAAGAAACGTGGTCCAGTTGAAGTGGGAGGGGGAGGGGACCCCACCAGTAAGGGGAAGGGTTGCAGAGTTGATCCTGGAAATGGGATTTAAAGTCGCAGACATTTTTGCTTTGATTTGTCCTGTTGGAAGTTCAGAATTTGATTTATCCTTTGTAAAACCTGAGGGTTTGGATTTGTTTTGGGAACGTTTTAGGGGGCGCAGGGACCTTCCGCAGTGGAATGGTTGGATGCCAAAGGTGGTTTCCAGGCAGCCTCTCATAAAATCGGTGACGATCCTCGTGCGTAATGAATCCATCCCAGAGGCTGATTTGGTAGTATGGTTACGCCGATATGGTGAGGTCCTCGCTCCACTGCGGAAGGTCCTTGATCAGCATGGGATATGGACAGGGGCCTGGACAGTGTCGTTAAAATTGGGGGTGCAGGGAAATGTTGTTCAACATTTGCCCTGTTCAGCCTTTCTGGGGAGGGACAGGCTGACCATTTTTTACCAGGGTCAGCCTAAGGTGTGCAATAAATGTGGGGACAAGGGCCACTTTGCGTCCACCTGCACCCGAAAGAAATGTTCTTTGTGCCAGGCGCTGGACCATTTGGCTAAAGACTGTACAGATATTCGGTGCAACTTGTGCCAAAAACTTGGTCACCCCTACAGTCTTTGCCCAGAGGCATTACATAACCTGCCAGGGTTGGAGGCTGAGCTGCAGAGGCTGGATAAGGAGGATGAGGCCACCAAAACTGTTGTTGTCCCTCCTGTGTCTGTGGCACCCGTTTCTGTTCCCTCTAGTGATGTGGTCCCTGAGTCTGTCCCTTCTGTGTCTGTGACATCTGTTTCTATTCCCCCCAGTGGTGTGGTCCCTGAGTCTGTCCCTTCTGTGTCTGTGACATCTGTTTCTGTTCCCCCTACAGATGTGGTCACTAAATCTGTCCCTCCTGTCCCTAATCCATCAATTCGTAGATCCTCCAGACTGGCAGAGGCTGCTGGGGGGGCAGGTTTAACGGACCTTCCCACTCAGCCTCCAGTCCTTGCCCCCTCGGCAGTGCAAGCGTGGTCAGGGGAATGTGGGGGTGCTGGATGGGGGTGGGGCTGATGGAGGGGTGTCCATACCCCATGTCTCACATTCGGTTGATGGGGATTCGGATGAGGAGGGGTGGGAGAAGATCAGGAGGAAGGAAAAAAAGAAGAGAAAGGCTAGAAAACCGGTCGTCTCTTCCTCAGAGTCGGATCCAAGAGGGGTTCCCCTTGGTAACACCTTTAATGTGTTGTCGGGTGATGAGATGTCTTTGTCTTCTCCCTTATCATCTATGGATGAGGGGGAGTCACGTAGTTTGAAGAGAGCTGTTTCTGGTGATGAGAGGGTGGTGAAGGTCAAGAAACGACTACCCCAATCATCCTGATGGCAGTTCCCACTCTGATAAAGGTGGCGACCATTAATGTCGCCAGCACTAAATCTGCAAGAGCTCGTGATATGGCCTTATTTTTGCTCAGCGAGTTTGATGCCGAGATTTTATTTTTGCAAGAGACCTGGCTCCATACCTTGGCCGACGTCCATCTGGCAAAAAGGGAGTGGAGATGCGGTCCCTCCTTTTGGTCTCTTGCGGCTGAGCCCTGCAGCGGAGTTGCGGTTCTTTTTAAAACCGATATGGTAACGTGCCGGCGGGTAATTGGGGTAGTAATGGGTAGACGCATGGTGTTGGACGTTTCCTGCCTATCTCTGGGTGAGGGTTTCCTTTTCTGTCTCTTTCACTCCCTTAGCTTTTGTTGGTTAGTGTCTTTTTGAAGAAGGGCTGCATGCATAATGGGTGCGGGTTTGTTTCTTGACCTTGCAGGTTTGTCTGGTGTAGTGGTGTGAGTTGTATTAAGATTTATTTTCCCCGTGTATATATGATTTTTGCTTTTTCTGTAAAGTCTTTTTGTTTGAGAGCGGATTTGCTATATTTATTTTCATTTTATGTAAATATGTATATATTTATGTATTTTGTGTGTATATAGTGATTTTATGCTTAATGATTGCAAGACTTTCAATAAACAAAATTGGGAAGAATGTCCCTTACATTGGTGATCAGTGAGAAGAATGTCCCTTACATTGGTGATCAGTGAGAAGAATGTCCCTTACATTGGTGGTCAGTGAGAAGAATGTCCCTTACATTGGTGATCAGTGAGAAGAATGTCCCTTACATTGGTAATCAGTGAGAAGAATGTTCCTTACATTGGTGATCAGTGGGAAGAATGTCCCTTACATTGGTGATCAGTGGGAAGAATGTTACTTACAATGGTGATCAGTGAGAAGAATGTCCCTTACATTGGTGGTCAGTGAGAAGAATGTCCCTTACATTGGTAATCAGTGAGAAGAATGTCCCTTACATTGGTGATCAGTGGGAAGAATGTCCCTTACATTGGTGATCAGTGGGAAGAATGTTACTTACAATGGTGATCAGTGAGAAGAATGTCCCTTACATTGGTGGTCAGTGAGAAGAATGTCCCTTACATTGGTGATCAGTGGGAAGAATGTCCCTTACATTGGTGATCAGTGGGAAGAATGTCCCTTACATTGGTGATCAGTGGGAAGAATGTCCCTTACATTGGTGATCAGTGAGAAGAATGTCCCTTACATTGGTGATCAGTGAGAAGAATGTCCCTTACATTGGTGGTCAGTGAGAAGAATGTCCCTTACATTGGTGATCAGTGAGAAGAATGTCCCTTACATTGGTAATCAGTGAGAAAGAATGTCCCTTACATTGGTGATCAGTGGGAAGAATGTCCCTTACATTGGTGATCAGTGGGAAGAATGTCCCTTACATTGGTGATCAGTGAGAAGAATGTCCCTTACATTGGTGATCAGTGAGAAGAATGTCCCTTACAATGGTGATCAGTGAGAAGAATGTCCCTTACATTGGTGATCAGTTTGAAGAATGTTACTTACAATGGTGATCAGTGAGAAGAATGTCCCTTACATTGGTGGTCAGTGAGAAGAATGTCCCTTACATTGGTGATCAGTGGGAAGAATGTCCCTTACATTGGTGATCAGTGGGAAGAATGTCCCTTACATTGGTGATCAGTGGGAAGAATGTCCCTTACATTGGTGATCAGTGAGAAGAATGTCCCTTACATTGGTGATCAGTGAGAAGAATGTCCCTTACATTGGTGGTCAGTGAGAAGAATGTCCCTTACATTGGTGATCAGTGAGAAGAATGTCCCTTACATTGGTAATCAGTGAGAAGAATGTCCCTTACATTAGTGGTCAGTGAGAAGAATGTCCCTTACATTGGTAATCAGTAAGAAGAATGTTCCTTACATTGGTAATCAGTGAGAAGAATGTCCCTTACATTGGTGATCAGTGAGAAGAATGTCCCTTACATTGGTGGTCAGTGAGAAGAATGTCCCTTACATTGGTGATCAGTGAGAAGAATGTCCCTTACATTGGTGATCAGTGAGAAGAATGTTCCTTACATTGGTGATCAGTGAGAAGAATGTCCCTTACATTGGTGATCAGTGAGAAGAATGTCCCTTACATTGGTGATCAGTGAGAAGAATGTTCCTTACATTGGTGATCAGTGAGAAGAATGTCCCTTACATTGGTGATCAGTGAGAAGAATGTCCCTTACATTGGTGATCAGTGAGAAGAATGTCCCTTACATTGGTGATCAGTGGGAAGAATGTCCCTTACAGTACATTGGTGATCAGTGGGAAGAATGTCCCTTACATTGGTGATCAGTGAGAAGAATGCTCCTTACATTGGTGATCAGTGGAAGAATTTTTTAATTCCTATAATAAACATTTATTTTGAACATTGTGTAGAGAAATTCTTTGAATGCATGCAATGTGGGCAGTGCAATATGTAGGTGGGACTTTGTGTGGATGTAGCTTGAACGTGGGACCGGAGACACAGGGGGCCCCATAATCTCCTTTTGCCCGGGGGCCCCATGAGCTGTCAGTCCGCCCCTGCCCTCTGTCCCTTTTTTCTCCTCATTTGTCCCTCATTTTGGTCTGATCTATATAGTCAGGGCCGATCCTAGGCAGGGTGCACAGGGTGCTTTGCACCCAGGTGCCTGCAGAGGTGGGGGCGCCGATGTGGCAGAGTTTGTTTGTTTGTTTGTTTGTTTTTTATTTCTTAATTACTCGCTTTACAACAAATTTAATGGTTTCGTTGCGAGGCCATCAGAAACAAAATCAACATAGTTCAGACATATAGGTACACAAAAACATAGAAAATCTAAAACATGATTAAAAGGAGGAAAAAAAATTTGTCACATTGAGTCCATTAATATACATTTAGGTTAATTAACTTTTCATTCATCTAGGGCATCCATATCTAAAATAGTTCATTTTTAGAGTTAGATTACAAAATTCACATACCAAATATCACTGACTACATTTTTCTATATACAGTACTCAATCAAACTACATAACAGAGTTCTCCCTTCCTCCTTCTCTCCTTGTTTGTGTCCGTCCAGAACTAGTGTTCTGGGCATAGGTGTGTGTCCATCCAAAACTGCAGTCTCTGATCATCTCCTGTACTGTGACTGCAGTCCTCTGCTCATCTCCTGTACTATGACTGCAGTCTCTGCTCATCTCCTGTACTATGTCTGCAGTCTCTGATCATCTCCTGTACTATGTCTGCAGTCTCTGATCACTATGTCTCAGTCTGTCATCTATGTCTGCAGTCTCTGATCATCTCCTGCACTGTGTCTGCAGTCTCTGATCATCTCCTGCACTGTGTCTGCAGTCTCTGATCGTCTCCTGTACTGTGTCTGCAGTCTCTGACCATCCCTGTACAATGTCTGCAGTCTCTGACCATTCTCCTGTACTATGTCTGCAGTCTCTGGTCATCTCCTGTACTATGTCTGCAGTCTCTGATCATCTCCTGTACTATGTCTGCAGTCTCTGACCATCTCCTGTACTATGTCTGCAGTCTCTGATCATCTCCTGTACTATGTCTGCAGTCTCTGATCATCTCCTGTACTGTGACTGCAGTCCTGACCGTCTCCTGTACAATGTCTGCAGTCTCTGACCATCTCCTGTACTATGTCTGTCTCTGGCATTTCCTGTATCATGTCCTGTAGTATGTCTGGGGGTCTTTTCTAACAGACTCTCTAACAGAAGCCCTCTCTGTGTCCATCAGAGAGGCCCCCTCCAGGTCCCAATAAAGTACTCTGCTTCTCTTCCTGTGTTTTGTTTATTGTTAAGAGATCAGTAAGGATCCCAGGGTAATGAAGATTTTGCGGGGGAGCATTTCTGTGGTTGAGTCATTGCTATAGAAACATTTGTAAAGGGGAGGAGTTAGTAAAATGACCACGCCCATGTGGGGGCACCAGAAAATATTTCTGCACCCAGGCGCCTGTGACCCTAGGATCGGCCCTGTATATAGTTGTATATAAAATGCACTTTTTATCTTTCAAAAAAAAATTCCCATGCTAAACCTTTCATCCAAAAACATTTTAAAAGCCAATATAAAGTAATAGTATTGGTAAAAATAAGTCCTTGTGGATTTAATTAACTTTTTTTGTACTTTTAGAAAATGTACTTAGCCTGAAAAAAAAAGTGTAATCACCTCCCGCCCACCATATAGCATAATGACGGCCGGGAAAGTGGTTGTATTTTCCTGACAGTACGTCATATGACGTCAAGCAGGATGAGCCGAGGGGGCGCGCAGCGTGGCGATCAGTGGTGCGGTGTGTCACAATCTAGCTCTTTACCATGTGATCAGCTGTGTCCAATCACAGCTGATCACATGGTAACCAGGAGGTGACGTTTATCGGCTTTTCCTTTACTCGCGCTGACAGGCGCGAGTAAAGGAGAGACGAGCGGCTGCTCTCCTGACAGGGGGGTGTCTGAGCTGATAATCAGTGCATTGATTATCAGTGCAGACACATCGAGGATACCCACTGGAGACCACCAGGGATGCCCACTAGAGCCCACCAGGGATGCCAATCAGTGCCCATTAGGCTTTAGGAGGGCCCACCGGTTCTCTGCTCCAGGGGGCCCTTCCAAAACTGTGTAAGGGGGCCCAAAATTTGTGATGGCTGCCCTGCCTATAAGTGCCCACCAGTGCCACCTATCAGTGCCCATTAGTGCTGAATATCAGAACCGCCTATCAGTGCCCATCAGTGCCGCCTATGAGTGCCACCTATCAGTGCTGCATATCAGTGCTGCATATTAGTGCCTATCAGTGCCACCTCATCAGTGCCAATCATCAGTACTGCCTCATCAGTGCCCATCAGTGTAGCCTTATCAGTGCTTGCTTGTCAGTGAAGGAGAAAACTTACTTATTTTTAAAGTTTTTGTAATAGAAATGAAGAAAAACGTTTTTTCAAAAATGTGTAGCAAAAAGAGAAATCTAATTGTGGGGAACAGAGTCGCATGACCGCGGAACTGTCATTCAAAATGTTACAGAGCGCTGAAAGCTGAAAATTGGACTGGGCAGGAAGGGGGGCTAAAAGTGCCCAGTACTGAAGTGGTTAAGACTGGCCAAAGACAGAGCAAATTTCTTTCCGCAGGAAATCAATTTTCAGACAGTGCTGATGTGGGAATCTCTCCTGCCAGGACAGTGTCTTCTCCCAGTGGGGGGGAGGGGGGGCGGGGTAAATGACAGTGATTATTGCCAGTGGCCATAACAGTCGTTTGCAATAACCGCATGTAAAATCCAGAATGCTGGTTGTACCCAAGTTGATTGATGCATGGTTCGAATCTTGGCCGGTTTAGCAGGAAATTGAACCCGGGCAATAGGAGTTTATAGGACCCCCAGGCAATAGATTATGGGGCCCTCAGGCAATAGATTATGGGGCCCCCAGGCAATAGATTATGGGGCCCCCAGGCAATAGATTATGGGGCCCTCAGGCAATAGATTATGGGGCCACACACACACGGTATACATACAGTGTACATACACAGTATACACACAATATACACACACAGACACACAATATACATACACAGTATACACACAATATACACGCACACAGTATACATACACAGTATACACACAATATACACGCACACAGTATACATACACAGTATACACACAATATACACGCACACAATATACATACACAGTATACACACAATATACACGCACACAGTATACATACACAGTATACACACAATATACACACCTTGGGCCAGATTCAAAAAGAATGGCCTAAGTTTTAGAGAGGCAGGTACCGTATTCAGAAAGAACTTGCGCCCTAAGTTACGGCGACGTAGTGTAAATGGGCCGGCGTAAGCCCGCGTAATTCAAAGTAGGCTTGTAGTGGGCGTGTGGTATTACAATGAGCCGTGACCCCATGCAAATGAGGGTCCGAACGTGGAAGTATCCCAGTGCGCATGCTCCAAAATCACGTTGGTTAGAGATACGTCGAACACTGCCTACGACGTGAACGTAACTTACGCACATCCCTATTCGCGTACGACTTACGCAAACGACTGAAATGACGTTTACAACCACTTTAACAATACTCGGAGAAAAGTACCCTTTATATTGAATTCCTCCCAAAAATAGAAGTGCGTGTGCTGTACCTAGGTACCCATGTACCTTGAGCCTCATAGCTGTTGATCTGCAGTTTAAGATCATCCAAAGTACCGCTACCTTTGACTAAATGCCGCGTACACACGATCGGATTTTCCGCCTGGAAAACCTGGGATGGTTTTTCAGACGGAATTCCGCTCAAGCTTGGCTTGCATACACACGGTCACACAAAAGTTTTTGGAACTTTCGACCGTCAAGAACGCGGTGACGTACAACACTACAACGTGCCGAGAAAATGAAGTTCAATGCTTCCAAGCATGCTTCGAATTGTTTCCGAGCATGCATCAGAATTTTTCCGCGTCGGAATTGCTACAGATGATCGGAATTTCCGATCAGAATTTTTCCTATCGGAAAAATTGAGAACCTGCTCTCAATCTTTTTCTGCCGGAAAATCCAATTGTGTGTACGGGGCATAATAGTCTCTCCTGATTTGGAGTGACATTTGGTGATGTCACTATTGTGCTGCTCACTTGCGGGTGGGGTGCAGTGTGGTGAGGAGGCAATATTTCACATAGACAGGTGCAATAGAAACTTGTACTGATTGAAGTAATTCAGCAACAGTTCGCTAAAAACCCGAATTGCAGGCTGCCCTCACGGTTTCCAACATTAATTGTTGATGGATAATTTAATAAAGATTGTCCTGAATATGTATATAATGCTACTATTGCATATGTATTTCTACCATGGTTATGTGCACTACATCGACTGTTGGGTACACACCACATTCAAAGTCCCGAACCTCTTTCTTTCTGCATTTAATAGGGATGGAAGCACGTGTCTATATGAGCCAAATTCTAACCACTTCAGCCCCGGACCATATTGCTGGTCAATGACCAAGCCACTTTTTCGATTCGGCACTGCGTTGCTTTAACTGACAATTGCGTGGTCATGCGCGCGCCCCTATTGGCTGAACGGCGAGATGACGTATAGCTACGTGATCTCTCCCAGCCAGACCGACCTGCTGCCGTATCACTGCGGTGGCTGGTCGGCGAGTAGTTAAGTCCCAAAGACCCAACGTTTTCCCATGGAAATGAATCAGGGATGGAGGTGTGTTACCACAGTTGATTGATTGTAAGTGACCAAACCCCTTGATGTCTTCATTACACAGGCATCCAGGGTGCTAATTCCACACACTTTGGGCTCTGAAATACATTTTTAGATTATTTGCTCTTTCATGTTTCAGGTACAACTTATACGATATAGCCTTACGACCAGCTTCATGTTTCACGTAGCGCTGATTGCCTGGTTGTCCGTCCTTTGTCCACTGTCGGGAATTGCGATGCGCCCCTGCTGCCCTTCCCAGTTCCCATTTGGGGGTGGGAACGGGTCCAGCCATGTCGCATCGGCGCCACACCTCCTGTGCTGACCGGGACATCACATCTGTGGTGTCAATGTGCCAACACATCCGGCGTTCCTTCCACAAGGGATTCTGTTGGCACCAAGCGCTTGGTGGGCTGAAGCCGACTGGGTAATGAAGCACTCACTCATAAGGGCACTACGTAATGCCGGGGGTCTTTTCCATGCATGCTTTATGGGGTACATACTCAACCCCTTGCAGAGAACTTTTTGTTTGAGTTTTCTTGGGCCTATTTGGTGATAATCTCCCAATTAGGGGTACCACAGCAACCACAGGGTAAATGGCTCTGCAGAGAAAGTATACACATTTTCTTCTTTTTTGTCCACACAGTTGGATGATTCCCAGTCTTACTGAACCCTGAAGTTAGCGCTTGGGCAGGCACGTCCATCACCCGTAGTCCAAATAACCAGACAAAAGACAATCTAGCAGCTCTGGTAGTGCTGTTGTATGATATGTCTGCACTGTTTTATGCTACCCATGGAAAGCCGCTGAACCACGAATTGAGAGGAGTGCCGCTTGTTACACAACTTTCAAGAAAATAGAGGAGCATTTTTTTTAAGCTAGCACTATGCTTGGGGACCAGGAGGTGTAGAGTTTAGTCATTTTTATTCTCAGTTGGAATTTAACTTTATAAAATAATTCTATGGATATTTTTTACATAGTTGGATCAATGTAACTCTGCTATGCCATGCCTGAGGGATGCCTCTAGGACAGGCTCCAAACTTTCCAACCAAAGGGTCAACTTACTGTCCTTCAGACTTTAGGGAGGCTAGACTGTGGGCAGCGGGAGTGGAAATGTTATTTATTGGGAGTAAATGTTACCACATTTTTTTATTAGGGGGAGGAATCGTGCCCCATTGTTGTTATCATTGGGAGAAATGGTACCCCATTGTTGATGTCAGTTGGCAGAATAGTGTTGTGTATTAATGGAAGAATAGTGTCTCAAAGACCGGATAAGGGCAAGCAAAGGGCCCCCAGGCCATAGTTTGTAGACCACTGCTCTAGAAGATGAAAATTGATGAAGTAGGCACCACTACACCAGAAATCCACACTAGCTTCTAGGGCCTGTGCAGAGCTGCTGCCCTACTGCGTTGTAAACACAGGAGATTAGATGGATGTCTGTGCCATTTCTAGAATGCTTTGAGTGAGTGAGTGACTTATATAGCGCTATTTCGCTAACAAATGCAAACTGAATCGCCTCAAGGCACTTTTTGTCCAACTTCGTCCAAGGTCCTTCAGAAGAGATGAGTCTTAAGTTTTTTCCTGAAGGCCCAATGATTTTCTTCCATGCGGATGTTCGTTGGTAGAGAATTCCATAGCCATAGTTCTTGGACTGCGAATCTTCGTTCTCCTTTAGTGTTTTATTTTCTCACATAACTATTGAGGCGCGTTTCTTTGTGTGCATTTGTGGGTGAGGCAGAGGGTCTTGATTGTAACCCGATCCTTTACGGATAGCCAATATAGAGTCCTCAAGGCTGAGGTGATTGATTTCCATTGTTCCTGTAAATAAATGCCAATCATTGTTGGAGAGTATGACTTCACCACCTTGCTTCTGCAGCTCTTCAAATCAGAGAACTAATGCCTCGTTTCCACGGAGCGGATCGGTTCGGTACGGTTCGGTATGGTTCGCTATTTTGGGTGTTTCCATTATGAAAGTGTGCCATAAAAGCGAACTGTACCGCACCAGCAAGGGTCCTGCTTCTAATGTGGGTCCAGAGAAAGTGGAACGGTTCCATTAGGGCGGACCTACAAATACATCTCACTGATTGGTGGACGTGCTAGGAATTTTTTCTAAAACCTGAATGGTCCCAGACGGTCCGATTTGCAGTGGAAACACTCACGAGAATAGACCGGTCCCATCCTAACCGCTCCAAATTTACTGACCCGAACCGTTCCGTGCAGTGGAAACAAGGCATACGTGATCTCTCCGTGGTGCCTGTTGTAACCAGGTGCCCTCCTATGTTGAGAATGCAGCAGGGCGGCTGCCTGACATGGGACAAGAAAGCTTGTGGAGATCACTGGAGTAACAGTGCCTACTACGGTGATTTTTATCTTCTAGAGGGATCCCACAGGTATGGTGTGAGCATAAGGCTTAAAGCGGAGTTCCACCCAAAAGTGGAACTTCCGCTCATCTGATTCACCCCCCCTCCGGTGCCACAATTGGCACATTTTTTTGGGGGAGGGGACAGGATACTTGTCTTTGACACCACTGTGGTCCCTAGCACAGACACATCACATCCTCATCACATTGGATTGGCACAAGCCCACCATGCAGGACCTGTGAGCAGCAACACCATGCCACGGCTCCAATTATGTCACTGTACATTCATACACCATTCACACAGACCTGGGAATCACTTCTCCACCACAAATGAGGGTGACACCCCTTTTCCGGCAAGAATGTCACCCCCACATTCCAAAATCATTCACAAACAGAACCCAAAAAAAACAAAATTGACCAGCAAAAATAAAAAATGCCCAGCAAAAATCTAATTTAAAAAAAATACCAACAAAGAAAACACATAAAAGACAAAAGTCACTCTGCAAAACAGTCCCCAAATATCTCAAAGACACGTCACAAACAAACAAATAAACGCTAATAAACAACAGAACAAAAGCACCTTGCTGTATAGGGAGGGATACAAAGGGATGTACTTTTGCAAAGGAAGTGCGTTTGTGTCTGTCTATTTATGCTGTCTGCGTAGTTCACTAAGTTTCCCGGGTCCACTTCCAATTTCACTGATTGCGCCGTTCCCGAGTTGTGAGCTTGCGCACAGAGGTGCTGACCATGGTCTGCTTCAAGCGCGCATGCGCGAGCCGGCCGGCCCTTCATTTGCATGGGGTCACGGCTCATTTCAATGTAACACGCCCACGTCCTTCCCAATTTAAATTACTCCGCCTTACGCCTCTGAAATAACGTTGCACAGGCGCTAATTTCTGCGCAAATCAAACGAGAATACAGTGATTGTGCCGCTACATTGCGGCAGTCTAACGTAAAGGAGGTGCGCTACGCCAGTCAAAAAATGCGCCGATGTACGTGAATCTGGCCCTTTGTTTTTTGCAATGTTTATTGATCACCCAGAGCGGAGTGCTTGTTTTTCTCATTAATAGCAGAGTAACTCTTTAATAAATAGATATGGAGTTTTTATTATAAGGTTCCCATGAAGTAATTTCTGATATAATGTTCTCATCAGACTGCTGATGAAAAAAAATAAACATGACAAAATATGACTTCAATTTAATGAGCTTATTGCATAAATTACACCATCTGGGAATTCTTGCTTTAATTATAACTTTTTTTTATTTTCTTTTAATACAAAGGCAGGCGTCATATGATATCTGCTTCAATGTATTATAGCACTTCCTTGACTTTTTCTTTCACTGCTTTATGCTTCAGACTCTTTTGTGCTATAAATATATATATAGAAAATAACTAATTATTACTGCAAAGCTTTATCAAGACATCAATTAGTAATTATTAATTTCCACTGAATTCCTCGTGTCCTATTAGTTCTTTAAATAACTCAGCTGGCCTATAAAAAAAAAAAAAAAAAAAAAAAACTGTATATAAAATGAGAGTTCTTTAAATTATTTATAAACTGATAAATAGGAGAAATTGTGAAAAAAACAATGGGGAGTAAATAGGAATTACAACTATTATTTTACATAAAGATTTAGAATGAGTGAAAGTTTAAAAGAACAATATTATGCAAAACAGTGAATTTGGCCTCTTTCACACGGTCCGTGTCCGTGTGCGGGCTTCGCTTTGCTCATCGAGGATCGACCTGTCAGAGCGCCGCTCTCCCCTATGGGGGATCGGATGCAGGGTCGGATGTCAGCAGGCATGTCAACGCTGACATCCGTGGCTCCATAGAGGAGTACGGAGTGTCCGTTTAGGTCGGCCTAAAAAACACAGGGCTGCCTTCTGTACCTGCGTGCCATGCTTGTTTTTCTCAACCTAGACAGATTGAAAGGTGCTGTAATTTTATCTTGTGATAATTTAGCATTCCATTTACACTATATTATCAAAAGTATTGAGACACCTGCATTTACACGCACATGAAATGTAATGGCATGCCAGTTTTATGCCACGTACACACAGTCGGAATTTCCGACAACAAATGTTCGATGTCAGTTTTGGTCGGATGTTCCGACCATGTGTAGGCTCCATCGGACATTTGCTGTCAGAATGTTTGAGAGCTGGTTCTCAATTATTCCAACAGCAAAAGTTCTTGTCGGAAATGCGGATCGTGTATCTGCAATTCCGACACACAAAAATCCTAAGCATGCTCGGAATCATTGAACCCACACACGATTCTCATTTTTCTCGGCTTGTCGTAGTGTTGTACGTGTAGCGCCCTGCTACTTTCATAGTTGGTGCTGCCTTACATTTAGAGGGTAGTTAGAGATTTAGTTACCTCTGACAATGTTATTTTGGCCAGATTTGGGCCTCTGTTCCAGCCCTGGCTGTACTGTTGGTGACCACTATTGCTGCCGGGGGGTGCCTGTACCACCCCAGGCCAAGGGTGGCAGCAGTTAGGTCAGGTCATATTGGGTGTTTTTCCTCACCAGCCAATCAGTAGGGGTTGGTTGCCACTCTGTGCATGTTGAGGGAGAGTACTTAAGGGACATATGTCATTAGTTCTGGATCAACGTCATGTTGAGGCCGTCCCTGGCTGTCGTCACACCACCCCCATGTGTGGCCTCATGGCCGGGGAGGGGGGTGTGTTCAAGTGTTCCAGTCTCCGGGACCACGTTGGTCCGGAGTTGTAATTTACCTTGTAAGCCCGGTAGTCAGACTGGGTCTACGCTGTCCGTCCTGAGGGAGGAAGCCGCCCGATGAAGAACCTGTCTTGTCTGGGGAAGTACCGAGCACGGGGCTGGTATCTCAGGAGAGGCCTAATGCCGCATACACACGATCATTTTTCGGCATTAAATTTTATTTTTATTTTTTAAAACGTCATTTAAAATGATCGTGTGTGGGCTTCACATCGTTTTTCATCTTCTGAAAAATGCCCCAATTTTTTTTTCGGGTTGTAAAAAATAATCGTGTGTGGGCTAAAACGACGTTTTAAACCCGCGCATGCTCAAAAGCAAGTTATGAGACGGAAGCGCTCGTTTTGGTAAAACTACCGTTCGAAATGAAGTAAGCACAGTTCATCACGCTGTAACAGACAGAAAAGCACGAATCGTCTTTTACTAAAAAGGAATCAGCTAAAAGCAGCCCCAAGGCGAATAGAATTTCCCCTTTAGAGTGCCGTCGTACGTGTTGTACGTCACCGCGCTTTGTTCATCATTTTTCAAAAACGATGGTGTGTGGGCAACATCGTTTTTAATGATGAAGTTGGAAAAACATAGTTTTTTTGGACATGCTGAAAAACAAAGTTTTTTTTAATGCCGAAAAATGATCGTGTGGATGATGGTCGCCTGTCAGTCCTGAATTAAATAAAGTTTATTGAAGAGAGATCCGGGTGCTTAATTCTGTTTTGAGAAGGATTCTGGACTGAGAATATCTCCATCTTTGGGAAGGTCTGTGGCAGAGACTTTGCTAAAGTCTGGCTGCTAAGCTAGTGAAAGAGGCCTATCCAGGTGCACTATACCCACTCTGGCTAGAGTGGTGACGATAGTTTACCGCTGGAAGCAGTATTGTTCCTGAACAAAGTTATACGCCTGAACCTACTACTTACTATCCCTTCTACCTTTCTTAACTACTACCACTTTTATCATTTTCCCCCCGTTGGGTAATAAAGCACAGAAAAAGACATCTAAAGTGTGGACATTGCAGTTTCTTCTCAGCTCTCATCATGTACTCTAGATGGCGGAGGAATAGAGGTAACGTGCCACCCAAAACAAACCAGCGACTCTTTTGGGGGTAGTGCTACACGTAGGGGCTCGTCTGGGATTGGCTGTTACCTCTGAAGACCCCACACAACAGAACTGAGACTTTACTTCGCCATTGAGAGTCTGAAAATTGTCAAGGTGTTGGACTGTGCTTATGAGGTAGGGGTTAAGGTCAGGTCGTCTGCTCAGGGCATTGGCCGCATGTGCAGCGAAGTGACGTGTTCAGGCAATGCGCAGAGGTGTGGGTGAGTTTGGCGCCAAGAGACGGTGTGATTTGCCTATCCTGGAGAGAGGATCAAGTGCAAGTATGTCGGCGTACCCAACGCCATCAGAGAGGCTGAGGCCTACTATGTCCTTCACTGAAGCCAGCACAATTCCTGTTCCCACTGGAGCTTCACTAACAGACACTGGAATTCGCATGAAGCCGCAGGGGCATTTTGTGCTGTACACGAGTGGCAGCATGGAGGCGCTTTGTGTGTCATCTCTAAGATGTATGGAGCTGACAATCCGGATCCAACCGTTCATTCGATGTGCAAGGTGCGGTGAGTACCTCTTTCAAGTGGATCAACCTATGGAGTCGCCCCGTGCCTATCGGGTAGACTGGGTTACAGGGACTGTTGCTGCGGAGGAAGTTACTCCCTGACCCCCTACTGCTACAACTGCCAGTACTGCTTCTGCTTCAGGCTGCCACGGAAATTCTGTCTCCCACTGTGAGTGACTGTGGTTCAAGTGAAAGCGATGTGCCCGCAGTAAGTGTGGATGCTGCTACGGAGACTTGCTTGCATAGTGATGGTGCCTACTCGTCTCGCCGCAAAGAAGGTGGGCTATGTGAAGGCCTCCCACAGCCGTGGTCAAGGCTTACCCCTGCGCATACCGGGACCGGACTCCAGGGAGGATGTTGCCCCTGACGAGACCAAGAGAAGGACTGGAACGCAGGCTGGGGACATTGTAACAAAAGTTGTGCGCACTTGTATGCCCACAGAGGAGTACGCAAGTTCTGAGTTAGATTCCTCTTCTGATGCGAGGGATGACCATTGGTTTGAGCCAGAATTACCTGAACTGACATGGGGTAAAGGGTCCCGTGCTGCAACTGCCCGCAACTCCAGAGCATGCTCACCGATGGTCTCGGTGGATACAATGCCACGGGCCGATATCCTGCAATTAACCTGGGAGGTTGTCGTTGATGAAGGTATCGTCACCGGAGGGAAGGATGTACCTTCAACTATGGTACCAGTTCTAAAGAGGTCTCCTGAGGCCTGTGTTATGCCGGGCCTGGGACACTCCCGCACGCTACCTAAACTTGCCCGTCTACAGAGAATTCTAATAAAAAAGGTGGCCCTTGATTATGGGTGGGAGTTTCCCTATGTGCCCGAGGCTCTCATTAAAAGACTCTGCAGTGGCGTTTTGCCAGCGGTATAGCCGCGGTGCCCATTCATTTCAATGGGCAGGAGCGGTGGAGAATCGGTATACTCACCGCTCTTTCACCGCTCCAAAGATGTGGCTAGCAGGACTTTTTTTACCGTTCTGCTAGCGCCCAGCTCCAGTGTGAAAGTCCACGGGGCTGTCTCAGGGCACTTTGCAGGTGTTATGGCACCTGCAAAGTGCCCCAGTGTGAAAGGGGTCTTAGGGACCCATATGTGTGTCATTTGGGCAAAAAATATTACCTTCTTTGCCACTGCACATATGTGTTATATAGGCAGCACAAGGTTATACAATTACCTGGTGATCCTACCACTAAGGTCCTTGTTTTGGCACTTCTGGATAGAGAGTGACAACACCCTATGTCTGTCTCCCAATGTTTTCCTATGTCACTATGTCACGTATAAAAAGCTGTGCTGATGCTCATTGTGAAGGCATATCCCCCATTGTCATTATCAGGAATCTTTCCAAGAGCAATGACATGCAGCCAACAGTAAAAAGCATGTAGATCAGTAGTGGCTTTGAAAAGGCTGAAGCAGATCAGCCATGAAAGAAAAAGAAATGGCAATTATTTATGACCGGTGCCCAACCTACGGCCATCGGAGCCCTTGCAAACTCTAGTAATATGTCTCTAGTCTGTGAATGTCTCCTGGATAATGACATCAGCCAACAACTCCGACAACATGTTTACAGTCTCTGACCATCTCTTGTATCTTGCCCACGGTCTCTGACCATCTTTTGTATCATGTTCACAGTCTCTGACCATCTCTTGTATCATGTTCATGGTCTCTGACCAACTCTTGTATCCTGTCCACGGTCTCTGACCATCTCTTGTATCCTGTCCATGGTCTCTGGTTACACACTGGATCACGGCGCCTATGCATGGACCTCCGTTTTTTTTGCTGGTTGTTTCAACTTTGTTAAGATCAGACACTGTTCTACTTAATGACAGATTTATTTTTCTGTCGGTAGCTGTTGAGGTGGTTACCTCCCCTCTACTGTCTGGCCGATTGGCAATCTGCCATTTGGAGTCTACCCCAGTCCAGGGTCTACCAGTGGGATCCCGGTTAGGGCTTTTATGGCCATTTACATATACTCTTTACCAACAGTTTGTGCCATAGTCCTACCTTTGTACTTTTAGACACAACGAGTACCTACCACATGCCCAGGAGGCTGGTTAGGTTTAAAGCGTTGTACACTCTTTACCACACAATCAGTGGTTGGATCGACTCTTTTTATTTACAGGGTATAAAAGAGCAGAAAGGCACCTCTAAGTGTAGCAATAAGTTGCTAAATGTTGTACCTTCATTAAATGTAACCATATTACTACACTTTTTTATACTCATACTGTGACATGATGCTACTCTTATATCAAGACATTGCTTGTAAATCAAGGCAAGTTTTATTTAAACCTTTTGCTTGTCTTGCAAAACACTCTCAAACCAAGGTTTTACTGTACGTCCATTTGCCCACCGCTGCCATTCTGCTGACGTATATCGGCGTGCAGCAGTCAGCAAGTGGCTAAGAAATATTGGCACTGCAAGCAGGTCGCACATTTTAGCCCATATTTCTGCTACACCCAGTGTCGGTGCGTCCATAGAGGAGCTCCGCCCCCTCACTTTCCTGCAGCGCCACTGATAAACAATACATAGATTCATGCATTGCATGAATCCATGTATTGTTGCTGCCGCCCACTATTCAGATGGCCAGCCCCCTGGTGAGCACAGTGGCTGCGTTTGGCATGGCACAGTGGTGACAATTGATGGGCACAGTGGTGACAATTGATGGCACAGTGGCGACAATTGATGGCACAGTGGCGACAATTGATGGCATGGCACAGTGGTGACAATTGATGGGCAATAAATGATGGCACAGTGGCTGCGTTTGCTGGCATGGCACAGTGGTGACAAATTAATGGGCACAGTGGTGACAATTGATGGGCACAGTGGCGATAAAGGATGGCACAGTGGCGATAAAGGATGGCACAGTGGCTGCATTTGATGGCACAGTGTTGACAATTGATGGCATGGCACAGTGGCGACAATTGATGGCATGGCACAGTGGTGACAATTGATGGCACAGTGGCGACAATTGATGGCATGGCACAGTGGTGACAATTGATGGGCGATAAATGATGGCACAGTGGCTGCGTTTGACGGCATGGCACAGTGGTGACAATTAATGGGCACAGTGGTGACAATTGATGGGCACAGTGGCGATAAAGGATGGCACAGTGGCGATAAAGGATGGCACAGTGGCTGCATTTGATGGCACAGTGTTGACAATTGATGGCATGGCACAGTGGCGACAATTGATGGCACAGTGGCGACAATTGATGGAAACAGTAGCTGCATTTGATGGGCACAGTGAGGCTGCAATTATTTATTTATTTATTTATTTCATTTGTTTGCGCACCCCCCCCCCCCAAAAATGTTGAGCACCAGCCGCCACTGGCTACACCTAGGTGTGAACGGCACCCAAAACTATAAAATCACAACATTATATATGTATCCAGTGAAAAGCTCCTCGCTATCATAGGCAAACACCAAAATGAGTTTACTGCATTTATTCATATAAAATGTTTCATTAGCAGATATATTTTAAAATGTATAAAAAACAAAAAAAAAATAAGTTCAACGTTGAACTTTTTTTTGTCATGGAGGTGCACTAATGCAAATGAGATGAAATGACTTTTTCCCAATTATAATTGGTCTGAAATGAGGTGGAAGGAACAGAAAGACAATTAACTTTAGTTTTTTTTTTTTCTTGTGTGTGTGTTTTTTTAATCTCCAGCGGTTGGCAGAGTGTTTTAGTGCGTTTCAGTGGTAGGCTGTCAGTGCTGCCAGGCAAAATTATTCAGAAACATTCAAGGGGCTGTTTTATCTTATTTTTCAATTAACCTCTGTGTTTTAACTTCATCATAATGCCTAGGCCAATTCCCACCAAAGAACAAATTATGGAAAAAAAATAAAGACCCTGTTTGCTGTCGTTTTTTTTCTTTGCTTCATAAATCCTTTATTTTTAGCATGAAGGGAAGGGATGTAAATTTCAGATTACAAGATACCCGACACAAGTGCCAGATCCCTTTATAGGGCTTTTAACTGAGAGAAAGAATGTTTTTCCGCAGCAGTGTTTCTGAGCTTTCATGTAATTGCACCTGATATTTTAATCAACAGCAGGACCAGTAAAATCTACATGAAACTTAATCATAGACGTATGAAGCGCTACCCCCGCAGGAGCCGCTGGTTAAATTTGGGTTCTACTCTCACTAATTTATGCCCCCCTTTAAGCGGCTCGAACCCTCCCTTGGCACAACAGACAAATGTAACAGTATTGTGTCCCCTACTTGGTTGGGTCCACAATAACACATATGAAATATGCAATTGTAATATAACAATGTTGTTATCTTCTTCAGCTTGTGGCTCCCACTGAGTAAACACACCTCACACAGTTAATATAGTAAAATAAAAGAGGTAACTTTACTTGTTTATAGTAAGAAGGATAAAAGGGGTTGAACAACAAGTTAAATACACATAAATATTTGTATGAGAATGACTCTGCAAGCGTCCCTGCAGTAGTCAGCAAAACAAAACCTAAAAGGTTAACACAAATGAGTCTATAAGTAACTGTAAGTAATCTATGCTCGCGAGCTTCCCCTAGTGGGCAATTTCAATAAACACAAGTGCATAAACCCTTGGCCAGGCCTGGTTATAATAGCTTCAGAATTGTTCCTCAAGGATGAAGTCTATTGGCCAGATTCAGGTAGACTTACTAATCTACTGATACGCCGTCGTAACTCAGAATCTGCGCCGTCGTATCTTTAAGTGTATTCTCAAAGTGAGATACGTTTAAATGTTGCAAAGATACGACCGGCGTAGTCTCCTACGCCGTCATATCTTAGCTGCCTATTTACGCTGGCCGCTAGGGGCGTGTACGCTGATTTACGCCTAGAATATGTAAATCAGCGAGATACGCCTATTCACGAACGTACGCCCGGCCGTCGCAGTAAAGATACGCCATTTATGGAAGGTGTTTTCAGGCGTAAAGATAAAGCTGCAACAAGATGGCGCAGCCAATGTAAAGTATGGACGTCGGGACCGCGTAAAATTTTTCAAATTTTACGTTGTTTGCGTAATTCGTCCGTGAATGAGGCTGGACATAAATTAAGTTCACGTCGAAACCAATGAGTCTTAGCAGCGTAATTTGGAGCATGCGCACTGGGATACGTCCACGGACGGCGCATGCACCGTTAGTAAAAAACGTCATTTACGTGGGGTCACACTTAATTTAAACACATTTGAATTCGGCGGGCTTACGCCGACCCCTTTACGATACGCCGCCGTAACTTAGCTTGGTTAATACAGCACTCGCCTCTCTAATTTACGGCGGCGTAGTGTATCTGAGATACGCTACGTCCGCACAAAATGACGCCGCTCTACGTAAAACTAGCCATATGTTGAAAACGTTGGTGCACTTAATTAAATTGTAATCCAAAAGAAGGAATTTAACTCAGTCAAAGGGGTATGATGAATACAAATGCTCGTGGGCCGATCATCCAGTCAGCGTCAGTCAACTCTGCTAGCGTAACTTTCAGATGCTGGGCCTCTCAGCTAAATCAGTGAACAACACGAGGCTCCGGCTTATGAAGTGTCATTAACTTATAAATGGGGTAATAGTGAAGCTTGGGTAGGTGCCCTCTCACCCGAGCAGGCCTAGTCCGCCTGAGTCCTTCATGAACACGCGCCAATCAACCGCCGCTTTGCAACACACGATCTCTGGTATCCGATCCTCCACTGCTACGATCGTCAGCTGGCGAGTCTTCTCCGGTCTCTCGGTAACATGAGCTGGAGGCACTTGGTCTTGTCTCTTTCCACATGGCTGGTCTCTATATGAATCTCCTCTTAGGCTTCAGGCCTAGCTGCTTGGCTGGAGTGCTCTCCCCCTGCTCCGCAGAGGGAAGAACGCAGGTCCCAAGAGAAAGAAACCAGCTCCTCCCCGCCTCTAAATAGCCTCTCCCATAAGGCTGTGCGGAGGTGTCATGTGCTCCAGGAGGGCAAGGCATTGTGGGAAGTGTAGTCTATTCCTAATAATTGTCAATGGAGTCCGCTTCTCCTGGTACCTCTAGTCCCACAATGCATTGCTTTTAAAGGAAAATAAACACATATGTAAAAATGTAACTGGAACTCCGATGGGGATTAAGGTCTGCATCACCATCAATAGTCCACGATTGTGTGACCCCGCTACACACTCCCCCCACTCAAAGTCTTTGGTCCCTAAAGAGGACAACAGTATGTATCCTGAAACATGCTTTGTAAATACACGCGGAGAAAAAAATTGTTAGACTATGCAAGGCAACAAATACTGTGTATTATCTCTAACAGTACTCAAAGTCAAACAACTCATCTTATGACACAAAGCGGACAGAGGGTCCTACCACCAATTTTCAGGTAAAGGCAAGTTACTCTGTCCACTGTATACTAACACTGAGGTATCTTGGTCAGATGTGCCAGGGGGTGAGCTGGGGCTGTCCTTCACCAAAGTTTCAGTGGGAGGACTAAGTGAACAATTGGATCTCTAAGGCGGCGTACAGACGATCGGATATATCCGATGAAAACGGTCCGCGGACCATTTCCATCGGATATGTCCGATCGGGAGTTTGATCCGATGGCGTGTACACACCATCGGATCAAATTCCCCGCCGCCGGACGGCGCGGTGACGTAGTGGTGACGCGGCGGTGACGTTGACGCCGCCGCGTCACCGCCACGTCACCGCACCAGGAAGTAAAACACTTCCGCGCATGCGCCGAATCCATTCGGCAGCGGCGCGGCGGTGGTGGGAGCCGACATGTCTGCTGGTAAGTGTACTAACCAGCAGACATGTCGGGCGGACAGATTCCCACCGGATAGATTTCAAAGCATGCTTTGAAATCTGTCGGGTGGAGAAATCTGTCCGCTAGCCCATACACACGAGCGGAGATGTCTGCTGAAACGGTCCATCGGACCGTTTTCAGCGGACATATCCCCTCGTGTGTACGCCGCCTTAGAGGTGATAACGGTCTCTTTATAGCATTATAGGCTCAGGGGGAAAAAGTTCAACTTCACTGTCTTCTGAGTCAGGCACATTAGGCTCAGAAGGAATAGGCTCAATTTCACTGTTGTCTGAGTCAGGCACATTAGGCTCAGGAAGAATAGGTTCAACTTTACTGTTTTCAGACACATTAGGTTCCATATCTTCCGAATCAGTCAATTCCCTGTCAGGTTGGCTTAAGGCCTCCATGAAATCTTCAATAGATGATAAATCTGCATCCTCCTCTAACTCATCAGTAAGTATGTTGTGAGGCACAAATTCAGGGGCCTCTGGTCAAAGTGTCCCACTATTTGTCACTTCAGATGAGGGCAGGAACAAAGTACTAGGCTCTGGTTGTTGAGAAAACCATAACCACTCTTTAGATCCATCACGCTAAACCATTTGGCTCTTGATAGGCTCTGTAAGGCGTCCTCAATTCGAGGTGTGGTGTACTGATCAGGTATGGTTCGCTTGTTGAGGGTTCTGTAATTAATGCATAACCTCAATGAGCCGTTCTTCTTTCTCACTACCACTATTGGGGAAGCATAAGGGCTCCTGGACTCTCTGATGGTTCCTGTCCTCTTTAACTCTGCTAGTTGTTCCCTGAGGTCTTCCAAATCCATCAGAGGGACTCTCTGGACCCGTTCCCTGAAGGGTTTATCTTAATTCAGCCGAATCCTGTGAGTGGCACTCTTCGCACACCCAACATCAAACTCAGTCTTTGAAAATATCTTGTTCCACCGGTCAAGTTGAGCTTTAGCCCTCTCCTGCCAATCTGGTGGGAGATCTGTGCCATCAGGTTGGTACCCCTTCTTTGGGGCTCCAATCTTCTTTCAATCTTCAACGTCAGAGGGGGCAACTGGGGTGGCTTGGTGTACTCGGCCCAGCAGCACTCCACAGGGTTGGTAGTAGTATTCCGAATACTGACGGACACCCTTCCACGATTTCTCTTCAGCACTTTCAACGGGATCACTTCAGGTATCACTTCTACTACTTTTGAGTGTCCAGCAGAGTCAGCCTCAAGGACAAGAAACGGGCCTGGCTGAGACCAGGTAAGCTTCACCAAGGCCTTCAAACAGATCACCTCTCCGGGTCGTAGTACCTTTGCGGTCTTCTCCAACTGCCAAATTTTCCCCGCTCCTTTTTCAGGGGCCTTCTTATCCATCACTGACTGCTGGTAGACCCTCCGAAGCATTGGATGGACCTACTTTGATGGGACCTCTGCTGCTTCAGCTAGGGGAAAAAGCCTCCGAACTAGATCAGTGTTTGTCCCTATAATGAGGGAGCTTTTGTGGGCCCCTGGTGGCCAAGGGCAGACTATTGCTAAGGTGTCAAAGGTCTCTGCTGCTCCCACTACGGAAGGATCGATGGTCAGACGGATTGGTATATATCCGTCGGAAGGGAAACTCTGAGTCCCTATACCCCATACTTCCAGCTCTTCCAATTTTTGGAGGTTTAATTGGGAAAGGTATCGATCATAAAAGTCTCTGTATAGGAGGGTCACTTGAGCTCCAGTATCCAGTAGGGCCTTGGTGTAGATCCCCTCTACTTGGATAGAAATCAACGGGAAGGCCCCACCAAATTCTCAGGAAACTTCTGGGGTGTAGATTTCCTCTTTTGCTCTGTGACCCGCACCCTCACTCCCTTCTTATCAGGGCTTTTTCTCGCTTCCACCCGTCCATGCTGGGAAGAGGTATAGAGTGGCATTGGGCAAGGTTTTCCTTCCTTCCTTTGCCTCTCTGCTTCCTTTGTTACTTTGGAGTTGTCTACAGTAGGCGGGCACGCGGTTGACCCCCTCAACGGGGCCCTCTGAAGTTTTCCACCGGCTTGTACATTTGCTTACTAGCCTTAGTTGGGCTGAGGCAAACTTCCCTTGTGTGTCCTACTCCTCCACAGTTGAAACAGAATATGAATCTTCTGGGTCTTCTTGGCTGATCATCCTGCCTATAGACAGGCTTCTCCGGCTCTTCCTTCTGGGTTTGGTAAGGGAGAGCCTCCGCTTGACTGGTAAACGCGACCACCATTTCCATGAGTTGAGACACCTGCATTCTCAGAAGCTCAACTTGAGAGTCACTGTCTTCTGTGGACACTACACAAACTCGTGCAGTGGGTTCTGGAAGCTGGTACCTGTTCTTTTGTTCCAGTAGGACCTCTTCCCGTCGAATCATCCAAATCAGATCAGGGTATTTCAACACTCCACCCCCATGTTGGGTTTGTAACTGAAGGGCAATGGGATCCAGGAGTTGGGCTCCCCTTATAACTTGTTGAGCTCGGACCTCGTCCACTTTCCTTGGATCCATTCCCTTCTTTAACAGGATCTGATGCAGGATTTTATCTAAGCGCCCAACAAACTCTGATAACTTCTCTCCCTGTTTCTGGAAGCAGTGTTCTAATTGGTAGTGAAGTTCACTGGAGTTTTCAGTTCTCCCAAACACATTCTGCAAAACATCTAAATAATTCTGTGCATCACAGTTTTTTTGGCTAAGTTTAAGGTTGCGTATAGCCTTTAATGCTGGTCCCCTTAGACTCTCCATAATTCTTTGTCTTTTATGCTTCTCAGGAACTTCCCACTCCTCCAGAGCCTGAGTGGCATGATCCAACCATTTTTCAAATCCATTCTCCGAGGATGGCACTGGTTGTCTCCCTGAGAAGGTTCCGAGCTTCCTATATCCTGTTACCAGGTAATCTGGGGAGTCCTTTTTGCACTGAGCCACAATTTCTCCCAAAACAGCACGTAATTCTGGGCCAAGAGTTTTTAGTGGTGTGGGGCCAGACTCCTCTGTCTTCTTCTCTTTAGATCTTTGGGAGATAATGTACTAGAAGAAGTAGGACCATCTTGTTCTTCTTTAGGGTGTATTAAGAGGAGTTCTACACGGTCTGCTGTCTTTATACTGGCACCATTAACCACTTGACTACTGGGCACTTAAACCCACTTAATAACCAGACCAATTTTCAGCTTTCGGTGCTCTCACATTTTGAATGACAATAACTCAGTCATACAACACTATAACCAAATGAAATTTTTGTCCTTTTTTTCCCACAAATAGAGCTTTCTTTTGGTGGTATTTTATCACCTCTGCGGTTTTTATTTTTTTCACTATAAATGAAAAAAGAACGAAAATTTTGTAAAAAAATGAATTTTTCTTCATTTCTATTATAAAATTTTGCAAAAAAGTAATTTTTCTTCATAAATTTGGCCTAAAATGTATACTGCTACATATCTTTGGTAACAAAACAAAAAAAATTTAGATATTATTTAGTCTGGGTGAAAGTTATAGGGTCTAAAAGCTATGGTACCAATTACTGAAAATTGATCAATTTGATCACACCTGATGTACTGACAGCCTCTCTCATTTCTTGAGACCCTAACATGCCAGAAAAGTACAAATACCCCCCAAATGACCCCTTTTTGGAAAGAAGACATTCCAAGGTATTTAGAAAGAGGCATTGTGAGTTTTTTGAAGTTGTAATTTTTCCCACAATTCTTTGCAAAATCAAGATTTTTTTCATTTTTATTTTCTTTCCACAAAATTTTCATATTAGCGGGTTATTTCTCACACACAGCATATGCATACCACAAATTACACCCCAAAACACATTCTGCTATTCCTCCCGAGTATGGCGATACCCCATGTGTGGGACTTTTACACAGCGTGGCCACATGGAATGGCGCCAAACTTTGCGACTTAAAAATCCCCATAGGTGACGCTTTAAATATTTTTACTGGTTACATCATTTTAGTTGGAGAAGAGGTCTAGGGCCAAAATTATTGCTCTCGCTCTAACGTTCGCAGCGATACCTCACATGTGTGGTTTGAACACCGTTTTCATATGTGGGCGGGACTTGCGTATGCGTTCGCTTCTGCATGCGAGCTCACGGGGACAGGGCGCTGTATGCCCAGAGTATTGCGGAGTATGCCCAGAGTATTGCGGAGTATGCCCAGAGTATTGCAGAGTATGCCCAGAGTATTGCGGAGTATGCCCAGAGTATTGCGGAGTATGCCCAGAGTATTGCGGAGTATGCCCAGAGTATTGCGGAGTATGCCCAGAGTATTGCGGAGTATGCCCAGAGTATTGCGGAGTATTGCCCCCCATAGTATGCCCAGAGTATGCCCAGAGTATTGCGGAGTATGCCCAGAGTATTGCGGAGTATGCCCAGAGTATTGCGGAGTATGCCCAGAGTATTGCGGAGTATGCCCAGAGTATTGCGGAGTATGCCCAGAGTATTGCGGAGTATGCCCAGAGTATTGCGGAGTATTGCCCCCCATAGTATGGCCAGAGTATGCCCAGAGTATTGCGGAGTATGCCCAGAGTATTGCGGAGTATGCCCAGAGTATTGCGGAGTATGCCCAGAGTATTGCGGAGTATGCCCAGAGTATTGCGGAGTATGCCCAGAGTATTGCGGAGTATGCCCAGAGTATTGCGGAGTATGCCCAGAGTATTGCGGAGTATGCCCAGAGTATTGCGAAGTATGCCCAGAGTATTGCGGAGTATGCCCAGAGTATTGCGGAGTATGCCCCCCATAGTATGCCCAGAGTATGCCCAGAGTATTGCAGAGTATTGCCCCCCCCCAGAGTATTGCCCCCCCCCCAGAGTATTGCCCCCCCCCCCAGAGTATTGCCCCCCCCCGAGTATTGCCCCCCCCCAGAGTATTGCCCCCCCCCCAGAGTATTGCCCAGCATTGCAGAGTATGTGCAGCAGGGATGGCTGAGCAGGGAGGGATGGATGGATGGATCTGTGACTACATTTGTCACAGATCCATCCCGCAGCACTGGCGCTGCCATCCGCTCCCTCCCCTCTCCTCTCACACTGTACCAATCGGTACAGAGAGAGGAGGGAGGAACCGGCGTCATCAAATGACGCCGGTCTGTTTACATCTGATCGCGCCGTCATTGGACGGCGCGATCACGTGGTAAACCGCCGCTATCAGCGGCGATTTACCGTGATTCGTGACCCGCCGGGTCCACATTCCCGTGTGCGCGCCCCAGGGGGCGCGCGGGAGCGCGACTCTGGAATCACGTTATATAACGTGATCCCAGAGTTAAGCAACCACCTTGCCGCCGTTATTTTTCGGCAGGTGGTTGCTAAGTGGTTAAAAGAATCTGGAAGTCCTTTTTTTCCACTCACAAAAGGCATATGTGGGAGGGTTGGTGTTATCCACCTGCATGTCTACCATCCTTGGCTTCCTGTCTACGGATAAGACCTTCAGGGCTGAGAGTAATTTATCTTCTGCCCAGGCTTCGCCTTTAATTTCCACCACTAGACCATTCTTCCAGTTGACATTTCCTTCTTCGCACCACTTAAATGTGGCAGCAGCATCCATAGCTGGTTCTGACAGGGTTTTTTTTTTTTTTGAGAAGTAGAATCCCGGACGAGCCCCCATGTGTAGCGCTACCCCCGCAGTAGCCGCTGGTTAAATTTGGGTTCTACTCTCACTAATTTATTCACCCCCTTTAAGCGGCTCAAACCCTCCCTTGGCACACCAGACAAATGTAATAGTATTGTGTCCCCTACTTGGTTGGGTCCACAATAACACATATGAAATATGCAATGGTAATATAACAATGTTGTTACCTTCTTCAGCTTGTAGCTCCCAATGAGTAAACACACCTCACACAGTTAATATAGTAAAATAAAAGAGGTAACTTTACTTGCTTTATAGTAAGAAGGGTAAAAGGGGTGGAACAACAAGTTAAATACACATAAATATTTGTATGAGAATGACTCTGCAAGCGTCCCTGCAGTAGTCAGCAAAACAAAACCTAAAAGGTTAACACAAATGAGTCTATAAGTAACTGTAAGTAATCTATGCTCACAAGCTTCCCCTAGTGGGCAATTTTTAATAAACACAAGTGCATAAACACTTGGCCAGGCCTGGTTATAATAGCTTTAGAATTGTTCCTCAAGGATGAAGTCTATGTTGTAAACGTTGGTGCACTTAATTAAATTGTAATCCAAAAGAAGGAATTTAACTCAGTCAAAGGGGTATGATAAATACAAATGCTTGCGGGCCGATCATCCAGTCAGTGTCAGTCAACTCTGCTAGCGTAACTTTCAGATGCTGGGCCTCTCAGCTAAATCAGTGATCAACACAAGACACCAGCTTATGAAGTGTCATTAACTTATAAGCTGGGGTAATAGTGAAGCTTGGGCAGGTGCCCTCTCACCCGAGCAGGCCTAGTCTGCCTAAGTCCTTCACGACCACGCGGCAATCAACCGCCGCTCCGCAACACACGATCTCTGGTATCCGATCCTCCACTGCTACGATTGTCAGCTGGCAAGTCTTCTCCGGTCTCTCGGTAACACAAGCTGGAGGCACTTGGTCTTGACTCTTTCCGGATGGCTGGTCTCCAGATAAATCTCCTCTTAGGCTTCAGGCCTAGCTGCTTGGCTGGCGTGCTCTCCTCCTGCTCCGCAGAGGGAAGAACGCAGGTCCCAAGAGAAAGAAACCAACTCCTCCCCGCCTCTAAATAGCCTCTCCTATAAGGCTGTGCGGAGGTGTCATGTGCTCCAGGAGGGCAAGGCACTGTGGGAAGTGTAGTCTATTCCTAATAATTGTCAATGGAGTCCATTTCTCCTGGTACCTCTAGTCCCACAATGCATTGCTTTTAAAGGAAAATAAACACATATGTGAAAATGTAACTGGAACTCCGGTGGGGATTCAGGTCTGCATCACTATCAATAGTCCATGATAGTGTGACCCCGCTACACTTACAAGCAAGAAGAAAATAATACAGCAGACCAAGTCTTCCCTCTACATCAGGGGTCTCCAAACTTTATAAACAAAGGGCCAGTTTATTGTTCTTCAGACTTTAGGGGGCCAGACTGTGGCCAGTGGTAGTGGAAATTTTCCAGGCATCAGTGGGCATAAACATCACCATATCTGGTATTAGGGGAAGGAATAGTGCCCCATCGTTGGTATCATTGTGAGGAATAATGCCCTATTGGTGTCAGTGGGAGAAATAATGACCCGCTGTTGGGTGTTAGTTTGACAAAAAGAGTCTCATTACAGTAAGAAAAATAGTGCCCCAAGGGCCGGATAAAGGGAGGCAAAGGGCCACATCTGGCCCCAGGGCCGCAGTTTGGAGACCACTTCTCTACATGACCAGTTGTATAAACCTTTAGCAAAAGCCATGGTCTAACTCAGCCTTTCTCAACCTTTTTGTCCCAGAGGAAACCTTTAAATAATTTTGAGGTCTCGGGAAACCACTGCTGAAAACCAATTTATTGAAAGTCAGTGGGGAAATGCCCCTTTACTTAGGGGGTCAGTGGTCAGAATGTTCCTCACATTGGAGGTCAGTGGGAAGAATGTTCCTCACATTGGAGGTCAGTGGGAAGAATGTTCCTCACATTGGAGGTCAGTGGGAAGAATGTTCCTTACATTGGAGGTCAATGGGAAGAATGTTCCTTACATTGGTGGTCAGTGGGAATAATGTTCCTTACATTGGTGATCAGTGGGAAGAATGTCCCTTACATTGGAGATCAGTGGGAAGAATGCCCCTTACATTGGTTTTCAGTGGGAAGAATGCCCCTTACATTGGTGATCAGTGGGAAGAATGTTCCTTACATTGGTGATCAGTGGGAAGAAGGAGGAGGACACACCCAAGGAGCTCTCTGAGAGAACCAGCCTTTTTCAAGCCTGGGCCTTGCCTGCTAGCTTGGCCCAGGAATAATGCCTGATCCTGGGGGAGGCCCTGGGACAGATCCCCCTGATGATACGGGGCCTAGTGAGGAGGAGGAGGTGGTGCAGGATCTGACTGTGGGTCCAGTCCCTGGTGAGAGTACAGATGTATGCAGACATTTTCGGGCAGTCGGAAGAGCAGAGGAGAAACTAAAATGTTTGAAAGCTGAACATAAAAACCTCAAAACCAAGTACTTCCAGGCTTGGAGTAAAAACCGTTCGGCCATGAAGCCTGAGCTACAAGAGATGGAGGAGAAAGTAAAGAAACAGTCTTTATTGTTGGAGAAATTAAAAGATAAAAGTGGAGCGTTTGCAGAAAAATTTAAAAAAGAGATGAGATTTGCCAGCCAGACCTCTGTGGATCAGCAGCAGTCGCATGTTACAGACAACCCGGATCCATCTGCCTCTGCACCCCTCCCCCCATGTCAGGCTGGGGAATCGCCAGCGGCAACCAGTCAGGGGGTTGAGGGTGAACATGGCACCTTACAGTTTACCCAACAGATGGAGTCACCCCTAAGGGCAGACAGGTCTGCTGGTGAAGCATCAGAAGTCGCTGTGGAGTCGCAGAAGGGTCGCAGACCGGCACTGGTGGAGAAATCCCACTGTACGGTGCAGCCGCCTTCCAACATGGGTGTCCCGGCTGCAGTGAGTGGTGTCCCGGCTAAAGTGGACGGTGTCCCGGCTGTAGTAAGTGGTGTTTCTGCTGTGGAGAAATCCTCTGCAGATATGAAGAGAAATCCCCTAGCAGAGGTGTCATCAGCCCACCAGAGCAGCATGGATGGATCTACATCATGCCCCCCGCAAATGGATTCTGCTATGACTGCTGGGACCTGTGGTTCTACAACCAAGATGGCTGCCAGCTCCAAAGAGCCTGTTTCAGCCTCACCTGGGCTGATTGATGCAGGTGGGGGAGGGGAGCAGCACAGTGCAGCAAGTGGAGTGGAAGCAGCAATGGAAGTTTCCTGCACTGATCTACCTGTTGCTGTATCACAGCAATCTTGCTTATCTGACAACCCTGTCCCGATGGAGAAGAGTCTGCCTGGAGGTGAAGTATGTGAGGGCACCTCTGTGAATATGGACACAGCAGGAACTGAGAACGTGCCAGGAAATAATGACAGTAATAGTATTGATGAAGCAATGGATGTGGTGGGTGGTGGTGAAGGGGTTAACAATGACATTTCTCCTCCTGCTCAGCAGAGGAAAGACTCATCTGCAAAACGCATAACTGGACCCTCTGCGGGGAGGTCTGTGAACACCAGCAGCTATGCAGCAGTTTTGGGGAGTCGCACCAAAGAGGGTGGGGGGATAGGTGCAAATGTTGGTGGTCACAATTTGGGGGGGTTTAGTGGGGGGATGGTTGGTGGGTACAAAAGAAGAAACGTGGTCCAGTTGAAGTGGGAGGGGGAGGGGACCCCACCAGTAAGGGGAAGGGTTGCAGAGTTGATCCTGGAAATGGGATTTAAAGTCGCAGACATTTTTGCTTTGATTTGTCCTGTTGGAAGTTCAGAATTTGATTTATCCTTTGTAAAACCTGAGGGTTTGGATTTGTTTTGGGAACGTTTTAGGGGGCGCAGGGACCTTCCGCAGTGGAATGGTTGGATGCCAAAGGTGGTTTCCAGGCAGCCTCTCATAAAATCGGTGACGATCCTCGTGCGTAATGAATCCATCCCAGAGGCTGATTTGGTAGTATGGTTACGCCGATATGGTGAGGTCCTCGCTCCACTGCGGAAGGTCCTTGATCAGCATGGGATATGGACAGGGGCCTGGACAGTGTCGTTAAAATTGGGGGTGCAGGGAAATGTTGTTCAACATTTGCCCTGTTCAGCCTTTCTGGGGAGGGACAGGCTGACCATTTTTTACCAGGGTCAGCCTAAGGTGTGCAATAAATGTGGGGACAAGGGCCACTTTGCGTCCACCTGCACCCGAAAGAAATGTTCTTTGTGCCAGGCGCTGGACCATTTGGCTAAAGACTGTACAGATATTCGGTGCAACTTGTGCCAAAAACTTGGTCACCCCTACAGTCTTTGCCCAGAGGCATTACATAACCTGCCAGGGTTGGAGGCTGAGCTGCAGAGGCTGGATAAGGAGGATGAGGCCACCAAAACTGTTGTTGTCCCTCCTGTGTCTGTGGCACCCGTTTCTGTTCCCTCTAGTGATGTGGTCCCTGAGTCTGTCCCTTCTGTGTCTGTGACATCTGTTTCTATTCCCCCCAGTGGTGTGGTCCCTGAGTCTGTCCCTTCTGTGTCTGTGACATCTGTTTCTGTTCCCCCTACAGATGTGGTCACTAAATCTGTCCCTCCTGTCCCTAATCCATCAATTCGTAGATCCTCCAGACTGGCAGAGGCTGCTGGGGGGGCAGGTTTAACGGACCTTCCCACTCAGCCTCCAGTCCTTGCCCCTCGGCAGTGCAAGCGTGGTCAGGGGAATGTGGGGGTGCTGGATGGGGGTGGGGCTGATGGAGGGGTGTCCATACCCCATGTCTCACATTTGGTTGATGGGGATTCGGATGAGGAGGGGTGGGAGAAGATCAGGAGGAAGGAAAAAAAGAAGAGAAAGGCTAGAAAACCGGTCGTCTCTTCCTCAGAGTCGGATCCAAGAGGGGTTCCCCTTGGTAACACCTTTAATGTGTTGTCGGGTGATGAGATGTCTTTGTCTTCTCCCTTATCATCTATGGATGAGGGGGAGTCACGTAGTTTGAAGAGAGCTGTTTCTGGTGATGAGAGGGTGGTGAAGGTCAAGAAACGACTACCCCAATCATCCTGATGGCAGTTCCCACTCTGATAAAGGTGGCGACCATTAATGTCGCCAGCACTAAATCTGCAAGAGCTCGTGATATGGCCTTATTTTTGCTCAGCGAGTTTGATGCCGAGATTTTATTTTTGCAAGAGACCTGGCTCCATACCTTGGCCGACGTCCATCTGGCAAAAAGGGAGTGGAGATGCGGTCCCTCCTTTTGGTCTCTTGCGGCTGAGCCCTGCAGCGGAGTTGCGGTTCTTTTTAAAACCGATATGGTAACGTGCCGGCGGGTAATTGGGGTAGTAATGGGTAGACGCATGGTGTTGGACGTTTCCTGCCTATCTCTGGGTGAGGGTTTCCTTTTCTGTCTCTTTCACTCCCTTAGCTTTTGTTGGTTAGTGTCTTTTTGAAGAAGGGCTGCATGCATAATGGGTGCGGGTTTGTTTCTTGACCTTGCAGGTTTGTCTGGTGTAGTGGTGTGAGTTGTATTAAGATTTATTTTCCCCGGTGTATATATGATTTTTGCTTTTTCTGTAAAGTCTTTTTGTTTGAGAGCGGATTTGCTATATTTATTTTCATTTTATGTAAATATGTATATATTTATGTATTTTGTGTGTATATAGTGATTTTATGCTTAATGATTGCAAGACTTTCAATAAACAAAATTGGGAAGAATGCCCCTTACATTGGTTTTCAGTGGGAAGAATGCCCCTTACATTGGTGATCAGTGGGAAGAATGTCCCTTACATTGGTGATCAGTGAGAAGAATGTTCCTTACATTGGTGATCAGTGGGAAGAATGTCTCTTACATTGGTGATCAGTGAGAAGAATGTCCCTTACATTGGTGATCAGTGAGAAGAATGTCCCTTACATTGGTGATCAGTGAGAAGAATGTCTCTTACATTGGTGATCAGTGGGAAGAATGCCCCTTACATTGGTTTTCAGTGGGAAGAATGCCCCTTACATTGGTGATCAGTGGGAAGAATGTCCCTTACATTGGTGATCAGTGAGAAGAATGCTCCTTACATTGGTGATCAGTGGGAAGAATGTCTCTTACATTGGTGATCAGTGGAAAGAATGTCCCTTACATTGGTGGCCAGTGACAAGAATGTCCCTTACATTGGTGATCAGTGGGAAGAATGGCCCTTACATTGGTGATCAGTGGGAAGAATGTCTCTTACATTGGTGATCAGTGAGAAGAATGTCCCTTACATTGGTGATCAGTGAGAAGAATGTTCCTTGCATTGGTGATCAGTGAGAAGAATGTCCCTTACATTGGTTTTCAGTGGGAAGAATGCCCCTTACATTGGTGATCAGTGGGAAGAATGTCCCTTACATTGGAGATCAGTGAGAAGAATGTCCCTTACATTGGTGATCAGTGGGAAGAATGTTCCTTACATTGGTGATCAGTGGGAAGAATGTCCCTTACATTGGTGATCAGTGAGAAGAATGTCCCTCACATTGGTGATCAGTGAGAAGAATGTTCCTTACATTGGTGATCAGTGAGAAGAATGTCCCTTACATTGGTGATCAGTGGGAAGAATGTTCCTTACATTGGTGATCAGTGGGAAGAATGTCCCTTACATTGGTGATCAGTGAGAAGAATGTCCCTTACATTGGTGATCAGTGGGAAGAATGTTCCTTACATTGGTGATCAGTGAGAAGAATGTCCCTTACATTGGTGATCAGTGGGAAGAATGTTCCTTACATTGGAGATCAGTGAGAAGAATGTCCCTTACATTGGTGATCAGTGAGAAGAATGTCCCTTACATTGGTGATCAGTGGGAAGAATGTCCCTTACATTGGTGATCAGTGAGAAGAATGTCCCTTACATTGGTGATCAGTGAGAAGAATGTTCCTTACATTGGTGATCAGTGAGAAGAATGTCCCTTACATTGGTGATCAGTGAGAAGAATGTCCCTTACATTGGTGATCAGTGAGAAGAATGTTCCTTACATTGGTGATCAGTGAGAAGAATGTTCCTTACATTGGTGATCAGTGAGAAGAATGTTCCTTACATTGGTGATCAGTGGGAAGAATGTCCCTTACATTGGTGATCAGTGAGAAGAATGTTCCTTACATTGGTGATCAGTGAGAAGAATGTCCCTTACATTGGTGATCAGTGAGAAGAATGTTCCTTACATTGGTGATCAGTGAGAAGAATGTTCCTTACATTGGTGATCAGTGGGAAGAATGTTCCTTACATTGGTGATCAGTGAGAAGAATGTTCCTTACATTGGTGATCAGTGGGAAGAATGTTCCTTACATTGGTGATCAGTGGGAAGAATGTCCCTTACATTGGTGATCAGTGAGAAGAATGTCCCTTACATTGGTGATCAGTGGGAAGAATGTCCCTTACATTGGTGATCAGTGAGAAGAATGTTCCTTACATTGGTGATCAGTGAGAAGAATGTCCCTTACATTGGTGGTCAGTGAGAAGAATGCCCCTTACATTGGTGATCAGTGAGAAGAATGTTCCTTACATTGGTGATCAGTGGGAAGAATGTCCCTTACATTGGTGATCAGTGAGAAGAATGTCCCTTACATTGGTGATCAGTGGGAAGAATGTCCCTTACATTGGTGATCAGTGAGAAGAATGTCCCTTACATTGGTGGTCAGTGAGAAGAATGCCCCTTACATTGGTGATCAGTGAGAAGAATGCCCCTTACATTGGTGATCAGTGGGAAGAATGTCCCTTACATTGGTGATCAGTGGGAAGAATGTCCCTTACATTGGTGATCAGTGAGAAGAATGTCCCTTACATTGGTGATCAGTGGGAAGAATGTCCCTTACATTGGTGATCAGTGGGAAGAATGTCCCTTACATTGGTGATCAGTGGGAAGAATGTCCCTTACATTGGTGATCAGTGAGAAGAATGTTCCTTACATTGGTGATCAGTGAGAAGAATGTCCCTTACATTGGTGGTCAGTGAGAAGAATGCCCCTTACATTGGTGATCAGTGAGAAGAATGTCCCTTACATTGGTGATCAGTGGGAAGAATGTCCCTTACATTGGTGATCAGTGGGAAGAATGTCCCTTACATTGGTGATCAGTGAGAAGAATGCTCTTTACATTGGTGATCAGTGGGAAGAATGTCCCTTACATTGGTGATCAGTGGGAAGAATGTCCCTTACATTGGTGATCAGTGGGAAGAATGTCCCTTACATTGGTGATCAGTGGGAAGAATGTCCCTTACATTGGTGATCAGTGAGAAGAATGCCCCTTACATTGGTGATCAGTGAGAAGAATGCTCTTTACATTGGTGATCAGTGGGAAGAATGTCTCTTACATTGGTGATCAGTGAGAAGAATGTCCCTTAGGCCTCGTACACACGAGGCAATCTATTTGTTCAAATCGGTCGGACCGACCGATTTGAACAAATCTGTCTGCTGGGATTTTGGTTTGCTCGCGTGTACACACGAGCAAACCAAAATCCCCGCCAGCAGACGGCGCGCTGACGTGTCGTTGACGTGGCGGTTACGTTGACGCCGCCACGTCACCGCACCAGGAAGTAAAACACTTTCGCGCATGCGCCGAATCCATTCGGCGGCGGTGGGGGACGACATGTCTGCTGGTAAGTGTACTAACCAGCAGACATGTCGGGCGGACGGATTCCCACCCGATAGATTTCAAAGCATGCTTTGAAATCTGTCGGGTGGCCAAATCCGTCGGCTCGGCCGTACACACGATCGAATCTGTCTGCTGGGACGGTCTAGCAGACCGTTTCCAGCAGACAGATTTGATCGTGTGTACGAGGCCTTACATTGGTGGTCAGTGGAAAGAATATGCCTCTTACATTGGTGTAGTGTTAATTTTGTTGGCGAAAACAATTTTGTCGACTAAATTTACATTATTTTAGTCAACTAAAATATGACTAAAAGTCAAATATAATTTTAGTCAAAAGACTATGACTAAAATTAAATCAAAATTTGACATCAAAATTAACACTGCATTGGTGGTCAGTAGGAAGAATGCTCTTTATATTGGTAGTCAATGGTAAGAATGCTTCTTACATTAGGGGGCAGTGGAAAGAATGCTCCTTACATTGGAGGTCAGTGGGATGAATGCTTTTTACAATAGTGGTCAATTGGAAGAATGTTCCTTACATTGGTGGTCAGTGGGAAGAATGTTCCTTACATTGGTGGTCAATGGAAAGAATGTTCCTTACATTGGTGGTCAATGGGAAGAATGTTCCTTACATTGGTGGTCAAATGGAAGAATGTTCCTTACATTGGTGGTCAGTGGGAAGAATGTTCCTTACATTGGTGGTCAATGGAAAGAATGTTCCTTACATTGGTGGTCAATGGGAAGAATGTTCCTTACATTGGTGACCAGTGGGAAGAATGTTCCTTACATTGGTGGTCAATGGGAAGAATGTTCCTTACATTGGTGACCAGTGGGAAGAATGTTCCTTACATTGGTGGTCAATGGGAAGAATGCTCCTTACATTGGTGGTCAGTGGGAAGAATTCTTCTTACATTGGTGGTCAGTGGGAAGAATTTGTCTTACATTGGGGGGCAGTGGGAAAAATGCTTTGCACATTGGTGGTCAGTGGGAAAAACACTCCTTACATTGGTGGTTAGTAGAAAAAAGGTTCCTTACATTTGTGGCCAGTGTAAAGATTGCCTCACTTTGCTCAGAATGCCATGCTTACAGATCACAGATCGTTGGGTCCATGCAGCTGGTTATGCAGAGTGGTGTTGGTCCTGGAACTATGGAGATGCCACCAAATGGGAGGTCAATCTCAACAGCTCAAGGAACACCTATCAACCTCTGGAGGAGAATGGTTGGCCTAACTGTAAGCAGGAAAGCTATATTCCATGCATACATTTCGGTGATGTGTTTTCGGGCAATTTCAGCGCTTACTTTTACAGCAGAATTTCCCAACTTTATTGAGGTATCCCTCTGCTGAAAAGAGGAATGGGTTAGGTGACCATTTTACTTTGCCTTTAATGGCAAAAGAAAGACCACCTCAAAGAAAATCTTAACTTTCATTAAAAAAAATAAAACTAAAAAAGCAAAAATAAATAAATGATCATTCAGGAGCCTCTATAGTTCCCACATCACCTCCTCCCATGCTCGTCTGAAATAGACCTCATAAATGTACATTGCATCAAGTTGCAGGCCCAGCAGATTTGCTGAGATTTGACCATAAGTGCCGGTTCACACTACAGCGACTTGGGATTCCTCTCTCCACAGCTTCTCTGCTCTTCATTGGATAGATTGATAGCAGCATAGCCATTGGCTCCCACTGCTGTCAATCAAATCCAATGACGAGGCCACCGAGGGGCGGGGACGAGTCATACACTCGGTGACAATGGATGCCGACTGTATGACACGGGAGCGCGTCCGTAAGGTAACCCCCTCGGGAGAGAGCTTCCCAGAGGGAGTTATCTATTGCAGGAAGGAGCCGAGAGAGAGCTGCTGTGGGACCCCAGAAGAGGAGGATCGGGGCCACTCTGTGCAAAACGAAATGCACAGTATGACATGGTTGTTATTTAAAACTGAACCTTTAGGCTGCATTCACACCTGAGCGTAGCGTTTTCGGACGTTTTTTCCGGCGTTTTGTCGCGTTTTTTCCGGCGTTTTGTCGCGTGTTTTGTCGCGCGTTGTCTGACGTTTGCATACAGCGTTGTCTGACGTTTTTGAACTTTGACGTTTTTTATTTTAGCCAATAGGAAAAATGATCATCTCTTTCATCACTTGTTGCTATGTTTATAGATGTTTTTATCTTCTGCCTGGGTGAAATGTTCTATTGAATAAAGAGACAAAACGCCCGTAGAAACGCTCGTTGTCGCGCTAGACGCTTGAATCGAGCGTTTTCCATAACTTTCTATGGGAAATACAAACGCTCAAGAACGCCCAAACCGCCCGATTCGCGCAACAAAAAAGGGTCCGGAACTTGTTTGAGCTTCAGGCGTTCGGCGTCACGCGTTTTGTAGTAGAGATGTGAATCATCTCCATAGAGAATAATGTTATTTTTCCCCTCTAGTGCAGGAGTCTCCAAACTACGGCCCTCCAGGTGTTAAGGAAATACAATTCCCATCATGCCTAGTCATGTCTACGAATGTCAGAGTTTTACAATGCCTCATGGGAAGTGTAGTTCCACAGCAGCTGGAGGGCCGTAGTTTGGAGATTCCCTGCTCTAGCGTATTGTAGCGTCGCGCTTCAGGCGACAAAAGCTCAGGTGTGAATGGGGCCTAAGTACCACTTTAAGGTTTCTTTTACACAAAGATGCTACTACTTAGAAAAATAAACCATTCTAAAAGCTGGAAGTGGCCAGGAGGTGCAACAAAGTTTTTCCTTTTTTCTTTTTATCTTTTTTTGGTCATAGTCTCTTAAAACAAAGTTCATCCAACAAATTCCAAGAGCAAAATGCAATTTACAATGCTACCAAGAGATAAGGCTAAACCGTCTACTGTTGGGAGTTTTTAAAAGGACACAATGTGAGAATCACGCAACTGAATCATTATTTATGGTGCTGTAGCATCAAAGCGATCTTTACATCTGTGATCAAAATTAGAGGTCAGTGTTATTCCACCACAGCATTTTCTGTTTCCTATTTAAGTTAATGTTACAATACTTCAGTGCACTTTAAATCGACCTAAATGGATATTGCACTTTAAATACATATTGCAGAGAAAAAAGATGGTTTGTCCTTGGGTTTATGAGTGCAGTGGTATTAGGCCTTAATCTTAACCAAGCTTTTTAGATGAATGAGTTTTATAACTTTACAAGAAACACTATGATAACCTTGATACTAAGAACATTGCTGTACTTTGCGGCGTGTCAAAGCTCAAACAAATCGCAGTGTTTTTCTTTTGATATATGCAGTTGTTGGCTTAAAGGGATGGATATATTTTTTTTTTACATACCCTAATGTTCTAGAAATATCAGATCACATAAAACAACGATAAAATAACACAGCAGTATATTTATCAGTGAAATTAAAGTATAATAATAATAACAATAGTTGTATTGTTTAATATCATTATTACAATTATTGATAACCCCTCAAAGTCTGCAATCTTTAGATTTAAAGGGTCACTAAAAGAAAACATTTTTTTGCTGAAATGACTGTTTACAGGGTATAGAGACATAAAAGTTAACTGATTCCTTTTAAAAATGATTACAAATAGATAAAAATCAATCATATAATGTACCTCTAGTTTCACTTTCGTTTTTGAACTGGTTTCATGTTTCTGTGAAGTAGAGAGACACACAGAACAAAAACAAACAAATAAAGGGCAGTGTTTTGTTTTTAAAGCGGAGCTCCAGCGGCAATATATTTTTTTTTAAAAGTCGGCAGCTACTAACAATGTAGCTGCTGACTTTAAATAAGGACACTTACCTTGTCCTACTTGCCCGCGCTGATGGGCCCCCCGATGCCGGTCCCACGATCGTTCCGGGTCCCGCGCCGCCATTCACACTATGGGAAACAGGCAGTGAAGCCGTACGGCTTCACTGCCCATTTCCTACTGCACCTGCGTGAGTCTCACGTTGGCTTGTGAATGGGCGCGCTGCTCTCGGAGAACACACACAGTTCCCAGGAAGCAGCGCGCCCCATTCACTAGGAGAAGGAGAAGAAGAAATCGGACCGCGGTACAGGTGAGGCAGATTACGGACTTCCGCATAGCAACAGGTATTTCGGGTGAGTATTTTTTTTTTCAGGGTTTTTTTTATTTAATTTTTTTAAATAAGATGGGCAAAAGTGGTTTTCCTGGGTGGAACTCCGCTTTAAAATTAATCTGATTGGTTCTGAGGGGTTTTAGACACACAGTAACGACAGCTTGGACCACAGTGAAAAGCTGCCATGAGATTTTTCATAAGGAGCCAGACAAGCAGGAAGTGTGGAGATCAGAGCAGAATTACAGCAACTTCAAAGCAAAAACGAACAATGAGGATATGAAACCAGGAAGCTATTTAGCTAAAAAAAAATAATCCTTTAGTGATCCTTTAAGTGGATGTAAACCCACTCTCATCCTTTCTAATCTCCTGCCATAGTGCTGATCTATAAGGATATAGATGCCTCCTGCATGTATCCTCACCAGTCAAATGTCTCCCCTCTGTCTGTTATAAGAACTGAAAAACTGCAGATTCTGTGGGTGGATTTGTTGTCTGGAGCTCAGTGGGTGGAGTCGTGATGTCAGTAGACTCCCTGCCCACCTCTACACTCCCCATTTTCTCCTGTGTGTTCCTTGGGCCTCGTACACACGACCGAGAATCTCGCCGTAAAAGAAACATCATTTTCCTCGACGATGTTCTTGTCAAGTTTGACGAGAATCTTGTCAGGCTTTCTTTGCGTACACACTGTCGAGATAAAATCTTGTCATTCTCAAAGGCGGTGACGTAAAAAAAACGTACGACGGCACTATAAAGGGGAAGTTTGATTCCACTGGCGCCACCCTTGAGGCTGCTTTTGCTAATCTCATGTTACCGCGTGTTAGTAAAAGTTTGGTGAGAGACGATTCGCGCTTTTCATTCTGTTACAGCGTGACGAATGTGCTATCTCCATTACGAACGCTACTTTTACTGAAGGTGCGCTCCCGTCTCATACTTTATTCTGAGCATGCGCGGGTTTCTAAGCATACACACGAAAGTGTTTCTCGTCGTAAACCAGCCCGACGGGAAACACGACGAGGAAATTGAGACTCCCTACGAGAAAAAAGAGAGCAGGTTCTCTTTTTTTCTCGTCGAGATCCACAACAGTTTTCTCGATGAAAAACATACACACTGTGCCAGCATTTTTCTTGATGGAAAACGGTCGTGTGTACGAGGCCTCACACTAAATTCTGCCAAGATCACTAACATCCAGTCAAAATCCAGAAAAGTAACCACATGACTTCAGAAAAGGAGTGGGGGTGGGAATTAAAAAATAATGCCTGTCTCAAGCTAGTGCATGAGATATGTAAATAACCTGTCATACACAGCAAGGGGGAAGAACAGACAAAAGTTTTCTCCTGTTTGTCAATTTATCTGACTGAACAATAAAAGAGAATTGCTCAGAGCTGGATTAACTCTTTGTGGCAAGACTGGGCACAGATGATAGGAAATCTTAGGCCGCGTACACACGATCGAATTTATCTGCTGAAAACGGTCCGACGGACCGTTTCAGCAGACAAATTCGATTTTGTGTATGGGCGAGCAGACAGGTTTTTCCAGCAGACAAATTTTAAAGCCTGCACACAGTAAGTCTGCACAACACTACACTGACACCAGTACACACAGGCACATTAACCCCTTCAGATCACCCCCCCTGTCACACTGTCACTGAATGCAGTGATCATATATGTACTGATCACTGCATTTAGTGTCAGTGTGACAGTGTGACAGGCAGTTAGTGTTAGGTCCAGTGTAGCCCCCGTACCCCCCCTAATAAAGTTTTAACCCCCTGATCACCGCCCTAGTTAACCCTTTCACTCCCTATTGCCAGTGTCACTAAGAGATCGGTTTTCTGATTGCTGTATTAGTGTCGCTGTTGCCGCTAGGTAGCTAATTTTTTTATTGCGATTTTTTTTTTACTAAAGACATGTGGCTGAATACATTTTGGCCTAAATGTTTGACTAAAATTTAGTTTATTTGATTTTTCTTATAACAAAAAGTAAAAAAATATTGTTTTTTTTTTCAAAACTGTCGCTCTATTTTTGTATATATCGCAAAAAATAAAAATCGCAGAGGCGATCAAATACCACCAAAAAAAAAGCTCTATTTGTGGGAAGAAAAGGACGCAAATTTTGTTTGGGAGCCACGTCGCACGACCGCGCAATTGTCTGTTAAAGCGACGCAGTGCCGAATTGTAAAAACGCCTCTGGGCATTTAGCAGCATATTGGTCCGGGGCTTAAGTGGCTAAGTGGTTAAAATAACACCCTATTAGTGCCTTATCAGCAGCCTTGGGTCTGACCAACAGGTCACAAGGAGAAGTTACGCAGACAACAGCGGATCCTCTCCTGTTTCTAAAAATAAAAAGGAAAAAATAAATGAGTTCCACTTTCTCAAAGGCATGCTTTCTGCTGTTATATTCTACTACACTTTTACATTTGGTTTGGAAACAAGCACGATTGCTCCAACAGCAAAATGTTGCGTCATTTAGCAGCATATTGGTCCGGTCCTTAAGTGGTTAAGGGGGGTGATAAGAGGTGTGTCCTATGCCTGCATACTTTTGCTAATAGGTGTCCCTCATTCCCATCTCAGAAAGTTGGGAGGTATGCCAATAAATGTCCCTTTTTCATCCGTACACAGATGGATAAAACAGTGGACATATGGTCCGCCCGTGTGAAAGGGGCCTAAATGTTTTTTTTCTTTATCTGGATTTCTTACTTCCTGTTTCTCCTCAGTAAGCTTGCCACCATCAGCGGTGGTTCGTCAGCCAGAACAGCTTACTGAACAGCTTACCGAGGAGGAGCAGGAAGTGAGAAATTCAGACAAAGAAAACAAAGAAAAAAAACATTTAGAAGGGAAATGGAAGGAAAAGGTAAGTGAACCAACAATGCACTAGCTTATAGGAACCTATTTAGAAAAAAAAAAAACTAACCTTTACAACCCCTTTAAGGGTTCCTCTGTGTTGGAAATGTAGAGGAAGGCCCCGTACACACGGCAGAGAACCTCGACGGGCGGAAAACATCGTTCCGCCCGTCGAGGTTCTCTGCCGGCCGTCAGAATCGGCGACCCGCCCGTCGGGAAAGGCAACCAGCCATTCATCCCAACGGGTCGTCGAGCAAATAGAGAACCTGTTCTCTATTTGCTCGATGGGTTTCCTGACGGGCGGGGCTCGCCGAGAACGTACACAGGGCCGAGGTTCTCGGCAGAATGCGGCTCCCAGCGAGGTTCTCGCTGGTTTCTGCCGAGAACCTCGGCCCTGTGTACGGGGCTGAAGGCTGAGTTAACAACTGCTTATATTTTTCCCTGCACAACAGGTACATTTGATACTTGTACCAATCACCCCATACTAGTCATAGTTGTCTGAAGGTGGCCAAGTGTGTTGGAGTCAGGCCTCTTCTAGATGAGAAGAAGGGTCAAGCAGTCCTACCTACCCATGTACAACAAGCTTTACTTCCACACCATAGATCCAAACTCCACGCAACATTTCCCAGATTAGTCCCAGTACAGTGTTGTGCCTATTGTGCTAATAGACGTTTCTTCCAGCCAAATACTCAGTAATAAAATTTGATTAAAGCTCTTTAATCCTAATCCCCTTTCTGTGATCTTGGCAGAGAAATATTAGCCAGTAACTCTATTTAAATAACTAGTGAGCATTAATCCTGTTGGTGGCAGAAAAGGCAATGAATAGCAAAGAATTACAGAAAGGAGTTACAGCTGCTTTATTGTTTTCCGTTTTATAGAGGAAAAGTCTTTGTTTAGACTGCAAATGTGATCTCCAACGTAAGTTTATTATTTAATCCCGCATTGTGCAACCGGGTGAGATGCTGGGCAAACAAGTCACTATTTATCTAAGTTTATTGTTACCGGGACTCCATACCATTCCAGTCTTGGTTCTCGGTGATAAAAAGGCTATGCATACCATAGGGATTACTTATTGAATGTTTTCATGCTCAGGATTACATTATGGCATTAGCCATTTAAGTTTGGAAATCATAAAGAAAACCTGTGACTTATAAAGGGTGACGATATATATTGTTACAGCACAGCCAATATTTAGGGTATTCATTTCAACCAAAGAACAAAAGTCTAATGTATTACACCAGTTATTAGATCATAGATGTCAAACACAAGACCCGTGGGCCAAATCCAGCCCTCCAGGCCATTTCATGTGGCCCTCGCACCTCTCCTGCAACTGCAGGAGAGCTCCAGCCCTCCTCTGGTCCTCCTCCAGACCCTTTCACACTGGGGCGGGAGGCGCGGTGGCGGTATAGCCCCGCTAAAAATAGTCGGATTTGCCATGGGATTTGGCCGCTAGCTAGGTATTAACCCCCCGCTAGCGGCCGATAAAGGGTTAATAGTGCCCGCAATGCCCCTTTGCAGAGGCGCATTGCGAGCGGTATTACTGTGGTATCCCATTGTCTTAAATGGGAAGGAGCGGTGTATACCGCTCCTCTCAACGCTCCAAAAATGCTGCTTGCAGGAGATTTTTTTCTCTCCCGCCAGCGCATCGCCTCAGTGTGAATGGCCCATTAAAAAAGGCTTCGGGCTTTCACATTAAGGTTGCTGGGCAGGAGTTTTTCAGGTGGTATAGCAGCGCTAATTTTAGCGCTGTACCGCCTGAAAAACTCCTCAGTGTGAAAGGGGTCTAAGGCTCGATTCACACCTATGCATGTTGAGCGTTTTTGCAGAGCTTTTTTGCGGTGCTTGCTGCATCTTTACCGCAAATTTCCATTTTGCGTTTTTTATATAAAAAAAAAATTTAGCCGGCAGGTTTTATTTTTTTACATTACCTTTTAACAACCAGTTATAAACAGGTTTAAAAAAAAAAAAAACGCAAACCACAAATCGCGGCAAAATCATGGTAAAACCGCGGTACTTGCGTTTTGGACGTGGGACCATTGAATTCTATTACATGCAAAACGCTGTTTTTTGAGGAAAAAAAGTCCCCGACCCTTTCCAAAAACGCAGAGGCACAAAAAAAAGCATTTTTTAAAAAATAACAAACATATACTTAGCTCCTCCTCCCATGTCATACACTCGGCATCCATAGCCGCTGAGTGTATGACTCGGCCCCGCCCCCCAGCGCCCACTTCATGAGGAGTCGAGAAGCCATGGAGCGAGCAGCGTGGGATCGTGCCAACGGAAATTCGGGGCTCAGGTAAGTAAAATGGGGGTGCTGAAGGGCCGGACACTGCAAAGTGTTTTTCCACCTTATTGCATAGTTGCACAAAGGTGTAAACCCCTTAAATACAGTGATCAGTGCTAAAAATATGAACTGTCACTGTACTAAATGACACTGACTGCGAATGGGTTAAACATCAGGGGTGATCAAAGGGTTAACTGTGTGCTTAGCCAGTGTTTTCTAACTGTGTGGGAGGTGCTTTTACTAGGGGAGGGCCTAGATCCACGTTTCTGCTTTACAGGTACACAGGATCAATGCCTTCCCAATTAATAGATCGCCTTTCTGCCTGTGAACCGAACGATGGGTGGGTGCTGGTAAAAATCGGGTCTGCGGGACCAGCTGATCAGCTCCCAGTGTGTAGAATCTCACAGTGCAGGATCGCGCTTACGTCCTGGACGTACAGCACGTGAGCGCGAGAGTAGCAGAGCCTGCCCGACTATACCCGAGTGCAGGTGCAGTATTCAAACTCGGCGCGGGAAAGCGAGGATCGAGCGGGGAGGACGCCGCAGAAGGACGCCAGACCCGACGAAGAGGACAGCCGAAGCCGCCGATGGACGCCGAGCAAGACACCAAAACTGTAAGTACAAAAATCTTTTTTTCCACAGGAATGGGGGCCACTTTAGGGGTGCGCGCTATACGCGGGAGCGCGCTATACCCCAATAAATATGGTATGTGTTTTCTTTAAAAGATTCTCTTATAATACCGTTGATTTAAAAATAATAATTATAATAATAAAAATGTATTATCATTAATAATGTAAAAACATTTATTTTTTTGTTTTTGCAGTCCTTACATATGATTCTAGCTGCAGGCTGGTCACATGACCCTTTGCTACGCAGCTTTGCTCCTTCCTCCTGCACAACGTTGGTAGTTTTTGGTTCTCAGAATATCTTTATTAGACACCAGGGAAGTTTAATTTAGCAGGAGAATGGAAGCTGGAGAAGCTTATCCATGAAGTCAGGTGTCCGTCTAGTAACCAGCAAAATCTACTTTCACAGAAGCACACAGAATACGATTTTTTTTTTTACCTTTTAAAAAAGACCTTTATTTTTAACCACTTCAGCCCCAGAAGGATTTACCCGCTTCCTGACCAGGCCATTTTTTGCGATACGGCACTTGCGTCACTTTAACAGACAATTGCACGGTCGTACGACATTTTACCCAAACTAAATTGACGTCCTTCTTTTCTATTAATAGAGCTTTCTTTTGGTGGTATTTGATCACCTCTGCGTTTTTTTTGTTTTTTTTTTTGCGCAATAAAAAAAAATATGTAAAAAAAAAGAGACAATATACAAAATAAGAAAGACAATTTAAAACAAATATATATATATTTTTAACTTTTGCTACAATAAAATATCCCCACAAAAGATATAAAAAAAAAAAAATTCTTCCTCAGTTTAGGCCGATATGTATTCTTCTACATATTATTGGTTAAAAAAAAAAAAATATCGCAATAGCCATATGAAAGTTTGCGCAAAAGTTTGCGCGTCTACAAAATAGGAGATAGATTTATGCCATTTTTATTATTATTATTGTTTTTTTGTTTTTTTTAACAAATGCAAAAAGAAAATATGGACAGCCGCACTCAAATAAACCTTGATGGTTGTCTATATTTAAAAAAAGGAAAAATGCACTACAAATCACAGCACCCTACACGGGAGTAAAACAGCTGACGCGTTTCGCACTATAAATTAGTGCTTAACCACTTGCCGACCAGCCGCCGCAGTTATACGGCGGCAGGTCGGCACGGGTGCGCGAGAGCCCGTAGCTCTACGTCGCGCTTTTCGCGGCCACTAGGGGGCGCGTGCGCGCCGCCGGCGGCCCGCGCGCGCGCCCCCCGCTCGCCCCCTAGTCCCGTGCGTGTGCCCGGCGGGCGCGATCGCCGCCGGGCACACGCGATCGCTCGTTACAGAGCGGGGAACGGGAGCTGTGTGTGAAAACACACAGCGCTCGTTCCTGTCAGCGGGGGAAACGCTGATTTTCTGTTCATACAATGTATGAACAGAAGATCAGTGATTTCCCCTAGTGAGGCCACCCCCCCCATACAGTTAGAACACAAATAGGAACACACTTAACCCCTTCCCCGCCCCCTAGTGTTAACCCCTTCACTGCCAATGGCATTTTTATAGTAATCCAATGCATTTTTATAGCATTGATCGCTAAAAAAATGCCAATGGTCCCAAAAATGTGTCAAAAGTGTCCGAAGTGTCCGCCATAATATCGCAGTACCGAAAAAAAACGCTGATCGCCGCCATTACTAGTAAAAAAAAAAATAATAATAAAAATGCCATAAAACTACCCCCTATTTTGTAAACGCTATAACTTTTGCACAAACCAATCAATAAACGCTAATTGCGATTTTTTTTACGAAAAATATGTAGAAGAATACGTATCGGCCTAAACTGAGGAAAAAATATTTTTTTTTATATATTTTTGGGGATATTTATTATAGAAAAAAGTAAAAAATATTGAATTTTTTTCAAAATAGTCGCTCTGTTTTTATTTATAGCGCAAAAAATAAAAACCGCAGAGATGATCAAATACCACCAAAAGAAAGCTCTATTTGTGGGAAAAAAAGGACGCCAATTTTGTTTGGGAGCCACGTCGCACGACCGCGCAATTGTCAGTTAAAGCGACGCAGCGCCGAATCTCAAAAAGTGCTCTGGTCTTTGGACAGCAATATGGTCCGGGGCTGAAGTGGTTAATCATAGTAGCACACTCTGCAAGTCTACAGCATGAACGTGCTTAATCATGGGATTAAGCACGAATTTATAGTGCGAAACGCGTCAGTGGTTTTACTCCTATTAGTGCCTCCTATTAGTAAGCTGACCATCAGTGCTTCCTATCAGTACCTCCTATCAGTGTCCATCAGTGCCTCATATCAGTGTCCATCAGTGCCTCCTCTCAGTGACCATCAGTGCCTCCTATCAGTGACCACCAGTGCCTCCTATCAGTGTCCATCAGTGCCTCCTATCAGTGTCCATCAGTGCCTCCTATCAGTGTCCATCAGTGCCTCCTGTCAGTGACCACTGATCTCACTGCTCCCCCTTCTCCCCCTGTCCTCTATTGTGTGCTACTCACTCCGGCAATCATCGACATTCTATTTCCTGTCCGTACGGGATGAGAGAGGACACACAGCTGATCTCACTGCTCCCGCTTCTCCCCCTCCTCTCTCCTGTGTGATCCGCGGGAAATCTGAGCTCATTAGCTTCACACTTCACCAAAAACTCCCAAGCAGCGTATATTGATTGGTTTGCGCACAAGTTAAACCATGTAAAAACTATGGGATTTTTTTTTTTTTACTAGTAATGGCGGTGATCAGCGACTTATAGAGGGATTGTGACATTACGGCAGACAGTCGGACACTAACTGACACTTTTGTGGGAACCAGTGTACACACGATCAGAATTTCTGACAACAAAACCGTGGATTTTTTTCTGACGGAATTTGGCTCAAACCTGTGTTACATACACACAGTCACACAAATGTTTTCTGAAATTCCGAACGTCAAGAACGCGATGACGTAAGCCGAGAAAGATGAAGGTTTAATGATTCCGAGTGTGCGTAGGATTGTTGTGCATCGGAATCGCATACAGATGATTGGAATTTCCAACAAGAACTTTTGCCGTCTGAAAATTTTAGAACCAGCTCTCAAATTTTTGCTGTCCGACCAAAATCTCACATCGAACATTTCTTGTTGGAAATTCTGATCGTGTGTATGCGGCATAATACAGTGATCATTGCTAAAACAAATTCACTGCCACTAATCCAAACTGTGGCCCGGGGGCCATATGTGGTCCACAGGCTTTAGTTGTTTTTTTTTGGAGATGTTTGATAGCAGAAAGGTTATTAACGGTTACCAAAAAAAGCTTGATTTGTGGGGGAAAAAGTGGCTGTGAGCAAGTGTATAAACTGATGTTTTGTAGCATTTTAATTATGTGTATAAAATCATTATTCAACAATAATTCCCTGACATGGACCACATGCCGGATGGCAGCCAGCTTGTTCTTCCAGCCCTTGGGGGACTATTTCATCCACTGATATCAACAATGGGGCATAATTCTCCCTACTGACACCAATGAAGGGGGCAAAATTCCTCCCAATGGCACCAACGATGGAAACCAATGACACCAACAATAGGGCTCAAGACCTCCCACATACACCAATAATGGTGAGCAATGACTCTTATGCCACGTACACACGACCATTTTTAATGGTCTAGTGAAAAAAACAAAGGGCCAGATTCACGTACATCGGCGCATTTTTTGACTGGCGTAGCGCACCTCCTTTACGTTAGACTGCCGCAATGTAGCGGCACAATCACCGTATTCTCGATTGATTTGCGCAGAAATTAGCGCCGGTGCAACGTAATTTCAGAGGCGTAAGGCGGAGTAATTCAAATTGGGAAGGACGTGGGCGTGTTACATTGAAATGAGCCGTGACCCCATGCAAATGAAGGGCCGGCCGGCTCGCGCATGCGCGCATGAAGCAGACCATGGTCAGCACCTCTGTGCGCATGCTCACAACTCGGGAACGGCGCAATCAGTGAAATTGGAAGTGGACCCGGGCAACTTAGTGAACTACGCAGACAGCATAAATAGACACACACAAACACACTTCCTTTGCAAAAGTACATCTCTTTGTATCCCTCCCTATACAGCAAGGTGCTTTTGTTCTGTTGTTTGTTGCGTTGTGACTTGTCTTTGTGATATTTGTGGACTGTGTGATCTTGTGTTTTGTAGAAGATATTTGAAAGTGTTTTTTGGTGACTGCTTGTGAGACTTTTTGGTTGATAGATTTTTGTTTGTTTGTTTGTTTTGTTGCTTGATTTTTCCTGCTTGTTTTTGTGAGTGATTTTTGCTGACTGTTTGGGAGAGAGTTTTTGTATGAGTATGACTGAGAGGAAGAGGAAGTTGAATTTTACTTTGGGGGAGAAACAAATACAGTGCGGAAAATAAGTATTTGAACACCCTGCTATTTTGCAAGTTCTCCCACTTGGAAATCATGGAGGGGTCTGAAATTGTTATCGTAGGTGCATGTCCACTGTGAGAGACATAATCAAAAAAAAAAAATTCCAGAAATCACAATGTATGATTTTTTTAACTATTTATTTGTATGATACAGCTGCAAATAAGTATTTGAACACCTGAGAAAATCAATGTTAATATTTGGTACAGTAGCCTTTGTTTTCAGTTACAGAGGTCAAACGTTTCTTGTAGTTTTTCACCAGGTTTGCACACACTGGAGGAGGGATTTTGGCCCACTCCTCCACACAGATCTTCTCTAGATCAGTCAGGTTTCTGGGCTGTCGCTGAGAAACACAGAGTTTGAGCTCGCTCCAAAGATTCTCTATTGGGTTTAGGTCTGGAGACTGGCTAGGCCACGCCAGAACCTTGATATGCTTCTTACAGAGCTACTCCTTGGTTATCCTGGCTGTGTGCTTCGGGTCATTGTCATGTTGGAAGACCCAGCCTCGACCCATCTTCAAAGCTCTAACTGAGGGAAGGAGGTTGTTGCCCAAAATCTCGCAATACATGGCCCCGGTCATCCTCTCCTTAATACAGTGCAGTCGCCCTGTCCCATGTGCAGAAAAACACCCCCAAAGCATGATGCTACCATCCCCATGCTTCACAGTAGGGATGGTGTTCTTGGGATGGTACTCATCATTCTTCTTCCTCCAAACACGGTTAGTGGAATTATGACCAAAAAGTTCTATTTTGGTCTCATCTGACCACATGACTTTCTCCCATGACTCCTCTGGATCATCCAAATGGTCATTGGCAAACTTAAGACGGGCCTTGACATGTGCTGGTTTAAGCAGGGGAACCTTCCATGCCATGCATGATTTCAAACCATGACGTCTTAGTGTATTACCAACAGTAACCTTGGAAACGGTGGTCCCAGCTCTTTTCAGGTCATTGACCAGCTCCTCCCGTGTAGTCCTGGGCTGATTTCTCACCTTTCTTAGGATCATTGAGACCCCACGAGGTGAGATTTTGCATGGAGCCCCAGTCCGAGGGAGATTGACAGTCATGTTTAGCTTCTTCCATTTTCTAATTTTCTTTTTTCACCAAGCTGCTTGGCAATTTCCCCGTAGCCCTTTCCAGCCTTGTGGAGGTGTACAATTTTGTCTCTAGTGTCTTTGGACAGCTCTTTGGTCTTGGCCATGTTAGTAGTTGGATTCTTACTGATTGTATGGGGTGGACAGGTGTCTTTATGCAGCTAATGACCTCAAACAGGTGCATCTAATTTAGGATAATAAATGGAGTGGAGGTGGACATTTTAAAGGCAGACTAACAGGTCTTTGAGGGTCAGAATTCTAGCTGAAAGACAGGTGTTCAAATACTTCTTTGCAGCTGTATCATACAAATAAATAGTTAAAAAAATCATACATTGTGATTTCTGGAATTTTTTTTTTTTGATTATGTCTCTCACAGTGGACATGCACCTACGATGACAATTTCAGACCCCTCCATGATTTCCAAGTGGGAGAACTTGCAAAATAGCAGGGTGTTCAAATACTTATTTTCCGCACTGTAATTGCCCGGGCCATTACCCAATATGGGCGTTTCCTCCACGGCCCGGAGAGTGCCAACACCACCCCGGCCAGGAGGTGTGAGATTTTGCAGCACATTACTGACCAGGTGAATTCAGCGGGGGGGGGAGACCCGGACACGCCCGGGCATTGAAAAGAAAATCAATGACCTCCGGCGTCAGGTCAGAAAGAAGCTGGCCAAAATGGCAGCCCATGCCAGGGGCACTGGAGGGGGCCCACCATGCCCTGTTAGGCTGACAGCGGAGGAGCGTGCGGTGGCCCAGACCTTTCATAGACAACAGGTGAAGGGCCTGCCTGGCTATGACTCCAGTCATGAAGGCGTGATGCCAGGTAAGGTTTTTTTGCCCTATCAGGTGTGTAGCATGTGGCGGGGTGGGGGGGTGAAAGGGAATATGTGGCAAGTGTGTAGATCCTCCAACATGTGAATGTTTTGTGTCATCCACAGATGTGCAGGAGGGTGCTGGGCCATCTGGCCTGACCGCACCATCCCCAGGACAGCAGCCTGATGAGGAGCCCCCGACAAGGCCGGAGTCCTCGGAGGAGGTTGAAGACGAGGAGGAGGAGTTTGAGGAGGAGGAGGATGTCATGTCAGCCAGTGGATTGCTGTTTTTGGAGCAGTCTTCCTCTCTGGCTGGCAGCAGCCAGCCCTCCATAAGGGCTAGCCCCTCCCACTCCTCCCCCAACAGGGCTCCCTCCCAAGGGGCTCCCCTTCTCCCCGGCCACAAGCCTCAGCTGGAGGCAGGAAGTCGTCCCAGAAGACCAGGGGGGTGGCCAAGGTTCTGCCCGCCAATCTGAGAAGGGATCAGGCCCTTCAGACCCGCCATCTGGGACAGGTCAGCCAGACTTTGGTGCGGATGGAGGAGAGCCTGTCCTCCATAAAGGATACGCTTGGGGACCTGGACTGCCACTCCCGGGCTTTCACAACCTGCCTAAATGTACTGCAGACTACAACAGCAGACGTTGGGCAGGATGTGAGGGCCCTCACCCAGGCTATCCAGGCCAACACGGCAACACTAGGTGCTGGCCTGAACAGAATTGCCGTGGCCTTGGATGGCAGGCCGCCAGGTGGGCAGAGACCAGGGGCTGCTCCTCCTTCCCTGGATTACCCCCCCTCCCCATGAGTCTTCCCTGAGGAGCCGGGGCCATGGCCGTGGGCGCCCCAAGCGTGGCTCACGCCAGCGGCATTAATTTGTTTTCCCCCTTTTTTTTTCTGTTTTTTTTTTTTTTTTTTTTTTTTTTTTTTTTGCTGGACATTTTTTTTTTTGTGTTGTGAATGTTTTTGGAATGTGGGGGTGATATTCCTGCCGGAAAAGGGGTGTCACCCTCAGTTTTGGTGGAGAAGGGTTCCCCAGGACTAGGGAGAAGTGATCCCCAGGTCCGTGTGAATGGTGTATGAATGTACAGTGACATAATTGGAGCCGTGGCATGGCGTTGCTGCTCACAAGTCCAGCATGGTGGGCTTGTGCTAATCCAATTTGATGAGGATGTGATGTGTCTGTGCTAGGGACCACAGTGGTGTGCATGCATGCATTCTCATTGTGCCATGATTAATGTGTGTGTTTAACGTGCAAAGATGCCTAATGTGAGCTGGCTCCTGGCTGCTCTTCCCTCAGAAGACGGGGTAGCCTCGGTTAGGGGGGGATTGTCTGGTTCAGGGGTCAGGTCATCACGTATGTCAATCTGCAGGCCCTTTCTTTTTTTAAATCAAAGATGTTTATTGAAGAAAAAAGAAGAAAAGCACAAAGGAAGAAAAAAAAAAAAGCAAAATTTGACACAAAGCAAACAAAAGGGGAGAATCACAACAAATTTACAGCTCATGCTCACAACGTCACAACATTCCAGTAGTGCATATAACAGTTCAAATAAGATGTACAACCACCTTCTCCATAACATAAAATACATAGATTACGTCATTATTCCGAGGGTACCAGTCCCACAAGAGACCCCCATAGCACCCGAATCCCATATGTACAATGAGTCTAACTCCCCGCCCTCTTTACAGCACAGCCGAATGCCCTCCATCTAACTAAACAATCTGTCTAAGACCAAATCAACCGGGGACAGGCCAGGGGAATCTAACCACAGGGACCACATACGTTCAAATTTGCCCGGACAACCCCTATGCTGATAGACATATTTCTCCATTCTTATGGTGGCGCCCATTTGAGTAATCCATTCCTTCAACGTTGGGGGATGCAGGCCCTTTCTTACTGCAAAGTTGTGCAGCAGGCAACATGCACCGATGATCTGGCACACGAAGTTTGGGGAATACAACAGGGTCCCCCCAGACTTATCCAGGCATCGGAAACGTGACTTCAGGAGGCCAAAGGTGCGCTCCACCACTGCTCGTGTTTGGGCGTGGGCTTCATTGTATCTTTCCTCTCCTGGGGTTTGGGGGTTCCGGATAGGAGTCATGAGATGGGGTCCCAGTGCATATGCAGAGTCACCTGTAAGGGAAAAGACAGGAGGATGTTAGTCATGCATGTGACCCTTGTGATGTGTGCATCATGGGGGGGTACAGTCATGCCTGCCACCCATGTCACTCACCAACCAGCCAGGTGTCCCCATACACGTTCTGTTCGAATTCCATTCGGATGGGGCTCTGATTGTAGATGTAGCTGTCATGGCTGGATTCCGGGGTGTTTGGCACGGACGTGCCATATGAAGCCTTGGGCATCGACTATCACCTGTACATTGATGGAATGCCAATGCTTCCGATTGCGGTATATGTGCTCTGTCTCATTGGGGGGGGGGGGGGGGGGGGGGGGCTGGAGTGCCACATGTGTGCAATCAATGGCCCCCACAGTGCGTGGGAATCTGGCAATTCTGTAGAAATCTGTCATTGCCTTCAGTCGCAGGTCCTCAGTGGTTGGTTTGATGATTTGGTTGGACATGCGTCTGAGGATTGCAGGGACAACCTGGTGCACACATCTGCTCATGGAGGATTGTGACATCCCAGCCACCACTCCACTTGTTCTTTAGAAAGAGCCACTGGCAAGGAAATGGAGTGTTGCCATGACCTTGACCAGTGGCTGCACTGCATGTGAGCGGTGTGTTGGGCTGGTGATGTCCTCCTGCAAGGTTATGGTTAATTCCAGGATGGCATGAGGGGTGAATCTGAAGATGCGATACACCTCAGAATCACTCATGCCAAAGAGGTCTATGCGGGTGCGGTATATCCTCTCCCGTGCCCTCCTCCATGCCCTCCTCCTTCTTTGCTCCTCTAAAGTCAGTAGTATAGCTATGAGGAAGGATGTCCCTGGCATGTTGGCATACAGATTGTTGTGCAACACGTGTGTCTGCTCTGATCCTCACTAACAGTGTTGCTTTCTCTGACATGTAGACGAATTGTCTAATTTTAGACCACCTTTTATATGGTCTAATTTTAGACAGGCCGTGCAGCTGTTGCGCACACCGCGTAGCCTGCGCTGCACCAACGTTCTTTTGTGGATCCCCGTAACTCCCTCATTAGCATATTTGAATAGCAAATCAATGGTGTGTCTAGCGCAGTTTTGCACGGACGGATGCGCCTGTCTATCGAAATTACGCCGGACAAAAAACAAAGTGGATTTCTTGCGTATCTCGTTTTGGGGATGCGGCGCATCGAAACGCATGCGCAAATTTAAACTTACGCCGCGCATCTCCTGTAACGCCGGCGTAATCGCTCTGTGAATCTGGCCCAAAGTTTTTTTCAACCCGATTCTTGTTAAACCTACCTTGCCTACACCGGATCGTGAAAAAAAAAATGCTTGAGCAAAGTGCGGTGACTTACAACACGTACGACGGCACTATAAAGGGGAAGTTCCATTCAGATGGCACCACCCTTGGGGCTGCTTTTGTTGATTTCGTGTTAGTAAAAGTTTGGTAGACGATTCATGCTTTTCAGTCTGTTACAGTGTGATGAATGTGCTATCTCCATTACGAACGGTAGTTTTACCAGAACGAGCGCTCCTATCTCATAACTTGCTTCTGAACATGCACGTTTTTCCAGTCGTTAAAGCCCACACACGACCATTTTTACGACGTGAAAAACGCTGAGGCATGAAGGGACTTTTAGTTCCGCAACAGCTGGAGTGACACCAGTTTGAGACCCCTGCTCTAAGTGAAACAAACAATGGGGCATTATTTTTTTTCCCACTGATTTTGAGACCTTTTCTACTCCCACTGGCCACAATCCCACCCTCCTAGAGTCAGTAAACTGGTCCTTTGTTTAGAAGTTTTAAAGACCCCCTGATCTAGGGCGATCAAAACATTAGTTGTGTGCCTAGCCAGTGTTTTAGTGTACTGTGGAAGGTGTGCTTTTACTAGAGGAAGACATGGATCCTAGTCCCTGCATTGCAGAGACACAGAATTTATGCCTTCCCGCCTGTCAGAACGGCGATCTGTCATGTTTCCATAGGCAGACGGCAATTCTGGATCTTTGCCTAGCGATCAGTGGGTGCAGACAGCCGTAAGGGGGCCGCTGGTGGCGCGCATGCTTGCCCCCTACCCAGTGTTGCCAACCTACCAGATTGAAATTTACCGGCACGACACCTGAAATTTACTGGCGCAGCCACGTTTTTACTGGCATTTCACAAAAGTTACTAAATTGCATTTTTAGGTGCAAATTTCAGTATTTAGGCTACAAACAAGTACGCTAGGCAAATAGCAATGTGATTTAAGGTAAATCGATATATCGATATAATAAGGGCAAATTTTTTAGTCACATCACCCCTTGCCTCCATCCCCCTCTGCCACCAACACCCCTTGCCTTCACCCCCCCTCTGCGGTGCCACAATCTCCTCCAGGTCCCCTGCCTCCAATCACCCACTGCCTCCATCATCCCCTGCTTCCATTCCCCTCTGTGGTTCCACCAACAACCCCTGTCTCCATCCCCCACCCTCTGCGGTGCCACCATCCCCCTCTGCGGTGCCACCAACATCCCCTGCCTCCAATCACCCCCTGCCTCCAATCTCCCTTTGCCACTAACACCCCCTGCCTCTAATCTCCCCCTGCCTTTAATCTCCCCCTGCGGTGCCACCGCAGCCACCATCACTCCCTGCCTCCAATCTCCCCCTGCCAATAACACCCCCTGCCTCCAATCTTCCCCTGCCTCCATCCCCCTATGCGGTGCCACCGCAGCCACCATCACCCCCTGCCTCCAATCTCCATGCGTAGTTCCAAGCCAAACCAATCTCAGCTATTTTTACTGCCACATTCCCGCAACCACGGACATTTATGAACGGGGAAAAAAAGTACCCATTTTTACGAACTGTCCGTAAAAATACGAACTGTTGGCAACACTTCCCCTACCCGGTATGTGATTCGGCACTGCAAAGCCACCTTGCCGCCGTATATGTAAGTCCTACAGTCGGCAAATAGTTCAAAAATAAATAATAATAAAAAGCGACAAAAATTGTCGTAGTGACATTCAGTAAAGTTCTCGTTGGCCAACAACGCATCTCAAATTGCAGGTTACCCCTACAGACAAATCCCGATGCCTATTTTTTTCTGAATAATAAAATTGAAGTGATCAAAAACTGCTCTAAAGTCGTTTCACTTATCTCTATCACCCACTCGTATGCCTAAAAGCACACTTCATTTCCTCCCAAGATCATGAAATTATTTAATGCAAATAGACAAGCGACAGATACCAAGTGTACAAAAAAAAAATCACAAGACGGCACTGAAATGGATCGCGCAAATGGAAAACCTGTTTATTTCCAAGGTTGTATGGGAAATATATATAGACAGGAAATTAGCAATAAAGTTTCATTCCTGTCCTCTTGCGTGATATACGTTTCCACTTTATTTCTATTAAATTTGTTATTTTGCCAAGTAGCGTTTTCCAACTCGAGCACCGTGGCTTTCTCCCCCTCCCCCCCTTTTTTCCCCCCATGTAATGTCATGCATCTCACTCACAATAATTCTTTCTTATTAACTGCTTGGGTAAAATTTATTTTCCTCCGAGGCAATGAAGGCAACTGTAAGTGTAGCAGTCTCTGGTTCTCGCTGATAAGCCGCCCCATAGAAGCAACAACGCTGGCTCCAGAAGATTTGTTAGAAAGACAATATTCCATTGGCTCCTGGAGACTATATTGTATGTCAAACCTATCGACAACAGCATCTACAAAACAATGCTGGTGCATGTCCGTCTTCTTCAAAGGGCGCTTTCTTCTGTTCCTTTGTAAAAAAAACAGCTAGAGTCGTTTTGCTTCCAACGTAGAAGCATCCTTTCTTTTGTACTTAATCAATCTGCAATTTTATGCTTTTGATATATTTTTTTTTTCCCAAGTCCAAACTCTCTTATATGCAGATTATCCATTTTCCTTCCTCGACACAGATGTTGTTATATTATAACATGATACAGTGTGGTGATTACAGATTCCCATACGAGTGTAACATTTTGCTGTTGGAGCAATCGTGCTTGTTTCCAAACCAAATGTAAAAGTGTAGTAGAATATAACAGCAGAAAGCATGCCTTTGAGAAAGTGGAACTCATTTTTTTTTTTTTTTTTTTTTTTTTTAGAAACAGGAGAGGATCCGCTGTTGTCTGTGTAACTTCTCCTTGTGACCTGTTGGTCAGACCCAAGGCTGCTGATAAGGCACTAATAGGGTGTTATTTTAACCACTTAAGCCCCGGACCAATATGCTGCTAAATGCCCAGAGACGTTTTTACAATTCGGCACTGCGTCGCTTTAACAGACAATTGCACGGTCGTGCGACGTGGCTCCCAAACAAAATTTGTGTCCTTTTCTTCCCACAAATAGAGCTTTCTTTTGATGGTATTTGATCACCTCTGCGATTTTTATTTTTTGCGCTCTAAACCAAAATAGAGCGACATTTTTGAAAACGATGGGCCAGATTCACAAAGCCATTACGCTGGAACAGGGGTGTCAAACACAAGGCCCGCGGTCCGAATGCGGCCCTCCTGGCAATTTCATGTGGCCCTTGCACCTCTCCTGCAGCTGTAGGATAGCTCCAGCCCTCCTCTGGTCCTCCACTAGACCCCTACCTTTTGCTTTCAAGATTCTTCCCAGCAGGAGCATAAGGAAAGGGGGTGCACTGTGATGTAAGTGAGGGTGGGGGACTCAACTTCTGATAGTGGGGGGGGCTCTTGACATCTAATGTAAGGGGAGGGGATGCTCTGGACATCTAATCTTACAGATACAACCGGCCCTTTTGAGGGCAATCGTAATGCTGATGCGGCCCACAATGAAATGGAGTTTGACACCCCTGCGCTGGAATATCAGGAGATGCGCCAGTGTAATTGGAAATATGCCCCTTCGTATCGTTATGCCGTATCCCCAAAACGATATACGCCATAAATCTAGACTTTTTAGACCGGCGTAATTTCGTTAGACCGGTGCATCGTGCGCGCAAAAAATGCGCTAGACACGCCATTAATTTTCTAGGCAAATATGCAAATGAGGGAGTTACGGCGATCCACAAAAGTAAGTTGGTGCAGCGCAGGCTACGCACTGTGCGTATCAGCTGCACGTCCGGTCTAAAATTAGGCAATATAAAAGCTTGCCTAAAATTAGACAATCTGTCTACATGTCAGCTAAAGCAACACTGTTAGTGAGGAGCTGAGCAGTCACACTTGCAGGACAACAATCTGTATGCCACCATGCCAGGGGCATCCATGCTCATAGCTATACTACTGACTTTAGAGGAGCGCAGAAGGAGGAGGGCACGGGAGAGGATATACCGCACACGCATAGACCTCTTTGGCATGAGTGATTCTGAGGTGTATCGCATCTTCAGATTCACCCCTGCTGCCATCATGGAATTAACCACAACCCTGCAGGAGGACATCACCAGCCCAACACACCGCTCACATGCAGTGCAGCCACTGGTTAAGGTCCTGGCAACACTCCATTTCCTTGCCAGTGGCTCTTTTCAAAGAACAAGTGGAGTGGTGGCGGGGATGTCACAATCTTCCATGAGCAGATGTGTGCACCAGGTTATCCCTGCAATTCTCAGACGCATGGCCAACCAAATCATCAAACCCACCCAGGAGGACCTGCGGCAGAAGGCAATGACAGATTTCTACAGAATTGCCAGATTCCCACGCACCGTGGGGGCCTTTGATTGCATACATGTGGCACTCCAGCCCCCCCATGAGACAGAGCACATATACCGCAATCGGAAGCATTGGCATTCCATCAACGTACAGGTGATAGTCGATGCCAAATACCTCATATGGCACGTCTGTGCCAAACACCCCGGATCCAGCCATGACAGCTACATATACAATCAGAGCCCCATCCCAATGGAATTTGAACAGAACATGTATGGGGACAGCTGGCTGGTTGGTGAGTGACATGGGAGTCAGGCATGACTGTCCCCCCCCCCCATGATGCAGAAATCACAAGGGGCACATGCACTACTAACATCCTCCTGTCTTTTCCCTTCCAGGTGACTCTGCTTATGCACTGGGACCCTATCTCATGACTCCTATCCGGAACCTCCAAACCCCAGGAGAGGAAAGATACAATGAAGCCCACGCCCAAACCCGTGCAATCGTGGAGCGCACCTTTGGCCTCCTGAAGTCACGTTTCCAATGCCTGGATAAGTCTGGGGGTACCCTGTTGTATTCCCCAAACTTTGTGTGCCAGATCATCGGTGCATGTTGCATGCTGCACAACTTCGCAGTGAGAAAGGGCCTGGAGATTGACATATGTGATGACCTGACCCCCGAACCAGACAATCCCCCCCTAACCGAGGCTACCCTGTCTTCTGAGGGAAGAGCAGCCAGGAGACAGCCCACATTAGGCATCTTTGCACATTAAACACACACATTAATCATGGCACAATGAGAATGCATGCATGCACACCACTGTGGTCCCTAGCACAGACACATACTCATCAAATTGGATTGGCACAAGCCCACCATGCAGGACTTGTGAGCAGCAACGCCACGCCACGGCTCCAATTATGTCACTGTACATTCATACACCATTCACACGGACCTGGGGATCACTTCTCCCTGGTCCTGGGGAACCCTTCTCCACCACAAATGAGGGTGACACCCCTTTCCTGGCAGGAATGTCACCCCACGGCTCCAATTATGTCACTGTACATTCATACACCATTCACACGGACCTGGGGATCACTTCTCCCTGGTCCTGGGGAACCCTTCTCCACCACAAATGAGGGTGACACACCCAAACTAAAAAAAATGACCAGCACCCAAAAAAAATGTCCAGCGAAAAAAAAAAAAAAAAAAAATTACCGCCGATGGCATGACCCAAACTTGGGGCGGCCCCGGCCACGGCCCCGGCTCCTCTGGGCCGACTCTTGTGGGGGGATAATCCGGGGAAGAGGAGCATCCCCTGGTCTCTGCCCACCTGGCAGCCTGCCCTCCATGGCCACGGCAATTCTGTTCAGGCCAGTATTTATTGTTGCCGTATTGGCCTGGGTGAGGGCCCTCACATCCTGACCGAGGGCCCACACATCCTGCTGTGGTAGCCTGGTGTTCATTTAGGCAATTGATCAGGGCCAGGGAATTGCAGGCCATGTCCCCAAGCGTATCCTTTATGGAGGACAGGCTCTCCTCCATCCGCACCAAAGTCTGGCTGACCTGTCCCAGATGGCGGGTCTGAAGGGCCTGGTCCCTTCTCAGGTTGGCAGGCAGAACCTCGGCCACCCCCTGGTCTTTTAGGTCGCCTTCCTGCTCTCAGTTGAGGCTTGTGGCCGGGGAGAAGGGGAGCCCTGTTGGGGGAGGAGTGGGAGGGGCTACTCCGGATGGAGGCCTGGCTGCTGCCAGCCAAAGGGGAAGACTCCTCCAAAAAAAACAAGTCAGTCCCTGACATGACCTCCTCCTCCAACTCAAACTCCTCCTCCTCAGGGGACTCCGGCCTTGTCTGGGGGTCCTCATCAGGCTGTTGTCCTGGGGATGGTGCGGTCAGGCCAGATTGCCCAGCACCCTCCTGCACATCTGTGGATGACACAAAACATTCACAGGTTGGAGGATCCACACACTTGGCACATATTCCCTCCCCCCCCCCCCCCCACACATGCTACACACCAGATAGAAAAAATAAAAAACTTACCTGGCCTCACGGCCTCATGACTGGAGTCAAAGCCAGGCAGCCCCTCCACTAGCTGCCTGTTGAAGGTCTGGGCCACCGCACGCTCATCCTCAGTCAGCCCAACAGGGCATGGCGGGCCCTCTCCAGTGCCCCTGGCATGGGCGGCAATCTTGGCCAGCTTCCCACGGACCACACCCGGAGATCATTGATCTTCTTGGCGACCCCCTGGCGTGTGCGGGTCTCCCCCCCAAACGTGTTTACCTGGTCGGTAATTTGCTGCAATATCTGTGCCTTCCTGGCCGGGGTGGTGTTGGCACTCTCCGAGCCGTGCAGGAACCGGCCATATTGTGTAATGGCCCTGGCAAGAATTGCCTTCTCCCCTAAAGAAAAATTTAGCTTTCGCTTCCTTTCACTCATGTTCCCACAACCTGGAGACCAAAACAATCACCAAAAATCAGACACCAAAAAGCAAACACCAAAAAGCAGACAACAAAAAGCAAACACCAAAAAGCAGACAACAAAAAGCAGACACCAAAAAACAAACACCAAAAAACAAACACCAAAAAACAAACACCAAAAAGCAGACAGCAAAAAAGTATCAAAAACAGTCACCAAACAACACTCTTGAAACCACTATCAAAACCACTATACTAAACAGTCAAGAAATATATCAAACACAAGTCACAAACCGACAAACGCGAACACACAACAGAACAAAAGCACCTTGCTGTATAGGGAGGGATACAAAGGGATGTACTTTTGCAAAGGAAGTGCATTTGTCTCTGTCTATTTAAGCTCTCTGCGTAGCTCACTAAGTTGACCGGGCCTAGGTCCAATTTCACTGATTGCGCCGTGCTGAGTTGTGAGCATGCGCAGAGAGGTGCTGACCATGGTCTGCTTCATGTGCTCATGCGCAATCCGGCCAGCCCTTCATTTGCATGGGGTCACGGCTCATTTCAATGGAACATGCCCACGTCCTTCCCAATTTGAAGTACTCCGCCTTACGCCTCGGAAATTACGTTGCACCGACGCAAATTTCTGCGCAAATACTACGAGGATATGGTAATTGCGCCTCTACATTGCGCCGGTCTAACGTGAAGGAGGTGTGCTACTCCGGTCAAAAAATGCGCCAATGTACGTGAATCTGGCCCAATATTTTTTACTTTTTTAGAACAATCGAATAAACTAAATTTTGGTCAAACATTTAGGCCAAAATGTATTCAGCCACATGTCTTTAGTAAAAAAAAAAAAAATCGCAATAAAAAAAATTAGCTACCTAGTGGTATCAGCGACACTAATACAGCGATCAGAAAAATGATGGCTTAGTGACGCTGGCAATAGGGGGTGAAAGGGTTAACTAGGGCGGTGATCAAGGGGTTAAACCCCTATATGGGGGGGTAGGGGGCTACCCTGGACCTAACATTAACTGCCTGTCACACTAACTGTCACACTGAATGAATGAATGAAAACGTATGTAGCGCAACACATGCGAACTTAATCGCCTCTGGGCGCTTGTTGTTCCTGTCTCCTTTGGTATCAAAAGAGATGAGTCTTGATCTTTCTCCTCCAACCGAATGCTGGTTGGTAAGGCGTTCCATAGTCTGGGACCTTGGACCGCGAATCTCCTTTCTCCTTTGGACTTGTACTTGGCTTTTGGTATCTGAAGGAGATTTTGATGGGTGGATCGCAAAACGCGATTGGGATTGTGAGCTTTTATTTTTTTCGCATAGATATTGGGGGGCATTCTCATGGATACATGCTTTAAAAGTGATTCTGTCTTTTACTGGTAACCAGTGAGTGGCTCTCAGTGAAGAGGAGATTGATTCCCAGGGTTTTTTCCCAGTCACAAGTCTGGCGGCCGTATTTTGAACGACTTCCAGACGAGCGATTTGGTACTTTGGGAGTCCGAGGTAAAGGGCATTTGCATAGTCCAATCTTGAGTTCACACTGACACTAAATGCAGTGATCAGTAAATATATGATCACTGCAATCAGTGACATTGTGACAGGGGGCTGGGGGGGGGGGTGATCGGAAGGGGTTAATGTGCCTATGTGTGTGGTGTCAGTGTAGTGCTGGTGCGACTTAATCCTCCTCTCATCGGATTGAAAATACCGCCAAGAGGAGAGCTGACATCACTTCCTCTGCCTGTGTTTACATTATACAGGCAGAGGAAGTGACAAGGCGGGGGGATGCCGGATTGGCTGGGAGCACGGATCACTCCCAGAGGTAAGCTGCCCGCCGCACGCAGCGGAGGGGTCCCGATCGCACCCCCGACCCGCAAGAATGCAGGGACATACATGTACGCCCATCTGCCTGTACGTGCCATTCTTTGGACGTACATAGTCGTGCGGCGGGCGTTAAGCGGTTAAGGACCGCCGCACGACGACATACGTCGACAAATGGCACGGCTGGGCACAAGGGCGTACATGTACGTTCCCTTTAAGAACCCAGCCATGGGTCGTGAGCGCACCGCCCGTGGGGCACTCGCGACCCGGTCCAAAGCTCCGTGACCGCGCCCGCGGGACCCGTGGACCCGAGCGCTGCCGGTGTCCCGCGATCGGGTCACAGGAGCTGAAAAACGGGGAGAGGTGAGTGTAAACAAACCTTCCCCGTTCTTCTCGGTGGCAGTGTCAGTGATCGTCTGTTCCCTGTCAAAGGAAATGACGAACAATGACGTCACACGTACAGCCATGCCCCCCTACAGTAAGAAACACACATTAGGTCACACGTAACCCCTACAGCTCCCCCTAGTGGTTAACCCCATCAATGCCATTGTAATTTTTACAGTTATCAGTGCATTTTTATAGCGTGAAAATGACAATGGTCCCAAAAATGTGTCAAAAGTGTCCGCCATAATGTCTCAGTCACAAAAAAAATCGCCGCCTTTACTAGTAAAAAAAAAATATTAATATAAATGCCATAAAACTACCCCCCCCCCAGCCAGAACAGCTTACTGAGGAGGAACAGGAAGTCAGTAATTCAGACAAAGAAAAAAAACATTTAGAAGGGAAATCGAAGGAAAAGGTAAGTGAACCAACAATACACTAGCTTAAAGGAACCAATTTAGAAAATAAAAAACAAACCTTTACAACTCCTTTAAAGGGTATTTACACTTTTGCAGTTAAATTTTAAAAAAATACAAAATTCTACTATATGTGGGTTATGTCATAGCTCCCAACTGCCCCTGATTTCGAGGAACTGTCCCTGATTTGGAGGAATGTCTCTCTGTACCTCTTTCCTCCTCATTTGTCCCTCATTTTGGTCTGATCTATATAGCTGTATATTAAATGAACTTTTTATCTAACAAAAAGTGTTTTCCAGTGTTAAAATTGTCATCTGATTTCCAAATTGCTGTATTTGTAAATTCCAAAGGCCAATATAAAGGAATAGTATTGGTAAAAAAAAAAAAAAAAAACACTTGTGGGTTTAACCAATCTTGTTTTTTTGTACAATTCTCCTTTAAGGGGGCATGGCAAGGGGTGTGTCCTATGCCCAGGGCCATCTTTAAGGCAGGGCAAAAGGGGGAAGCTGCCCTGGGCCCTGTCATTGTTGTGGGGCCTGAAGCAGCTTCCTCATACTTGCCAACTATCCCAGTTTAAATTGCCTTGTCCCTTGAAGTTTGAGTTCTGTGCTGTGTCCCGATATCTCAGTGTGAAGTGCTGCTACTGTAGCACTACCTCCGAAGGAGCTGTTGGATTGATTGGGGTTTACGCTCTGTGATTAACCCCTTAGGCCGCGTACCCACGATCAGACCGGTTGGCGTCCTTTTTTTCCTACAAATAGAGCTTTCTTTTGGCGGTATTTGATCACTTCTGTGGTTTTTATTTTTTTGCGCTATAATCCAAAATAGAGCGACAATTTTGAAAAAAATTCAATATTTTTTACTTTTTGCTATAATAAATATCCCCCAAAAATATATAAAACATTTTTTTTCCTCAGTTTAGACCGATACGTATTTTTCTACCTATTTTTGGTTAAAAAAAAATAGCAATACGCGTTTACAAAATAGAGGATAGTTTTATTGCATTTTTATAAATTTTTCTTTTTTTACTACTAATGGCGGTGATCAGCGATTTTTTTTCGTGACTGCCACATTATGGCGGACACTTTGGAGAATTTTGACAAATTTTTTGGGACCATTGTCATTTTCACAGCAAACAATGCATTAAAAATGCATTGTTTGCTGTGAAAATGACAATTGCAGTTTGGGAGTTAACCACAAGGGGCCGCTGTAGGGGTTATGTGTGACCTCATTTGTGTTTCTAACTGTAGGGGGGTGTGGCTGTAGGTGTGACGTCATTGATAAATATAATATAAGGGAACACACGATCAATGACAGCGCCACAGTGAAGAACGGGGAAGCTGTGTTTACACACAGCACTCCCCGTTCTTCAGCTTCGGGGACCGGATCGCGGGCGCGCGCCACGGGCGTGCGCCCGTGAACCACGGCTGGGCACTTAAAGAGGACGTACCTGTACGTGCTTGTGCCCAGCCATGCCATTTTGCCGACGTATATGTGCAGGAGGCGGTCCTTAAGTGGTTAAGAGGGAGAATGAGAATCTGCTGCTGCTGAAAAGGTACAAGCTAAGTCATATATTACTATCCTATATGATATAACATAATAATTTATTATTTATCTATTTACTGGGAAATTACTGGTTGGAAGTTATAACTTCAAGCTTCAGTAATTTCTCCGCTAAGCCACCTGCTTGAGTACAGTTTTGGAGATTACCTTAAAAATAATATATAATAATTATTTGTATATTACTTACTTAATAATTATTCTGACACTTCTCTCCTACATGGAAAAATCATCATTTTTTTGCTAGAAAATTACTCAGAACCCCCAAACATTATATATATTGTTTTAGCAGACGCCCTAAGGATTTCGAGGGGTGGCCTAATTCTTTTGGCAATATAGTGTGAATGAGCGAGTTTGGAGTGGAGGAACTTGACTGACCTCAACCCAATAGAACACCTTTGGGATGAATTAGAGCGGAGACTGCGAGCCAGGCCTTCTGGAAGAATGGTCAAACATTCCCATAGACACGCTCCTAAACCTTGTGGACAGCCTTCCCAGAAGAGTTGAAGCTATTATATCTGCAAAGGGTGGGCCAACTCAATATTGAACCCTACGGACTAAGGCTGCATTCACACCTAGGCGTAGGCGATTTGCGGCGGTTTTCCCCGCGACAAAACGTGGCGTTTTTCCCCCGCGGTTTTGTACAGGTCATTGGCATCAATGTAAAACGCCCAATCCGCCCGATTCGCGCGCTAAAAAAGGGTCCGGGACTTGTTTGAAATTTGGCGTTCAGCGTTCTTTTTTTTGCGTTGGAGATGTGAACCATCTCCATAGAGAATAATGTTATTTTTCCCCTCTAGCGTCTTTGAGCGTCGCGCTTCAGGCGACAAAACGCTCAGGTGTGAATGCAGCCTAATGCCGCGTACACACGGTCGTTTTTTGCGATGAAAAAAAACGACGTTTTCTGTGAAGTAAAAAACAACGTTTTTGAAACGTCACTTTTCAAAGACAATTTTGCATACACACCATTGTTTTTACACAAAAAGCGAGGTTACGTTCACCACTCTTTTCCATTGAAGCTCGCTTCATAACTATCTTCTGGGCATGCGCGGGTTGAAAAACGTCGTTTTGAACGACGTTTTTGCTACACACGGTGACTTTTTGTGAAACAAAAAACGACGTTTTGAAAAACGACACAAAAAATTCAAGCATGTTGGAATTTTTTTTGGGTCGTTTTTTTTAAGACAAAAAACGACGTTTTGCCCACACACCATCAATTTAAATGACGTTTTAAAAAACGTCGTTTTTTTTCATCGCAAAAAACGACCGTGTGTACGCGGCATAAGACTGGGGTGCCATTAAAGTTCATGTGCGTGTAAAGGCAGGCGTCCCAATACTTTTAACAATGTACGATATATATTAAAATGCTATAAATTAACTTTAGGAAAATTCTGGGCTGTTATTCTTTATGACATCTCTTTATAATAAAATTTGTTTTATAAGAAATAAAAAGACCCGTCTACGTGTTCCATGTAAAAGGCCACGACCCGATTTAAAGAGAAAAAAATAATATCTATCCCTTTTAACTGTGTCATTCTGCTTTGAACGATAATAAAAAAAATAAGAAGTAAACTCGAAGAGGCCCAATGAAGTGAGAACGCTCTAAATTTAAGAAATATGAATCCTTTTAGCTGCTTTATGAGTTGCCTCCTCTTTAGAGTTTGGTAAGACAAATAGAATTACATAATGAAAGTGACTCTGAAGGGAGAATCACCATCAATCACCCTCCTCTATATGCATGATTCCTGGAGGGCATTCAGGACATTTGACTGTCCATGAATATTTTAGACAAGTAGGAGCCATGAATACTTCCTGATAGATGAGGAATAGGGCTTTTTATTCTGGTCTTAAAGGAAAACTACAATCCAAATAAATAAAATATAAAAAAATAAAAAAATACCATATAAAATATGGGCTTGAGTGTTGAAGGGGCCCCCTGGAGCGAGGGGGGGATCATAGTTGTTGAGCGGGGCACATTAAAGTTGTTGAGCGGGGGGGGGCAAATTGAAGTTGTTGAGCGGGGGGGCATGAAAGTTGTTGAGCGGGGGGGGGGGGGGACTCTCATCTGTGCACGGAATAAAAAAAAGGGGGGGTAGCCATCCGGGGCCCTGAGGATCTCTGGGCCCTTTAATAAAAATAAAAAAAATAAACCTTTGGGCCCTTTAATAAAAAATAAAAATAAAAAAAAACATTTATAAAAAATATAAAGACAATGTAAATATTTTTATAAAAAAAAAGGGGGGTTGCCATCCGGGGGCCCTGGAGACCTCTGGGCCCTTTAATAATAATAAATATATATATATATGTATTAGAGTTATAAAAGGAAAAACTAAAGCGCTAGCCAACAGTGAATAAACCCAATATGAGAAATAATTAAACTAATTACATGCGGCTCAAATCTAGTATGTGCTAACAACAAAAATAGGATATAAAAGTGTAATGATGAGCGCAAACTTAAACTAAACTAAATAATCAATCCAAACAAAAAAGAGAGAATCACTAAAAATAGTGATTATATAGATAATCCAAATATGTGCAATACAGTGCAGCAGCAATGTCCCAAATAAGTGATTAAAGGAGTTCTCCAAGCTAAAACTTTTAACCCCCGCTGTGCCCGGGCTGTAAAACTATACAAAATAAACTTTCACTTACCTGCCTACGATCTCCCGTTATTCCGGTATCGCCGCCCTGCGGGTCGGTGACTCATCCTGCGCTCAGCCTATCAGCGGCCACGGCGGGACATTGCTGCTGCCGCTGATAGGCTGAGCGCAGGATGAGTCACCGACCCGCAGGAAGAGGAAGCTGACAGGGACCGGTGCACGGGCGGCGATACCGGAATAACGGGAGATCGTAGGCAGGTAAGTGAAAGTTTATTTTGTATAGTTTTACAGCCCGGGCACAGCGGGGGTTAAAAGTTTTAGCTTAGAGAACTCCTTTAAATTGGTAATCCAAATATGTGCAATACAGTGCAACAACAAATGTCCCAAATTAGTGAAATCCAGTGAGGAGACTAACGTAAATCGATCAGTGACAAGGCTTCTATCCATGTAACAACGATACATCCAGATGAGACTTCACAGATGAACGTGCTCACAGAGCGCTTACCTTCCACAAGGAAGAAGGGGGCAATAAACACATGCAATGATGATCCTGTAGGCAGCCGTCTCCAATGCAATCCTTAAGCCAGCCTCAGCCACATTCGACGTCCGGTCGAAAATGTAACGGATGTTCCAAAGAGAAAATGAAGCTCACATAGTGAAGTACGTAAACTTAAAATACGTTTAATAAAGTAAACACACTTACAGAAAGAAAATCGAATAAAAACACCAAAACAATGGCACTTCCGGTCGGACGGTCAGGGTGTCACGTCACTTCCGGTTGACCTTACGCGTTGCGTCACGTGACGTGACTTCATCAGAGGTTGAACCTCTGATGAAGTCACGTGACGTGACGCAACGCGTAAGGTCAACCGGAAGTGACCTTACGGTTGCCATCCGGGGGCCCTGGATTTATATATAAATAAATATATAAAAAACATTTTTTTTATAAAGATAAATAAAAAAAGGAAGGGTTGCTGTCCGGGGCCCTGGGGACCTCCGGACCCCTAAAAAAAAAAAAAAAAAAAAAAAAAAAAAAGTTTCGAAAGTTTGGGCACCCCAGGTAAAAATTTGTATTAATGTGCATAACGAAGCCAAGGAAAGATGGAAAAATCTCCAAAAGGCATCAAATTACAGATTAGACATTCCTATAATATGTCAAAAAAAAGTTATATTTTATTTCCATCATTTACACTTTCAAAATTACAGAAAACAAAAAAAAATGGCGTCTGCAAAAGTTTGGGCACCCTGCAGAATTTATAGCATGCACTGCCCCCTTTGCAAAGCTGAGACCTGCCAGTGTCATGGATTGTTCTCAATCATCATCTGGGAAGACCAGGTAATGTCAATCTCAAAGGTTTTAAATGTCCAGACTCATCTGACCTTGCCCCAACAATCAGCACCATGGGTTCTTCTAAGCAGTTGTCTAGAAAACTGAAACTGAAAATAGTTGTTGCTCACAAAGCTGGAGAAAGCTATAAGAAAATAGCAAAGCGTTTTCAGATGTCATTATCCTCTGTTCGAAATGTAATTAAGAAATGGCAGTCATCAGGAACAGTGGAAGTTAAAGCAAGATCTGGAAGACCAAGAAAAATATCAGACAGAACAGCTTGCAGGATTGTGAGAAAAGAAATTCAAAACCCACATTTGACTGCACGATCCCTCCAGAAAGATCTGGCAGACACTGGAGTTGTGGTACACTATTCCACTATAAAGAGATACTTGTACAAATATGGGCCCAGATTCACAGAGCAATTACGCCTGTCTAACTGGTGTTAGACAGGAGTAATTTCAAATTTTGCGCGCCGTATCACTAGTTTGAATCCTCAAACCATGATACGGCGGCTTCGGGCTTCGATCCGAGAGGCTTACGTCTTCGTAAGCCTTCGGATCTACGCTGCAATATTTTTGCGGCCGTTGGGAGGAGTCTGCGTCGTTTTCAGCGTCGGGATATGCAAATGAGTTTTTACGGCGATCCACGAAGATACGAGCGGTCTTCGCAATCGCTTTCGTCTATTTTTTTCTACGTACTGTTAGACCAGCTTTTTGCTGGTCTAACGGTGCGTAGCCCATGTTAAGTATGGCCGTCGTTCCCGCGTCGAATTTAATTTTTTATTTTTTTTTTACGTAACTCGTTCGGGAATAGGAATGTCCGTAAACGACGCTACTCAAAAAAAAAGACGTAACGACGTGATTTCGCGCAATGCACGGCGGGAAATTTCTGAACGGAGTATGCGCAGTTCGATCGTCGCGGGAACGCGCCTATTTTAAATGCTTAACGCCCCCTACTCGCGTAGATGGCTTGCGCCGGGAGAAATACACTACGCCACCGTAGTTTACTGGACAAAATCTACCGGGATTCCACGTAGAGCCAGGTGAAATACGGCGGCGTAGTGTATTTCTGATACTCTACGATAGTCTAATTCTATCTGAATCTGGCCCATGGTCTTCATGGAAGAGTCATCAGAAGAAAACCTCTTCTACGTCCTCACCACAAAAGTCAGCGTTTGAACTTTGCAAATGAACATATAGACAAGCCTGATGCAGAAACAAGTTCTGTGGACCGATGAGGTTAAAATAGAACTTTTTGGCCGGAATGAGCAACAGTACGTTTGGAGAAGAAAGGGCACAGAATTTAATGAAAAGAAGCTCTGTCCAACTGTTAAGCATGGGGGTGGATCAATCATGCTTTGGGGTTGTATTGCAGCCAGTGGCACAGGGAACATTTCACGAGTAGAAGGAAAAATGGAAAAAGGAAAAAGCTGAAGTTAAAGAGAGGATGGCTTCTGAAAAATGGATAATAAACCTAAACACACCTCAAAATCCATGGGGGATTACATCAAGAGGCTAAACTGAAGGTTTTGCCATGGCCTTCACAATCTCCTGACCTCAACATAATTGAAAATCTATGGATAGACCATAAAAGAGCAGTACGTGACAGACAGCCCAGAAATCTCAAAGAACTGGAAGACTTTTGTAAGGAAGAATGGGCAAAGATAACTCAAACAAGAATTGAAAGACTCTTGGCTCGCTACAAAAAGAGTTTACAAGCTGTGATACTTGCCAAAGGGGGCAGTACAAGATATTACCGTAACTCTGAAGGGTGCCCAAACGTTTGCAGACACCATTTTTTTTGTTTTCTGTAATTTTGAAAGTGTAAATGATGGAAATAAAATCGATCTTTTTTTGACATATTATAAGAATGTCTAATCTGCAATTTGATGCCTTTTGGAGATTTTTCCATCTTTCCTTGGCTTCGTTATGCACATTAATACACATTTTTACCTGGGGTGCCTAAACTTTCGATCCACACTCTCTCTCTCTCTCTCGCTATATTTATATATACACACACACACAGTTGTGCTCATAAGTTTACATACCCTGGCAGAATTTATGATTTCTTGGCCATTTTTCAGAGACTATTAATGATAACACAAAAATGTTTCTTTCACTCATGGTTAGTGTTTGGCTGAAGCCATTTATTATCAATAAACTGTTTACTCTTTTTATATCATAATCACAACAGAAACTACCCAAATTACTCTGATTAAAAGTTTACATACCCTGGTGATGTTGGCCTGATAACCTGCAAACAAGTTGACACAAAGGTGTTTGAATGACTATATTAAGGTAACCATCCTCACCTGTGATCTGTTTGCTTGTAATTAGTGTGTGTGCATAAAAGGTCAATGAGTTTCTGGACTCCTGACAGACCCTTGCATCTTTCATCCAGTGCTGCACTGACGTTTCTGGATTCTGAGTCATGGGGGAAGCAAAAGAATTGTCAAAGGATCTGCGGGAAAAGTTAGTTGAACTGTATAAAACTGGAAAGGGATATAAAAAGATATCCAAGGAATTGTGAATGCCAATCAGCAGTGTTCAAAGTCTAATCATGAAGTGGAAAATGAGGGATTCTGTTAAAACCAAACCACGGTCAGGTAGACCAACTAAAATGTTATCCACAACTGCCGGGAAAATAGATTAGGATGCAAAGAAAAACCCAAAAATAACTTCAGGTGAAATACAGGACTCTGAAAACATGTGGTGTGGCTGTTTCTAAATGCACAATAAGGAGGCACTTGAAGAAAGATGAGCTGCGTGGTCGAGTCACCAGAAGAAAGTCATTACTACGCAAATGCCACAAAGTATCCCGCTTACAATACGCCAAAAAGCTCAGAGACAAGCCTCAAACCTTCTGCCACAAAGTCATTTGGAGTGATGAGACCAAAATTGAGCTTTTTGGCCATAACCATAAATGCTACATTTGGAGAGGAGACAACATGTCCTATGATGAAAGGTCCACCATCCCTACTGTGAAACACGGAGGTGGATCACAGATGTTTTGGGGATGTGTGAGCTACAAAGGCACAGGAAATTTGGTCAAAATTGATGGCAAGATGAATGCAGTATGTTATCAAAAAATACTGGAGGAACATTTACATTCATCAGCCAAAAAGCTGCACATGCAGACGTACTTGGACATTCCAACATGACAATCATCCAAAACACAAGGCCAAGTCGACCTGTCATTGGCTACAGCAGAATAAAGTGAAGGTTCTGGAGTGGCCATCTCAGTCTCCTGACCTCAATATCATTGAGCCCCTCTGGGGAGATCTCTACAGGAACTGGAGGCCTTTTGCCAAGAGGAATTGGCAGCTTTACCATCTGAGAAGATAAAGAGCCGCATCCACAAATACCACAAAAGACTTCAAGCTATCATTGATATTAAATGGGGCAATACACGGTATTAGGAACTGGGGTATGTAAACTTTTGATCAGGGTCATTTGGGTATCGGAGACCCAGAGAAACGATCTGCCGGCGCCTGATGGGAGGCACAGAGATGAAAAATGTAAACACTCAGAAGCGAAAACACACACTTAAGTCCTGCCCACATATGTAAACGCCGTTCAAACCACACATGTGAGGTATCGTAGCGTGAGTTAGAGCGTCAGCAACAATTATAGCACTAGACCTCCTCTGTAACTCGAAAATAGTAACCTGTAAAAAAAATAATAATCAACGCCTATGGAGATTTTTAAGTACTGAAGTTTGGCGCCATTCCACGAGTGTGCGCAATTTTAAAGAGTGACATGTTTGGTGTCTATTTACTCGGCGTAACTTCAGCTTTCACATTATACAAACAAATTGGGCTAACTTTACTGTTTTGTTATTTTTTTAATTCATGAAACCGTTTTTTCCCCCCAAAAAAAGGCGTTTGGAAAATGATTGCGCAAATACCGTGCAAGATAAAAAGCTGCAATGACTGCCATTTTATTCCCTAGGGTGTCTGCTAAAAAAAAATATATATAGTGTTTGGGGGTTCTGAGTAGTTTTCTAGCTCCTTTCTTACTATATAATTTGTTATATTCAAGGCATATACAGACACTACCACTTTACATGTTTCGCTTCAAAAAGCTTCATCAGGAGATTCAGGTGTACTGTATTATATGCTATAAATGACAAAAAGACAGGATGAATTTCATGAAGTTTTTGATAGAATATTGCATCTATAAGTGATAGATGTAATATTCTGTCAAACTCGTCAGGAAATTCAGTCCCCAGGTTTGCTCCTTTTTCCCTCTTTTCCTAGTTATAGCAGTGGTCAGCAACTTATAGAGGAACTGCGATATTGCGGCTGACAGTCGGACACTAACTGACAGTTTTGTGGGAACTAGTGATACTAATGCAATGATTATTGCTAAAAAATATACACTGTCACTGTACTAATGACACTGGCTGGGAAGGGGTTAAACATCTAGGGTGATCAAAGGGTTAACTGTGTGCCTAGTCAGTGTTTATGTGTACACAGTGTGGTGCTTTCACTAGGGGAAGAAATTGATTCTAGTCTCTGCTTTTTCCTCCCTGTCAGAACTGAGATAAGTCTTGTTTACATATCTCAGTTCTCCGTGTTTTACTAACAATCAGCGGGTGCCGGAGGACATCGAGTCCCCGGCACCTGCAGATCAGCTTCTGCTGTAAAGTTTCATGCGCACCCCATGCAGGCAGAAATACAGAATCGTGCATATATACTGTATGTGATTCTGCCCACAGCTGCCACCCTGTAGCAGTAAAAGTGCTATAGTGCGGTCAGCAAGTGGTTAAAAAACATAATAATAGTGCAGATGAAAAGTCTGGCTTCCAAGGACTCATGTATCTATCCTAGACTCCATTCCCTGCTCCTAAAATTTTAGTTTTACTCGCCAGCAACATTTAGACTCCATTAACCACTTCAGCCCCGGAGGACTTGGCTGCCCATCGACCGGGCCACTTTTTGCGATTCGGCACTGCATCGGTTTAACTGACAATTGCGCGGTCGCATTACGTGGCTCCCAAACAAAATTGACGTCGTTTTTTTCCCCCAAATAGAGCTTTCTTTTGGTGGTATTTGAACACCTCTGCGTTTTTTTATTTTTTGTGCTATAAAAAAAAGAGCGACAATTTTGAAAAAAAAAGCAATATTTTTTACTTTTTGCTATAATAAATATCTCCAAACAATATTTTTTTCCTCAGTTTTGGCCGATACTTATTCTTCTACATATTTTTGGTTAAAAAAAAAAAAAAAAAATGCAATGAGCGTATATTGTTTGGTTTGCACACAAGTTATAGCGTCTACAAAATAGGAGATAGTTTTATGGCATTTTTCTTAATATGTTTTTTTTCGCTAGTTATGGCGGCGATCAGCGATTTTTTTTTTTTATCCTGACTGCGACATTATAGTGGACACATCGGACACTTTGAAGCTATTTTGGGACCATTGTCATTTATACAGTGATCGGTGCTATAAAAATGCACTGATTACTGTGTAAATGACACTGGCAGGGAAGGGGTTAACCACTAGGGGGCGAGGAAGGGGTCAAGTGTGTCCTAGGGAGTGATTCTAACTATTGGGGGATGGGCTACATGTGACATGATATTGATCACTGCTCCCGATGACAGGGAGCAGTAGATCACTGTCCTGTCACAAGGTAGAACAGGGAAATGCCTTGTTTACACAGGTATCCCCCTGTTCTGCAGCTCCGCGGGTCCCGCGGGCAACGTCACAGAGCTTACGGTGGGCGCACACGCGCCAGCACTGGTCGAACTTCAAAGCAACATACTGTAGCTGTAGCGCACAGGAGCCATTCTGCCGACGTATATCTACTGGCGGCGGTCGGCAAGTGGTTAAAGGGAAGTATGCTTTTTCTCTGGGTTAAAAAAAAATGGATTTTCACTGTGCAGTGAATATTTGTCTCTGTGATTGACCACCAGAACTCCCTTTCTGTCTTTCAAACAATCGTCTGCTTCCTCTCAAATGCATGACGGGCCCCTCACTATAAAAGTAAATTCCATTTAAACATAATTACTTCCAATTGCATGTATAATAATGCCTGAATATTTCATGAATCTGCCACAGAAATATGGATCTCTGTACTGTTTAAATTCATCATATTGGCCTCAGTAAAATAAATGAGACCTTTTAAGAATTTCATGCACTGAAATAGCAAGAAATTAGGTAGAAAGCCATTCAGGATGAAGAATCATTTCAGAGAGCTTTTTCCATTTATCCACCTGTTATTGGATAAAAGATAATAATATGTCTATGCTAATTAGATATAACTTGGGCCACCCAGATTAACGTGGTGGGAATGAAAAACATTATATATATATATATATATATATATATATATATATATAAACTTGTGCCTATACTATAGACATTCAACTATTCTTAAAAAAGCATAAAATAAACGATCCCTTACTGACCTTTGTATCTACAAGCACAGTAGAGTTATTCATTCTTATATTTCATAAGAGAGGCTAGAGAATTCGCTACCATGTTTGTTTTCTTATTAAATAAAATACTGCTTATACCTTGTTTGCATCCGTTCTTGCATCTCATGCCGCGTACACACAATCATTTTTCGGGTTGTAAAAAACAACGTTTTTCAGGCTCTAGAAAAAACAACTTTTTTTCAACTTCATCATTATAACGGCCTTGCCTACACGCGATCGTTAAAAAAAATGCTCTAGCAATGTCGGTGACGTACAACACGTACAACGGCACTATAAAGGGGAAGTTCCATTCGGATGACGCCACCCTTTGGGCTGCTTTAGCTGATTTTGTGTTAGTAAAAGACGATTTGCGCTTTTCAGTCTATTACAGCATGATGAATGTGCTTACTCCATTACGAACGGTAGTTTAACCAGAACCAACACTCCCGTCTCATAACTTGCTTCTGAGCATGCGCAGGTTTTTCACGTCGTTAAAGCCCACACACGATCATTTTTTACAACCTGAAAAACGACATTGGGCCAGATTCAGGTAGAGTTAGGCCCCGTACACACGGCCGAGGTTCTCGCTGAAAATCAGCGAGAACCTCGCTGGAATGCACATTCCAGCGAGGACCTCGGCCGTCTGTACGGTCTCAGCGAGCTTCCCGTCGGGAAGCCCGTCGAGCCGAAATAGAGAGCACGCTCTCTATTTCCTCGACGGCCCGCCTGGAAGAATGGCTGGTTGCCATTCCCGACGGGCGGGTCGCCGAATCCGACGGCCGGGAGAGAACCTCGACGGGCGGAACGATGTGTTCTGCCCGTCGAGGTTCTCTGCCGTGTGTACGGCACCTCAGGCTGGAGTATCAGTGATACTCCAGCCTAACTGTCACTTTAAGCCGGCGTTTTTGTTTTCTGTAACCAGAAAACAAGAAACGCCGGGTTGGAGTTCCGATGCGAGCGGCGTAATTGAATTTCGCCATTGCATCGCAACTTTAATTTAAAAATGGCGCCGGGGGCGTTCCCGCTGATTAACGCCGAAAAAATATGTTAATCAGCGGGAATCGGCAATTCACGATCGTATTCGGGCGCGACGCAGTGACTTTCCGACGTTTCCGTAAGCGATACGCGGCGTAAAGATAAAGCAGCCCCCTAGTGGAGTACCCTATGTTAAGTATAGCCGTCGTCATCGCGTCGAAAAAAAAAAAAATTTGCGTCGCTTGCGTAAAACGTCCATGAATGGGGATTTGACGTTCACTGACAGAATTTGGAGCATGCGCACTGGGATGCATTGACAGTCGACGCATGCGCAGTACGTTCGCCGCGGGATCGCGCTTAGTTTAAATAATACCCGCCCAATTTGAATTCCGCCGGCTCATTTTCGATACGCTGCCGCAACTTTAGGAGCAAGTGCTTTGTGAATAACAGTACTTGCTGCTAAAATTTCGCCAGAGTAACGTAAATGAGAAACGTTACTCCAGATTAAAGATGCGCCCATCTACCTGAATCTGGCCCATTGTGTAAAACGTTGTGAAAAAAAAAGAGCATGTTCGAAAAAAAATTGGCCCGTTTTTCAGAACCCGAAAAATGCTCTGAAGCCCACACACGACCATTTCAAATTACATTTTTTTAAAACGTAGTTTTTTACAACCCGAAAAATTATCGTGTTTACATGGCATTAGAGCTGCTGATCCTCTCCAGCCTATTTTAGGACTCATTCATGTTCCTTGCTCTTCTTCTGAAAGTTATCCTTCTGCAGTGGATCCATTTTGAAAGGCATTTCGCAGTGTGGCTCGTCATTGCCTGTTTTAACCCTTAAAATGCCAATCCACAGAGTGATTTCAGGGAGATTGTGGCACAGCCCCATTCACTTTGAATAAATCATGTTCAGCAGGACCACCCATCAACGCGTCTAAAGTTTGCCACGGCCATTGGCTGCATAAACGTACTTAGGTGGGCCTCCCGGGTGGGGTGGTTGTAAAACCACAGCGCAATCACCTGCTTTAAATGCCATGGCCACATGTTTCAACAAGACCTTAGACACTTGTGGAAACATGAGTCAATCGCGTACCTAGGTATACAACTCCCCTCCAAAATCTCAGACCTATACATGAAAAACCACATACCTCTCCTGAACAAACTTACCTCTGACCTCAAAAACTGGATCAAACCGATGCTTTCATGGTTCGGCAGAACAACAATCCTAAAGATGAACGCCTTGCCGAGACTGCTTTACATCTTGTAGGCGGTCCCTATACAAATCCCTTTGTCCTTCTTTAAATCCTACATAAATATCTGCTCCATATTTCTCTGGGGAGAACTCAAACCTAGAATCAGTTTTCAGCAACTTACCCGACCAAAACGACTTGGAAGTATAGGTCTCCCAGACCTTCAAAACTACTACACAGCTACCCATCTTGCAAGGATAGTGGACTGGAACGTCCACTCTCCTTTCAAAGATTAGGTCCCCCGGAGGCATCCTTGACAACCTTGCCCCTGGACTCTCTGCCAGGGATAACCCCTCCTCACATCCACCCCGACATCTGATCCCATCCTTTGATAGGACCTACCTTACACTGCTTTCACAAGATTTGCGCCCGAACCACCATATCCTCTATCCCTCTAGGCCTCTGACCCCAGTAAAACGAAACCCTGACTTCCCTTCAGGAATGCACGCCCACTATCTCTCGGACAATCGGCCACAAGACCGAATCAGATCCTAACAGCTCTTCCACCAAGGGAAACTTCTGTCTACATACCAACTCTCCACCCGGCTAGAAAAGCCACCTATTCCTCCCTGGACATACCTGTTACTTCCGCACTACCTAAAAGCCTTAGACAAAACTTCTCAATGCTCAAGACATTAAACACCTTTCGAAGAGGATATGCATCCAGAAGAATCCTCAATCACACCTAATCTCTGTCAAACACACCCTCCTCTTTGCATATCTACAGGCCAAAGAGCGCATAGCCTGCACAAATTGGGAGAAAGACCTATCCATCTCACTCTCAACAGAGGACTGGGAACAAATATTCCTAAACATTCACAAAGGATCAACTAATGTCACTACTCAGGAAAATTGGTATAAAAACCCAATCCAGATGGTAAAGTATGCCAACCCTTTTGAACAAATTTAACCCCGCTACACCAGACATTTGTTGTAGGTGCCTCCATGACAAAGGAACTCTACTTCACATCTGGTGGTCCTGCACCCCCCTACAAACATTTTGGAAAGAAGTATGCCGCATCACATTCCAGGTTACCTCCTATGATTTAGAATTTTCCCCAGCCCAATTCCTACTCCATCACTCGCCCTTACCACATAACTCCAGTCCTACCACAAATTTCTGGCAATGCACATGATCAACGCAGCTAAGCAGTGCATCCCCTAAGGCCGCGTACACACGATCAAATCTATCTGCTGGAAACGGTCGGCCCGACCGTTCCAGCAGACAGATTCGATCGTGTGTACGGGCGAGCCAACGGATTTGGCCACCCAACAGATTTTAAAGCATGCTTTGAAATCTGTCGGCTGGGAACCCGTCGGACCGATATGTCTGCTGGTTAGTACGCTAACCAGCAGACATATCTTCTCGCACATGCGTCGAATGGATTCGACGCATGCGCGGAAGTAATTCACTTCCTGGTGCGGTGACGTGGCGGCGTCAACGTCACCGCCACGTCACCGACACTTCAGCGCGCCGTCTGCCGGCGGGGATTTTGGTTTGATCGTGTGTACACGATCAAACCAATACATCCCAGCAGACAGATTTGTTCAAATCGGTCTGTCCGACCGATTTGAACAAATCTGTCTGCTCGTGTGTACGGGGCCTTACACTGGAGTACAATACAGATTCCCACACTCAAATAATGGTTTGCTAGAATTGGCAGAGTAGCCAAAATAGAGAAACTTATACACATGCACGGGATACCCCAACAAAATTCAGTAAAAAATGGGTCTGCTGGACGCACTACCAGACGACATCTGCATTCATAAACATACACAATTTATCCACGTAAACGGATAACCAGGGTTGCGCTAAGCTCTGTTTACAACACATTGCAACCCACGACCGCTGTACCCCAAGCTTCTTCCTGACGTCCCTGCCCCTTTCAAGACCACCACCCTCTACAAAACACCTGATGCCTAACCGGAGTTCTCACACCCAACTTAAAACTGGGGAGGGAAGTTAGAGATGGCCTCTCCCTCCCCCTATGCCTTTCCCCTTCCCCCCTATGCCTTTCCCCTTCCCCCCCTATGCCTCTCCCCCTCTCCTTTCCACACCTCTCCCTTCCCTACCCGCCCCGCTCACCTCTCTCCTCCTTCCTACCCTTCCATACCCCACCTCAGGTATTCTTGTTACATACCCACATTACAAAATCACTTCACACACACTCTAACCTCCCGACTCAGAAGCCAGCCACAATATTAATGCATAGCTATTTCCCTCCAACTATTGTCCAAACTCATACCCAAGTGACCTCACGCTACATGCCTAATGAACTTCTATACAATACCAACATAACCTGGCTACAACCGATGGCGCGCTAGATACTCCCTCAAGGCACTACCCGCAAGCGATCAGGAAAAGGCATAGAATTTCATATCGGGCTCATATTTCTCCACATGTAAAAACTCAAGTTGAAGTGACTAAATTTTCTATGTAACAGTATACCGTAGCTTTACAAGTTTTTCTCACTGTATTACTACTGTTCATGATTTCTGTAAGGCCCCTTTCACACCAGCGGACCGTATGTCCGGTTTTTCATCCATCCATTTACGGATAAAAAAAGGACATACATGTATCCCTATGGGATAGCAGGGGTCAGCAGATGAACATCTGCTTTCACGCAGATGCACAAATGCACAATCGCGCGACTGTTATGCCGCGTACACACCGTCACTTTTTTTGATTAAAAAAAAAAACGACGTTTTAAAAAACGTCATTTAAAATGATCGTGTGTGGGCAAAACGTTGTTTGACTTTTTGTGTCATAAAAAATGATGGTGTGTGGGCAAAACAACGTTTAACCACTTGCTTACTGGGCACTTACACCCCCCTCCTGCCCAGGTGAAATTTCAGCTTCCGGCACTGCGTCGCTTTAACTGACAATTGCGCGGTCGTGCGACGTGGCTCCCAAACAAAATTTACGTCCTTTTTTCCCCACAAGTAGAGCTTTCTTTTGGTGGTATTTGATCGCCTGTGCGATTTTTATTTTTTGCGCTATAAACAAAAAAGAGCGACAATTTTGAAGAAAAATACAATATTTTTTACTTGTTGCTATAATAAATATCCCAATTAAAAAAAAAAAAAACAAATTTTTTTTCTCAGCTTAGGGCGATACGTATTCTTCTACATATTTTTGGTAAAAAAATAAATAAAAAAAAACGCAATAAGCGACTGGTTTGCGCAAAAGTTATAGCGCTTACAAAATAGGGGAGAGAATTATTATTTTTTATTATTTTTTTTTTACTAGAAATGGCGGCGATCTGCGATTTTTATTGGTACTGCGACGTTATGGCGGACACATCGGACACTTTTGACACATTTTTGGCGCCATTCACATTTATACTGCGATCAGTGCTATAAATATGCACTAATTACTGTATAAATGTGACTGGCATTGAAGGGGTTAACACTAGGGGGTGAGGAAGGGGTTAAATGTGTATGCTAGGTGTGTTCTAACTGTGGGGGGAGGGGGGGGGTGACTGGGGGGGTGACCGATCTGTGTCCCTATGTAGGAAGGAACACAGATCGGGCTCCTCCTCTCCAGAGACAGGACGCTGTCTCTGTGTGAGCCGGCAATGAGAGATGATCTATGAGAGATCATCTCTCATTCGCCCACAGATCGCATTGCAAACGGCCGCTCTGATTGGCCGTTTGCCGCGATCTGTGATTGGCCGTGTCCAAGGGACACGGACAACACAGGGCTTCCCCGCTGCGCGCACTACAGCGCGCGCTGGGAACGCCAGAAAGACATGCCGTCAAATGACGGCATGTTGGCTATTCAGGCCCGCGCTGTTGCCGTCATCCGACGGTAGCGCGGGCCTCAAGTGGTTAAAACAACGTTTTTACACCCGCGCATGCTCAGAAGCAAGTTATGAGAACAGAGTGCCGTCGAACGTGGTGTACGTAACCGCGCTTTGCAAGAGCATTTTCAGAAAACGATGGTGTGTAGGCAACGTCGTTTTTTAAAATGAAGTTTGAAAAACGTTGTTTTGTTTCGTGAGATAAAATGACGTTTTTTTTTTTTTATCACAAAAAGTGATCGTGTGTACGCGGCATTAGAGTGACGAAGTGCCGTATTGCAAAAAATAGCCTGGTCAGGAGGTGGGTAAAACATTCCGGAGCTGAAGTGGTTAACAAACTGAAGAATAGTAAACATATGTTTGCTATGCTTCTGTTAAAGGGGTTGTATAGGTTTAATAAAAAAAATAACAAACATGTCATACTTACCTCCACTGTGCAGTTCGTTTTGCACAGAGTGGCCCTGATCCTCCTGTTCTGGGGTCCAACAGCGACTGTCTCGGCTCCTCCCCGCTAAAGCTAGCCCCCTCTGGGAAGCTCTGTCCAGAGGGGGTTAGCTTGCGGGCGTGCTTCCGTGTCATACAGTTGGCGTCCAGAGACGCCGAGTGTACGACTTGGTCCGGCCCATTGGCAGCCGTGTCATTGGATGTGATTGACATCAGCAGGAGCCAATGGCTGTGCTGCTATCAATCTATCCAATCAACGGCCAGACTCCGTGGAGAAGAGGATGCCGGGGGACACGCACAGCAGGTGAACAGGCTCAGGTAAGTAAAACGGGGGGGGCTTGGGGGCCCATGACAGCGAGGTGTTTGCATAGGATGCATTAAGGTGAAAAAACACGCACTTTTACAACCCCTTTAAGAATGAACACAGGAACGATCGCTTATCCTGAAACATCCCCCGCAGTAGCCAGCGGGAGAGGAGGGAAGCTGGCAGCACTGCATGGGGGTGACAGGGGGTGCCAGGAAGCAGGGGGAATCGGCATCGTACAGGGTGATTAGGGTGTGCCCAGGCACACCTGGCACAACCGGTGCACGTGCCTATGTCTACAGCACACCTCCCCTTGCCCTTATTTTCCTCCATGACATATGGGGAAAATATTCTGTAGTCCTATGGAAGAGAACTGAGCAGGGCTGACAACTTTGCTTAGGATTTCAGTGCTGCGGTCCTGTGTTGTCAGCCCAAACAGGAAGTTGAGAGCACACTGGTTTTCTGGCAGAGCAAAAGGAAATTTTATGGACTTTCAGCTTTTTTAAACAATGGGAAATGTGCAAGCATCACAGAGATGTATTGATTTTTTTTTTTTTGTGCATTATTTTGCACAGATACATACTTTACAGTGACAACGGGGATCATAACGTTCACCACATGAGACTGCAAGAGATAGGCGTGTAAAGAATTCCTTTAATGGAAGTACCTTCAAGTAAACTCGCTGTACAGCGAACATGAAAACAGAAAATACTAGGTGTCAAGCAGCGGCTGCTGGGAGGAAACAGTATAATAGTAATCACAGAGTTCTTGTCGGTGTGTCATTTCACCAAAGAAAATGTGATATTAGCGTCTGTCTCTGCCAGAGGCCCCGGGCAAGTGACACCACAGCAGGCTGCGATTCTATAAACGCCAAACGCAAACCAGTATGAAATGTCAGTTGATATTGTTGTCTTTAGGCTACAACGTGGTTATAAAAACAGAGCATTTAGCGGGTGTGAAATTGAATGGACGCGTGGAGATTAGTTGTCGCTTAAAAGATGTATTCTTCTCTCCGCTACATTAATTTTTATTCCAAAGTGTTGTAAAGCAGGATATTATTTTTTACTGACATTAAGCTCGGGATATTAGCATTATATCTCCATTCTTTGTTGACTTTGCCTTTGTATGTCTGTAGAAAGGTTAAAGGATAAGGTCACGTTAAAACTTTAAAAAGTGCCGTTATGCTTATTTGCCCCCTTCACTGACCCTGCAGAACCCACCGCCCCCCTCCACACGGGTATACCTACCGAGATCCGAAGACCATGGTTCTGATATTTATTTACATCAGTGCTGGAACCAGGGGTTGTAAAGGGAAAAAAAAAAATCATAATAAGTGTAGCGCTGACCCCCGAAGGAGCGGCTGATTGTAAATTTGGGCCTGTACTCGGCCTTGACACCCCCGAGTATTTTTGGTCTCACTCCCCTTGACACAGCTGTGGTGCAATACAGGTATAAAGCTTTGGTGTTGAAGGGGAAAGTAATCATACACAGGCTGTGCTGAAACAACAGTTAGTTTTACTGAAATAGATTCTGTACTTAACCACGAGAACACATTTGGTGGGCAACAAATATTACAGGAAATTATAGGCAGCAATCCCCTAATGTCCCCCCCTATCAGCAGGACTTTGGCGTCTCCAAGTGGGACTAGTGCGCAGGCCACAACTCAACACTGCGCACCTTCCCACTTCCAGCACACCATACAAAAATCAGTAAACACGCTATGCAACGTACAACATCTAACAAGAATAAGATCACAGCGTGTAATGGACTTAATGTTCCCACCTCAGACAGTGTCTGGTAAATGGTAGCAGTACTGCAAGGCCTTGCAATGAGAACAGTCTAGTCTCTGATCTTCTTTTCTTCTGCTAGCAATTTAAGAGAAAGATTTGTAATCCAAGGGCTCTCTGGTTAATGAGTGGTGTGAAATAAACTGAAACTGTAGTCTAACTGTGAGAGGTACCTGTACACTCTCTCCTGGGAGCACAACTCCAATGACCGGCACCAACAGTTGGTTTAGGCTTGAGGCCTTTGCACGTGTGGCTTTATGGCACACCGCGACAGCGTGGAACTATCAGTCCCAGCAACACTACCAAGGCAGCCTAGATGTGTGTCAAACAGTACAAGACTTTGGGCATGAGCCCTCTCACCACACGAGGTCCAGGCGGATGGATGTCTTCACTCCATACGAGGTCCAGGCGGATGGATGCCTTCACTCCTCACGGTCTCAGTCGGGTCTCTAGCAATCATCCGGTTGTCTGATTCTCCTCCAGAGCCGATCGGAAGTCCTCCGTCACCCTTCTTGAGATCGATGGCTTGCTTCTGCAGAAAGTAGGCCGGAATTCCGTAGATCGCACCGAAAGAGGGAGAGAGAGAGAGAGAGAGAGAGCTCCTCCAGGGCGTATGTCCCAGGAACCAGAGAGCTAAAAAATGGCCACCACCAAACCTTTTATCACCTTCCCAGCATTCCTTGCAGCCCCGAATGTCCATGGGTAAGTTCCTTCACATCACTCCTCCCATGCTTCTTGAAAAAAAAACAAAAGATGGTGCCGTCCATTCCACATTTTCACCACTAGATGGTGCCAAACACCTATTTACAACACCAGTCCATAGAATAACATTGTAAAACATCAATATGTCTTTGGAGAGGCAAAAACTGTCCCCGCTACATAAGCATCCTTTACCTGCAGAAATTCCTCTTTTCACTTCCTCATTGTTTGTTTTTGCTCAGAAGTTGCTCTATTTCTGCTCTGTTCTGTTTACTTCCCGATTGTCTGATTGTTACTCACCACCGTGAAGGGAGGCTTTACTCCGGTGGTCAGTGACGTGCTCGCCCACTCCTGGGAACTACATCTGAGCGACTCTGTTAGAGACTTCAAGGAGGTGTGAATTACTGGGCGTGCCGCAATGCATACTGGGAAATGTAGTTCTTACATGAACGAGCGCCGCAAACCAGGAAGTGAATAGGAGAACAGAAACTAGAATGCCGGAGGTGATATAGATGAAGTAATTTAATAGGTATTTACTTGGGGTTTTTTTTAACAGAATCATTACACTATTCTGTCTGTCTACCTTGCAGACATGAATTTTAGGCAAAAACATTTTTTTCCTTTACAACTCTTTTAACACAAACTGGGCATAATCCCATAGATGAGCACTGGTTTGTTGGAATATAGTACCCATGATCTCCAACCCTTGTTTGTGAAGGATGCTACTGTAGTGCCTTGTACACACGGCCTGACTTTTGGCCGTGCAAATGTCCGCCGTGAGTTGGTCGGAAAGAAAGAGAACAGGTTCTCTATCTAAGGTCCATCTGACTTTTTTTCTCTGGAAATCCGGCCATGTGTACGAGGCATTAATGGCATGGGTGCTCAACCTGTGGTCCTCCGGCTGTTGTGGAACTACAAGTCCCATCATGCCTCTGCCTTTGGGAGTCATGCTTGTAACAAGGGCCGCCATCTGGAATTTTGGGGCCCCTTACACAGCTTGAGGCATGGGCCCCCTGGAGAAGCGGGGGGGGGCTGACTAAAAAAAATGGGGAGTGCCATTCAGGCCCCTAGAGACCACCGGGCCCCTTACAGGTCGGGGTGGTTTTGGGTGCTGACGAACAAAAAATAAATAAATAAGTAAAATGAGGGATGCCATCCGGGTGTACTGCCTGTACCCCCCTGATGGCGGCCCTGCTTGTAACTGTCAGCCTTGCAATGCCTGGAGAGCCACAGGTTGAGCACCCATGGTATAGGGCCTCTACATCTATGGTAACAAGTGTTGCATTCCTTGTTATGGATAGGCCATCAATAAGTTTAAGAAAATGGATGTTATCCTGTATTAATAAGTGGTCCCATGTGCATATCCACTACTTTACTGAAATTTTCCATAAGCAAACTAGCAAACCAACTATGGCTGGATATAATTGGCCTCCCAGGGTGGATGTCTAGCATTGTTGTGAATTTTAGATAATGCGTACAGCAACGCTGTATCCTTGCCTAGGCCAAAAAGGCCCAAGGGCAGCACGGAAAGAGTCTCCACTGGCTTGTGCTACATCGTTAGTGTAGCACCAGTCTCATGGGGCAGACTGGGCTGAAAGGCAAATTAGTCTGGCACCCCCATAAAGCGGCCGCACTGCTTCCGGTATGCGGGCAGTTGGAATTCCGTAACTGTGTGGGGGGTAGGCGCTACTTCTAATTTTGGCTGTCCTATCATCCTGGGCCACAAACCTTCCTCACTGTGCCATATGTTTTTTGCTGCACCATTGGCACGGTTATATCTTCTTAGTCCTCTCCATAAAATGATCAGAAATTTGTGTTTAAAGGAGAACTATAGGCAACACTTATTCCCCCCCCCCCCCATTTTGGATAGAGTAAAGGAGGGTTATTGCCCATGTCAGTTTATTTTTTACCATCCCTGTCCATTGCAGAGTTTTTCCTTTACTTCCTGCCCCATAGCCAAACAGGAAGTGAGAGGAAATCTATGCAAATTAAGGGAATCCAATGCCCCCAGGCCCTCAGAACTAGTGCCCCCACTTGAAAATGTCAGGGCGGGTCTTAAACATAAAGTGGTGTGGCCTTGACAGGAAGAGGTGGGTCATATTTAAATTAGGGGGTGCGCAAGTTTATTTAGGCCTAGGGCAGCACAAAACCTAAATACACTACTGGCGTACAGGTATATGATTTTTGGAAATTGTGTTTTAGCAAAGTCCCAGTTGGTTTTGAGAATATTGCCCTCTTCAAATGCCGGATCTACCAAACTAAAAAAAAAATATAAACAAACTTGTTGACAAAGAGAGGGAGACTGGACAATCCCAACCATAATTTTTAAAAATGTTCAGATGCATGGGATCAAACTGCAGGTTGCCCATGATCACTGTGTTGCCATCTTTGTTCAATGGCTTTACCATTACCTCTGGGTCATTAGAGTTCCTTGAGAGTTCTCTCTTGGGCCCTTATCGGGTTTTCTGAACCCTTATGATTGATCAATAAAGATTCAGGCCTCGTACACACGACTAGTGTTGCTCACGAATATTCGTATTGCGAATATTCGGCTCGAATATGGCATATTCGAGTATTCGCGATATATTCCGAATTTCGCGGTGAATATTCGCTATTTCGAATATTCGTATTTTTTCAATTTTTTTTTTAGAACAGATCACATCCTAGAGATCCCCATCGACGTCTAAAAGCATTGCTGGTATGATTAGAGACCTTGGGCCGAGTAGCTGCAGCGATCATTTTATATTGCCGAAAAATCGCAATGCGATTATTCGGCAATAGCGATATCGCGCGATTATTTTCGAGAAATTCGCAATATTGTTTTTAGCTAAAATAACACATATATTCGATTTCAGAGTGTTACTGTCGAAATTCCGCAATCAATTTCTCATTCGCATTTTTGCGAAATTACGATAAAATATCAAGAATATTCTGAGCCAATCAGAGTGCTCCTTCCGCATTTGCCGAATATTCGCAATTATTTTGTATTGTAATATATCACGAATATTCTGAGCCAATCAGAGTGCTCCATTCCGCATTTCTCGAAATTTCGCAATTATTTTGTATTATAAAATATCACGAATATTCTGAGCCAATCAGAGTGCTCCTTCCGCATTTGCCGAATATTCGCAATTATTTTGTATTGTAATATATCACGAATATTCTGAGCCAATCAGAGTGCTCCATTCCGCATTTCTCGAAATTTCGCAATTATTTTGTATTATAAAATATCACGAATAATCTGAGCCAATCAGAGTGCTCCTTCCGCATTTCTCGAAATTTCATTCGCATTCGCAATAGCGAAATTTCGCAATCATTTCATTTCCAAAAAATATCACGAATATTCGCATTTAACGAATATATCTCGAATATTCGACTATATATTCGAGATATATCGCGAAATCGAATATGGCATATTCTGCTCAACACTACACACGACCGTGTTTCTTGGAAAAAACCATCAAGAAAACTGATTCTTGCCGAGATTCCCATTCGTGTGTACGAGGCATTCTGGTTTCTCGTCAGGAAATCTGGCCAGAATCTCGACGAGGAAAAAAGAGAACCTGCTCTCTTTTTTCTCGTTGAGATTCTTGTCGGCCTGTTTCCCGATGAGAAACCCGAGCGTCTGTTTACTTACCTGTCGCTGTGGAAACCTGCGCATGCTCGAAATGACTTTGACGCATGCGCGGAAGCTTCCAGGGCATAAGTAGGGTGAAGCAAAATGGCGGCGACGGCATTGAATGTGACGAGCGCATGCTCGTCATACGCGATGACGTCACCGCGTTCTTTCCTTTCAAGAGAACCGCAGTTCTTTTGAAATAACAGTCAGTACACTCCGGCGCCAAGAGTTTCTTGCCAAGAATCTCATCAGGGAAAACAACGCGTTTTTCCTGAGGAGGTTTTTGGACGTGTATACGAGGCCATTCTCTCTTACAACTTGCTGGAGGAAGATAGACACATTTTGGTTGGTGATTAGTGCCAGATATTTGTGTGCTTTCTTTTTCAGAACTCATCCCCAGATGTTCTAATATGCTCCACCTCATTTAACCACTTAAGACCTGGACCATTATGCAGGTAAAGGACCTGGCCCCTTTTTGCGATTCGGCACTACATCGCTCATGTGACGTGGCTCCCAGACAAAATTGGCGTCCTTTTTTTCCCACAAATAGAGCTTTCTTTTGGTGGTATTTGATCATCTCTGCGTTTTTTTATTTTTTGCGCTATAAACAAAAATAGAGCGACAATTAAAAAAAATTCAATATTTTTTACTTTTTGCTATAATAAATATCCCCAAAAAATATATAAATATTTTTTTTTTCCCTCAGTTTAGGCGGATATGTATTCTTCTACTTATTTTTGGTAAAAAAAAATCTCAATAAGCATTTATTGATTGGTTTGCGCAAAAGTTATAGCGTTTACAAAATAGGAGATAGTTTTATGCCATTTTTATTAATATATATTTCTTACTACTAATAGCGACGATCAGCGTTTTTTTAGTGACTGCGACATTATGGCGGACACATCGGACACTTTTGACACATTTTTGGGACCATTGTCATTTTCACAGCTAAAAGTGCTATACAAATGCACTAATTAGGCGCCGTACACACGGCAGAGAACCTCGACGGGCAGAACACATCGTTCCGCCCGTCGAGGTTCTCTCCCGGCCGTCGAATTCGGCGACCCGCCCGTCGGGAATGGCAACCAGCCATTCTTCCAGGCGGGCCGTCGAGGAAATAGAGAGCGTGCTCTCTATTTCGGCTCGACGGGCTTCCCGACAGGAAGCTCGCCGAGACCGTACACACGGCCGAGGTCCTCGCTGGAATGTGCATTCCAGCGAGGTTCTCGCTGGATTTCAGCGAGAACCTCGGCCGTGTGTACGCCGCCTTACTCTGAAAATGACAATGGCAGTGAAGGGGTTAACCACTAGGTGGGCACCAAGGGGTTAAGTGTGCCCTAAGGTAGCGATTCTTACTGTAGGGGGGCGTGGCTATAGGTGTGACATCACTGATAGTCGTTCCCTATAACAGGGCACAGACGATCAGTGACACTGGCACAGAAAAGAACGGAGAAGTTTTGTTTACACTCACCTCTCCCCGTTCTTAAGTTCCTGTGACCCGATCGCGGGACACCGGCGGCGTCCCACGGGTGCGCTCACAGAGCTTCGGACCAGGTTGCGAGTGCGCCGGCGCACGTGCGACCCATGGCTGGAAACTTAAAGGGCAACGTACCTGTAGGTGCCTGTGCCCAGCCTTGCCATTCTGCCGAGGTATATCGGCATTAGGCAGTCCTTAAGTGATTAATAACTTCCAAGTCAACACTGTTAATCAGATCTGTAGTATTTGCTTCCTCCAGTACGAGGGAAGGGTCACATAGAGCCTTGGAATATTTCTCAGGTGATTTTTCCTGTAGTGTCGATTTTTTTGGAATATAACATTTTAAGTGTAAACAGGGCCGATCCTACCCAGGGTGCACAGGGTGCAGTGCACCCAGGCGCCACAAGGTGGGGGCGCTGAAGCGCCAGAGTGCCTGTCTCAAATCACTTTCCTTGTTTGTGTAGATCGCCGCCGCCGCCGCCGCTGCTGTGTTTGTCGGACTTTGTCCTGGCTGTACGGCTGTCCGTGTCCCCCCTTCCTCCTCCTGTTAGAGGGGGGAGTGAAGAGTCCGGAGATCGAAGCGGCTGTCTCTGTGTGGAGAGACGCTAGCTGCTCAGTGACCTCGCTGAGGGGCGGTCCATCATGCCTGAGGCGGCGTACACACAACCGAGGTTCTCGCTAGAAACCAGCGAGAACCTCGCTGGGAGCTGCATTCCAGCGAGAACCTCGGCCGTGTGTACGCTCCTGGCTCGCCCCGCCCGTCGGGGATCCCGTAGAGCGAATAGAGTGCAGGCTCTCTATTTGCTCGACGGCCCGCCTGGATGAATGGCTGGTTGCCATTCCCGATGGGCGGGTCGCCGATTTCGACGGCCGGCCGAGAGCCTCGACGGGCGGAACGATGTGTTCCGCCCGTCGAGGTTCTCGTACGTGTGTACGCCGCCTGACACTGCTCCTCTCTGTGTGTGTCATAAAAAAACTCCTGTCTGCGGCGATCTGCGATCCACCCGGGTGGCACGGCTGCACACTGTCCTTCTCTGCAGCTGCCGCCCGGGTGGATCACAGATCGCCGCAGACAGGAGTTTTTTTATGACACACACAGAGAGGAGCAGTGTCAGGCATGATGGACCGTGTGTTTTTAGGTCTGTAGTAATGTAGGGGGCGTTTTTTTTTCCTGAGTGGAGTCTGTACTAATGGGGGGGGGGGGGGGGGTTTGTCCCTGGAGTCTGCACTAATGAGGGTGGGTTGTCCTGGGGGGTCTGTACTAATGGGGGGGGGGGGGTTTGTCCTGGGTGGGTCTGCACTAATGGGGTGGTTTGTCCTGGGGGGGCTGTACTAATGGGGGGAGTCTGTACTAATGGGGGGTTAGTCCTGGGGGGTCTGTACTAATGGGGGGGTTTGTCCTGGGGGGTCTGCGCTAATGGGGTGATTTGTCCTGAGGGGGATCTGTACTAATGGGGGGGCTTGTCTTGGGGATATGCACTAATGGGGTTTATCCTGGGGGGTCAGTACTAAGGGGGGTTTGTCCTGGGGGGTCTGTACTAATGGGGGGTTTCTTCTGGGGGGGTCTGCACTAATGGGGTGGTTTGTCCTGGGGGTCTGTAATGGGGATTTTGTTCTGGGGGGTCTGCACTAATGGGGGGTTTGTTCTAATGAGGAATTTGTCCTGGTTGGGTCTGTACTAATGGAGGGGTGGTTTGTCCTGGGGGTCTGTACTAATGGAGGGGGGTTGTCCGGGGGGAGTCTATACTAATGGGGGGGATTTGTCCTGGGGGAGTCTGTACTAATGGGGGGGGGGGGGGGTTGTCCTGGGGGAGTCTGTACTAATAGGGGGGTTTGTCCTTGGGTAGTCTGTACTAATGGGGGGTTTGTCCTGGGGGTCAGTTATGGGGAGTTTGTACTAATGGAGGGGGATTGGTTTGTCCTGGGGGTCTGTACTAATGGGGGGGTTGTTCTTTGGCAGTCTTTAATACTGGAAGTGGGTCTGTACTAATGGGGGGGGGTTTTGTCCTGGGGGTCTGTACTAATGGAGGGGGTGGTTTGTCCTAGGGGGGTCTGTACTAATAGAGGAGGGTCTGTACTAATGGAGGGGGTCTGTACTAATGGGGGGTGGTTTGTCCTGGGGGGTCTGTACTGAGGGAGGGGGTTTATACTTAGTTAGGAGTCTGCACTGACGGAGGGGGTCTATACTTAGTGGAGGGGGTCTGTACTGCGGGGCAACTGTAGGTGGAGGAAGGGGGGTGACACCATGTTTTACCTCAACAAGTGACAACAACCCTAGTGACGCCACTGCAGCTGCAGGCTCTTCATTCCTCCTTCCACTCCCTCTCCTCCTTCTCTTTGCGCGCAATGCTGTACTAGTGAGCAGCGCTTGCCAGCACAGCCACCCTTTATGTTTTTTCCCCGCCTTTATATTGGCCAGGGAAGAAATAGAATAGAAAAAGGAGCAGAGAAGAGGATTGTGGGACTTGTAGTTCGAGGACTGGCAGCCCCACTGTAACAAAGAAAAAGAAACTGCAGCCCACACGGCATGTTCAGCTGAATGGGAGAGAGAGAGAGCCAGGACCCCAGGAAAGCTTTCAGGGAAGTGCACCCAGGACTCCAGAGGGAGAGGACAGTGCTGAGAGAACACCATCAGAGAGAGAACCCCGCTGCCGTGCGCCACCAGAGGGAAAGCCACACAGCCTAGTGCCATCCCTGGCGGAGAAAGGAATGGAGTCATTGCCAGAATACAGATCTGGGCTCTACCCAGCGGAGTATCCATGGGCAATTCAGAGTGAGCTGACTCCTGATCAGAGGAACCGTTGTTGCTGTATCGTTGGGTCAGGTGAGAGCCGATCGGCCATTATCTACTTATGCCAATAGGAACTGCAGTCTCTGACCATCTCCTGTATTATATCTGCAGTCTCTGACTGTCTCCTGTATTATTTCTCCAGTCCCTGACCGTCTCCTGTAATATGTCTGCAGTCTCTGACCATCTCCTGTACTATGATTGCAGTCTCTGACCATCTCTTGTATCATGTCTGCAGTCTCTGACCATCTCCTGTACTATGTTTTGGGGCACTTTCTAACAGTATCAGAGAGGTTCCCCTCCAGGTCTCATTAGTGTACGCTCTTTCAGTATTTTCTTTATTGTTAAAAGATCATGGGAGGATCCCAGGGCAACAAATACTTCTTAGAGGAGCATCTCTGTGTTTGAGTCATTGCCATAGAAACAAGTTGTAATGGGGAGGAGTTGGTAAGATGACCACGCCCCCTTTGTGGGGGCGCTAGAAATATTTCTGCAACCAGGCGCCTGTGACCCTAGGATCGGCCCTGAGTGTAAACTTCCTGGCGAAACATGTAAATGTCTATCTACCTCAAACTTATGCATTATGGGCCAGATTCAGGAACAGTTACGCTGGCGGATCGAGTGATCCGCCAGCCTAACTGTGACTTTGAGCCGGCGTTTCTGTTTTCTGTAACCAGAAAACAAGAAACGCCGGGTTGAAGTTCCGATGCGAGCAGCGTAACTGAGTTTCGCCATCGCATCGTTACTTCAACTTAAAAATGGCGCCGGGGGCGTTCCCGCCGATTTACGCTCAAAAAATATGTTAATGAGCGGAAATCGGCAATTCACGATCTCATTCCGGCGCGACGCAGTGACGTTACGACGTTTCCGGACGGGATACGCGGCGCATAGATATACCTACATGGGGTTGGAGTATCCTATGTTAGGTATAGGCGTCGTCATCGCGTCGGGAAAAAAAAAAAAAACGTCGCTTGCGTAAAACGGTCATGAATGGGAATGTGACGTCATTGACGTTCATTCACAGATTTTGGAGCATGCGCACGGGGATGTTTTGACACTCGACGCATGCGCAGTACGTTGGCGGCGGGATCGCGCGTAGTTAGCATACTACACGCCCCGTACCCGCCAAATTTGAATTCCGCCGGCTCATTTGTGATGCGCTGCCGCAACTTTAGGAGCAAGTGCTTCGTGAATGACAGCACTTGCTCCTAAAAATTCTGCAGCGCAACGCAAATGAGAAGCGTTACTCCAGAGCAAAGATGCTCTGGACTACCTGAATCTGGCCCTTTATGTTAGGGACAAAATCCCAACCCTAAAGTCAATAATTGCATTTCATTATTGGATAAGTTTTAATAACAAATTTTTGTAATAAAATCTGTTTTATCAGTTTCTTCTTCTCACATATACAGTGGAACCTCGGATTGCGAGTAACGTGGTTAACCACTTAAGGACCAGACCAATACGCTGGTAAATGACCCAAGGGGTTTTTACAATTCGGCACTGCATCGCTTTAACAGACAATTGCGCGGTCGTGCGATGTGGCTCCCAAACAAAATTTGCGTCCTTTTCTTCCCACAAATAGAGCTTTTTTTGATCGCCTCTGCGATTTTTATTTTTTGCGCTATATACAAAAATAGAGCGACATTTTTGAAAAAGAACAATATTTTTTACTTTTTGTTATAAGAAGAATCAAATAAACTAAATTTTAGTCAAACATTTAGGCCAAAATGTATTCAGCCACATGTCTTTAGTAAAAAAAAAAAATCGCAATAAAAAAAAAAATAGCTACCTAGCGGGAACAGCGACACTAATACAGCGATCAGAAAAATGATTGCTTAGTGACACTGGCAATAGGGAGTGAAAGGGTTAACTAGGGCGGTGATCAAGGGGTTAAAACTTTATTAGGGGGGGTACGGGGCTACCCTGAACCTAACACTAACTGCTTGTCACAGTAACTGTCACACTGACACTAAATGCAGTGATCAGTACATATATGATCACTGCATTCAGTGACAGGGGCGTGGGGGGGGGGGGGTTTGATCGCAAGGGGTTAATGTGCCTATGTATCACTGGTGTCAGTGTAGTGTAGTGTTGTGCAGACTCACTGTGTGATGTGATCGCTCCTCAGCGGCGGTTAAAAATACCGCCGAGAGCAGAGATCACATCACTTCCCTCTTCCTGTGTTTACAGAGGAGGAGGAAGTGACACGCAGGGGAGCGCGTGGATTGGCTGGGAGCGATCCGGAGGGGGCGGACAAAAACGAATAGCCGCCCCCTCGTCCCGGATCGCTCGGACAGCCAAGGGAACCGCCGCATGTACCGGGGGGGTCCCGATCGGACCCCCGACCTGCGTCTAGGCAGGGACGTACAGGTACGCCAATGTGCCTGTACGTGCCATTCTGCCGACGTAAATGTACATGCGGCGGTCCGCAAGTGGTTAACAAGCATTTCACAATATGAGCACTGTATTTTAAAAAATTCTAACCCGGTTTGCGAGTGTTGTCTTGCAAAATGAGCAGGATTCAGGCCAAAGCGGTGTGCACTACCGCATTTGGCCTGAGGTGGGGGGCGCCAGAGCCAAATGGAGCTGATCGCAGCCGATTGGCGCTGTTGGGAAATGCAAGGAAAGGCCCAAGGACAGCTTGACTGACCTTGGCAAACATCGGGACTGGAGTCTCTCTCCGGCGCCCTGTCTCATTGCAGAGATTTCCCTTCACTCTCTGCCCCATAGATAAACAGGAAGTGATAGGAAATCTATGCAAATTAAGGAAATCCATTCCCCCCCCCCCCCCCCCCCACCCAGGCATTGAGAAATAGTGTCCCCTCTCGAAAATGTCAGGGTGGGTCTTAAACAGAAAAGGGTGTGGCCTTGACAGGAAGGGTGTGTGTCATATTTAAATTAGGGGGTGCACGAGTTTAGTCAGGCTTAGGGCAGCACAAAACCTAAATACACCTCTGCATACCACCATATTTGCATTGAGGCTTACAGTATTTGTTTATTAATTAATTACTTATAAGACCAATTTATTTATTAATTTGTTATAATATCACAGTTTACATTTGTTAATGGCATCAATTAGCACTGTATATTGTTTTAATGTTTATATGGTTTTTGCTATATATATATATATACACACAGCAGCTTACTGGGTGGGAAAGATGATATATTTAGTATTTTTTTTATATATATATATTAATTTTAGTGCAGAACTTTCTGCGTATTTATATATAAACTAGCAGAGCAGCAGAAGGGGGATACAGAGGTGCATGTTATACTAATATTCTTGCATCCCTCTTCCAATAATTAGCTCTGAGCAATATTTGCCTTTTAATTTAAACCAGCCATCTTTGTAAGAGTCCGGCTGGTTCCCGCAGCAGCACCCCAGACTTATAATAAATATCTCTTAAAATTATAAAGAGATCATTTTGCTGAATAACTGTTCTGATACTAATGTAATATTGTCCTGTTAAGAATGTAAACTGTATTTCCGCTGTCATTCGCCGCCATCGGAACATTATGACTGTAAAAATAAAATAAGACTTCAGCATCAATTCCTATTATTGTAATGTATTGTGCATTTCTGCTATAAATTATACCGATGCAAAAGCAATCTCCTTTGTCATAGACTAATAGAAACATATAACCTAGCTGTATATTTTTCTGCAAGCCGATTCATTTGTTTCATTATTCATAAATGGCTCCAGAAACCAAGGAGCCTTGGTCTGCAGGTTACATGGTGGCAATCCTTAATCCTTAACATTTTGCATGCATAGTCCTTGTAGTACTTAAAAAAATAAATGAGTCTATATAAAATTAGTCCAGCGTTTCTCAACCTTTTCTTTTTCAGTTGCAACATTATTTAAACATATGCAAAATTTCAAGGCACTCCGGTCTAAAATGTAAAAAGAATGTTAGTTCTCAATAGGAAATATGGGCCTGGTATGATGAACACAACTGCCTTGATGATTTTAACCTGAGGCCCCCCTTCATATCAGAGGTCCCCCTTTCACATCAGAGGTCATATCTTTAAATCAGAGGTCCCCACTTCAAATCAGAGGTCCCCCCTTCAAATCAGAGGTCCCCTCTTCACATCAGAGGTCCCCCTTTCACATCAGAGGTCCCCCTTTCACATCAGAGGTCCCCCTTTCACATCAGAGGCCCCTCTTTCACATCAGAGGTCCCCCCTTCAAATCAGAGGTCCCCTCTTCACATCAGAGGTCCCCCTTTCACATCAGAGGTCCCCCTTTCACATCAGAGGTCCCTTCTTTAAATCAGAGGTCCCCCTTTCACATCAGAGGTCCCCCTTTCACATCAGAGGCCCCTCTTTCACATCAGAGGTACCCCCTTCAAATCAGAGGTCACCTCTTCACATCAGAGGTCCCCCTTTCACATCAGAGGTCCCCCTTTCACATCAGAGGTCCCTTCTTCAAATCAGAGGTCCCCCTTTCACATCAGAGGTCCCCCTTTCACATCAGAGGCCCCTCTTTCACATCAGAGGTCCCCCCTTCAAATCAGAGGCCCCCTCTTCAAATCAGAGGTCCCCCCTTCAAATCAGAGATCACCCTTTCACATCAGAGGTCCCCCTTTCACATCAGAGGCCCCCCCTTCAAATCAGAGGTCCCGCTTTCACATCAGAGGCCCCTCTTTCACATCAGAGGTCCCCCCTTCAAATCAGAGGTCCCCCCTTCAAATCAGAGGCCCCCCCTTCAAATCAGAGATCACCCTTTCACATCAGAGGTCATCTCTTCAAATCAGAGGTCCCCCCCTTCACGTCAGAGGTCACCCTTTCACATCAGAGGTCCCCTCTTCAAATCAGAGGTCATCCTTTTTGCATCAGAGGTCCCTCGCTATTTCAGTGCCTCCTTCACATTAGAGTCCCCCTTCACGTCAGATTCCCCCCTTCACTTCAGAAGCCCTCCCTTTACATCAGAGGTCCTACCTTCAAATCAGAGGTTCCCTCTTCATATCAGAGGTCCTCCATCATGTCAAGGTCCCACCTTCATGTCCTCTTGAGAAGAGGAGATTAAGGGGGGATATGATCAACATGTACAAATACATCAGTGGTCCATAGTGAACTTGGTGTTGAGTTATTCACTTTAAGGTCATCACAGAGGACAAGGGGGCACTCTTTACATCTGGAGGAAAAAAGATTTATTCTCCAAATACAGAAAGGTTTCTTCACAGTAAGAGCTGTGAAAATGTGGAACAGACTCCCTCCAGAAGTGCTTCTGGCCAGCTCAGTAGATTGCTTTAAAAAAGGCCTGGATACTTTCCTAAATGTACATAATATAACTGGGTACTGACATTTATAAGTAAAGTTGATCCAGAGAAGATCCAATTGCCTCTCGGGGGATCAAGAAGCAATTCTTTTCTCCTGCTAGGTTCGGGCCTGGTTGCTTGCTGCAGAGAGAAGGAAGTAGGAACACCAGTGGCCGGGTGCCCTAGACAGCAGTGCGCCATAGGCGGCTGCCTAGTTTGCCTAGTGGTAACACCGGCCCTGTGTGTGCGTGTAAAGGCAGGCGTCCCAATACTTTTTTCGTAAGATAGTGTAGATGGGTGAGGCTGAACCACAGTGCGAAGGTGGTGCTAAAACCACAGAACATTCAGCCTGGATTTTCTAAGGCTCACATTTGGTGCTCGTCAGAGAATAACGCTACAGGGAGTTCAGAATTATTAGGCAAGTTGTATTTTTGAGGATTAATTTTATTATTGAACAACAACCATGTTCTCAATGAACCCAAAAAACTCATTAATATCAAAGCTGAATATTTTTGGAAGTAGTTTTTAGTTTGTTTTTAGTTTTAGCTATTTTAGGGGGATATCTGTGTGTGCAGGTGACTATTACTGTGCATAATTATTAGGCAACTTAACAAAAAACAAATATATACCCATTTAAATTATTTATTTTTACCAGTGAAACCAATATAACATCTCAACATTCACAAATATACATTTCTGACTTTCAAAAACAAAACAAAAACAAATCAGTGACCAATATAGCCACCTTTCTTTGCAAGGACACTCATGCAGCCTGCCATCCATGGATTCTGTCAGTGTTTTGATCTGTTCACCATCAACATTGCGTGCAGCAGCAACCACAGCCTCCCAGACACTGTTCAGAGAGGTGTACTGTTTTCCCTCCTTGTAAATCTCACATATGATGATGGACCACAGGTTCTCAATGGGGTCAGATCAGGTGAACAAGGAGGCCATGTCATTAGTTTTTCTTCTTTTATACCCTTTCTTGTCAGGCAAGCTGTGGAGTACTTGGACGCGTGTGATGGGAGCATTGTCCTGCATGAAAATCATGTTTTTCTTGAAGGATGCAGACTTCTTCCTGTACCACTGCTTGAAGAAGGTGTCTTCCAGAAACTGGCAGTAGGACTGGGAGTTGAGCTTGACTCCATCCTCAACCCGAAAAGGCCCCACAAGCTCATCTTTGATACCAGCCCAAACCAATACTCCACCTCCACTCTGCTGGCGTCTGAGTCGGACTGGAGCTCTCTGCCCTTTACCAATCCAGCCACGGGCCCATCCATCTGGCCCATGAAGACTCACTCTCATTTCATCAGTCCATAAAACCTTAGAAAAATCAGTCTTGAGATATTTCTTGGCCCAGTCTTGATGTTTCAGCTTGTGTGTCTTGTTCAGTGGTGGTCGTCTTTCAGCCTTTCTTACCTTGGCCATGTCTCTGAGTATTGCACACCTTGTGCTTTTGGGCACTCCAGTGATGTTGCAGCTCTGAAATATGGCCAAACTGGTGGCAAGTGGCATCTTGGCAGCTGCACGCTTGACTTTTCTCAGTTCATGGGCAGTTATTTTGCGCCTTGGTTTTTCCACACGCTTCTTGCGACCCTGTTGACTATTTTGAATGAAACGCTTGATTGTTCGATGATCATGCTTCAGAAGCTTTGCAATTTTAAGAGTGCTGCATCCCTCTGCAAGATATCTCACTTTTTTTGACTTTTCTGAGCCTGTCAAGTCCTTCTTTTGACCCATTTTGCCAAAGGAAAGGAAGTTGCCTAATAATTATGCACACCTGATATAGGGTGTTGATGTCATTAGACCACACCCCTTCTCATTACAGAGATGCACATCACCTAATATGCTTAATTGGTAGTAGGCTTTCGAGCCTATACAGCTTGGAGTAAGACAACATGCATAAAGAGGATGATGTGGTCAAAATACTAATTTGCCTAATAATTCTGCACTCCCTGTATAAGCAGCAGCAGTATTCGAATTTCTCTGGACAGCTTGGGGTACGAGATGAATACTGGGGTGAAAATAAAAGCTTTTTAATTGTGAATTTTTCTTGTCCACCCGGAGTGTACCCTTTACATAATACAACTTTGAAAGAAGGGAAAGCATTCATACAACATACAGTACATTTCATCTGAAGATCATGAAATATATAAGGCTTACATTGTAGCCCTCACCTCCTACCGACAGAGAAAGAGCAGAGGATGAAAGTGAATGTAAAACGGACACAGGCGAGGTGGTGGAGGGGAGACGGGAAAGATGGCTTCTTTTGTAGAAAGGACACATTGAAGCCGGCAGGAATGCTTCTGTACCTGGAGATTTTTTTCTCATTATAATTTAAAGAAAGAACCGTTGCTAGAATTATTTTACAAAGACAGTGTCCTTTTTATACATAGATGTAGCTTTTTGTTCTCTTTTTTTTTAATGATATTTAATGTAAAAATAAAAAGTATAGGGAAAGTATTAGTAAAGATATATCAACTGTTTGCAGTTGGGTCTCCTGCGGAGCTGTATTTACTATAAAACCTAAAAGAGGTGACATTGTACAGCATGTTCCCGGCCTCGTCTGAAAACTCTCAAGCCACAGTTACATTTTTTTCAATGTATATAATTTATTCACATGGGAGAGATGCCCATCAGGGGTGGAATGTTCCATGGTACAGCCAATGTGAATAAACAAATTCAAACCAGGCTTGTTTAGTTGTGATACAAATGACTTTGAGAAGGTTTAAAGAGTCAGTGCAACCCAAAAAAATATTTAAATCCTACCTCCAGTCTTCCCTCCAGTCTTACACAGTTGTTTAGGCTCCTCTCTTTTGTAGAAATCTTTATTCTGATTTTACTGCACACTGGGAGCTTCTCCCAGTGTGCATTAGAACTACAGGAAGACATATTGAGCCCTCCTTATTTACTAGGTGAAGAACATCCAGTGGCGTAGCGTGGGGGTGCGAGGGGGGGGCACTGCCCCGGGTGCAAAATTTAGAGGGGAGCTGTCAAGAGTGTGGAGGGAAGGGAGCGCCAACTAAAGATGGAACATAGGAACATAGGCATGATGTCACCACTCCAGGCTTTACCAGTCATTATCAAGCACGCTCTCCTCTTCCCTACAGCCACCGCTGTCTCACACAGTGGATCGTGTGACCAGACTGGAGCTAGCTGAAAATAGCTAAGTCCATGGGTCAGGGTGGCACAGATTACTTGCCTCGCCCCAGGCACTGACACCCGACGCTACGCCACTGAGGACATCCCAGTGTTATCTAGACAGTGGTCTCTAAACTGCTGCCCGGGGGGCCAGATGTGGCCCTTTGCTTCTCTTTACCTGGCACTTAGGACATTATTCACTCCTGACATTGACAATGGAGCACTATTCCTCCCACTGACACCAATGATGGAGCACTATTTCTTCCTACTGACACCAATGACAGAGCACTATTCCTCCCACTGACACCAATGATGGAGCACTATTCCTCCCACTGACACCAATGATGGAGCACTATTGCTCCGACTGACACCAATGATGGAGCACTATTCCTCCCACTGACATCAATGATGGAGCACTATTGCTCCGACTGACACCAATGATGGAGCACTATTCCTCCCACTGACACCAATGATGGAGCACTATTCCTCCCACTGACACCAATGACAGAGCACTATTCCTCCCACTGACACCAATGATGGAGCACTATTCACCCCACGGACACCAATGATGGAGCACTATTCCTCCCACTGACACCAATGATGGAGCACTATTCCTCCCACTGACACCAATGACAGAGCACTATTCCTCCCACTGACACCAATGATGGGACACTATTCCTCCCACTGACACCAATGATGGGACACTATTCCTCCCACTGACACCAATGATGGGACACTATTCCTCCCACTGACACCAATGATGGAGCACTATTCCTCCGACTGACACCAATGATGGAGCACTATTCCTCCCACTGACACCAATGATGAGGCACGATTCCTCCCACTGACACCAATGTTTAGAAAGTTTGGAGACCCCTGATCTAGACCAGTGTTTTTCAACTCCTCAAGGCACACCAACAGGTCAAATTTTCAGGATTTCCCTCAGATAAAATGGCTGTGGTAATTACTAAGGCCTCTTACACACACATCAGTTTTTCTTCAGGTTTTTCTTTTCAGTTTACCAAAACTATGTAGTACAAGGGCCTGCCTGATTGCATACAAATTGAGACTCTTGAGGTTTGACCTCATATTAGATGGATTTGGTAAACTGAAAAGAAAAACCTGAAGAAAAACTGATGCGTGTGTAAGAGGCCTAAGGCAGTGAAACTGATCAAATCACCTGTGCAAAATAATGGAAAGACTGAAAACATGACCTGTTGGTGTGCCTTGAGGACTGGAGTTGAAAAACACTGATCTAGACAATTCCATTGCTTCTCTGCCTTTTGGCTAGGATCCACTGTAGTATCTGTTCCTACCAGTGTCCAGTAAGGGTACTCTGCCATCTATCTGGCTGTCAGAACCTGGACCACATGCTTGTGGCACTGTGATTCTCTGGCATAGGGTTGTAATTCCAATGTCTACTAGCAGGCGTCTCCCAGCAACCAGCAGATCCCAGTAGTTTCCACCTGATGCTGGCTGCTGGGAGAGTATTTAGGTCCCCCAATTAGTGCCTCTTCCTCCACTGTTTTGTTTGCTGTCAGATACTGCTAGCTGTTATCCTGTTCCTACTCTGCCATTTACATTGTACCCTTGACACATGCAATTCGTTTTCGGACAAATTTTGGGTTATTTGGGATGTATCTGAATCTTCAATCATTTTCACTGAAATTCGTTTTGTCTATTTATTTTCCAACTAATTCCAAATGAGTTGGTTTTCCCTTCCAGAAAGGAAGGTAAAGCCAATTCTACAGATCATTTGAAACATTATGAATTCTGCCATATGTGGCAAAGAAAGTCTAGCAAAGGCCAATTTTAGGTTTCCATTGAAGCATTTACCTATGGTTGGCTGTAAACTCTAATGCCGCGTACACACGGTCGTTTTTTGCGATGAAAAAAAAAACTTCGTTTTTTAAAACGTCATTTAAATTGATGGTGTGTGGGCAAAAACTTTGTTTTATTTCACGAAACAAAACAAAGTTTTTCAAACTTAATTTTAACCACTTAAGGACCGCCGCATGTACATTTACGTCGGCACAATGGCACCGACAGGCACATCAACGTATATATATACGTTGGTGCCTTGAGGTGGGTCGGGGGTCCGATCGGGACCCCCCCCGTACATGCGGCGGTCCGCACGGCTGTACGAGCGATCCGGGATGAGGGGGCGGCTATTTGTTTTTGTCCGCCCCCTCCGGAACGCTCTCAGCCAATGCGCGCGCGCGCGCCCGCCTGTGTGTCACTTCCTCCTCCTGTGTAAACACAGGAAGGAGGAAGCGATGTGATCTCTCCCTCTGCGTTTTTTTCAACCACCGCTGAGGAGAGATCACAACACAAGTAAGTCTGCACTAACACTACACGGCACTAACACTACATATAGGCACATTTAACCCCCCCCGATCGCCCCTCCCCCCTGTCACAGTGTCACTGAATGCAGTAATCATACATGTATGATTACTGTATTTAGTGTCAGTGTGACAGGCAGTGTTACAGTCAATTAGTGTTAGGTCCTGGTAGCCGTACCCCCCCCCCCCAATAAAGTTTTAACCCCTTGATCACCACCCTAGTTAACCCTTTCACTCCCTACTGCCAGCATCACTAAGCGATCATTTTTCTGATCGCTGTATTAATGTTGCTGTTCCCGCTAGGTAGCTAATTTTTTTTTTATTGCGATTTTTTTTTTACTAAAGACATGTGGCTAAATAAATTTTGGCCTAAACGTTTGACTAAAATTTCGTTTATTGATTTTTCTTATAACAAAAAGTAAAAAATATTGATTTTTTTTTTCAAAAATTTCACTCTATTTTTGTATATAGCGCAAAAAATAAAAATCGCAGAGGTGATCAAATACCACCAAAATAAAGCTCTATTTGTGGGAAGAAAAGGACGCAAATTTTGTTTGGGAGCCACATCGCACGACCGCACAATTGTCTGTTAAAGCGACGCAGTGCCGAATCGCAAAAACCCCTTGGGTCATTTGGCAGCATATTGGTCCGGTATATACAAAGGACAAAGGCGCGCAACAATGTGACATATGTATAGAAAAATATGTGTTTCCACAGCAACCTGCAAATAGTGAAAATAAATACAAATAATATGTGAAAAAGGAATGTACAACGTCCCAAATAGGATTCCAATTATTAGGTGCTCAAAAACTTGTTTCCTAATGCCTTTGAAACACAGTTCATAGGAAATTTCCCAATGTAGTGTCGTAGATAATTCCAATGATGACCCTCATCTGTTCTATGTAAGGGAGTGATAGATGGCCGCTTACTGCAATGTTGGACCCTTCCAGGGGTCAGAAAAGCATTCAACACACTTATCCACGGCTGGGTCCTAGGAATCACTCCACTGCTGACAGCTCAGGACTACTCAGAAAGGTTGAAGAGATTTTTCACTCCAAGAGATGTTTTACTCCAAGACGTAGCTCAGATGCTCAGCTTAATTGAGGATATCATAAAAGATAGGGAAAAAAGGAACTCCATAGTGTAGCAGGTTTAAAAAGAAACGGACAGTTTATTCAGTTTTACACTGACCAAATTAAAAACAACAGTCCTTCACCCTGCACATATACGGGTTCTCAGCATGAATTCAAAAAAAGTTTTCGTGTGTGCAGATGCTTCCAGCTAGGCGCGCGATCGATCAAATCAGCCAGCTGGTAAGCTAATGAACGTGGTGACGCCTGCGATACTTAGCTCCACCCGACGCGGCGTTTCATCCAAACGGGCTTCTACGGGGAAAGGAGGCTCAAGTGTCCAAGCATATTGGTCCGGTCCTTAAGTGGTTAAAAAACGACGTTGCCTACACACCATCGTTTTCTGAAAATTCTCTTGCAAAGCGCGGTGACGTACACCACATACGACGGCACTCTGTTCCATTGATGCTCCCGTCTCATAACTTGCTTCTGAGCATGCGCGGGTTTAAAAACGTCGTTTTAAATGTCGTTTTGCCCACACACAAAATTGAAGCATGTTCGAATAGTTTTTTAGTAGTTTTTTAGAAGACATAAAACGATGTTTTGTCCACACACGATCATTTTAAATGACGTTTTTTTAAAACGTTGTTTTATTTCATTACAAAAAACGACCGTGTGTACTCGGCATTATAAATACCCAGTGAAGTGACTAGCCTCAGGTGATACAAAGAGATGAAACAAATCCTCCTACATAAGTTGTGCCTGTTTATCTGCAATCTTCTCTTTTCTACATCTGTCCCGGATCTTATAGCTTGACTGAGCTGTCAGAAAAAAGGAGGGGGAGGAGGGGGAGGAGGGGGAGCTGAATTTACACTCTGCAGAGCTCAGTGAGGAGAGCTCTGAGATCTGACTGGAAGAAAGGGGCAACCTCCCCTCCACACAGCACACAGGAACAGAGCTGAGGCTGCCATTCAGCTGTAGGTTCCTCCCCTGTCACCATTTAACTCTTAGGCTGCGTACACACGATCGAATTTGTCCGCTGAAGCTGGTCTGACGGACCAGTTCAGCGGACAAATCCGATCGTGTGTATGGGCTAGCAGACATGTCTGACCGGCGGACAAATTTTAAAGCATGCTTTAAAATTTGTCCGCCGGCGACATGTCCGTCGGATATGTCCGCTGGTTAGTACACTAACCAGCGGACATATCTGCCCGCACAAGCGTCATATGGATGCGACGCATGCGTGGACGTTTTTTACTTCCTGGTGCGGTGACGTGGCGGCGTCAACGCCACCGCCACGTCAATGCGCTGTCTCCCGGCGGGGATTTTGATCCGATGGTGTGTACACACCGCCAGACGAAAATCCCGAGGAGACGTGTCCGATGAAAACGGTCCGCGGACCGTTTCCATCAGACATGTCCCTCCGTGTGTACGCGGCCTTAGGCCCTGTACACACGATCAGACATGTCTGATGAGACTTGTCTGACGAACTGTTTTCATCAGACAACTCTGAACTTGTCCGATGGTCTGATGTGCGTACACACCATCGGACCAAAATCCCCTCGGACCAGAACGCGGTGACGTAGAACACAACAACGTGATGAAAAAACGAAGTTCAATGCTTCCAAGCATGCGTCGACTTGATTCTGAGCATGCGCGGGTTTTTGGTCCGATGATTTTGTGTACTAACCATCGAACCTCTCCAATGGACAGGTTTCCATCGGACAGGTTTTAAAGCATGTTTTAAAACTTTGGTCTGCTGGAAAACGGTCCGATAGGCCGTACACACGATCGAACATGTCCGCTGAAACTGGTCTGCGGACCAGTTTCAGCGGACATGTTCAATCGTGTGTACGCGGCCTTAGTGTCAGGAAAACTTGTCAGAAGTGATTTATACTGATAGCAGAGGAACAAAGCAACAGACAGAAAATGCACTTAGTGCTCTTAAAGTGGAGTTCCACCCAGGAAAACCACATTTGGCCAAAAGTTTTAAAAAAATAAATAAAAAAAAACGTGAAAAAATAAAAATACTCACCCGAAATACCTGTTGCTATGCGGAAGTCCGTAATCTGCCTCTTCCACACCGCGGTGTCTTTTCTTCTTGTCCTTCTCCTTGTGAATGGGGCGCGCTGCTTTCTGGGAACTGTGTGTGTTCTCAGAGAGCAGCGCGCCCATTCACAAGCCAGCGTGAGACTCACGCAGGCGCAGTAGGAAATGTGAATGGCGGTGCGGGACCCGGAGCGATCGTGGGACCGGCATCGGGGGGGGGGGAGCGCCAGCGCGGGCGCCTAGGACAGGTAAGTGTCCTTATTCAAAGTCAGCAGCTACACTGTTAGTAGCTGCCGACTTTGAAAAAAAAAAATGTGGGTGGAGCTCCGCTTTAATTGAGTGCACACTATAAAGCAGGGGTGTCAAACTGCCGGCCCTCCAGCTGTTCCGAAACTACAAGTCCCATCATGCCTCTGCCTGTGGGAGTCATGCTTGTAACTGTTAGCCTTGCAATGCCTCATGGGACTTGTAGTTTTGCAACAGCTGGAGGGCCGCCAGTTTGACACCCCTGCTATAAAGGGATATGCTTTCATGTCTGAGGTTTACAACCACTTTAAGGCCTCGTTCACACATGGATCCGTTCAGGTCCGTCTGTCGGTTTTTCAGGCGGACCTGAACGGGCGCTCAATGCACCCCTATGGAGCGTCGGATGTCAGCGGAGACATGTCCGCTGACATCCGACCTGATCCGATCCGCTAAAAACAAACGTATGGGGCTCACGTCCCCATCCGTCCATGCGGATCGGATCGGGAAAGATCTGATGAAAACGGACATGCTGTCCGTTTTCATCAGATCGCTCCATAGAGGACAGCGGGACTCGACAAGCTCCTCCCTGCTCAGTGAGCAGAGAGGAGCTTGTCATCCGTCGGCTCAGCGGAGATCTGCGGACTGATCTCCCGCTGAGCTGGCAGACACAGGCGGACTCCGTCGGAACGGACTGCGACGGAGTCGGCTATGTGTGAATGAAGCCTAAGTAATATTTGGTGTGACTTTCGTTATCAAATGTTTGCTCTTCCCAGTTTTTGAGATTTGTAGATTAACTGCTAGAAGGAGCTCCTCATTTGACTTAGCTCATTCAGCCTCAACCCTTGCCTAAGAGCTGCTGAGATAAGCTATCAGCCAGAGAGCGCAATGTCTTCAGCCAACTTTTAGCCTTGTGTTGTGGTATGGAGCAGTAAAGTAAAAATCCTTGTGCAGCACTGCAAAACAGATAAAAAATGTAGAGCGTGCAATTGGAATGAGCTCATGGAATGCCTGCCTCAATGAACAAATACTGTATAATTAGAAATTATATTTAGAAACTATTTAATATTTTTTTTTTAAATATTAACAGATTTTTTTTTTTTTCAATTTAGGATTTTCATTTTTACATGCTGTAAATTCCCTTTAAGTTTCTTTGTTGTAATCTTTTGTATCCTAGAAAAGCCACTTTTAGTCAAATGTAATCATGGATATGGAGTACGAAAATTGACATAAACATGGTCCCACTTGCTGTGGGCGATAGCACTGCTTTTCTATGAATTATGTACAGTATTTATATACTTCGATACCAGGCACTTTCACCAACTTCCTGCCCAGTCCAATTTTCAGCTTTCAGCGCTGTCACACTTTGAATGACAATTGTGCGGTCACGCAACACTGTATCCAGTGTTCACACGAATCATGTTTAGATTTCCCTGATACACTATTGATTTACACCTTTTACTACATTCTTTTCCACAGGGGCCCAAATTGATTGAATTCACACATCTCATCCAACCACTATCAGAGAACCACATCTACCTTGCTAGTTCTCCTGCGTTGGCCGACATCTGGTGGCGCGCCTTCACAGCTCCCGGCAATGACTCCCTCTGGGTGATCTGCGACCTTCGGTGCCGTAACACTCTCACACAGACACCCTGTAATTAACATACCCTTGGGGAATTTGATTATCGCCCCAACCCGCCATTTATCATCATTGCCCATCTATTTGGGTTTTAACCAACCAATATTAATTATCCTTCCTATTATAGACTTCTGTTTATGTGCCTCGCTCCTAAGGATTGGCCACAGCCATGAAACGCGTCGAGCTACAGATGCTGTGTACTTTGCTATGCCCATTTTAACAATCGTATGTCTACAACTTTAGATAATTGGCTTCATGTATGTTGTTATTTACTTCTCATGGGACAAAACAATGAATTTTTGAATTTTAGGTTAGGGATTCATCATTGGGCCCTATAATTGGGCACTATTGTGTTTATATATATATATATATATATATATATATATATATAATTGTAAGGGATTAGCTCGGTAGCGGGGGTGTGTGACCCACTGGATGGGTTCACTACACACTAAACTATACAGAGAGGCAGCCGAAGACGGTTGAAAACAAAGAGTTTGGTTTATTCTTCCATATTGTTGGAAACAAGTGCAAGCATCCAAACAGCATAAACAAAACAAAACATAAAATAAACCCTGGCCACTTGGGGCGTCTACCTTTACCACACAGGAGCCTATCTATGGACTCTGGCACAGCCTACTGCTGAGCAGACACTGCTGGTCATACAGCAGTAAAACAATAGTCTTTTTGATTTCTATCACACAGAAAAATCAACCACCACCTCACCTCTTCAGAAGTCTTTCTCACTGCTCTCCTTAACTCAAAAAGCCTCAGGATGCAGCAATCAGTAGTCATCTTCTGGATGACTTAGGGTCCTTTCACACTAGCGGACCGTTCATCCGTTCATTACAAGTCCGTTTACGGACTTGTAATGAACCCCTATGGGAGCGGATCCGTTAGCGGATGGATGCATCCGCTAACGTCCGCCAGATCCGCATCCGTTTTTTGCGGACGAAGAATGTCCTATTTTTCTTCCGTCCCAATCGGATCGGATGCAAACGGACAGACGGTCCTTCCATCCGACTCTGAGGGGGAGGGGGAGGGGGAGGGGGGCGGTCCCTGCACAGTGTGCGGGGACCGCCCTGTCCGCCGACAGCTCAGCGGAGACCCTCCGCTGAGCTGACGGACACACGGAGCGGACCGAAAAACGGACCGCTCCGTGTGTAAGGAGCCTTATAGAGGCCTTAATTGCCTCATTCTGAACAGCTGAAGTTTTCCAACGCCCTAAACCTTTCTGGCTATTTCTGCAGCCGACACCTGATAGTAATTGGTGTATTGTCTAAACAAGGCAGAAATGTATCTCCCGTCTTTGACAACACCCACAGATTTACCTGACTTCCTGTCACAATATATATATATGTGTGCGTGTGTGATCCAATGGACTGTGTAATACTGCCTGTATTAAACTGTTTATTACTTATGTTGGTGTTTAAGAGAGGCCCTGGAGTACATTGACTTATTGTAACACTTGTGTTTAATTATGGTTATTGTTCGAGTTTGTATCATTACCATGTATAACTCGAATTGGGTTCCAATGTATTATTACCATAATGCACCCTGGCTATGAACTATTAAATATCTTGTACTTAATCCTATGTGTCTACTTTTTGTTTTATTTAAAGCCCTGATTTCCCTTTCCCTTGCCGTCACCTTCCCCTTCCCTACCCCCAATCTTTATTCTCAGTGACAGGGATGGAGGTACTCGACCTTACCAGTTTATTTCCTCAACCCAAAACTCTTCTCAGTTTTTGCCACTGTACCCAAATGACATGTTTATCATATTTTCACACCTATGGAGTTTTCTTTTGGTGCCATTTAATCACTGTTGGGTTATTTTTTTTTTTGCTAAAAAAAAAGAAAAAATACCAAAAATGTTAGTTTCTGTGAGAAAAATGTAAAAATAAGTAGTTTTTCTCCTTCACTGATATGCACCGGTAGGCTGCACTGATGGAAATTGATGAGGCAGCACTCATGGGCACTGATGAGGAGGCACTAATATACCACACCGATGGGCATTGATAGGCGACACTAATGGGCAATGATAGGTGGCACTAATGGGCAGCACTAATGAGCAGGCACTGAAAGGCAGCACAGATTGGCATCACAGATGGTCACTGACTGGCATAACTGCTGGGCATTGTTGGGGATGCACAGATTATCAGTGCCCTGATTACCTGTACAGGTCTCCCATGCAAGGAGATGCCACTGATCAGTTCTCCTCTCCTCACACTCTGTCAGTGGGAAACGAGGGGAGCCGATTACCAGCACTTCTTTGTTTACACGGTGGTCTGACCTGTAATTCTGCTCAGTGCTCTGGATTGTGGTATGAGAGGCATGTGATTCTGCACAGTGCTCTGGACAGTGGTCTGAGGAGGCCTGTAAATGCACAGTGCTCTGGACGGTGGTATGAGAGGCCTGTAATGCTGCACAATGCTCTGAATGGTGGTCGTAGGAGGCCTGTAATTCTACACAGTGCATAGTTGCCAACATTGTAAAAAAAAAAAAATCGGGACACTTCTTTGTCTGTGGGAGGGGTCTTAATATAATTAGGGGTGGGGCATTCATCTGTAGGTGTGATGTGGCGTGCGAAAAATGGGCGTGGTTTACGCTAAATATTTGGCATGACTCAAATGGGGGGTGTGTTTGAGTCTGAGATGAACGAGGAATGGAGGGGAGAAACAAAGGGAGAAAGAGAGCAAAAGAGAGAACGAAAGAGGGATGGAGGGACAGCAGGCCCAGATCCTACACCACAATAGAAATATGTGTATTCCATAAAGTTTAACAATCAGCAGATAAAGATTCTCCAAACACCTGGTGTTAGCGCTTCAATTATCCCCCGCCGTGGTAATTATGGTCTCAGGATGATTGAAGTGCATTATTACATTCTAATATAAAATGAAATAGTTCAACTCACCATAATGCTAAATCAGTGGGAGCCCTGAGCGTGTCCCCTGCCACCAGATGCCATCAATTATCCCCAGTAGAGTCCTTCCTTCCATCAGGCATTCCCAGCAGCGTCCCCACTTACATCAGGTGTCCCCAGCGGAGTGCCTCTTACATTAGGTTTCCCCACCCAAATGCCTCCTTCCATCAGGCATGCCCAGCAGCGTCCCCCCTTACATCAGGTGTCCCCAGCGGAGTGCCTCTTACATTAGGTTTCCCCAGCCAAGTGCCTCCTTCCATCAGGCATGCCCAGCAGCGTCCCCCCTTACATCAGGTGTCCCCAGCGGAGTGCTACTTACATCAGGTGTCCCCAGCGGAGTGCTACTTACATCAGGTGTCCCCAGCGGAGTACCTCCTTCCATCAGCCATTCCCAGCAGTGTCCCCCCTTACATCAGGTGTCCCCAGCGGAGTGCCACTTACATCAGGTGTCCCCAGCGAAGTGCCTCTTACATTAGGTGTCCCCAGCCGATTGCCTCCTTACATCAGGTGTCCCCAGCAGAGTGCCTCCTTCCATCAGGCATGCCCAGCAGAGTCCCTCCTTACATCAGGTGTCCCCAGCGGAGTGCCTCCTTCCATCAGGCATGCCCAGCAGAGTCCCTCCTTACATCAGGTGTCCCCAGCGGAGTGCCTCCTTCCATCAGGCATGCCCAGCAGAGTCCCTCCTTACATCAGGTGTCCCCAGCGGAGTGCCTCCTTCCATCAGGCATGCCCAGCAGAGTCCCTCCTTACATCAGGTGTCCCCAGCAGAGTGCCTCCTTCCATCAGGCATGCCCAGCAGCGTCCCCCCTTACATCAGGTGTCCCCAGCGGAGTGCCTCCTTCCATCAGGCATTCCCAGCAGCGTCCCCCCTTACATCAGTGCCAGAAAAGCTCTTCGGAAGCGTTGCAACAATGGAGTTTTTAGCCCCTTCTTTAGTGTTAAAAGCTACCCGCTAGCGGCCGAGAAGCGTTGCTAAAATAAGCAGCGCTTTACCGCTAACAGCCAGCGCTTTCAGTGTGAAAGCAGCCTTAGTGTCAGAATGTCCGCTGCATCCATTGTTATTTGGGCATCCACTTTTAGTTGGGTACAACGTTGCACGACCGCACAATTGTCATTCAAAATAAAGCAGTGCCGAAATCGCAAAAAATGGCCGGTCATTAAAGGGGTTGAAAGGTTCCCGTTTTTTCACCTTAATGCATCCTATGTGATACACTTGGCGTCTATGGTGGCTAATGTATCACACGGGAGTGCGTTCGCAAGCTAACCCCCTTGGGAGAGCGCTTCCCAGAAGGAAAGTGTTAGCTCTTGTGGGGAGGAGCCCCCCCACAAACACTCAGAAAATAAAAACAACTCTGAATCCTATACAAAAAAAGTACTTTATTAACCACTTAGGACCCCTTCACACCGATATACGTCGGCAGAATGTCCCTTTAAGCCCAGCTCGCGGACCCGATCGCCGCTGGAGTCCCGCGATCAGTCCCCAGAGCTGAAGAACGGGGAGAGCCGTGTGTAAACTGTGACGCTCGCATTGATTGTGTGTTCCCTTACATAGGGAATCACAATCAATGACGTCACACCTACAGCCACACCCCCCTACAGTTAGTAACACAAATGAGGTCACACATAACCGTTTCAGTGCCCCCTAGTGGTTAACTCCCAAACTGCAATTGTCATTTTCACAAAAAACAATGCATTTTAAATGCATTTTTTGCTGTGAAAATGACAATGGTCCCAAAAATGTGTCAAAATTGTCCGAAGTGTCTGCCATAATGTCGTAGTAAAAAAAAAAAAAAATTATAAAAATGCAATAAAACTATCCCCTATTTTGTAAACGCTATAAATTTTGCGCAAACCAACCGATAAGCGCTTATTATGATGTTTTTACCAAAAATATGTAGAAGAATACGTATCGGCCTAAACTGAGGAAAAACATTTTTATATATATTTTTGGGGGATATTTATTATAGCAAAAAGTAAAAAATATTGCATTTTTTTCAAAATTGTCGCTCTATTTTTGTTTATAGCGCAAAAAATAAAAACCGCAGAGGTGATCAAATACCACCAAAAGAAATCTTTATTTGTGGGAAAAAAAGGACGCCAATTTTGTTTGGGAGCCACGTCGCAAGACCTCGCAATAGCTGCGTAAAGTTCCGGGTCTTAAGTGGTTAAAAAAAGTGGGCCAGATTCAGAGAGAATTAGATTCTCGTAGAGTATCAGAAATACACTACGCCGCCGTTTTTTACCTGGCTCTACGTGGAATCCAGGTAGATTTTGTCCAGTAAACGACGGCGGCGTAGTGTATTTCTCCCGTCGCAATCCATCTGCGCGAGTAGGGGGCGTGAAGCATTTAAAATAGGCGCGTTCCTGCGGCGATCGAACTGCGCATGCTCCGTTCGCAAATTTCCTGCCGTGCATTGCGCGAAATCACGTCGTTACGTTGTAGTAGCGTCGTTTACGTACATTCCTATTCCCGAACGAGTTACGTTAAAAAAAAAAATTAATAATTTCAAATCGACGCGGGAACGACGGCCATACTTTACATGGGTTACGCACTGTTAGACAGCAAAAAAGCTCCCCTCTAACATTACGTAGCCAAAAAATGACGTAGGCGATTGCGAGGGACACTCGTACCTTCGTGGATCGCCGTAAAAACTAATTTGCATATCCCGACGCATGAAAAGGACGCGGACTCCACCCAGCGGCCGCAAAAATATCGCAGCGTAGATCCGAAGGCTTACGAAGACGTAAGCCTCTCGGATCGAAGCCCGAAGCCGCCGTATCATGCTTTGAGGATTCAAACTAGTGATACGGCGCCCGAAATTTTAAATTACTCCTGTCTAACACCAGTTAGACAGGCGTAATTGCTCTGTGAATCTGGGCCAAAGTTTTTAAGATCATAGACAAAAAGCAGCAATAACCAAACATTGTGGACCGTCTCTGGAAATGAATAGCGACTGATAAATACTTTTGTTTTGAATTCAATTTAGTTTTAGATTTTGTTTTATTTATATTTTTAGATTTAGTTTCATTCTAGATTTTTTTTTACGTTTTTTTTTTAGATTTAGTTTAGTTTTAGATTCCACACAACTTTGTGCATTTTGCTCCTAGATTGTATGCAGGGCCCTCTGATTCCTTGTGTACTAAATTGTAATGTAACTGTAATGCCTGCCTTCATTTTGTTAAGCGCTGTTCAAACTGTTGGCGCTATATAAATCCTGTATAATAATATTTTTTTTTTTTTTTTACACAATAAATTTTATTGTATGGGTAAAAAAATTAACCACTTCCCTACGGCCGTACGACTATATGCGGCCGCAGGGTGGTTCTAAATCTCTGGGCTGCCGTGTTTTCAAGGCAGCCTCTTTCTGTGTTCCCAGCGCGCGCTCCCGAGCGCGCAGCGGGGGAACTTGTGTACTGGCCGTGTCCCTTGGACACAGCCAATCACAGATCGCCGCGAACGGCCAATCAGAGTGGCCGTTTGCGATGCGATCTGTGCAGCGAATGAGAGATGATCTCATATGTAAACATATGAGATCATCTCTCATTGCCGGCTCTCACAATGACAGCGTCCTGTCATAGAGAGAGCAGACCGATCTGTGTTCCTAGTACATAGGGACACAGATCGGTCACCCCCCCAGTCACACCCCCCCCCCACAGTTAGAACACTATACAGGATACACATTAACCCCTTCCTCAACCCCTAGTGTTAACCCCTTCCCTGCCAGTCACATTTATACAGTAATTAGTGCATATTTATAGCACTGATTGCAGTATAAATGTGAATGGTGCCAAAAATGTGTCAAAAGTGTCCGATGTGTCCGCCATGATGTCGCAGTCGCAATAAAAATCGCAGATCGCCGCTATTACTAGTAAAAAAAAATAAAATAATAAAAAATAATAATTCTGTCCCTTATTTTGTAGGCGCTATAACTTTTGCGCAAACCAGTCGCTTATTGCGATTTTTTTTTTTTTTTACCAAAAATATGTAGAAGAATACGTATCGGCCTAAACTGAATTTTTTTTTTTTTAATTGGGCTATTTTTTATAGCAACAAGTAAAAAATATTGTAATTTTTTTTCAAAATTGTCGTCCTTTTTTGTTTATAGCGCAAAAAATAAAAACCGCAGAGGTGACCAAATACCACCAAAAGAAAGCTCTACTTGTGGGGAAAAAAGGACGCCAATTTTGTTTGGGAGCCATATCGCACGACCGCGCAATTGTCAGTTAAAGCGACGCAGTGCCGCAAGCTGAAATTTCACCTGGTCAGGAAGGGGGTTTACATGCCCAGTAAGGAAGTGGTTAAATACAAAGCAATGATGAGGTATATAAAAATACCATATATGCAAACAAACAACAAGAGGTAAACAAATTAAATATGGCAAAACAAATGATAATTATTTGAATCCTGTGTGAAAACATTTGATAAACAAACAAAAAAAATCCCCTCAGCAAATCTGCCTTTGGACTAGCAATCACAGCGCTGCACATCTCTTTCCCTCAAGAAAAATGGCAGCTGCCCTGGGGCACCTTACGCTTCAAAAGCACAGATTTTTTTTTTTTTTTTGCTTTTCCCTCTTCAAATATGGCTACCGCATTCGTCAAAAGCATAATTCTCAGGTTGCCCTTTAGAAAGATGGCGACGCGGCGATACGCCGTTTGTCGGCCACGCAACGTGGTTTGCGGATAGAGGGGGAGGAGCCGCGGCTGCGCAGTGTGAACGGCAGTGTCTGGACCCCATTGTGAAGTGTGTGTGTACCCGGCTATTGTGGCGTCCGACTAGGGAAAGAGTGAGTGACCCGAGCCTCTGAGCTCATGTACCTACCTGTGTGTGTGTGCGCGCCCGGCTCTGCCCTCACTGTGTCCATTGCGCTACACTGTGCCAGGCTGTCCTCCCGGTCTACAGCATATACCGTGTATACCAATACATACCTACCCCCCATATACCTATGTGAATGGTGTGTGTGTGTATGTATATATATATATATATATATATATATATATACATATATACACACACACACACACACACACACACAATGGTATATTAACGTGTGTGTATGTATGTATGTATGTATACAATGGTATATTAGTGTGTGTATACATACATACATATACACACACACACAATGGTATATTAACGTGTGTGTATGTATACAATGGTATATAAGTGTGTGTGTATGTATGTATACAATGGTATATTAGTGTGTGTATACATACATACATACACACACACACACACACACACACACACACTAATTTACCATTGTATACATACATACACACATTTTAATATACCATTGTATACATATATACACACACACACTAATATACCATTGTATACATACATATACACACACACACACACACGTTAATATACCATTGTATATATATATATATATATATACACACACACACACACACACACACACACACACACACACACACACTAATATACCAGTGTATACATACATATACACACACGTTAATATACCATTGTATACATATATTTACACACACACACACACACACACACTAATATACCAGTGTATACACACTAATATACCATTGTATACACACACACACACACACCAATATACCATTGTATACATACATATATACACACTAATATACCGTTGTATACATATATACAGACACACTAATATACCATTGTATACATTTATACACACTCACACACACGTTAATATACCATTGTATACATATATACACACACTAATATACCATTGTATACATACATACATACACACACACTAATATACCATTGTATACATATACACAGACACTAATATACCATTGTATACATACATACATACACACACACTAATATACCATTGTATACATATACACACACACACTAATATACCATTGTATACATATACATATACATATTAAAATCAATGGGCCGTACCGCCGGCAAAACGCCGCTGTAGCAGCGGTTTTAACCCCTTTCCGACCACTAACGGGGGAAACCGCCGCAAATCGCATGGTAAAGCGCCGCTTAAAATAGTGGTGTTTTACTGCTGACGCTCGGGGCGACTAGGTGTGAAAGGGGTCTACATATTCTTAGCCTTTGCTCAATACTTTGGTGAAGCTCCTTTGGCACCAATTACAGCCTCCAGTCTTTCTGAGTATGATGCTAAAAGCTTGGCACACCTATTTTTGGGCAGTTTCTCCCATTCTTCTTTGCAGGACCTCTCCAAGCATCGGTGCACAGACATTTTCAGATCTCTCCAGAGATGTTCAATCGGGTTCAAGTCTCGGCTCTGGCTGGGCCACTCAAGGACATTCACAGAGTTGTCACGTAGCCACTCCTTTGTTATTTTGGCTGTGTGGTTAGAGTTGTTGTCCTGTTGGAAGATGAAACTTCGCCCTGGTCTGAGGTCCAGAGCGCTCTGGAGCAGGTTTTCATCAAGAATATCTCTCTACATTGCTGCATTCATCTTTCCATCGATCCTGACTAGTCTCCCAGTTCTTGTCACTGAAAAACATCCCTACAGCATGATGCTGCCACCACCATGCTTCACTGTAGGGATGGTATTAGCTAGGTGATGAGTGGTGCCTGGTTTCCTCCAGGCATGGCACTTGCCATTTAAGCCAAAGAGTTTAATCTTTGCTTCATCAGACCAGAGAATTTTGTTTCTCGTGATCTGAGAGTCCTTGAGGTGTCTTTTGGCAAATGCCAGACCGGCTGTCATGTGCCTTTTACTGATGATTGGCTTCTGTCTGGCCCCTCATTAAGGATGAGCTTCGGCGTGTTCGCATGGAACACGTGCAGAGCCCGCCAGGAAGTGTGCACGGCGCTGCGCTAATCACAGCCGGGGAGACATTGTCCTGATGTGCTCGGCTGCAGAGATCGGGAAATGTCTCCCCGGCTGTGATTAGCGCAGCGCCGTGCACACTTCCTGGCGGGCTCTGCACGTGTTCCATGCGGACACGCCGAAGCTCATCCTTACCCCTCATACATACAGGCCTGATTGGTGGAGTGCTGCAGAGATGGTTGTTCTTCTGGAAGGTTCTCCTCTCTCCACAGAGAAACACTGGATCTCTGTCAGAGTGACCATCAGGTCCGTTTCCATGCGACTGCCCATAGGGGAGAGCGGAGGAGAGACGGGGCGGTCCCGGCACAGTGTGCGGGGACCGCCCCGTCCGCCCGACAGCTCAGCGGAGACCCCCCGCTGAGCTGACGGACACACGGAGCGGACCGAAAAACGGTCCGCTCCGTGTGAAAGGAGCCTTAGGGAGTAGAAATGGGCTCACACCGACACCACACACCACTAATCACAGGCAGTGAGACATTTCTTAGTCCACAGCTGCACAGACCAGGAAATGTCTCACTGCCTGTGAATAGTGGTGTGCAGTGTCGGCTTCCTGGACGGGATCCGGCAGGCGGGTTGAGACTAAGCTCCCAAATACGCCTGAGCCCATCTCTATTAGGGAGATACACTATATTACCAAAAGTATTGAGACACCTGCCTTTACACGCACGTGAAATTTAATTGGCATCCCAGTTTCAGTCCTTAGGGTTCAATATTGAGTTGGCCCACCCTTTGCAGCTATAACAGCTTCAACTCTTCTGGGAAGACCGTCCACAAGGTTTAGGAGTGTGTCTATGGGAATGTTTGATCATTCTTCCAGAAGTGTATTTGTGAGGTCAGGCACTGATGTTGGAAAAGAAGACCTGGCTTGCAGTCTACGTTCCAATTCATCCCAAAGGTTTTCTATCAGGTTGAGGTCAGAACTCTGTGCAGGCCAGTCAAGTTTCTCCACCCCAAACGTACTCATCTGTGTCTTTATGGACCTTGCTTTGTGCACTGGTCCAAATCATTTGGTGTAGCGGTGATTATGGCGTGGGGTTGTTTTTCAGGGGTTGGGCTTGGCCCCTCAGTTCCAGTGAACTCTTAAAGTTATGTACCAAGACACTTTGGACAATTTCATGCTCCCAACTTTGTGGGAACACTTTGGGGATGGTCCCTTCCTGTTTTAACATGACTGCGCACCAGTGCACAAAGCAAGGTCCATAAAGACACGGATGAACGAGTCTGGGGTGGAGGAACTTGACTGGCCTGCACAGAGTCCTGACCTCAACCCGCTAGGATGAACTCTTAGGAGCGGAGACTGCGAGCCAGGCCTTCTTGTCCACATAAGTGCCTGATCTCACAAATGCTCTTCTGGAAGAATGGTCAAACATTCCCATACACACCCCTAAACCTTGTGGACAGCGTTCCCAGAAGAGTTGAAGCTCTTATAGCTGCAAAGGGTGGGGGGCCAACTCAATACTGAACCCTACGGACTAAGACTGGGATGTCATGCGCGGGTTAAAGGGGTTGTAAAGGTTCATGTTTTTTCACCTTTATGCATTAAGGTGAAAAAACATCTGGCAATCACGGGCCCCTCAGCCCCCCCCCCGTTTTACTTACCTGAGCCTCAGTGTTGATTAGCTAGATTGATACCAGCGCATTTATTGGCTCCCACTGCTGTCAATCTAATCCAATGATGCGGCCGGGGAGGCAGGACAGAGTCATACACTCTTTGTCTATGGACGCTGGGTGTACGAGACCGGCGCGCGCCCGCAGGGTAACCCCCTCGGGAGAGAGATTCCCAGAGGGGGTTAGCTATTGCGAGGAGGAGCAGAGAGAGTCACCGTAGGACCCCAGGACAGGAGGATCGGGCAAAAAATAAATAAAAAATCTCCCTGTAAATGGATTGTAACGGAATTTTTTATTTTGTTTTAAATAACAAACATGTTATAGTTGCCTCCACTGTGCAGTTCGTTTTGCACAGAGTGGCCCCGATCCACGTCTTCTGGGGTCCCTTGGCGGCTGTCTCGGTCCTCCCCACAGTAATGCGAGAGCTCGCATGGTGGTCAGTAATTGCGGGCGCGCTCGCCTGATACAGCGAGCGGCCATAGCCGCTCACTGTCTCACTCGGCCCCGCCCCTCGGCGCGCCGCGTCACTGGATGTGATTGACAGCAGCGCCAGCCAGTGGCTGCCCTGCTCTCAATTTATCCGCACTAGCCAATGAACGGCCAGGCTGAGCGGCGAAGAGAATATTGGGACCACGCGGTACAACCCCTTTAAGGCAGGCGTCCCACTTTTTGGTAATATAGTGACCTGGTGACAACGTTGTCATCAGAACTGAAAATTACACCATATCTCCAACAAGAACACAGACCGCAATGTGGTTCTAGCCTTCCTCCATTTAAAATTCTTTTTTTTTTTTTATTGTTCTCTTGTTCTGTCAGAAATGTTCCCTCACTTACTGTTGTGGTGTCAACATTGTCACGTAGACGGGAAGCAATCTCCACCGGGGCCGCAGAGATCCCTTAAAAGTGACAGATGAGGTCCTGATCCTCCTTCCATTCTATCCAAAACTAAAAACATTTGACAGATCATTCGCTTTAAAAGTATTCTTCTGTCAATGGTTGGCGATTGTTTGAATTTGATTGGTCTACAATGTCAAGATTTATTAAGATGTATGTTTTGATAAATACAACCTACTGCTCCTAATTTCTCTCTGTCATAATGAAGGCCATTATTAGAGTTTCGCTCCAGTTATGCTCAAGACCTGCATGTTGCAAATGTAATAGTATTTTGAATTAACAATATTTGCACCCTAGTATTCTATGTGACTGACTTTACAAATTTTGCATGTCCAGATAAAACTAATCTGTGTGGAAGCTCTGGTCTGATGTTTATGGTACTTCTGATCTTCTAAAACTTAAGTGTCAGCATCCAAAAATTTGGTGGCTACAGTTGGGCAATGGTGGTGTCCATGTCTATAGACCATGGAGGCTAAATTTGTTTAAAATTGTTCCTCTGCCAAGCTGCAGAGTTTTTTTTTTCTTTCCTTCAAGTTGATTATCTGGAGACAGGTGTAAGTGGCCTCCATAGGGCTGTCAGAACTCCTTCTTCTACTGTCTTGTGATCTCCTCTCCTGATTGATATGACAGCCAACCAGAACAGAGTTCAAAATTGTGGAGTTCCTAAAATTGGACCATAGAACTCATCGTCAAAAAGCAAATTGCATCTGTTTACAGACAGTCCAGGCCAGTGATGGCGATCCTTGGCACCCCAGATGTTTTGGAACTACATTTCCCATGATGCTCAGGTACACTGCAAAGTGGATGAGCATTAGGGATGAGCTTCGGCGTGTTCGCATGGAACACGTGCAGAGCCCGCCAGGAAGACAGCGCGGCGCTGCGCTAATCACAGCCGGGGAGACATTGTCCCGATGCTCGGCTGCAGAAATCGGAAAATGTCTCCATGGCTGTGATTAGCGCAGCGCCGTGCACACTTCCTGGCGGGCTCTGCACGTGTACCTTGCGAACACGCTGGAGCTCCTCCTTAATGAGCATCATGGGAAATGTAGTTCCAAAACATCTGGGGTGCCAAGGTTCACCATCACTGGTCTAGGCTGAAGTGAGAGATCGGATGCTGGAACAATCTTAAAGTGCAAGGAAAGGTTAGAACTTCCCATGGAGGACATTTTCCCCCATGTTCTGCCCAGTTGTTATCTAGGTCAAAGGTCTCCAAACTGTGGCTTTTATCCAGCTCTTTATCCACTAATACTAAAAATAGGGCATAAACCCCCACCTCCCACCACAATTCCTCCCAATGACACCAACAGTTGGGCCCAGTGACACCAATGATGGGGCACAATTCCTCCCAGTGATGGGGCACAATTCCTCTCAGTGATGGGGCACAATTCCTCTCAGTGATGGGGCACAATTCCTCTCAGTGATGGGGCACAATTCCTCTCAGTGATGGGGCACAATTCCTCTCAGTGATGGGGCACAATTCCTCCCAGTGATGGGGCACAATTCCTCCCAGTGATGGGGCACAATTCCTCCCAGTGACGCCCGTAAAGGTGCACAATTGCTCCCCAATGAAGCCCGTGAAGGTGCACAATTGCTCCCCAATGACGCCCGTGAAGGTGCACAAATGCTCCCCAGTGACACCCCTGAAGGTGCACAAATGCTCCCCAGTGACACCCCTGAAGGTGCACAAATGCTCCCCAGTGACACCCCTGAAGGTGCACAAATGCTCCCCAGTGTCACCCCTGAAGGTGCACAAATGCTCCCCAGTGTCACCCCTGAAGGTGCACAAATGCTCCCCAGTGTCACCCCTGAAGGTGCACAAATGCTCCCCAGTGACACCAAAGATGGGGCATTGATAATTTCCCACTGATATCGGGAACTTTTCTACTTCCAATGGCCACAGTTCAGCCCCTCTTAAAGCTGAAGGACAGTTGAGAAGGTTTGGAGACCCCTGACCTAGATCATTGTTTTTGTGAGCACAACTTCCAGCTTTCCCTCTCCGTAGTACACTCCCCATATAATCTTTGAAAAAGCCTTGATTGTCCTAAATTGAGGAAAAAGCTTCATAATGAGATCACAAAAAATGATAAATATATGGTAAAGGACCTAAACCTTACCAGCCCAAAAAATAAATAAAATGCCAAATCTTTACTTCAAAGGGGGTGTAAAGGTTTGTTTTTTATTTTCTAAATAGGTTCCTATAAGCTAGTGCATTGTTGGTTCACTTACCTTTTCCTTTGATTTCCTTTCCAAATGTTTTTTTTCTTTGTCTGAATTTCTCACTTCCTGTTCCTCCTCAGTAAGCTTGCCCCCATCATCTGAGTTGTTCTGGCTGGGGGTTAGTCGCCATGGTCGCCCCCCCCTCCCCGGGACTACATCCCTGCAGTGTTCACAGCGTCTCTCCGCAGGGATGTAGTCCCAAGGGAGGGGGCAAGTACGCTGACTAACCCCCAGCCAGAATGGCTCAGATGATGGGGGCAAGCTTACTGAGGAGGAACAGGAAGTGAGAAATTCAGACAAAGAAAAAAAACATTTGGAAAGGAAATCGAAGGAAAAGGTAAGTGAACCAACAATGCACTAGCTTAAAGGAACCTATGTAGAAAATAAAAAACAAACCTTTATAACCCCTTTAAAGAGACCCGATAGGTCCCTAAGCAAATGCAAACAACACTTCCTTGCAGTAGAAGAGGACATCAAATCTCCGGCAGCTCATGTCTTCTGCTGTCCCTCAGTTTCGGCCTCTATTAAGCCTTTCAGTTTCCAACACTGGAATGAAGGGAAGGTCGGAGAGACAGGTTGTTGGAAAGGCCAATATACCATCTTCTATGGCAGGGAAGTCTCACTTGCATATTAAATGGACCTGACAGGATCTCTATAAGTAGACATTGTGTTATGAGATTTTATTGGATACCACCTTTTAATTTATAAACCAAAAAAAACAAAAACAAAACTTTCGTTGCAGTGGACCGGAGTTCGAAAAGACGTCAAGTGAAGCCTTTGGCAACTTCCCTTCTTGAAGCATTGGATTATGATAGCTCAGATGACAGTGATTTTAAAGTTGGAGATGCTTCAGGTATTCTTTTTTTTATACATTTTGAAGTAGCCATTAACATTTAATAACGCTGTACAGTATCTTGACTATTTATGATCACAGATTTAAATCGATTTCTGTATGTTGACCAGTAAAAAAAAAAAAAAAAAAAAAAAAGATTCATATGCCTTTACTGTGGTGGTGCTGGCACTGTATACCAGGGCTATCATTGGTGACAAAGTGGCTTGGTCTTTTTAAAATGTGTGCAGTATATGTTTGCTTCTGTGCTTATTTGTCTAGCATGCGGCGTTTTCTTAAAGCGGAGCTCCACCCATATAAACAACATTTTGCCATGTTGTTTAAAAAAAAAAAAAATTAAAAAAACCTGAAAAAAAAAATACTCACCCGAAATAGCTGTTGTTATGCGGAAGTCCGTAATCTGCCTCACCTGCACCGCGGTCCGATTTCTTCTTCTCCTTCTCCTTGTGAATGGGCGCGCTGCTTTCTGGGAACTGTGTGTGTTCTCAGAGAGCAGCGCGCCCATTCACAAGCCAGCGTGAGACTAGCGCAGGCACAGTAGGAAACGGGCAGTGAAGCCGTACGGCTTCACTGCCTGTTTCCCATAGTGTGAATGACGGCACGGGACTCGGAGCGATCGCTGGACCGGCATCGGGGGGGCCATCAGCGCGGGCGCCTAGGACAGGTAAGTGTCCTTATTTAAAGTCAGCAGCTACACTGTTAGTAGCTGCTGACTTTAAAAAAAAAAATTTTCGCGGCTGGAGCGCCGCTTTAACTGCTGTTGTCTATAACAAAAGTTACAGTAAACCTGCTATCGGCAAAGTTAAAGGTCTTGTTTTTCAATGTTGGCAAACTGGTGGGTACCACATTTGACTTCATCAACATTGGTCTCCAGTGGCAAAATTTCAGGTACTTCATGACCATCACTTTCGAAAATTGATTAGCGCTCTTGTCTTGCAGAGTTAGGATCTTGGGTATGCTTGTGAGTAGGCACACTTTTATGCCAATTCTGACCAGATCTTGCAAGATTAAGTTCTAACCCATCTCATCCTGCCTTCTGTGACTTACTGTTGACCAGAGGGGTGTGTCATTATCGGCATAGGCTCAAATCTCAGTGCGGAAGGAAGGGGAAAAGCTACTGTTGGAATTTGCATAATAGAACGTCCCAGTTTTGGTGCTCCTAAAATGCACAGCATCATAGACATGTTCACCAAAGGGGGCTTTATTGAGGTATCCTGCCCTTAAAGGGGAGTTCCATCCACAATTTCACTTTTTAAATATAAATACCCCTGTAATACACAAGCTTAAAGCGGAGGTTCACCCTAAAATATACCCTCTCCCATGTGATCCAGCATACTGGCGTCAGCGCCAGTATGCTGTTTTTTTTTTTTAAATCTCCCACTTACTGTGAAATCTTTAATTTTTATTTCTTTCCCCCGCGGTGGCTGACGCCTATACAGCTTGTCTAAGCTTCCGAAAATACCCGATTTAGGACTCGGGTATTTCCGGCGCAATGCGGCGCCTGCGCACAGACCTAGGTGCTGACTGCGCAGGCGACGTATTTCTCCGAGTTCTATTTCGGCTTTTTTCGGAGGGCGTGACGCGCCATAGCCATAGGACTCGGAGAAATACGGCGCCTGCGCAGTCAGCTCCTAGGCCTGTGCGCAGGCGCCGCATTGTGCCGGAAATACCCGAGTCCTAAATCTAGTATTTTTGGAAACTGTGACGCACTATACAGGCGCCATCCACCACGGGGGGAAAGAAATAAAAATTAAAGATTTCACAGTAAGTGGAGAATTAAAAAAAAAAAAACAGCATACTGGCGCTAACGCCAGTATGCTGAATCGCATGGGAGAGATTATATTGAGGGTGAACCTCCTCTTTAATGTATTCTAGTAAATTTAGTCTGTAAACTAAGGTCCGTTTTGTTAGGTTGTTACAGCATTTAAAATCTAGCAATAGACCGTGGGCATCTTAAGTGTGGGCATCATGAAGCCAGACTGTATGACTTCCTGGATTTCAGCTTTGCATATCTCGCACATGCTCAGTGCTGCACAAGCAATGTAATAGGTTTCAGTCAGGTTTGCAAGGACTACTGGGAAACATGATGCCTATCCCAGAAACCCTTGCAAATAGCCTTGTGGCTTAATAGCCTAGGCTAATAAGGAGGAGGAAGTAATGAAGGACTACAAAATAAAGGTATTTACAAGCAACAAAACAAATAAAAATTGTCCATTCTGAACACTATGAGATTAGGGCATGCAGCACAGACAAACATATAAAAATGGGTCGAACTCCACTTTAATAGTGTAATGATGTGGTTAATAGACACTGACGTTATCTCTTCACATCAATAACATCTGCCAGGGGAAGATCCGAAGCTAAAGGTCCATGGGTGTCGCATGACCTGCCTGAAGACATCTGTGTGTATTTGATATATGTGTATATATATATATATATATATATATATATATATATTAGGGCTGTGACTGATTAAAATTTTTGTGTTCGATTAATCGTTTTTTTTTAATCGTTTTTTTTTAATCGATTAATCGACTAATTTCGATTAATTAACGCACATACAGATACAACTACTTTTAGCTAATCTCCTTGCATTGCAACTCAGTTATTCAGTGGTAAATGTGATGGGGGCAGATGTGTATATTTTTGCAGTATGGGGGCAGATGAGTATATTACAGCATCTACCCCCATGCTGTAATATACACACACATCTGCCCCCATGCTGTAATATACACACACATCTGCCCCCATGCTGTAATATACACACACATCTGCCCCCATGCTGTAATATACACACACATCTGCCCCCATGCTGTAATATACACACACATCTGCCCCCATGCTGTAATATACACACACATCTGCCCCCATGCTGTAATATACACACACATCTGCCCCCATGCTGTAATATACACACACATCTGCCCCCATGCTGTAATATACACACACATCTGCCCCCATGCTGTAATATACACACACATCTGCCCCCATGCTGTAATATACACACACATCTGCCCCCATGCTGTAATATACACACACATCTGCCCCCATGCTGTAATATACACACACATCTGCCCCCATGCTGTAATATACACACACATCTGCCCCCATGCTGTAATATACACACACATCTGCCCCCATGCTGTAATATACACACACATCTGCCCCCATGCTGTAATATACACACACATCTGCCCCCATGCTGTAATATACACACACATCTGCCCCCATGCTGTAATATACACACACATCTGCCCCCGTGCTGTAATATACACACACATCTGCCCCCGTGCTGTAATATACACACACATCTGCCCCCGTGCTGTAATATACACACACATCTGCCCCCGTGCTGTAATATACACACACATCTGCCCCCGTGCTGTAATATACACACACATCTGCCCCCGTGCTGTAATATACACACACATCTGCCCCCGTGCTGTAATATACACACACATCTGCCCCCGTGCTGTAATATACACACACATCTGCCCCCGTGCTGTAATATACACACACATCTGCCCCCGTGCTGTAATATACACACACATCTGCCCCCGTGCTGTAATATACACACACATCTGCCCCCGTGCTGTAATATACACACACATCTGCCCCCGTGCTGTAATATACACACACATCTGCCCCCGTGCTGTAATATACACACACATCTGCCCCCGTGCTGTAATATACACACACATCTGCCCCCGTGCTGTAATATACACACACATCTGCCCCCGTGCTGTAATATACACACACATCTGCCCCCGTGCTGTAATATACACACACATCTGCCCCCGTGCTGTAATATACACACACATCTGCCCCCGTGCTGTAATATACACACACATCTGCCCCCGTGCTGTAATATACACACACATCTGCCCCCGTGCTGTAATATACACACACATCTGCCCCCGTGCTGTAATATACACACACATCTGCCCCCGTGCTGTAATATACACACACATCTGCCCCCGTGCTGTAATATACACACACATCTGCCCCCGTGCTGTAATATACACACACATCTGCCCCCGTGCTGTAATATACACACACATCTGCCCCCGTGCTGTAATATACACACACATCTGCCCCCGTGCTGTAATATACACACACATCTGCCCCCGTGCTGTAATATACACACACATCTGCCCCCGTGCTGTAATATACACACACATCTGCCCCCGTGCTGTAATATACACACACATCTGCCCCCGTGCTGTAATATACACACACATCTGCCCCCGTGCTGTAATATACACACACATCTGCCCCCGTGCTGTAATATACACACACATCTGCCCCCGTGCTGTAATATACACACACATCTGCCCCCGTGCTGTAATATACACACACATCTGCCCCCGTGCTGTAATATGCACACATCTGCCCCCGTGCTGTAATATGCACACATCTGCCCCCGTGCTGTAATATGCACACGTCTGCCCCCGTGCTGTAATATGCACACATCTGCCCCCGTGCTGTAATATGCACACGTCTGCCCCCGTGCTGTAATATGCACACGTCTGCCCCCGTGCTGTAATATGCACACGTCTGCCCCCGTGCTGTAATATGCACACGTCTGCCCCCGTGCTGTAATATGCACACGTCTGCCCCCGTGCTGTAATATGCACACGTCTGCCCCCGTGCTGTAATATGCACACGTCTGCCCCCGTGCTGTAATATGCACACGTCTGCCCCCGTGCTGTAATATGCACACGTCTGCCCCCGTGCTGTAATATGCACACGTCTGCCCCCGTGCTGTAATATGCACACGTCTGCCCCCGTGCTGTAATATGCACACGTCTGCCCCCGTGCTGTAATATGCACACGTCTGCCCCCGTGCTGTAATATGCACACGTCTGCCCCCGTGCTGTAATATGCACACGTCTGCCCCCGTGCTGTAATATGCACACGTCTGCCCCCGTGCTGTAATATGCACACGTCTGCCCCCGTGCTGTAATATGCACACGTCTGCCCCCGTGCTGTAATATGCACACGTCTGCCCCCGTGCTGTAATATGCACACGTCTGCCCCCGTGCTGTAATATGCACACGTCTGCCCCCGTGCTGTAATATGCACACGTCTGCCCCCGTGCTGTAATATGCACACGTCTGCCCCCGTGCTGTAATATGCACACGTCTGCCCCCGTGCTGTAATATGCACACGTCTGCCCCCGTGCTGTAATATGCACACGTCTGCCCCCGTGCTGTAATATGCACACGTCTGCCCCCGTGCTGTAATATGCACACGTCTGCCCCCGTGCTGTAATATGCACACGTCTGCCCCCGTGCTGTAATATGCACACGTCTGCCCCCGTGCTGTAATATGCACACGTCTGCCCCCGTGCTGTAATATGCACACGTCTGCCCCCGTGCTGTAATATGCACACGTCTGCCCCCGTGCTGTAATATGCACACGTCTGCCCCCGTGCTGTAATATGCACACGTCTGCCCCCGTGCTGTAATATGCACACGTCTGCCCCCGTGCTGTAATATGCACACGTCTGCCCCCGTGCTGTAATATGCACACGTCTGCCCCCGTGCTGTAATATGCACACGTCTGCCCCCGTGCTGTAATATGCACACGTCTGCCCCCGTGCTGTAATATGCACACGTCTGCCCCCGTGCTGTAATATGCACACGTCTGCCCCCGTGCTGTAATATGCACACGTCTGCCCCCGTGCTGTAATATGCACACGTCTGCCCCCGTGCTGTAATATGCACACGTCTGCCCCCGTGCTGTAATATGCACACGTCTGCCCCCGTGCTGTAATATGCACACGTCTGCCCCCGTGCTGTAATATGCACACGTCTGCCCCCGTGCTGTAATATGCACACGTCTGCCCCCGTGCTGTAATATGCACACGTCTGCCCCCGTGCTGTAATATGCACACGTCTGCCCCCGTGCTGTAATATGCACACGTCTGCCCCCGTGCTGTAATTTGCACACGTCTGCCCCCGTGCTGTAATTTGCACACGTCTGCCCCCGTGCTGTAATTTGCACACGTCTGCCCCCATGCTGTAATTTGCACACGTCTGCCCCCATGCTGTAATTTGCACACGTCTGCCCCCATGCTGTAATTTACACACGTCTGCCCCCATGCTGTAATTTACACACGTCTGCCCCCATGCTGTAATTTACACACGTCTGCCCCCATGCTGTAATTTACACACGTCTGCCCACATGCTGTAATTTACACATTTGCCCACATGCTTTAATATACACATCTGCCTCCCATACTGCAAGAATAAACACATCTGCCCCCATGTGTACATTACAGCATGGGGGGCAGATGTGTATATTCTTGCAGTATGGGGGCAGATGTGTATATTCTTGCAGTATGGGGGCAGATGTGTATATTAAAGCATGGGGGCAGATGTGTATATTACAGCATCTGCCCCCATGCTTTTCATATACACATATCTGCCCCCATGCTTTTCATATACACATATCTGCCCCTATGCTTTTCATATACACATATCTGCCCGCATTCCATACATGATGGTTGTCCTCTCTTACCTTCTTAAGGCAGGAGGACCCATCCGCAGAGTAGCCGACACTGACACGTGCACGATGCAAGCAGGTGGGCGGGTGATGACGTCAGCGCGCCGCTACTTGGTTGCCGCCGGGTGGACCAAGATGGCTGCGGCTCCAGAGCTAGGCCGAAGCCGCGGTCTTTCCTATCGGCGAGACCGCGGAGCTCACTCCGCGGATCGTCGATCAAATTTTTTTTAGTCGATCAAAGAAATTAACGATTAATGGAAAAATTAATCGTTAATTTCCGCAGCCCTAATATATATATATATATATAAATTTCGGTATACACACACTATTGTCAAAAGTATTGGGACACCTGCCTTTACCTGCACATGAACTTTAATGGCATCCCAGTCTTAGTCCATAAGGTTCAATATTGAGTTGGCCCGCCCTTTGCAGCTATAACAGCTTTAACTCTTCTGGGAAGGCTGCCCACAGGGTTTAGGAGTGTGTCTATGGGAATTTTTGACTACCGTATTTATCGGCGTATAACACGCACCCTAACTTTAAGAGAATAGTTTCAGGAAAAAAAAAATCCACAGCCCCCTGCATATAACACGCAGACACAGTTTACCCTCTATTTTCAGGGTAAAAAAGTGAGTGTTATATGCCAATAAATACAGTATTTATTCCAGAAGAGAATTTGTGAGGTCAGGCACTGATGTTGGATGGGATGGCCTTGATCACAGTCTCCACTCTAATTCATCCCAAAGGTCCACTGGTGTGCAGTCATGTTGGAACATGAAGCGGCCATCCCCAAACTGTTCCTACAAAGTTGGGAGCATGAAATTGTCCGAAATGTCTTGGTATGCTGACGCCTTAAGAATTCCATTCACTGGAACTAAGGGGCAGAGCCCAATCTCTGAAAAACAACCCCCCCCCCACCATAATCCCCCCCTCCACCTAATGATTTGGACCAGTGCACAACGCAAGGTCCATAAAGACATGGATAAATCAGTTTGGAGTGTGGAGGCACTGACACCAACACCTTTGGGATGAATTAGAGCAGAGATTGGGAGCAATGGAATTTTTGTTCAACATCAGTATCTGACCACACAAATGCGCGTCTAGAAGAACGATCCCATAGACACACTGCTAAACCTTGTGGACAGCTTTCTCTGAAGAGCTGAAGCTGTTATAGCTGCCAAGGGTGGGCCAAGTCAATATTGAACCCTAAGGACTAAGACGCCATTGAAGTTCATGTGCGTGTAAAGGCAGGCGCCCCAATACTTTTGACAATATGGTGTGTGTATGTGCATATATATGTGTGTGTATATAGTTGGGTTTTAAATACCCCTCCATCTTTGTTGTCTGGTCCCACTGTCCTGTTGCTGTGCCGGTTTTAGCCCCAGTCTCTAACCGCTTAGCAGCACCTTTTCTGAATCATGAAGTACTCATTATGATACCAACATGTGGCTTAGTAATGGCTGCAGCATTTAGGGGGAACTTGAATTCTTTACTTATACAAATAAATCTCTGAATACAGATATAATTGTGCAGTATAAACACAAATCAATACCCAGCTATAATATACTTGTGCAATGTGAGCAAAAGATCAACATTCATAGCAAATAAACATTTGACATACGGTAAATGAAACAATAAAGTTTTTATATATAATCCAAACTCCACTCAATATGCAGGTGCCTTAAAGTGCTCAGTGATGAATAAAAACATTAAAGTGCTCCAAAGTGCTTCCCCACATCCAAGCCTCTTACAAGATGAACATGATCTCGCAATTAAAGAGATCAAGTACACTTTTTCCCCAGTCGTCTTCAAACAGGAAACACATTGGCACTTTTTATTTTTTAAACCATCCCTCAGGTCCCTGGGCATTTTTTTTTTCCGGTGGGGGCATGTTGCCTAAAGGAACGCCGGAGGCTCCATCAACCAAGGGCTTCTCCCGGGGGGGGGGGGGTTGTCAGTATCTGTGCTGCGGGGGCTGCCTTACCCAGTCAGTTGGGGGAGGAGGTTGGGTGTGTGGCTGCAGTTATCCCTCAGCAGCGGGTGGGAGGTGATCTCCCTCTGAGCTTAGGTCGGGATGAGAGGTGGCGGTGTGAGCATCCCCTTGGCGGCTCTGGCGGAGGGGGATGGGTGGTTGCCATCTGCAGCCAGGTGCCGCTTGAGTGGCCCAACCCCTTGAAGGCGCAGGTAGGAAGAAATGGCTGGGTGGTACTAAATGTGGGCGCTGCTGTTGGGGACAGCTTGAGCACCACACAAGCCAGAGGATGCAGGCAGATGAGGATTTTGCTGTCTGCACAACCTCCATGGGTAGCATGTACCAGCAGGACACAGGTAGGCACCAGGTGGTCACTTTTTTGTGTCACTTTTTTGTGTCTAGTGGTGAGACAGAGCATCTGGGTGGTGGTACGTATCGGTCTGGGGCACGGCAGGAGTTTTAGTGGTGTGTCACATGGTGAGCATTTCCATGGAGTGGAGCACTGCCATGGCTCCTGTCTTTATTTCTTTGGCAGGCTAAGTCGCTTAAAGCGGAGGTTCACCCTAAATATAAGATCTCCCATGTGATTCAGCATACTGGCGTCAGCGCCAGTATGCTGTTTTTTTTTTTTTTTTTAATCCCACACTTACTGTATTATCCTGTAATTTCATTTTTTTCCCCCGCGGTGGACGGCGCCAGTACAGCGCGTCACATCTTCCGAAAATACCCAATATGGACTTGGGTAATCTCGGCGAAAATGCGGCGCCTGCGCACAGACCTAGGAGCTGACTGCGCAGGCGCCGTATTTCTCTGAGTCCTATTTCGGAGGGCGTGACGCGCCATAGCCGTAGGACTCGGAGAAATACGGCGCCTGCGCAGTCAGCTCCTAGGTCTGTGCGCAGGCGCCGCATTTTCGCCGAGATTACCCAAGTCCATATTGGGTATTTTCGGAAGATGTGACGCGCTGTACTGGCGCCGTCCACCGCGGGGGAAAAAAATGAAATTACAGGATAATACAGTAAGTGTGGGATTAAAAAAAAAAAAAAAAACAGCATACTGGCGCTGACGCCAGTATGCTGAATCACATGGGAGATCTTATATTTAGGGTGAACCTCCACTTTAAAGATCCTAAACCTGTTTCCATGAAGCATTGTGCCAAGTGTGGAACGAAGATGACTTCAAAGTACACAGAGCCGCTTTGTAAAACTTGCGTTGGCTAGTTAAGAAGGAAAGAGGCAGATACCCTTTACGCTAACTTTTTTTGGGTCTGTGAAGTAAGAAATTACCTCTCGTACCTTTTAAGGAGTTTATTTAAGAAACTGACTTCAGACATTAAAACTCCAGCTGCTCATATCGGTCATCCCTTTCCTATAGCTTCAACAAAGTCGGTAGCATATGGGTCTCAGGACAGTGTGGGGGACGGGGCGGTAAAGCCTTGCAACCAGTGACGCCGGCACAGCCAGCTCAGATTCGGAACAGGAAGAAAGTAAAGAGGAGGGAAAAAGGGGCCCGAAATTTAAGTTGCCCTTAGATGTAAAGGACCTTCTAGGGGCCATTTATGACACTTTGGAAATTAAGGAAGATAAGGGTCTTCCTTTCAAACATGAGTTGATGTATCGGGGTCTGCAGAAAAAGAAGTCTTGAGTATTCCCAGTGCACCAAGTAATGTCTGATATGGTAAGGGAAGAATGGACGGACCCTGAGAAGAAACCGTTTTTTGGCAGCCAATCACAAAAGGAGGTTTCTGTTTGATGACAAGCAGTGTGGAACAAAAATCCAAAACTGGATGTTACCTTGTCAAAAGTATCCACGAGGTGTATAATGGTGGCCGCTGCCGATGACTTCTATGTAGCGAACTGTGGTCGTGTCACTTTCAGTTTTGGACACTCTCGTCCGCAGAATGTAGGGCGTCCCAGACATATTGCTGAACATACCATTTTAATCTATAGCACCAATGTTTGTGCGTGTTTAACCTTTGCCTAAATAAATACTTGGATTTGGATTTACACTGAGGTGCCTTTCTGTCCATCCATCCTTATGTGAATGTACCCAGTGACCAGACTGGATGCAGAACAAGGATCAGAAGCGCCTTTTGTGTGGATTCGGCCAATCCCCAGTAGATGTCCACTTGCGACGAAACGCGCAGGATACCGGTGACGTCATTGCGCTATTCCTTCGTTGACGATGGTGTGACGAACAATACAGGAAATAGGGAGAAGCAAATGGGGACGCCGCGGCTCTTATGACACAATTGCTGAACATTATACTTCGCTCCTGTAAGTGCAATATATTTTTATTTTAAATTATCTGAATCAACATACTGCACTATGGAAGCTTTAGTTCTTTATTTTTGAGCAACATTGGAATACTAGCTGCCGTTCCAGGTATAACTATTGGTTTTGGGGAGACCCATTTCCCTGGACTTGGTGAGGCTGTAATCCGTAGTCACGGCTTTTTGGTAAGCAGGCTACCATAGACTTGAGTGTTTGATCTGGACACACGTTTAATTTATGGGAAGATTGGTGTCACTACCTGCCTTTCCTGCAATCCGTCTTGGTCTATTTTTGGAAGTTAACTCTTCACGGACTTATTCTAATCAGAATGTGTTTTTAGTTTTCTCTTTTCAAACACTTTTTTTTTTTAATTTTTCCCGTAAATTTTGTAATCCTAAAGAGAGTATGGGAGACTAGTGTTGCCAGCTTGAAACCTGCTTTAGCCACAATGTGCGTAGAAAGGAACCTTGATTTCTGGCTATCCCATCTACAGGATCACGTTAAGAATGGCACCCCTAGGGGGGAGATCCTCATCCTCTAAAGCCGTGGGGTACATAGCTTATGCATCCTCAGAATCCTGTAAAGCTTGCTGCAAGGGCCTCGCAGTGGCAGCAAGAAGAGCTCCGTGACTCAAAACCTGGTCCGGGGATTCAACATCCAAGTTGAAATTGTGTAATCTTTCCTTTTTCAGAGATACTTTGTTTGAATCGTGGTTGGATGAAGTTCTAGAGAGGACGGCGGACAGGAAAAGATCCTTTCCTACCGAGAAATTAATGCCTGCTCAAAGAAGGTTGTTTCGTGGACAAAAGGAGTGATCTCAGGAAGAGAGGAAGTATCGGCCCTAAAAACAATGGACAGGTCATAAAGAAAAACAGAAGAGCAACATTCTCTTTGGCTCTTCTGGCCAAACCTCAAAACAGTGACTGCAGGATGCCAGTGGGAGGAAGATTGCCTACCTTTCTAGTTCAAAGGCAAAAGATGACAGCCAACGAGTACGTTTTGAACACCATCGCCAAGGCTTACGCTTTGGAATTCAACTTTGTTCCCCAGAGTGGTTTCTCCTGATGAAGCCTTCAAAGGATCTCAAAAAGGCCCAACTGCTTCCCCTTCTCCTTGGAGAAATGGTAGACCAGGAGGTCCTTATTCCAGTCCCAGAAGAGGAAAGGGGCTTTGAATTTGAAACCCTTGAACCAAGCAATTCATTACAAAAGATTCCGCATGGAGTAGATTTTTTTTTCAGTAAAGAACATTCTTCAACCAAAAGTGTTCATGGTATACATGGACGCCTATCTCCAGAACCCAATTCGGCAAAGCTCCCAAAGATACTTAAGGTTGGCAGTGGAGATAGACGGGAAGGAACACCACTTCCAGAGCAGGGCTCTCCCCTTCAGTCTATCCCCATCACCAAGTTATTAGCAGGAGCCCAGGCACCTCTGAGGTTGTAGCAGACAGTCCCTTATCGTAGGCCCAACAAAAGCACAGCTATCAAAAATCAACATCAGCAATGGCTGAAGTCACTGGGGTGGATATTTAATCTCAACGAGTGAAACCTTTGTCCACCCAAGACCCCTACAAGCCTTTCTTCTACAGGAACAGGGTCAGGAGGACCTAGACAAGACTGTTCTTTTTCTGACAGCAGTGAAGAAGGCACTGTGGTTTTGGAGAAACCACACAAATTGACATCAGGGCTTTGCCTAATCTTTTCTAGTCTCTCGTAAACTGATGACAGATGCAAGCAGATGAGGGTGGGGGGCCTATCTGACAGACCAGCCAGCCCAGGGGAAATGAACCCCAGAGGAAGCCCAAAATTCCTCAAATTGGAGGAAGCTTAAGGCAGTGGCCAGAGCAATCTTATTTTCAAGACCAGTTAAGGGAACACCATGTCCTAATCCTATCAGACAATTCAACTACAGTGGCATATGTGAACAAGCAAGGGGTTACCAGAAACCCAACCTTGATGAAGATTTTGAATTGGATATGCATTTGGGCAGAAAAGAATCTACTATCTTTGACAGCGGGTCACCTTAAAAGGGACCACAAGTAAGTGGTGGACTTCCTCAGTCACCTGGAAATATCACAAGAAGGGTGGTAATTACATCTGGAAGCTTTCGCTGAGATCACAGCATGTTTGGGTATGCTAGAAATAGACCTCTTTGCTTCTCACAAGAATGCCAAGCTGGATCTTTTCTATTTGTTATACCTGTGAGATGCAGGCTTGGGGATTGACACTCTTTATAATCCCTGGGGATTCGGGGAGTGTTATGCCTTCCTCCCCCAGTGCATATGATTCCCCTGATTTCTAAGCAATTTCATGCAGGAACAGATGTTAATTCTGATCGCATCATACTAGCCAAAGAGGGCTTGTTCTCTTAGCTACTTTTCCTTTCACCAGACCAACCCTGGGTGCTTCCTCTCAGGAAAGACCTGATTCGTCAGGGGCCCTTATGTGGTCTCAGACGGGAACGTTTCAACTGGACGCCCTGGGTACTGAAGAGGACATCCTGAGGGCGAAAGGGCTAACACTAGAGCCATTTCCAAAAAAAAATGTGGAAGAAATTTTTTATTTTGTACATGGGGAAAAAAATAGACTAAATATGGACACACCAACTATCTTAGCATTTTTACAGCAAGGGGCTGATAAATGTCTAACGCTCAGTACCCTAAAGGTACAAATATCAGCCATGTCGGTGTATCTTGAATGGACTTTGCAAGAAGACCATCTGACCCTAGTCTAGTGCATACTCCCAAGGGCTGCCCTGGAAGACTGGGGGAAAACCAGAATTAGACTTACTGTTTTCAGTAGTCTTCCAGGACAGCATGTTTCCACTCTAAAGTATGATCTGTTGTGGGGTGGTGGTGTTCTGTATGTTTTTCAGAATCTGTCCTTCGGTTCTCGCGGATGACTGGCCATGAACCTGAGGGTAGAAAAAGTGGCAATGTGTTTCCTGTTTTTTGGGAGAAGCTCCATCTCTCAAGAGCTGTCCTGGAATTACCGGTAAGTCTAACTCCAGTTTTACAGTCCACAAAACAATGTTTTCATGGTGCAGACTCCCGATGTGTCTGTGACCCTGTTACTGTATTGCAGCAAAGGTGTCCCCACACAGGAACCACTTCAGCAGCCCTCAGACTCCAACCCCCTCACAGTTCAGACCAAGGAACATTAAAAACCAGAAAAAAGGAAAAGCTTCATAGTGCAAAAAATATATATATTAAATGGCTGTTGCACTTAGTGTATGAGAAGTAACAAGCGATGTACAGGTTTACAAAGCATGGCGTGGGACATGCCGGCGCACCAGTGTGCAATGATGTCGCCAATCCAGCTTCACCCGATGTGTTTTGTCATTTTCTATCTGTTTTCAGAGATTTATGTGTATACATTTAGGCCTAGATTCAGAAAGGAGATACGTTGGCGTATCTCAAGATACACCGCGTAACTTCTAAGATGCGCCGGCGTATCTTTTTTCTGTATTCAGAAAACAAGATATGCCGGAATTTACCTGAGATACGAGCGGCGTAAGTCTCTTACGCCGTTGTATCTTAGTTGCATATTTACGCTGGCCCCTAGGTGGCGCTTCCGTCGATTTACGTGTCGGATATGCAAATTCGGTAGATACGCCGATTCACGAACACATGCGCACTGCGATACGTCCACGAACGGAGCATGCGCCGTTCGTTAGACACGTCATTTACGTGGGGTCACGGCTCATTTGAATACTACACGCCCACCTCCTTCCTATTTTGAATTACGCAGGCTTACGCCGGACCAGATACGCTAGGCCGCCGTAACTTAAGGCGCAGGTTCTTTCTGAATACGGTACGCCCAGCTCTAGGTGTTCCTTTAATTGGAAATACTTCAGGTGTGTTTAACTTGTTTTTCTCAATTCCTAAGACCATGTCCACTCATTGGTTCAAAGCAGGGCAGTACTGGTTGTCGCTAGTCTTAGTGTAATGCTTCATTAGTAGAGAGATACTGATTTTATTTTTTTTGCCTTTTATGGTGATCAAAAATTCATCAGGTTCAGGTCTTTATTATTTAGGTATTACAATTTTATTTTATTTTTTTGGATAGAGTAGTGAATGGTTAGGACCCCCTGACCCCCACCTTTTTTTTGTTCTCTCTCTGTTTTCGTTTAAAAGATTTTATTGGTATTTCAGAATAAATAACATAGTAAACATATAATTAAATGTAGATAAAATAAAGTATCATAGGTAGTAGAATTGTAATATCAAATGAGAGAAAACAAGAATAGCAACAACATCAGTACATATTTTTGTTTAAAATTAAAGTACATGTTAACTTATACATCAGTAGTTTTCGAACTTTGGGGCAACAAAAACAAGAGAATAAAAATTGGAAATCATGGAATGAATCTAAAATAACAACATTAAATTAGAAATGTAATAAGGGTAAGAGGGGAAGGAAGTAGGGGAAGATAAAAAAAAATAAATAAAGAAAAGAATTATCACCTCAAGTCTGATTCGAGGAAGGCTGAAGAGACATTGCCTTAAATTCATCAGTTTTAGTAAAGAGTGTCCAGCAAGCCCATTTTTCGTAAAACTCCGTGGGAGAGTCTTTAGCCTGTAGAATTAGGTCTTCCATTTCAGCTATTCTGTCAATCTGTTGGAACCATTCAGACAAGCTAGGAGGAGATGTGTTTTTCCGATGGGTAGGGATACACAGTTTGGCTGCATTTATTAAATGTATTAACATAGTGTTTTTGTAAGTAGAATGAGGTAAGGCGGTATGATGAAGTAGGTATTGTGCTGCCGTAAACTCCAGGGAAAAAGTGGTGATAAGGGAGATAATACGGTGTACTTCTTTCCAAAATGCTTGTATAAGGGGACAATCCCACCAGACGTGTAGGAGAGTTCATATCGAGTTTTTACAGCGCCAGCATATTTAGAGTTGGGCCCGTGAGGGGGTGAATGTTATTTTCGCGAGGTATTTTTCGAGGGTTAGTCCAAGGAAGTTGGTGTAATGGGAATTTAGAGGATAATTTTTCGAGATTTACCCAGTCTTTAGAATTTTCGTGAGCATGCCAGTCAATAATGCGGGATAGGTGACAAGACCAGTTCTTTCTCTGTTTTGAGTTTAAAAAATGTCCTGTCCCAGAGACCCAACAGGGATGGAAACATCCCCTCTTGGAGAACTGGCACTATGTCTATATGAAAGTGTTTGCCCTTACCCTTCTGGCCCTGTTGACAGCTATTGGATTTGGCAAACTTTGGATTCCCCTTCCCTTTCTGTACTAGATACAAGGATTACCAGGATAAATGGAGAGGGTGAATCTCCTCAATGAGGGCACAGGCAGCATGTACCACCCTCTATCCAAAATTAAGTGTTTGGGTTTTTATGAAATTTAGGGCAAGTAGTCAATGGATTAAAATAATTGTGACCATCATCTAAGCTTGTATACTGTGAATGTACCTGGACTTACCTTTTGGGCTCCCAATTAGGGCAGATTCATACAGATTTCAGGGGCCAGGCACTGCCATCAACAGCTCTGTTTGGTTAAACATTGTACACTTTAATTGCCAACCTTTAGATAAAACAGAACCTGGTAAAGTTTAGGAGGTTTCTTCAGATATGCCCAGAAAGGGTAATTTTGCTGGCCTTCAGAGGGGGGCCGAACTGACCATTGGGAGTAGAAATTGTCCTGGCATTAGTGAAATTAATGCATCATTGGTGTTTGGGGGAGGAATAGTGCTCCATTGTTGTCCGTGGGAGAAATAGTTACCCATCGTTGGTGTCGGTAGGAAAAAAAAGTGCCCCATCAGTATCTGTGGAAGGAATAGTGCCCTGCTGTTGGTGTCAGTAGGAGGAATAGTATCTTGTTTGTTAGTGTCAGTAGGAGGAAAAGTCCCCTATTGTTGGTGTCAGTGGGAGGAATAATGCCCCATTGTTGGTGTCAAAGGGGTGAATAATGCCCCCCTGTTGGTGGGAGGAAAAGCGCCCCATTGTTGGTGTCAGTAGGAGGAATAGTGCCCCGTTGTCAGGGTCAGTGGGAGAAATAGTGCCCCATTGTTGGGATCAGTGGAAAGAATAGTGCTCCATTGTTTGGGTCAGTGGGAAGAACAGTGCCCTGTTGGGGTCAGTGGGAGGACTAGTGCACCATTATTGGTGTCGGATGAAGGAATAGTGGTTGGTTGGCGTCAGTGGATGGAATAGTACCCCATGGTTGGTGTCGGTGAGAGGAATAGAGCCCCATCATTGGTGTCAGTGGGAGGAGTAGTATCCCATAGTTGGTGTCAGTGGTAAGAATAGTGTCCATTGTTGATGTTAGTAGCAGGAATTATGACCCATTGTTAGGGTAAGTGAGAGGAATAGTGTCTTGTATCAAGGGAAGGATAAAGGATCTAGGTGCCACATCCAGCCCCAGGGCCACAGTTTAAAGACCACTGCCATAGAGTAAACTATCTGGATCTTGAAATCTGTATTATTATGTTCATCTGATGTCTTGTGCCAAAGCAAGTGTTCACAGTTAAATCTTTTGGGAAAGAAATGCTGTTTCTTTTTCTGCTGCTTTCTGGATGTTGTATTTATTTCCTTTCCAGATTCCGATGGCAGTGCGAACGGAAGTGACGATGGGTCAAAAGATAGCGAAGGTTCCGACAGTGACTCGGAAGACAGCCTAAAGGAGGAAACCATGGCTGCTGTAGCGAAGAAAGAAGCGAAAGATGCTGGTAGGGCAGATGAAGCCACAGAAACTCAGGAAAAGCTGAAAGAGGAGGAGCTGACCAAGGAAGAGACCAAGAAAGAGGAGAGTGAGAGGCTTCGGAAAAAAAAGGCAAGAACCAGTGAGGTAGAGGTTGTCGCTGATGACCAAAATAACGAGCCTAAAAAATGGAACCTGCGCAGGAACCGACCAATGCTGGACTTCATCACTATGGATGAGTTAAACGCCATGGATGATTATGACAGCGAGGATGACAATGACTGGAGGCCAACCATGGGTAAGAGAAAAGGAAAGTCCTCTACTGGTGATGGCAGCGACGGGGAAGATGATGATGATGATGAGGATGATGGAAGCGAGGGAGGGTCGAGCCATCATGGCGACAATAAAGATGACAGCAGCTCGAGCGAAGACGAGCAGAAGAAGAAGAAAATCAAGATTCCCAGTAGGAACAGTGGAGATGATGAGGAGCTGACGAATGACAGCTTGACGTTGTCTCAGAGCAAAAGTAATGAGGTAATTTGTAACTTCTCACGACAGGTTGATGGAAATGTGTAAAAATGGTTTTGACTCTGCCAAGAATAAAACGGCATTGTGTACTGTGATATGAAATTGCAAATAAGGAACACAGTGGCACCACATCCAAATTCAAGAAATGAGACCCAAAATAGAAAGAAATGTGGTCTTTACAGTGTCAACCAGAACCTGAGAAAAATATGCAAGATTTTATTTCACATCATAACACTAAAAGGTTATATTAAAACACGATATACAAGCGAGTAAATATAAAAGGGGTTTCTCCGAAAGAGCGCTAATTCTGCTTGGCTCAATATACCACATAAATATAAGAACATAAAGCTGTTATAGACATTGCGTTGTAACAAAACAGGGCCCGAAAAGATGGAAGGTCTCGACGTGTTTCCCAACTTGTTCCCTTGGAAAGCCTAATGTTCCAGGGAGTAGATCACAGATTAATACATTACATGTATATGCAATCATACTAACCAAAAAGCAATATACAGGTATTATATACTCACATATTAGAACAAACATGACCATGTATGTATAGTGCTGCATCCAGTGGGGAGATACCCAGAACAGAGGAAAAGGTGCCACTGGTTATCTCCCCATTGGATGCAGCGATACATACATGGTTATATGTGTCCTAATATAATAATACCTGTATTTAACTTTTTGATTAGTATGTAGATGATTGCATATACATGTAATGTGATCTGTGATCTACTCCCTGGCACATGGTCTCCTGATGAAGCAATCAAGTTCCCGAAACACGTCAAGACTGAAATTTCTTCTTACATTTCTGGCCCTGTTTTGTTACATTGAAATGTCCAATGTATACCTTTATGCTCTTAGATGTATGTGTTTTTTTTTTTGGCCCAGGATTAGCGTTCTTTCAGGGAAACCCCTTTTTATATTTACTCGCTTGCATATAGTGTTTTGAAATAACCTTTTAGTGTTATGTAAAATTAAATCGTGTGGTTTTAATACTTGCATATGTTTCTCCTTTTTTTTCTGGGGCTATGATTAATACAGTAAAGTAAAAAAAAAAACAAAGTTTTTCAAAACGTCATTTGAAATGATGGTGTGTGGGCTTCACATCGGTTTTTATCTTCTGAAAAAACGACAAAAAAAATTTGATCATGCTGCATTTTTTAACTCGGTTTTTAAAAATGTCGTTTTTTGGGTTGTAAAAAATGATCGTGTGTGGGCTAAAACGACGTTAAAAACGACGTTTTAAACCTGCACATGCTCAGAAGCAAGTTAGGAGACGGGAGCTTGAATGGAACTTCCCCTTAGAGTGCCAGTGTACGTCACCGCGCTTTGCTCATTATTTTTTTTTAAATAATGGTGTGTGGGAAACATCGTTTTTAGGGCTCATTTCCACTGGCGTTTTTACAGCCACTTTTCTGAGCTTTTTTTTGCAGCTTAAAAACGCCTGTCCATGTTAGTCTATGGCATCATGCCCACCATGACGTTTTTGAGCTGTAGATAGCTAAGCTGCAAAAAAAACGCGGGGCCAGTGCGTTCTGAAGCTCCAGCAATAGAGCTGTAAAAACGCCAGACATAAAAAAAAACGCTCAAAAACGCGCACAAACGCTCAAAAACGCGGCCGTGGCGTTTTTAAAGCTCCAGCTCTAAAATAAACATGGACAGGCGTTTTTAAGCTGTAAAAACGCCAGTGGAAATGAAGCCTAAATGATGAAGTTGGAAAAACAACGTTTTTTCTACATGCTGAAAAACTATGTTTTTTTTCCATGCCGAAAAACGATCGCGTGTACGCAGCATTAAAGTTGAGAAAACATCACTGCCAGCCCCTTCTCATACACCGCTTTTCTTGTGTCACTCTCAATGTAAATCAAAGCTTCTAAATGCCTCAATTAACGTCTGTTTTTTTTCATGGGCCTGGTCATGTGACTGTTCTCCTCTGATGTTTTAATTGACGGTCACGTGACCGCTATCCTCCAATCAAAAACTATTCTTGAGGAGGAGGCAGAGCGGGAGGAGGGCGGCCATAAGGAGCGATGTTAATTGAGGTATTTCGATTCTTCAATTTACATTGAGAGTGACACAAGAGGAGCGGTGTATGAGAAAAGGCTGGCAGTAATGTTTTCTTAACCTTAATATATGCTGGTAGTGCTGTCCCAGGACCAGGAGAGGCGGGGCAAATGGCCTGACACCCCCCCCCCCCCCAATCAACGTGTAGCAACCGGGGCGGACTACCTGATCCTCGCCCCTGTTGGTAAAAAAAAAAAATATCGATGTATAACACACAGGTACTGTTTACCCCTCTATTTTCAGGGGAAAAAACTGCGTGTTATACGCCTATAAATACGGTCATTTAAATTTCATCCTGTTCTCACAAATAACAGACAACTGAATGATTGATTATAAGGAGGGACATCCATCTAGGTTTCAGTTGAATAGAAGATGCAAAAAAAAAAAGGAGCAAAAAACAGTGTTGAACTTTTCGTATTAGAAGGTCTAGAAAGCAAAATTATACAGTGGACACTGTAATTTAAAGAACCTACATTTTTTTTTAATTTTTCCACACATGTCCCTGTTCTGCCTCTCGTGCCCTAGAGATCGCTCACGGCCGGTGGTCACGAGCATCGGCACCCCCGCCGGAAAAAAACGAAAACAGATACGGGTGTCAATTTTTAATCCGTTTTTCATCTGTTTAAAAAAATGTATTTTCTTAAACGACTCGACTGAACTAAAAAATTGAACGCCCGTGTTTTTGCTTTTGTCTTACATTTGGGTTGTGGTGGTGCTAAGCTTATCAGTTATACCCATTATTTTCTAGCCTGGACCGTGGGTAAGTGTGTGCACTGCAAATTGCAGTACACTGTAATCACTGAACTGCATTATCTCCACCTCTTCTCTCCCCCATCTGTCTCCCTCCCCCTCGCCTGTTCTTTTAAGACATTCACAATTTACTTTCACTTTCAGTTAGGCAGGTAATATACGTGCAAGGAGACCAGCTGGGGGCTCAGATTTCTATAACCAATAGTGCCAGCCTTCCCCTGCATGCATCCGTAATATAACCAGCACTGGGTCCTAATAGACTTCCGCCGCTGCCAAGGAGACAGATGCCAGACCAGCACTGTCAATAGCAGAGACAGGGCAGCTGGGGAACCCCACAGTGGCAGAACACCAGACAATCTTTGCAAACCCGAGAGTTCTCCCACTGCTTTGGACCCTTCTATGCAATATAACAAATAGTTGCTTTTTGGTTTAATACTGCTTTAAATTTAGGCATTCAGATTGAAGCTGTTCTTTTCTTTGCTCATATAGGTCCTTGCGCTCCCTCCCGCCCCACTATAGGCTCCCCTTCTGCATCTTTTTTCATTTACTTACCTATTTTCTCAGGTCTTCAGGCCATGTGATGCTTTAGGTCTCTTCCATAAAGTTCTAAGCAGCATCCAGAATGATCGAATTTTGCTATTTTCAGGATTCTCTTATTCTGGAGAAGAGTGAACGGTGGTGTTCTCAGAAGATGGACCATGTGTTAATATGTTGTGTGTGTCTGGGAGATAACAGCGAAGACGCAGATGAAATAATACAGTGTGACAATTGTGGCATAACCGTCCATGAAGGTAAGGGGGAGCTATGCTATCTCTCTGTTGTCATCTCTTCTTGTATATCTGAATCCACAATCATAATACAACCAGTCTACTGTCAATGTTCCTGGGGCAGATGCAAGGCCTGGCTCCTCTATTCAGCAGGGTTGCCAACAAATTTACAGACATTTTGTAAAAAAAAATGTCCGTCAATGTCGGTTTCAGGCATTGGCTGCCTGTAAAAAAAAAGAAAAATATGGCCACAGGCTGGCTTTAGAACTGTGCATGTCATGTTTCGCTGGTAAAACAAAAAATTGTGGGAGGTTGGCATCCCTGCTATTTGGTTCTGTGTTTGCTTTGGGCACATTGTATGCAGTTGCCGGGCAGCCCCACTTACTTTAATAGGTTGTAGTGCCTGGCGACAGCGATGGGGCATATAATTCCTGCCAAAAGCAAATTATCACGGCTGGGGCATGCGTACTCCACTAGCTGCTGCCTTTGCAGCTAAAGGAGGTAGTGGTTGGGGAGAGATAAAATGCAGATGTATTGCAGAGGTATACTGAATGGTGGAACCTTGGATTACGAGCATAACCTGTTCCAGGAGAATGCTTGTAATCCAAAGCACTTTTATATCAAAGCGAGTTTCCCCATAGAAGTCAATGGAAACAAAGATAATTCGTCCCGCATTGACTTCTATGACATGCAATACCGCATGTGGCCAGAAGTAGGGGTGGGCGCCGGAGAGCCTCGGAAATACTTGGGCGCAGCTCGGCTGATCTCAGAAACCCTCGGAAAGGTTCAGGAACTAGTATTTCCGAGTGATTCCGAGTATTTTGGAATGGCTCTGAACTGTTCCAAGTGTCACTGGCACCCCTCTGGCCAAATATGGTATTGTAACGGTCAGGGGTTAATGCTGTTTTAGATATTCCATTCCACCAACCCACGACAGCTTATCGACACTCCACAATTCGGCAGACGCACATGACCCATAGGATTCCCCAGAAAACGAGACGCACAGCTCTGTTCTCTGGTTCCAAACGGGTAGATACTTTAATGGTAAACTCAGGTTTTTATACAGTTAGAAACCCCAAGGAACAATGACTTAACTCCACCCACAACATGACACAAGGAGCTCAATACACATCTTGAGGAGACAGACCTACTTTCTCCGAGATAATCTACATGAGCGAATTACTAATCATTAACCCAGACAAGGTGACTCTGAGATGAGCTCTTCTCACCTGCTGTACAATACACATTTATCATCAATCGAAATTCACACAATACATTGTCAATTAGCAAGAATGAAAGGTTCTTGAGCCAGACTAAGGTTCATTTACATGACAGTAGCAGACGACATTAAACACCTTAACATTCTGTATTCCCACATTGAATAAATCACTCTTTTTATTGACCGGTTGGGTTTAGAATCAACAACCTGTAATATTTCAAGATATCCTGGAATACATTGTGAATTATCATTACTGTCCCATCTCCTCTAATCAGAGATATAATTTCTCAGTCATCCTATGCCCCTAGTGGACATAGGATGACCCTAGACACAAGAGTCATTGGTGAAGCTGAAACAGGAGTACCCCACACCCTTCAAGAGCCTCTGGGTCCCACGGGCCAATTCCATTACACACACCCCATTAGCTTGAATTCTGCTTGTTTTGCGAGACAACACTCGCAAACCGAGTCAGAATTAAAAAAAATAAGCTGCTCGTTATTCAAACTGCTCGTTAACCGCATTACTCATAAACCAAGGTTCCACTGTACACTTTAATGTGGTTGTAAATCGCTGGTGATTAAAAAATAAATACAAAAATTCCCTGCAAGGCAATGTCCTTTTGTGCTAGTATGCATTGCATACTAGCACATGATGATAGATTTACCTTAGAAGGAAGCCCTGGAGTGCCGCAATGTCACCGCTGAGATGGCTGACATCTTCCCCCGGTCTTCCTTCTGTGTTGGCGGTCTCCGGCTACACGAGTGGCCAGGGGAGCAATGATGTCACTCCCACGCATGCACATGGGAGCCGCTGTTTCCGGCACTGTAAGCCGGGTGTTCAGAGCACGTGTCGGTGATATCACTGGCTGCATGCGCGCTGAATATGTCCTAAACGGTGCAAGTTTAGGAGATATTCACAGTACCTACAGATGAGCCTTATTATAGGCTTACCTGTAGGTACAAGTGGCAGTACAGAATTTACTACAACTTTAACCACTTAAGCCCTGGGAGGTTTTATCTCCTTCATGACAGGTCATTTTATTGCGATATAGCACTGCGTTACTTTAACTGACAATTGTGCAGTCGTGCGACACTGCACACAAAAAAAATGATGTCCCTTTTCCCCCACAAATAGCTACAAACTATATTTTTTACTTTCTGCTATAAAACATTCCCCCCCAAAAATAAAAATAAAATGTAATTTTATTCATAATTTTAGGCCAATATGTTTTTTCTTCTACATATTTTTGGTAAAAACAAAAAATCCCAGTAAGCGTATATTGATTGTTTTGCGCAAAAGTTATATTATCTACATACTATGGGATATTTTTATGGATTTTTTTACTATTAATGGTGGCAATCAGTGATTTTTGGCAGTTGCGGCGGACAAATCGGACACTAAGTGACATTTTTTTGGGGACCAGTGACACCAATACAGTGCTAAAAAACACAAAATCACCATCTACCTTTCTCACAGAACGGTGCCCTGCCTCACAGCGGGAGTGGGTCGCCGGTGGCGCATGCCCCAGACGCTAAGCACGAAATGACATACAGGTATGCGATTTTGTGCAGGAAGGCCGCCCTGCCGCAGTATATCTGTGTGAGGAGCGGTCCTCAAGTGGTTAAAGTGGTTATAAACCCTTACAGATACCCAGTGAAGTGACTGGCCTCAGGTGATGCTCAGAGATTAAACAAATTATCTACGGCAGTCTTTCTCCTACATCCATTTAAAGTGCTGAATTTACACAGAATCGCTCAGTTCTAAAAAGCAGGGGGCGGAGAACTGAAGTTTAATCAGTGAGGAGAACTCTGAGAGTGGATTGGAGGGAAGGGGGACATACCCCCTGCACAAAGGAATGGAGCGGAGGCTGGAGCTCCCTCCCCTGCCACATTTGTTTCTCTTAATGTCAGGAACATTTGTCAGAAGTGACTCGTGCAGATAGCAGAGGAAGGAAGCAGCTGACAGAAATTACACTTAGTGCTTTGGATTGAGACGATACACACTATAAAGCAGGGCTTGACAAATAATGAATATGAAAGTGGTGTTCAAACCACACAAGTGAGGTATCGCCGCGATTGGTAGAGCAAGAGAAATAATTCTATCCCTAGACCTCCCCTGTAACTCAAAACATGCAACCTGTAGAATTTTTTAAACGTCGCCATTCTGCGAGCGGACGCAATTTTGAAGCGTGACATGTTAGGTATCAATTTACTCGGCGTAACATCATCTTTCACAATATATAAACAAATAAATTGGGATAACTTTACTGTTGTCTTATTTTATAATTAAAAAAAGTGTATTTTTCCCCAAAAAAGTGCGCTTGTAAGACCGCTGCGCAAATACGGTTTGACAGAAAGTATTGCAACGACCGCCATTTTATTCTCTAGGGTGTTAGAATCAAAAATGATATATAATGTTTGGGGGTTCTAAGTAAAATGAAGGAGATCGACAGGCAGGGGAAGCTCCATTGGCATTGCTGGTTGTCTTGTCATACCAATGGTCACCACACGCTAGGTCGCTAATTCTAGTCGCAAATGCGACCTGTATCCCGGGGGTTTGTCGAACCCTGCTATAGAGGGATATGCTTTGTTCATATTTCATGTCGGAGGTTTACAACCACTTTAAAGCAGAAGTAAACCCATCCATAAAACAGTTTCATTTCTGGAATGTGTCGGAAATGTAACACTCCCATTGGTTGTGTTCTCAACCAAACTGTCAAACTATCCAATGGCTGGCGTATGTAGCTCATTTGCATATTCAACGCGGCAAATCGACGGAAGCGCCACCTAGCGGCCAGCGTAAATATGCAACTAAGATACGACGGCGTAAGAGACTTACGCCGCTCGTATCTAAGCAAAATACCGGCGTATCTTGTTTTCGGAATACAGAAAATAGATACGCTGGCTCTTCTTAGAAGTTATGTGGCGTATCTCGAGATACGCCGACGTAACTATGCTGAGAATCTGGCCCAGTATATCTAGTATTGTAAAAGCCTGTTTCTGATTGGTTCTCTTTAACTTCTTGCGCCTGGTTTAATATGGTTGATAAATCAGTCCTCTAGGTGAAGGGCCTCTCCCTCCCCCCGTCACTCACAATAATGTGTTTGTGCCAAGTTGCTGCAGTCGGCGAGCTGCGGTGGAGGAACCCCGGAGGAGTTGTCATTATTGGCGACATTTTGATTGTAGCGTGTCTGCGGAAATTTGTCTTCTACATAATATAGATGATGACAGGGCTCCCCATCTTCTCCGCTTGCTGCCTTTTTATCCTTGAAAACATATTTTTCTGGATTAAAATGCTGCTTTGGCATATTAGAAGACAGCAGCGCTGTTTATGGGAAATGCCGCCCTGCAATAGGCAGCAAGTTTCGTGCCAAAGTTTAAAGCCAGGCTCCAGCTGACTACACTGTAGAAATACATAAACTGTATATGACTTGTCTCAACAGTTGTGATTCTGTTTAGCCAGGATTGTGACCTAACACTCCCGTCCCCAGCCAAACCGTCTGGACAGATTCTTGATGTTCTCACTGTGACCTTCCTCAAAAATTACAGGTTCTGCTTAAAGTGTTACCAAGCCCACAACAGTAAAATCAGTCTGTATATATGCAGTAAAGCATGTTTGTTATACTCACTGTGGAAACTAAGGGGTTAATCCTCTGCATTGTGTCTTCTCTGATCCTTCCCTACTTCCACAGTCCCCAATCTGCTGATAGAACAGAACCTTGGAGGCTCAGTTTGGTGTGTATTGCTGGAGAGTTTTTTTTTCTTGGGAGGTTACCGTATTTGCCAGAGTATAAGACGACCCCCTAATTTTCCAGCTAAAATTATGGTTTTTGCGATATACTCACTGTGCCGTCTACACATGCCTCGCTGTGCCGTCTACACATGCCTCGCTGTGCCGTCTACACATGCCTCGCTGTGCCGTCTACACATGCCTCGCTGTGCCGTCTACACATGCCTCGCTGTGCCGTCTACACATGCCTCGCTGTGCCGTCTACACATGCCTCGCTGTGCCGTCTACACATGCCTCGCTGTGCCGTCTACACATGCCTCGCTGTGCCGTCTACACATGCCTCGCTGTGCCGTCTACACATGCCTCGCTGTGCCGTCTACACATGCCTCGCTGTGCCGTCTACACATGCCTCGCTGTGCCGTCTACACATGCCTCGCTGTGCCGTCTACACATGCCTCGCTGTGCCGTCTACACATGCCTCGCTGTGCCGTCTACACATGCCTCGCTGTGCCGTCTACACATGCCTCGCTGTGCCGTCTACACATGCCTCGCTGTGCCGTCTACACATGCCTCGCTGTGCCGTCTACACATGCCTCGCTGTGCCGTCTACACATGCCTCGCTGTGCCGTCTACACATGCCTCGCTGTGCCGTCTACACATGCCTCCCTGTGCCGTCTACACATGCCTCCCTGTGCCGTCTACACATGCCTCACTGTGCCGTCTACACATGCCTCACTGTGCCGTCTACACATGCCTCACTGTGCCGTCTACACATGCCTCACTGTGCCGTCTACACATGCCTCACTGTGCCGTCTACACATGCCTCACTGTGCCGTCTACACATGCCTCACTGTGCCGTCTACACATGCCTCACTGTGCCGTCTACACATGCCTCACTGTGCCGTCTACACATGCCTCACTGTGCCGTCTACACATGCCTCACTGTGCCGTCTACACATGCCTCACTGTGCCGTCTACACATGCCTCACTGTGCCGTCTACACATGCCTCACTGTGCCGTCTACACATGCCTCACTGTGCCGTCTACACATGCCTCACTGTGCCGTCTACACATGCCTCACTGTGCCGTCTACACATGCCTCACTGTGCCGTCTACACATGCCTCACTGTGCCGTCTACACATGCCTCACTGTGCCGTCTACACATGCCTCACTGTGCCGTCTACACATGCCTCACTGTGCCGTCTACACATGCCTCACTGTGCCGTCTACACATGCCTCACTGTGCCGTCTACACATGCCTCACTGTGCCGTCTACACATGCCTCACTGTGCCGTCTACACATGCCTCACTGTGCCGTCTACACATGCCTCACTGTGCCGTCTCACAATAAACAATGCATTTTAAATGTATTTTTTGCTGTGAAAATGACAATTGTCCCAAAAATGTGTCAAAATTGTCCGAAGTGTCCGCCCTAATGTCGCAGTCACGAAAAAAACTGCTGATCGCCGCCATTAGTAGTAAATTTTTTTTTAAAAATAATAAAAATGCAATAAAACTATACCCTATTTTGTAAACGCTATAAATTTTGCGCAAACCACCCGATAAACGCTTATTGCGATTTATTATTTTTTACCAAAAATATATAGAAGAATACGTATCGGCCTAAACGGAGGAAATTTTATTTATTTTTTTATATTTTATAGCAAAAAGTAAAAAATATTGAATTTTTTTTCAAAATTGTCGCTCTATTTTTGTTTATAGCGCAAAAAATAAAAACCGCAGAGGTGATCAAATACCACCAAAATAAATCTCTATTTGTGGGGAAAAAAGGACGCCAATTTTGTTTGGGAGTAACGTGGCACGACCGCGCAATTGTCTGTTAAAGAGACGCAGTGCCGAATCGCAAAACCTGGCCGGGTCCTTTAGCTGACTAAAGGTCCGGGTCTTAAATGGTTAAAGTGTTATTAGACCCAGCACCCTGCATAGACCCAGCACCCTGCATTTACTGTATCTGGTCTCTCACTGTACACAGAATATGGAAATGCAATTTTTTTGGTAAATATAAACTGCTAAATTCCTTTTCTCATCAGCAGTATACAGCAGTCTTTTGACTTCCATCAGTGTCTAGTTAAAGCTTGTAGGAGGCGTTTTTTATTCTCCTCTGACTCTTCTATGAGGCTGCAGGACCCCCTGACCCTCTGTTTTTAAAGTGCTGATTGGACCTGTGCTGATTTCATGCACCCTCCCAAGAAAAAAAAAACAATATACACCAAACTGAGCATGTGCAGAGTGACTCCAAAAGCTCTGTACTATCATAAGATAGATTGGGTACAGCGGAAGAAGGGGAGGATCAGAGAAGACAGGATCAAACAGCCTTCACACTATGTACATGATTAACCCCTTGGGTAGGGCTGGGGAAAAAATCGATTTGAATCCTGCAAGGTCAAATCTAATCGATTCAGGTTTTCAAAAAATCGTTTTCTTTTTTTCTTTTTTTTCACCAGGGCTGGCGCCGACAATGCACCGGTCCTTGGGAGCTGCGGGCAGGAATTTTTAGGCGAGGCTGCAGACTACGCAGAAGCTGCGGCCTCGCCTAAAAACTCCTGCCCGCAGCTCCTCAGGACCGGCGCGGTGTCCATCAAAAAAAAAATTAAAACTTGATTTGAATTATAAATCTAGTTTTTTTATTAAAATATCGCAGATTTTTTGGGGGGAAAATCGCCCTGCCCTAGGGTTTCACAAGCATGCTTTACTGCATATACAGACCGATTTTACTGTCGTGGGTTTAGTAACACTTGACGCCTGCTAGTAAAACGTTGGTTATACCAGTAGCCTTGCAGTTGTCCTTTAAACACATCACTGTGTACATTTTCTGTCACCAGCAGATCGTTCTGTACCCGTTTTTGTCTTGTAAAACCAATTACAATGGTAAAAAAAAATCACAACGTGTAATTTCGAATTGCAGTTGAATAAAGAACGTTTGTCCTGAAAAAAATTAATATCAAAAGAGTTCAATTTATCCATTCATGTTTCTTTTATTGGGTGTTAATACTTTCCAATTACTTTTCTGTTGTTTGTTGTTTTGTACTGGAGAGGAAAATAAATGCTTTTCAACCTCCAAGCGGAACCTGTTTTTTGTCTGATATGTGCTCTGGTTTTGTTTTGGGGGGAAAAAAAATGCCTAATTTAAAGCCGAGCTCAGATATTAAAGCTGAACTCTGGGCCAAAAAATCCTACCAAGGTTCAAGTAGTTATATTTTATTTAATTACTTATTATATATCTTATTTAACCACTTGCTTACTGGGCACATAAACCCCCTTTGTGCCCAGGCTGAAATTTCAGCTTCCGGCACTGCGTCGCTTTAACTGACATTTGCGCGGTCGTGCGACGTGGCTCCCAAACAAAATTGATGTCCTTTTTCCCCACAAATAGAGCTTTATTTTGGTGGTATTTGATCACCTCTGCGGTTTTTATTTTTTGCGCTATAAACAAAAAAAGAGCGACAATTTTGAAAAAATATATATATATATTTGTTGCTATAATAAATATCCCATTTTTTTTTTTTAAACTATTTTTTTTCTCAGTTAAGGTCGATACGTATTTTTCGACGTATTTTTGTAAAAAAAAAAATCGCAATAAGCGACTGGTTTGCGCAAAAGTTATAGCGCCTACAAAATGGGGAACAGAATTATGATTTATTTAAAAAAAAATTTTTACTAGTAATGGCGGCGATCTGCGATTTTTATTGGGACTGCGATATTGCGGCGGACATATCGGACACTTTTGACACAAATTTGGGACCATTCACATTTATACAGTGTACAGTGCTATAAAAATGCACTAATTACTGTATAAATGTGACTGGCAGGGAAGGGGTTAACACTAGGGGGTGAGGAAGGGGTTAAATGTGTATCCTGGGTGTGTTCTAACTGTGTGGGGGGAGGGGGGTGACTAGGGGAGGTGACCAATGCTGTGTCCCTCCTCTCCTCTGACAGCACGTGGAGCTCTGTGTTTACACACAGAGCTCCACATCCCTGCTGTCACATGCTTGTGTTCCCGCCGATCGCATGTACCCGACGGACATCGCGGCCGCCAGGTACACGCATCGGCTCTTCGGCGATGCGCCGGGACAGTGTTTACCCGCCGCGGGTAATGCACTTTAAATGACGTCCAAAGACGTCTACCCAGCACTTGAGAGCCACGCTGTGGACGTCTTTTGTCTATAGCGCGGATCTCAAGTGGTTAATTATCTTTCAAGTCTATGGATAGCCCAGCCTGCTTGAAGTGGGTCAGAAAGAGGTCAAATGAACTTGTCATTGAATTCTAAACTCAATCTCAAACTGACATCTTCAACCTAAGACCCATTTCACACTTTTTTGATTTGTCCTGCGACTTGGTACTGCAGAGTTGCATGAAAAGTCATACCTAATGATTTCCAATGAGTACCGTTCAAATCTTTGTGACGTTAAAGTAGTCCCCACACTATTTTGGTCCAACTTTGATGCGACTTGAGGTCCGTAGACCTCAAGATTACACAGGCATTGCTATAAGCCGCGACAAAGTCACAAGACTTCCAGGTCGCACAAGTGTGAAAGGGGCCTAAATGTCACTCAGGCTGAGAATCCCCAACAGGAAACTAATTAGAACAGGTAGATTTGTGTATAGCTGCACTTTAAAACCTGACAGAGGGCCTGACCCTTCCGACTTTGTTAACCACTTCATTACCGAGCCTGTTTTTCAGATTCGGTGCTTACGAGACTAAAACAGTTTTTTTTGCTAGAAAATTATTTAAAACCCCCAAACATTATATATATATTTTTTTCTAACACCCTAGAGAATAAAATGGCGGTCATTGCAATACTTTTTCTCACACCGTATTTGCGCAGCGGTCTTACAAGCGCACTTTTTTTGGAAAAAATTCACTTTCTTGAATTAAAAAATAAGACAACAATAAATTTGGCCCAATTTTTTTATATATTGTGAAAGATAATGTTACGCCGAGTAAAATGATACCCAACATGTCACGCATAAAAATTGCGCCCGCTCGTGGCATGGCGTCAAACTTTTACCCTTAAAAATCTCGATATGCGACGTTTAAAAAATTCTACAGGTTGCATTTTTTGAGATGACGAGGAGGTCTAGGGCTAGAATTATTGCTCTCGCTCTAACGATCGCGGCGATACCTCACTTGTGTGGTTTGAACACCGTTTTCATATGCGGGCGCTACTCGCGTATGCGTTTGCTTCTGCGCGCGAGCTCGTCGGGACGGGGCACTTTAAAAAATTTTTTTTTTGGTTTCGGTTTTTATTTTTATTTATTTTATAATTTTTAACACTGAAAAAAAAAAAAAAAAAAAAATTATCACTTTTATTCCTATTACAAGGAATGTAAACATCCCTTGTAATAGAAAAAAGCATGACAGGTCCCCTTATATATGAGATCTGGGGTCAAAAAGACCTCAGATCTCATATTCAGGCTTAAATGCAAAAAAAAAAAAAAAAAAAAAAAAAAAATAAGTCAAAATGTAAACATATTAAATGTCTCTTTAAGACGCTGGGCGGAAATGACGTTTTGACGTCACTTCCGCCCAGCAGAGAGAGGGGGACGGCTGAGGGACATTTTTTCCCTCAGTCACATCCCCGGACAGACAACGAGCGGACCCGATCGCCTCCGCCGCTACCGACGGCTACGGTAAGCGGCGGAGGGCGCGGGAGAGCGGCGGGAGGGGGGGGGCACCCTCTCCCGCCGCCGGTAACGGCGATCTCGCGGCGAATCCGCCGCGATGACCGCCGTTATCGTTAACAGGACCGCCCCACGAAGAGATGGATATCTCGGTTGTGGCAGCAGCTGCTGCCGTTACCGAGATATCCATCTTCAAAAACGTGACGTCTTTGGACGTGGGGCCGGTCACAAGTGGTTAAAGAGATCCCTTGTCCCCCCATCCACAGTCACTGGGACAAAAAGGGGAGCTCAAGCCTTTTCACTGGGATCACAGATATCTATAGAAACCCAATGTGGAGTCTAACACTTGTCCATTCTATATAAAGCAAAAATAATGAACCTTGGGACTATTCTCAGGTGCACAAATGAGCTAACTGGGCCCCAACACTACCCGGCTGAAGAGTTAAAACTTAAGACTGTCCCTTTATGGCTGCTACACAGAGACCTTCACCTATTGCTTATGCTAAGAGGTACCACTTCAGAGACATAGCACGTATCCTAGCCATTCTCTTAGAGTACAGTCTAGACTAGTTATATTATTGATATACACAATGCAGATAATGTTTACTGTATATGCACTGCTTATTGTAATTCACAACTAAGTTAAAGGTATCTACACTTGTGTTCTTATACGTGCTTGCAGTAACTTTCACTCAACCAGGTGTGTCAGGACGGCAGAGGTCATACTTATGTCGTGTACACACAACCGTTTTTCGGGATGTAAAAAAAGAAAAAAAAAATGTAGGCCCCAGAGCATTTTTTACAACGTAAAACATGGGCATTAAAAATTTAGAACATGCTCTAAATGTTCACGCCGCTTTTAACGTTGTAAAAAATGGTCGTGTGTAGGCTTTAACGATGTGAAAAACCCGCGCATGCTCAGAAGTAAGTTATGAGACGGGATCGCTCGTTCTGGAAAAAACTAGCGTTCTCAGACTGAAAAGCATGAATCGTCTCTCATCAAACTTTTACTAACACAAAATCGGCAAAAGCAGCCCCAAGAGTGGCGCCATCTGAATGGAACTTCCCCTTTATAGTGCCGTTGTATGTGTTGTATGTCACCGCGCTTTGCTACAGCATTTTTTTTCACGAACGTGTCTAGGCAAGGCAGGCTTAACAATAATCGGGTTGAAAAAAAACAGTGTTTTTTCTAGACCATTAAAAAACGGCCGTGTGTACGCAGCATAGGAGTCGAGGCGCAGAACAGCCCAAGTTGCCAAGCGGCTCCTTCGGGAGTAGGGGTGCAAAAAACTCACGGTTAGGATCGTTCCTCGGATCGGCAGTCACGGATCGGATCATTTTTTGGATCAGCAACAACAACAAAAAAAGACAGTGACCCCCCCCCCCCAAGTAGTACAAGCACACAGTGACCCTTCCCACCATAGTGCAGGCAGACAGTGACCTCCTCCCCCCCCCCCCTCCGTAGTACAGGCAGACAGTGACCCCCCCCCCCCCCCCCCGTAGTACAGGCAAACAGTGAGCCCCTTCCCACCATAGTACAGGCAAACAGTGACCTCCTCCCCCCCTCCATAGTACAGGCAAACAGTGAGCCCCCCCCCCGTGCAGACCTCAGATCAGCGGCGTGTGTGTCCCTTGAGCACGGTCTCCTCCTCCTCTGTGGGTGTAAACGGAGAGGACGGGCCGCCGCCGGGTGAGCCAAAATGCCCTCGGCTCCGGAGCTAGGCCGAAGCCGCAGCCTTTCCTAATGCTATGCCCGCGGCGGTAGTCCGCGGATCGCATAGCGATCCGATCCGTAGGGGGGTGACCCGTTCGGATCACGGATCAACCGTGATCCGTTGCACCCCTATTCGGGAGTAGCGCATTACATGGTGTATTTGGTGTGGTGTTTCTTTTTGTCAATGCTGTGTAATAATTTGTATGTCTCCTTCTTCTAGGCTGTTATGGTGTAGATGGAGAAAGTGACTCCATTATGAGTTCGGCCTCGGAGAACTCCACCGAACCCTGGTTCTGTGATGCTTGCAAGTGCGGAGTGACCCCCAGCTGTGAGCTCTGTCCCAACCAAGATGGTATCTTCAAGGAGACTGATGCTGGACGGTAAGATGGCCATTTATGACGCTCAGCTTTACTCCTATGAGGTGTGATCTTCCTTCTCTGCTGCAGAGCATAGTTAAAGCGAGTTCCACCAAAAAGTGGAATTTCGGCTTATCGAACCCCCAAACCCCCCCCCCCCGAAAGGTGCCAATTGTGGCATTGGTGTCATACTCAAGTGAATCCTAAGTGGCATTAAACTGTGGTGTTCAGTAAATGTTGTATTATATATTGATATGTATTGATGCAAGTTGTATTTGTTGTTTCTTATTTTTGACCAAAGTTAAATAATGCTCTTGCTATAGGTTTAGGCCGTTGTGTACCTCACAAAGCCTGTCTGAAAAACTCTGAGATAGCATAAATCTGTCCTGCCTTGCTTCGAAGAATGAGCTCAGGCGTGTTTGTAATTCCGCGTGCCCGCGCCCGCCAGGAAGCTGACACTGCACAGCGCTAATCACAGATAGTGAGCCCTTTCCTGATCTGCGCAGCAGCGAATCGGGGAAATGTCCCACTGCCTGTGACTAGCGCTGCGCAGTATCAGCTTCCTGGTGGGCACGGGTACGTGGAGTTGCGAACACACCTGAGCTCATCCTTACTTGCTTCAAGGATGTTGCCAAGACACTGCCAGCCCATTCAAACCCCCTTGTGCTCTCTCCTCCCTGACACAGTAGCTCTGAGCCAAGTGATGATAATTCGATGGATGAGTTGGTGGACCACACTTGTGAAGAGTTTTGAGATGAGATACAAAATATGGGTTTATAGATTTGCAAATCATTGCATTCATTTTTAATGTGGCTTTTACACTGCATCCCAACTTTTTTTTGGAACTGGGGTCATAAACAAATGGCAAAGAAGCACCTTTCTAATTATCCATTGGTCCTGGCTTGAGTTCAGCTTCAAGTATTTGACAGTCAGTAGTGCCAGTGCTGTTAACGTGTGCATATTGTAGATTCATTACCTTCCTAGCAGTATAGCTGTGTTAGCCATTGATCAATGCAGGAAGATTAGCGTTGCTCAGGCCTTTTGGCTAAGATCAAGAGTAGTATACTGTATGTTCTTATCGGTATCCAGCAGGGGTGTTCCATTATCAGTTTGGCCTTTTCGATGGGATTGCAGTCTGTATGGTATCCTGCTGGTATAACATGGGTCCTTGGAGGTCTTCCCTGTGGGAACAGAATCCAAAGCGCCCACTGGTTGAGGTGTCGGTCGGGAGTAATCCCAATAAGCATATATTGGTTTGCGCAAAAATTTATAGCGTCTGCAAACTATGGGACATTTTTAATAAATATATATATATATATATATTTTTTTTTTATCAAAAGAAAGTTTGAGCATGGGAATAAAAACAGGATTTATATTCGAATGTGGGGTGCAACAGGCACCATAAAAAAAGGATAAAGCTTTTGGCATATCCATCAAAGAAAAATTATTAGTATTGTTATGTTTTGAACACAGCAGGGAATAGCACTGTATCTTATATATGTAAGAATTTAGAATTTAGAATTAGAACTCTCTCAAAAAAAAAAGCAAACTTTGTGGGCACGTCAAGTTATATAAAAAAAATGATTATCTTTATTCCAAAAAAGATTAAAAAACATAACATTTAGACAACATTGTTTGACAAGGTCAACAGATACCCAATACTACCAGCATGAAGGTCGGATCCTTTAATATGTGAATGAGAAATTCATAGATATGATATTTAGGTCTATATAAGGAGATCTGGTCAAACAAATCCTCCACACGTCCGGCAACAGGCTGGCAGCAAGGTAACAGGAGGAACAGGCTGGAACGTAGTCAACACAGGCCGAGGTCAGATGCAGGCAGATAAACTGGATTAGTCAGAGCAAGCCGGGTAGGGTCAGCTGGAGCAGAGTGCAGGTAAATGACAATCAGAGGTCTCGGGTAACGTTGTAGACCGGACAGCACCGATTCAAGGAAGTAAGGCGGTTTAAATAGCCTATTGGCGCCACAACGTCATTGCGCACATGCGCGCCAGCGTGCGCAAACATGCCTGTGCAGCCCATCTTGGTGGGAAACCCCTATTAGAGACACAGGGTGATTTACACATAAGAGGGTCCAGGGAAGCTGGACATGTAGATTCCAGAGCTCTCCATGGCAAGCTGAGTTGCACAAACCCCCCACCCAAAGTGACCCCTGTCACAGTAGGATATAAAGTGTTCCTTGTGTTTAGGGGGTTTGCTGGTTAAAGCTAGACCCACAAAAGAGTGAAGGCACCTTTCCTCCCTGCTCTACATAACAGAGGTGTCCCCGCAGCTTCTCCATAGTCTCACTAAAAACAAATTGTTTTCTATTGGATGTTGAAGAGGTCTAAGCAACCCTGAGCCCTGGTAGCCTCACCTTTGATCGAGGCTTGGTGTAAACTTTGGCGGCGCTGTGGATTCCTGTAGTAATCTTCATGCTGCAAACAGAAGCAGGTTATCAGGTTAAAACTTTTCTCTTATAGCCCCAGATTTACCTGTAGAATGACTTTTGATTTCCAGTTAACCTCAGTAGAACACATAGCTCCATGCAGGCCCATTTTCTTGTTTGCATGTCACCAGGCAGCAGTTTTTATGAAAGCATAAGTCACGGATTCGGTTCCTCTATTGCTGTCTGATTTAACATCTGTCATCCTCGCCGTAAGTGAAATGGATGAGAAAGTAAAAAGGGGGATTATTCTTCTCTGATTACTCAATTTGTCTTAATTACAAGATTTTGGACCGCGTGCCACCAAAACAAGCGAGAGAAGGAACAGCTGAAGTCGCATCTGCGCTCAGATTTGGAAGACGCTTCCCGTTTTCCTCATTTAAGAAAGTCACAAGCCGCAGGTTTTCTCTGAGGCGGCCAAAACAAAAGGAAGAGAACTCTCGGCCACTTTATAGACGGCAGAAGCAGATGTGGGAACCTCCGTTTGGTCCATTGAAAGTTTGCTAAACGTACTTTTAAACTGTGCAATTATCTCCGATTTATAATAGAGTATAACTAAAGGCAAACAGAACTTAGTATTGAACAGACTGGAGAGGGATTAGAACACCTGTCAGTTTTTATTGCTGTCTGTGTCCCCTTTAGGGGGAGTCATCCTCTCTATTTGTCCTGTTTACAGATTCTCTCAGAAGTTAAAAAAATGAAATCCGTGATTTAGAGTTTGGCCCCAGAACGGTTGTAAAGGGCAAATCTGCCAAAAGGGACACTAGTTCTGATGAACCTGGTTGCAGCCTAAGATTTTCCTCTCCGAGGTGATTTACTCTCATTTCCTGTTTTGGCTATGGGACAGGAAGTGGAGGGAAATCTTCCCAATGCGATACAACAAAAAATAAATCAATAATCTCACAGTTATAACTCCCTTAGAGCCGGTTCACACTGGGGCGACTCGTCACACTCCGACTTAGAAAAAGGTTCTTGTACGACTTCGGGGGCAGCTCGGGGCGATTTGCATTGACTTCTATACATAAGTCATTTTGCTAGTCGCCCCCGAAGTCGTGCCGCCGCAGTGTGAACCAGCTCTTATTTTATCCAAAATTAGCAAAAAAAAATTGCCTTTTTTTTCTACATTATTTGCCTCCCATCCGTCATACGTATATACAGTGCCTTGAAATTTTCCACATTTTGTCATGTTGCAACCAAAAACTTAAATGTATTTTATTGGGATTTTTTGTGATAGACCAACACAAAGTGGCACATAATTGTGAAGTGGGAGGAAAATTATAAATGGTTTTAATTTTTTTTTACAAATAAATAAGTGCAAAGTGTGGGGTACATTTGTATGGCGCCCCTCTGAGTCAATACTTTGTAGAACCTCCTTTCACTGCAATTACAGCTGTAAGTCTTTTTGGGAATGTCTCTACCAACTTTAGACATCTAGAGAGGGACATTTTTGCTCATTCTATCTCAAGCTTTGTCAGATTGAATGGAGAGCGTCTGCGAACAGCAATTGTTGCCACAGATTCTCAATTGGATTTAGGTCTGGACTGTGACTGGGCCATTCTAATTTTCAAAAACGTCAATTTCATTGACCGTGTGTAGGGGAAAACGTCGTTTTATATGTCTTGTAAAAAACGACAAAAAAAAATTAAAGCATGCTTCAATTTTATGTGTCGTTTTTCAAAACGTTGTTTTTTGTTTCACAAAAAATCACCGTGTGTAGCAAAAAACGTCGTTTTTCAACCCGCGCATGCCCAGAAGCTAGTTATGAAGCGAGCTTCAATGGAAAAGAGTGGTGAACGTAACCTCGCTTTTTGTGAAAAAACGATGGTGTGTATGCAACATCGTCTTTGAAAAGTGAAGTTTCAAAAACGTCGTTTTTTACTTCACAGAAAACGTCGTTTTTTTTCATTACATAAAGTGATCGTTTGTACGGGGCATAACACATGAATATGCTTTGATGTAAACCATTTCATTGTAGCTCTGGCTGTATGTTTAGGGTCGTTGTCCTGTTGGAAGGTGAACCTCCGCCCCAGTCTCAAGTCTTTTGCAGGCGGTTATGTCCCTCATGCCGTGTACACACAATCATTTTTCGGCATGAAAAAAACTAGGGTTGTCCCGATACCACTTTTTTAGGACAGAGTACAAGTACCGATACTTTTTTTCAAGTAGTCGCCGATACCAAATACCGATACTTTTTTAAAACTTGTCCCCAAATGCAGCCATGTCCCCCCACATATTGCAGCCATGTATGTCCCCCACATATTGCAGCCATGTATGTCCCCCACATATTGCAGCCATGTCATGTCCCCCCACATATGCAGCCATGTCATGTCCCCCCACATATGCAGCCATGTCATGTCCCCCCACATATGCAGCCATGTCATGTCCCCCCACATATGCAGCCATGTCATGTCCCCCCACATATTGCAGCCATGTGATTTCCCCCCCACATATTGCAGCCATGTCATGTCCCCCCCACATATGCAGCCATGTCATGTCCCCCCACATATTGCAGCCATGTCATGTCCCCCCACATATTGCAGCCATGTCATGTCCCCCCACATATTGCAGCCATGTAATGTCCCCCCACATATTGCAGCCATGTCATGTCCCCCCACATATTGCAGCCATGTCATGTCCCCCCACATATTGCAGCCATGTCATGTCCCCCCACATTAGCAGCCATGTCATGTCCCCCCACATATGCAGCCATGTCATGTCCCTGCCGTCGCTGCTGCAGCCTGCAGGGTTAATCCCCGTGCAACACATACCCGCGGCGCCATGTATAGACACGCGATTGGACGGATCCGTCCAATCGCGAGCAAGGGGGGAGTGTCTATGCACGTATCCGTGTATAGACACTCCCCCCTTGCTCGCGATTGGACGGATCCGTCCAATCGCGTGTCTATACATGGCGCCGCGGGTATTACAATTTTACACGGGGATTAGCGGCGGCGGGCGGTGTGCGGCGGGCGACATGCGACGAGCGTGGTGCGTTGTGCGGCGCCGGCGGGGGGTGGGGGACGGGCAAGTATTCTATTTTGGTATCGGGGGTATTTGGGGGAGTACAAGTACTCCCCCAAATACTCGGAATCGGTACCGATACTGGTATCGGTATCGGGACAACCCTAAAAAAAATCATTTTTGAAAAACGTCATTTAAAATGATCGTGTGTGGGCTTCACATCATTTTTCAGGTTCTGAAAAACGAAAAAAAGAATTTTTTTTAACGTCGTTTTAACCACTTAAGGACCCGCTCATGTACATTTACGTTGGTACTTTAAAGATGGATATCTCGGTAAAGGCAGCACCTGCTGCCACAACCGAGGTATCCATCTTTAGTGTGAGCGGAGCGTCCTGTACACAATAACGGCGGTCTCCGCAGTGGATTCGCCGCAAGATCACCATTATCGGTGGCGGGAGAGGGCTCCCACCGCTCTCCCGCGCCCTCCGCCGCTTACCGTTGCCGTTGGTACCGGCGGAGGCGATTGGGTCTGTTCGGCGGCTGACTGGCGGCTGACTGGGGAAAAATGTCCTTCACCCGTCCCCATAGCTCTGCTGGGCAGAAGTGACATCAAAACGTCAGTCCCGCCCAGCGTCTTAAAGAAACATTATTTTTTTTTTGTCATTTGAAAAAATTCTAGTCTAAATATGAGATGTGAGGTCTTTTTGACCCCAGATCTCATATTTAAGAGGACCTATCGTGCTTTTTTCTATTACAAGGGATGTTTACATTCCTTGTAATAGGAATAAAAGTGATCACGTTTTTTTTTTTTTTTCAGTGTAAAAAGTAATAAAACAAATAAAAATAAATAAGAAAACAACGCCCGACGAGCTCGCGAGCAGAAGCGAACGCATACACGAGTAGGGCCTGCATATGACAAAGGTGTTTTTAAATCACACAAGTGAGATATCGCCGCGATCGTTGGAGCGAGAGCAATAATTCTAGCCCTAGACCTCCTCTGTATCTCAAAAAATGCAACCTATAGAATTTTTTAAACGTCGCCTATCGAGATTTTTAAGGGTAAAAGTTAGACGCCATGCCACGAGCGGGCGCAATTTTTAAACGCGACATGTTGGGTATCATTTTACTCGGCGTAACATTATCTTTCACAATATATAAAAAAATTGGGCCAAATTTATTATTGTCTTATTTTTTAATTCAAAAAAGTGAATTTTTTCCAAAAAAAGGTTTATTCTCTAGGGCGTTAGAAAAAAAAAATGTTTGGGGGTTTTAAGTAATTTTCTAGCAGAAAAAAATGTTTTAGTCTTGCAAACACCAAATCTGAAAAACACCTAAGGTCCTTAAGTGGTTAAACAATGTTGTTTTTCGGGTTGTAAAAAATGTGTGGGCTAAAACGACGTTTTAAACCCGCGCATGCTCGGAAGCAAGTTATGAGAGCTCGCTCTGGTAAAACTACCGTTCATAATGGAGTAAGCACATTCATCACGCTCTAACAGACAGAAAAGCGCAAATCGTCTTTTACTAACAAGAAATCAGCTAAAGCAGCCCCAAGGCGAATAGAACGTCCCCTTTAGGCTCCATTAACATCTTGGCGACAAAACGCCTGACGCCCGCTGGAGGAGCAAATTTCCATTGATGTCTATAGAGATGGTTCACATCTCTGAAACGCTGTACGCCTGCCGCCTGAAAAAAAGTCCCGGACCCTTTTCTTTATCGTACATCACGGGACACAGAGCGCATAGCTATTACACTTGGGTTATATGGGTACCTTCAGGTGATGGACACTGGTGTAATCAATTTCACAGGAAGTTTCCTCCCTATATAACCCCCTCCCACTGGGAGTGCTTCAGTTTTTTCGCCAGTGTCTTAGGTGTTGGTCACGTCTAGCTGTCCCTCGGAGGTCTCGGGACCCAGGATAGCTAGCCGGATCCGTCCGAAGTGCTTCAAAGCCAAGGTGTACGGTACCCGGGCCCTGCTGGAGTGGGGTTTTGCCTATAATGCCTCTCCTTGGAGGGCTGGATTCTGGGCTCCAGTGCCTTAGTCTCTTCCAAGAACTAAACGCTACTGATGCCAGGATGCTATATAGGTCCAGGTGTGTGGGTTCCTTAACACAGGACCCCGGTCCCTGAAGGTCCAAGACAATACCCACGGAGATGGGGGAAGGTTGGGCCTCTTGCATTTTGCAATACCCTGCGGCGTGGAGCAGGTAAGAGGGAACCTGCGGGACTTGGTTCGACAGTAGGTATCCCCCTGGGGGTTCTGGGTCGGCTAATGGTATGCTTGTGCATCAGCCACTATCTCCACTATGTCTTTTGAGGCAGGATGGGATGTACTAATGTTTACCCAGATAACATGTAGGTATATGTATGCTTTTAAAGATATGTATTTGCTACTCCCCCCAGATCTGCCTGTTAGCATGATACTGCAGCCCCACATACTATAAAGGGGGAATGCTGGTGAAACTCCTGTTTCTTAGGAAGCCTATGGGGACAGCTTCCTCTGTGTGCACTACATTAAGTATTGGTGCTTACCTGGTGTCTGTTGGGTTGCTAGCACGGGTCCATGCTTCTCCTCTGCTTTCTGCTTCCTCCATGTTGGTTTCAGCGTGGGGGGGTGGGGGGGGTGGGGGGGGGGCGGGCCAGCAGTGTCAGGTCTCAGTTAAAGCAAAGCATTTCCTGGCTGGTCATTCCCTCCTGAGAGCAGAGGAGAGAGAGGACACAGAGCTCGCAGCTGAGCCATTCTGGCTATGCAGTGACACCTAGTGGTGGTTTGTGGATCTTCAGGTCTGGACTTAGCTCCATACTGACAAAAAAAAAAAGAGTTTTTTTCTTAAAGGGACTCAGCCTTAGATCCGGCAGTATCTGAGTCGGTGCAACCTTGGGCTTCGGCTAACGGGCATTGGTGTTGCAATACTCACAGGATTTCCTCGGTATTGCCGCCTTCTCGGGCGTGTGGAAATTTGAAAAAAAAAAATATATATATAATTTTTTACCATAGCCTGTTCTTATTAATGATTCACTTCTAGCTACAACAGTTGGGTGTTGGCTACAGGGGTGTCTCAAGGTTGTGCAATGGCTCCCAAGGGATCAGGACCAGCTAAGGCTGCAAAGGGTGCCAAAAAACTAAAGAGGTCTCCATCGGGGTCAGAGGATTTGGGCCAGGCTCCAATGGTCCCACCCTCACCAGATAGACCACCGAGTAGCATGTTGCAGGAGCCATTGAGGGTGCTAGGGGCAGAGGCGGCCCCCAATCAACCCATTCCCGTTTACGTTACGGAAGAAATGCTAGCGACCACCCTGGGTGGGCTAGAGGAAAGGTTAACTGCTTTGATTGCCCGCTCTTTGCCAAGTGGCAAACGGGCTAGATCCCCGTCACCTAGATTGGTGTTTTCAGATGCAGAGGTCCTCTCTTCGGAGGAATTGGACCCACAGGAGGATCAAGCGGACCCGAGTCCCGACGGTTCAGACATTGAGGGTTCCACTGTATATGAATTTTTTTTTTTTTCGGCTTCTCAAGCGGAGAGCCTGTGGATCCAGTCTCTGACAGATATGGTTCGCACTGCTTTTAAACTTCCAGTGTCAGAACTATTAGCCCCTGCGGTATCCTCTTTAGGTTCTTCAAAAGCACCATTAAGTTGTGCGTCTTTTCCGATTCACCCCCTTCGGGAGAGCGTGATTTTTCAGGATTGGGCTCAACCTGATAGGATCTTTATCCCTCCTAAAAGGTTCTCTATTCTCTATCCTATGGAAGAGGAATTTGCAAAGAAATGGGCACTCCCTACTTTGGACGCAGCCATTTCCTGCGTGAATAAATCCCTGACCTGTCCGGTTGAAAATGTCCAGATGTTCAAAGATCCGGTCGACAAAAAATTGGAGACCCTACTGAAGGCTTCTTTTACCACAGTAGGTGCCGTGGTTCAGCCAGCAGTGGCAGCCATTGGCGTTTGTCAGGCGTTAAAGGATCAGACTAAACAGATATTAAGGGACATGCCGGCTCAGCAAACTCGTGAATTGGCAGACCTACCAAGGGTTCTCTGCTTTGCAGTAGATGCTATTAAGGACTCCATTCAACAGGCGTCCCGTCTATCTCTGCTGTTGGTTGATATGCGTCGCCTTTTGTGGCTGAAGAACTGGTCAGCAGAGGCACCCTGCAAAAAGCTTTTAGCAGGATTTCCCTTTCATGGTGGGAGACTATTCGGTGAAGACCTAGATAAATATATCCAGACCATATCAAGTGGTAAAAGTTCTTTCTTGCCTGTCAAGAAAAGATCGCGTGGGCCCGCGTTTAAGCGACAGGCCTTCGCAGGCTCGGCCCCTTCAACTTCCCGTCAGTATCGACGGCCTCCCGGGCGTTCAGCATTTAATAGCCGCCCACAAGGACAAGCCACGGCAGGCAAGAGGCCATGGTCTCGCAAGCCGGTTTTAACCAGTCATCAAGTCAGATTCATGAAGGGGCGCCCCCACTCTCTTGGGTGGGGGGAAGGCTTCGGTTTTTCTCCGAAGTGTGGGAGGCCAGAATTCCCGACTCTTGGGTACTGTCCGTAGTAGCCAAGGGCTACAGGCTAGAGTTTCGGGAAGTCCCCCCTCCTCATTTTCAGGGGTCAAGTCTTCCAAGCGACCCAATAAAGAGGGCCTCTCTTGTAAAAGCATTGGATCGTCTCTTGCTCCAAGGAGTAATTGTAGAAGTACCAACCCAGGAATGGGGTCTGGGATTCTACTCCAACCTTTTCATAATACCAAAGCCCAATGGCGACGTCAGGCCTATCTTAGACCTCAAACGCCTAAATCGCTTTCTAAAGATTCAGACCTTTCGTATGGAGTCCATACGTTCGGTGGCAGCCAACCTACATCAAGACGACTTTCTAGCATCTATAGACATAAAGGATGCGTATCTGCACGTGCCGATCTACCCGGCACATCACAAGTTTCTTCGTTTTATGATAGATCACCGTCATTACCAGTTCGTAGCCCTCCCTTTCGGGTTGGCAACAGCTCCGCGGGTATTCACAAAGGTGTTAGCCCCGGTGCTAGCCGTCCTAAGCACAGAAGGCATTTTGGTCCTGGCATACCTGGACAATCTTCTGGTTATCGACAGATCAGCTTCCAGCCTCAATCATGCAGTAGTTCGCACAGTTCGGCATCTAGAGGAATTCGGGTGGATTGTGAACCAAGAAAAATCGATATTGCAACCCACAAAGCAGTTGGAATATCTAGGCCTTCGGCTAGATACAGACTGCCAGAGGATATTTTTACCTCAAGCAAAGGTCAGATCAATAACTCAAGCAGTTCAAGTGATCTTAGGCAAGAAGAGGCCGACTATTCGCCTATGTATGCGACTGCTGGGGAAGATGGTGGCCGCCTTCGAGGCAGTGCCCTACGCCCAGATCCATACCAGATATCTCCAGGCAGCCATTCTCTCTGCTTGGAACAAGTCCATTCAGGCATTAGTTCTCTCCCCAGGAGTCCGGCGCAGCCTGTTCTGGTGGCTGGTCCCTCAAAATTTGTCAAAGGGGAAATCCTTTTGCCCCATCACGTGGAAGATAGTAGCCACGGATGCCAGCCTGTCAGGTTGGGGGGGCAGTTCTAGAAGGACAGACCCAGCAAGGGCAGTGGTCGAAGGCAGAAAAACTGCTTCCCATCAATATCCTAGAGATCAGAGCTGCTCGGCTGGCCCTGGTCGCCTGGACTCTCCCCCTTCAGGGTCTGCCAGTAAGGATACAGTCCGACAATGCCACTGCGGTGGCATACATAAACCACCAGGGGGGCACGAGGAGCCTAGCGGCCCAAAGGGAAGTAAACCTGATTGCCCATGTACCCTGCATCTCGGCGGTGTTCATCCCAGGGATAGACAATTCTCAAGCAGATTTTTTGAGTCGTCAACAGTTGCTCCCGGGGGAGTGGTCTCTTCACCCCCAGGTATTCCAAGAGATTTGTCAAAGATTCAGAGTTCCAGATGTTGACATTATGGCAACGAGATCCAACAAAAAGTTGGACAAATTCATATCCCGAGCCAGGGATCCCTCGGCCTACGGGACCGATGCGTTGGTTTGCCCCTGGCACCAGTTTTCTCTCCTGTATGCGTTCCCTCCACTGCAGATGATTCCCCGCCTTCTACGGAGGATCATGGTGGAGCGCAGGCCTGTGATCCTGGTGGCCCCAGCCTGGCCCAGGAGGGTTTGGTACGCACTCATCGTGAGGATGTCAGTAAGGGCACCGTGGCCACTCCCCCTGCGCCCAGATCTGCTGTCTCAGGGCCCGATCTACCACCCTGCTTCACAGCAGCTAAATTTGACGGCTTGGCGGCTGAATCCCTAATTCTTAAGGGCAGAGGCCTCTCAGCTCAGGTCATATCTACATTGATTCAGGCTAGGAAACCAGTCTCTAGAAATTATTACAGAGTCTGGAGAACCTATGTGGAGTGGTGCGAGTCTCAAAAATGGCATCCTCAAAAGTTTTTTATTGACAGGATCTTGCGATTCCTCCAGGTTGGCGTTGACAAAGGGTTGGCTCTTAGTACTCTAAAGGGGCAGGTGTCGGCTTTATCGATATGGTTTCAAAGACCCTTGGCCACCCATTCGCTTATGAAAACCTTCTTGCAGGGGGTCTTGCATGTGAATCCCCCTATTAGAGCTCCCCTCTGCCCCTGGAATTTAAATCTGGTCTTGTCAGCTTTACAAAGGCAGCCGTTTGAACCTCTGACAGAAATCCCTCTTGTGCTACTAACCCGAAAGTTGGTTTTCTTGGTGGCTATGGCTTCGGCCAGAAGGGTTTCCGAGCTGGCAGCCTTGTCATGCAGGGAGCCATACCTTATTCTGCATAAGGACAGAGTGGTTCTGCGGCCTCAACCTTCTTTCCTTCCTAAGGTCACATCCAGTTTTCACTTGAATCAGGATCTAGTCCTACCATCCTTCTTTCCTACTCCCCAGTCCAGAGAGGAAAGACTGCTTCATACTTTGGACGTGGTTCCAGCCATGAGGGTCTATCTCAAGGCTACAGAGCAGATTCGGAAAACACATGTGCTTTTTGTTCTTCCGGATGGCCCCAAGAAGGGTCAGCCGGCTGCCAAGTCTTCCTTGGCTAGGTGGATTAAGCAGCTGATTTTTCAGGCCTATGGTCTGAAGCGCGTTCCACCTCCCTTATCAGTTAAAGCCCATTCTACGAGGGCCATGAGTGCCTCCTGGGCGGCACACCATCAGATCTCTATGGCACAGGTTTGCAAGGCGGCAACCTGGTCTTCCGTACATACGTTTACTAAATTTTATAAGTTGGACGTTGCAAAGGGTACGGACGCAGCATTTGGGCAGGCCGTCCTACGGGCAGCAGTATAGAATCCTCTGGTCCGGGTCACGCCCCCTTTTTTTCTGTTGGTGGAGTTACTTTACTTCCTGATAATTTTTTGTTTGGCTATTCTTGGCCTTACGGTCTCCCTCCCTTCATAGAGCATTGCTTTAGGACATCCCAAGTGTAATGGCTATGCGCTCTGTGTCCCGTGATGTACGATAAAGAAAAAAGGATTTTTAACCACTTAAAGACCCCCGCACGCACATATACGGCCACAACATGGCTTGTACAGGCACAAGGGCGTAAATTTACGTCCCCGCCTGAGTGCGGTTCGGGGGTCCCATCGGGACCCCCTCCGCGGCGTGCGGGGGTCTCCCTACCTCTGGGAGCGATCCGGGATCTGCGGGCGGATGTCCGTGATATCCGCCCCCCCCGCGATCGCTCCCAGCCAATGCGCGCTCCCAGCCTGTCACTTCCTCCTCCTGTGTTTACACAGGAAGGAGGAAATGATGTATTCTCTCATCGCAGCGCTGTTTCCCAGCGCTGCTGATGAGAGAAGACATCACAAGTAAGTGTGCACCAACACAACACTGACACACACTCACATAGACATATTAACCCCTTGTGATCGCCCCCCCCACCCCCCTGTCACAGTGTTACTGAATGCAGTGATTTAATCACTGCATTTAGTGTCAGTGTGACAGGCACTGTAAAAAACAGTTAGTGTTAGGTTCAGGATAGCCCTCCCACCCCCCCTAATAAAGTTTTAACCCCCTGATCACCGCCCTAGTTAACCCTTTCACTCCCTATTGCCAGCGTCACTAAGCGATCATTTTTCTGATCGCTGTATTAGTGTCGCTGTTCCCGCTAGGTAGCTATTTTTTTTTATTGCGATTTTTTTTTTTTACTAAAGACATGTGGCTAAATACATTTTGGCCTAAATGTTTGACTAAAATTTAGTTTATTTGATTTTTTTTTTAACAAAAAGTAAATAATACTGTTTTTTTTTCAAAAATGTCGCTCTATTTTTGTATATAGAGCAAAAAAAAAAAATCGCAGAGGTGATCAAATACTACCAAAAGAAAGCTCTATTTGTGGGAAGAAAAGGACGCAAATTTTGTTTGGGAGCCACGTCGCACGACCGCGCAATTGTCTGTTAAAGCGACGCAGTGCCGAATCGCAAAAACACCTTGGGTCATTTACCAGCGTATTGGTCCGGGTCTTAAGTGGTTAATAAACAACTTACCTGTAAAATCCTTTTCTTGAAGTACATCACGGGACACAGAGCTCCCACCCCTCTTGTGGGGAACATTGTGTAACCTCGGAGGAATTGCTTGCTACAAAACTGAAGCACTCCCAGTGGGAGGGGGTTATATAGGGAGGAAACTTCCTGTGAAATTGATTACACCAGTGTCCACACCTGAAGGTACCCATATAACCCAAGTGTAATGGCTATGCGCTCTGTGTCCCGTGATGTACTTCAAGAAAAGGATTTTACAGGTAAGCTGTTTATTAAAAATCCTTTTTTTTTTCAGGCGACATTGGCGTTCGGCCATAGACATCAATAAAGAGAATTTGTTAAAAAAAAAAATGAATCGAATCGCGGCAAGTAAAGCCGCGTACGTGGCGTTTACTTGTCGCCTAGATGTGAATGCAGCCTTAGAGTGCCGTTGTACGTCACCGCGCTTTGTTCATCATTTTTTAAAAACAATGGTGTGTGGGCAACATCGTTTTTAATGATGAAGTTGGAAAAACTACGTTTTTTGGACATGCTGAAAAATGATCGTGTGTACACGGCATTAGACGTGGGTGTTGCTAGCAATGCTGCCAGTATCTACTCGACAAGTTACACACAGGCCTTCTTACACACTTCTTAACCAGGAAGGGTTTATTACTCACTCAGAAACATGACGACTTTCTTACATGGAGGCGTCTTAATACAACAGGCTTCTGTCATTACCAGATGTAATCCCTTCTATGTATCGTGCGGCTGCTTCCAGTCCCACACACACTGTCACTGACTTGCTGGTACAGCTCCTCCCCAGCATGCATCAGGAGAAAAGGGTCAAGGGCCACAGTGTTCCTGCACAGACTCTAACAGGTTTTCTTCTAAGATTGCCTTGTATTTGTCTCCATCCATTTTCCCATCAACTCTGACCAGCTTCCCTGTCCCTGCTGAAGAAAAGCATCCCCACAACATGATGCTGCCACCACCATGTTTCACAGTGGGGATGGTGTGCTCAGGGTGATGTGCAGTGTTAGTTTTCCGCCACACATATCGTTTTGCTTTTAGGTCAAAAAGTTCAATTTTGGTCTCATCTGATCAGAGCACCTTCTTCCACATCTTTGCTGTGTCCCCCACATGGCTTCTTGCAAACTGCAAACAGAACTTCTAATAGCATTCTTCTTGTCACTCTTCCATAAAGGGAAGATTTGTAGAGAGCACAACTAATAGTTGTCCTGTGGACACATTCTCCCACCTGAGCTGTGGCTGCTTCTCTGATGAATGTTCTCCTTGCCCGGCCTGTCAGTTTAGGTGGACGGCCGTGTCTTGGTAGGTTTGCAGTTGTGCCATACTCTTTCCATTTTGGGATGATGGATTGAAGAGTTCTCTGTGAGATGTTCAAAGCTTGGGATATTCTTTTATAACCTAACCCTGCTTAATACTTCTCCACAACTTTATCCCTGACCTGTCTGGTGTGTTCCTTGGCCGGCATGATGCTGTTTGTTCACAAAGGTTCTCTAACAAACCTCTAAGGGCTTCTCAGAACTTATACTGAGATTATAATTACACACAGGTGAACTTGATTTGCTAATTCAGTAACAAAAAAAAAATAAAAAATAAATATTTGCTAATTAGGTGACTTTTGAAGGCAATTGGTTCTATTAGATTTGAGTTAGGGGTATCAGAGTAAGCCCTGGTTCACACTGGGCTGCAGGAGTGAAATCGCGCGATTTCAGCTGAACCCGCGCGATTTCACTCCCTCTGGCAGTCCCGATTTCGGCGTGATTTAGGAGACATCTGTGCAGGTTTCTGCACAGATGTCAATGTAAATCGCGTCCTGAAATCGCAAAAAGTAGTACAGGAACTACTTTTTGAAATCGGTGCAGCGCCGCAGATGCGGCATCGCACCGATTAGGACGGTGTCATTGCCGGCACTTGCCGCCGATTTGAGATGCGATTTCACATGTGAAATCGCATCTCAAATCGAACTAAATCGTACCCAGTGTGAACCTGGGCTAAAGGGGAATGAATACAAATGTACACCACACCTTTCAGATATTTATTTGTAAATAAAATGTGAAAACCATTTATCATTTTCCTTCCACTACACAATTATGTGCAACTTTGTGTTGGTCTATCACATAAAATCCCAATAAAATACATTTATGTTTTTGGTTGTAACATGACAAAATGTGGAACATTTCAAGGAGTATGAATACTTTTTCAAACCACTGTAAAGAGAAAATCCTCCAATAGGGACACTAGTACCGATGACCCTGGTACTAACCTAGGATTTCCCTCTCCTAGGTGATTTCCTTTCACTTCCTGTTTTGGCTATGGGACAGGAAATGGAGGGAAATCTCTCCCAATGTGACACAGCAAAATAGAAAAATAAAAAAATTATCTGACAGGGGCTATTACCCTCCCTTACTTTATCCAAAATGTACAGAACATTTTGCATTTTATTTCTACTTTTATCTGTCATATGCATATACACACTCTTGGGTGGGAAGGGTGATGGCCAAAATAAATACAATTTGTGACAGCGACTTCCTACAAGATAAGTGATCCAAACTTTGTTTTATCTCATGGCTACTGTGAAATTTTGTGAATGCATCAATGTAGTGCATGTTATCTAAGCTTGCAGAGCTTGGATTCATTGAATGAGTTTACCCCAACATTTTATATTGCAAAATATACAGCCTCATGCTCCATTTCATGCTGAATAAACAAAATTAATAATGTGACTTAAATAGAAAACTATCTTTAGATTTTTTTTTACTCCAAAAGCATTTTATTAGAATAAATTTGATTAAAAAAAAATTGATTTAAATAATAAAGAAATCCGATTAAAATAAAATAATCAGATTTAACCACTTCTCATATGACGTCCTCCACTCTGTGCGGTGATATCTGAATGATGGGTGCAGCTGCAGGCATCATTCAGATATCGCCGTCTTCAGCCGGCGATTCTGTGCACAATAAGAACGATCAAAGCGGCGGCCCGGAGAGCAAATCGGCCGGCGCTCGCTGGGTTAGCATAGAGATGACTGGTGACCAGATGGTCACAGTCATCTCTATGACCATCAGAGGTCCGTTATGACGTCACGCCCGGTACCCGGAAGTAAACAAAGCTGCAACCTTGGCTGTCGGCATGTGATCGGTGATTTTTTTTTTTTCCACAGATTTTCATGCTTGTAAGCCTGGAGGAGAGATGTGGGGTCTTATTGACCCCACATCTCTCCATAAAGAGGACCTGTCGCACGGATTCCTATTACAAGGGATGTTTACATTCCTTGTAATAGGAATAAAAGTGATCAAAAAAAATAATTAAAAAATAAGAAAAATTAAGTAAAATACAATTTTAATTTTTTTTTTTCAAAACGCCCCTGTCCCCGTTATCTCGCACACAGAAGCGAACACGCATGCAAGTCCCGCCCACATATGTAAACTCCATTCAAACCCCAGATGTGAGGTATCGTTGCGTGCGTTAGAGCGCGTGCAACAATTCTAGCACTAGACCTCCTCTGTAACGCGAAAATGGTAACCTGCAAAAAATGTTAAAGCGTCGCCTATGGAGATTTTTAAGTTTGGCGCCATTCCATGAGTGTGCGCAATTTTAAAGCGTGACATGTTTGGTATCTATTTACTCGGCGTAACATCATCTTTCACATTATACAAAAAAATTGGGCTGACTTTGCTGTTTTGTTTTTTGTTAATTAATGAAACTAATTTTTTAAATAATGTTTTTTTCCCCAAAAAAAAGGTGTTTGAAAAATTATTGCGCAAATACTGTGCGAGGGAAAAAAAGTTGTAATGACCGCTAATTTATTCCCTAGGCCTAGGGTGTCTGCTAAAAAAAATATATAATGTTTGGGGGTTCTTTTTAATTTTCTAGCAAAAAATAAATAAATAGATTTTTACATGAAGGAGAGAAGTACAAGAATAGGCCCGGTGGACAAGTGGTTAAACAACAACAAAAAAAAGATCAGATTTATATATATTAAAAAATTGATTTATATCCACTCTGATCTTTATATATTTTAACCACAAAGTAGTGTAAGGTCCTGTCCCATCAGTCTAATTGGTTTATATCCAGGCAGGTAGGCCCTTGCACCTACATACAGTAACTGGCAAATCTAAAATAGATTTGCATTCAGATTGTGACATCTGTGGCCAGTTTATACATCCAATAAAAGAGACTCTCATGTCGGGAGTCGGCATCTTTAATTTTGCCGCATGAGCAAGTCAAGTATGAAAACGTTTGAAGAAGGGTGCTATGGAGGGAGAAAGCAACTCTTAGGTTTATCATAGATAAACTCCTTTGCTTGCAGCAGCATTTAATACTCCAGTGGAGCATGGATAAAATGTGCAAATTAAATTGAGAAGCAGCTTCTTGTTTCAGATACATATCTCTATATTCTACTCTGCAGGAGATGGTCCTGGGGATGCATTAACCTCGTATAGTACATCTCCCAAACAGAATCCTTGTCCCTTTTCTTTTCTAAGGGATATTTACAGCCATGTTGGAGAGCAATGTTTGCTGCTGCTATTTCTTCTTCTTTTTTTCTTTTTTTTTTTAAGCCCACCTTGGATGGCGCATAATTACCCATCATTTTTTTTCTGGGTATATATTTATTTGAATAAGCTGATCCTCTCTTATTAGTACTTCAGGATAAGGGGAAGAGATCTACCGCCGCAACTGCCATTTACTTTATTTTTATTTGACTCTTTCATACATTGTATAGGTGCAACTGTCAAGAAAATCTTATTACCATCTTCATGCTGAAAGAACACAAATATGTGTCCTCTTGGCAGGCAGATCTTCATGCCAAGCGCCCGCATATTTGTATTTGGGCAAAATGTAAAAAAAAAAAACTGTGGCGAGAGCATGCGCTCTGCAAACTCCAGACACAGTTACTAGCACCTAACAGAAATCTCCTGATTGTGGTTTGCGATTGGGAGCATTCTGATCACGTGACCGCTGTGCCAGCCAATCATGGCGGCCACGTGATCATAAACTCTGCCTCCCAGCATCAGAAGCCGCTTAAAGCGGGAGTAAACCCATCGATTTAACAGTTTCAAAAAGCAGTTAAATTTCCGGCATGCCGGGATTGCCAACTGTCACATTGGTTGTGCTCTCAACCAAACTGTCAAACCGTCCAATGGCTGGTGTCATAATTGATCACATGTGCAGCACCACGGCAGTTGAAGATTAAACAGAGGCAAAGATGGCAGCTTCCTTGGCTGAAAATGATAGAAGGGTTTACTTCCACTTTAAAGGGCTGGGAGGCGTTTAAGGTGCTGCGAAATTAGTTAAACCAAATATGTAATTGTATAAAACAGTTTATTTTTTACAAGTTAAAAACCTAACAAATTAGGAACATTGGAAACCGCACACGTGACAATACATTTAAGTGCTATCAATATATCCCTATTTGGGGTGTGCCTTGTATTTGCCACTGTTTAGAGTTCCCAGACGATAATCCAGAGTGTGGCTCGAGGTGAATTTTCATTACCAAAAGCGGTGACCCCGAGCCACACCCGGGATTACACCACACATGGGCGTCCGCTCCATAGGGCAAGGGAGGGCCCTTGCCCCCCCCTAGAAACAAGTGCCATGATTCTCTCCGGGCAGGAAGCAAGGCGGCGGCACAGTGAAAGAAATTATAGCCGCTCTCTCCCTCTTCTAGCTCCGCTGACAGAGAGGGGGAGGGGGGTGATATACAGTGCAGAGTCTAAGGTTGCTACCTGTACGGGATTCCCCTGTACAGACCAGGTCTGGAATCATGTGCCTGGGTTTTGTACTGCCTGTAACCCGGGCACATGATTCAGCCCAGAACAGGGGCAGACCATCCAGAGAGGGGGGACCATCAGCACACCTTTCAGTGTGAAACCGCAGCAGCGGTGGCATTGTAATGTAATGAATACACTGTGTGCGGCGTGCCTGCGGTGTGTTTGGGATTCAAAGCTCCTTTCTGTCCTCCCCTCCCTCCAGTCTCGTGCTGTGCGGTGCCCTGTTTTCTCTGACTCCCCCCTCCAATCAGCAGTGCGGTGTGCTGTGAGACCTGGGAGGCGGAGCTCACTGTAGCTCCTGACGGGCGTGCCAGAGGAAAGGAGGAGGGGAGTGAGATGAATTTTTCTGGGGGGAGAAGTTTCCTAGGGTGGATAGTAGTAGTACACACTTTCATGGAGATTTTTTCTCAGGAGAAGAATCAGAGGAGATAGTGAGTTTGAGTGTGGGGGAGGGGGGGGGGTGAGGTCTGCAGCAGCCCGATCACATGTGACAGATCACTTCACACTTCATGAACAGTCTTTGCACACATCATCCAATTCAATTGTTCAGACCAGATAATGTGGAGTCATTTATAGCCATTCATGTAACCTGTGTGTGTATGGTGAGTTCACACTTCTGATTGTACAGACTCAGAGCCTGTATACATATGCAATCAGAAGCGTGAACTCACCACATACACACACAGGTTACATGAATGGCTATAAATGACCCCACATTATCCAGTCTGAACAATTGGATTGGATGAAGAGTGATAGAAGCTGGATTACATAGATCTGTGCATACATCTAGTACTGTTGTGTGATTCATTGTTGTAAATGTTTTTAGTGGATGAGGTTTTTTTTTTATACATCACTATCTGACCACTTCTCAGCCCCCCAACTCCCCCCAGCTTGCATCACCCCCAGATCACGTCATACAGACATCACTCCGAGCTGCTTCCTAACCCCCCCCAGCTGAGGGACATCATTCCATTGTCACGTTCCTTCCCTTAGCTTCCCAACATCACTCCCTGGTCATCCCATAGACACCACAAAAAAACTCCCCATACTGCCACCACCATACCCTCTGACCTCCTCTCCTGTACTAACTGCGCCAATCTTACCTTCCGCACTCCTCTCCTGTACTAACTGCGCCCATCATACCCTCCAAACTCCTCTCCTGTACTAACTGCAGCCATCATACCCTCTGCACTCCTCTCCCGTACATACTGCACCCATCATACCCTCTGCACTCCTCTCCTGTACATACTGCACCCATCATACCCTCTGCACTCCTCTCCAGTACTAACTGCGCCCATCATACCCTTTACACTCCTCTCCAGTACTAACTGCACCCATCATACCCTCTGCACTCCTCTCCTGTACATACTGCCCCATCATACCCTCTGCACTCCTCTCCTGTACATACTGCCCCATCATACCCTCTGCACTCCTCTCCTGTACATACTACCCCATCATACCCTCTGCACTCCTCTCCTGTACATACTGCCCCATCATACCCTCTGCACTCCTCTCCTGTACATACTGCCCCATCATACCCTCTGCACTCCTCCTCTCCTGTATATACTGCCCCCATCATACCCTCTGCACTCCTCCTCTCCTGTATATACTGCCCCCATCATACCCTCTGCACTCCTCCTCTCCTGTATATACTGCCCCCATCATACCCTCTGCACTCCTCCTCTCCTGTATATACTGCCCCCATCATACCCTCTGCACTTCTCTCCTGTACATACTGCCCCATGATACCCTCTGCACTCCTCCTGTACATACTTCCCCATCATACCCTCTGCACTCCTCTCCTGTACATACTGCCCCATCATACCCTCTGCACTCCTCCTCTTCTGTACATACTGCCCCCATCATACCCTCTGCACTCCTCTCCTGTACATACTGCCCCATCATTACCCTCTGCACTCCTCCTCTCCTGTACATACTGCCCTTGTCATACCCTCTGCACTCTTCCTCTCCTGTACATACTGCCCCCGTCATACCCTCTGCACTCCTCCTCTCCTGTACATACTGCCCCTGTCATACCCTCTGCACTTCTCCTCTCCTGTACATACTGCCACCGTCATACCCTCTGCACTCTTCCTCACCTGTACATACTGCCCCCAGCATACCCTCTGCACTCCTCCTCTCCTGTACATACTGCCCCCATCATACCCTCTGCACTCCTCCTCTCCTGTACATACTGCCCCATTATACCCTCTGCACTTCTCTTCTGCAGAACCCTGTGCACTCAAATGTAATTGGGAAATCTGGATTTAGATCTAAAGGAGAACACGGTTGACTCTGATATAAAGGGGGACTTTTGTGATTAACTCCTTATGATTAGAAATGTTATTTAATCACAGTATATACTACATAAAAAAATTAAAATTAGCTGTGCATTGCTTTGTACAGAGGTAATGAATTTAATGTACTACAAAAATAATTATATATATATTTGTGTGCGCTGCTAATGTGTTCGGGTTTGGCTTGATGAAAAGGTGGCAACTATAAGTGCAGACAGCCTGCGGCTCTCCTCGTCTCTCCCTCTCTTTGATAAATGGAGCCGCGGCGCTGTGACAGGAAGAGGAGAGCCGCTGGCTGTCTGCAATGTATATCTCCCCCGATCACCCCCCTCCCCCTCTCTGTCAGCTGGACGCCCCCCCCCCCCCCCCCCCCCTGAAATCTAACAGGGCATGTTGGGCAGCTGGGTGGGCTGGTGAGGGAACAGGTGGCTCGGTGGGCAGGTGACATAGCGTGTCACTGTGGCTCCGCTGCCGGGTGTCAGGTGAGAGAGTTTGCGGCCCGGGCAGCTGGGCTTGGTGAGTGTCTTGATGAATGTCTGAGCCCGAGCGAGTGCTGGCCAGTCAGCGAGCTGTTAAGCGGGAGGGAGCAGAGAGATGACATCATCTCTCACCGCCCGCCCTGCAGCTCTGCCCTCTCTGTGTAGGCAGCGCGGGAATCAGAGAGATTAAATGATCTCTCTGCTGCCTGACAACCCTGGCCCCTGACTCTGGAACACAGCAAGGCACGATTGGAGAAAGCAAGTGACAATCTGGACCACAACATGTGACAGGCGCTGTGGCAAGTGACAATCCACAATGTGTGACAGCAGGCGACGTGGCAACTGGCAATCCACAACAGGCGACGTGGCAAGTGACAATCCACAATGTGTGACAGCAGGCGACGTGGCAACTGGCAATCCACAACAGGCGACGTGGCAAGTGACAATCCACAATGTGTGACAGCAGGCGATGTGGCAACTGGCAATCCACAACAGGCGACGTGGCAAGTGACAATCCACAATGTGTGACAGCAGGCGACGTGGCAACTGGCAATCCACAACAGGCGACGTGGCAAGTGACAATCCACAATGTGTGACAGCAGGCGATGTGGCAACTGGCAATCCACAACAGGCGACGTGGCAAGTGACAATCCACACTGTGTGACAGCAGGCGACGTTGCAACTGGCAAGTGACAATCCACAACATGTGACAGGCGACGTGGCAAGTGACAATCCGCAACACATGGCAGGCGATAGTGGCAAGCGACACACACGGGGGTCCAACTGATTCTGCATTATGGTGAACCATTTCATCTTGTATAACAATGTAATAATAGAAATACTGTAGGTCCAGTGATGCAGGGTGCTGTGTAATGTAAAGGGGACCAGAGCTGTGGGGTCCTGTGTAATGTAAAGGGGCCCAGAGCTGCAGTTGTGGAGAGGAGGTACACAGTAGGGACAAAGAGATATTGAAAGATGCAGGGGGCGCAGTGGGGTGTTTTTACATTTTAACTTTTTTATGCGACTGTATCGCCGCTGCCAAAGCGCCCCCCCCCCCCTGAAAAAATTTCAGCGGACGCCCATGACACCACAGTATCCTGGTGCAGTTACTTAACTTTATTGTGGAGATAAGGCTGTACGCTATGCGCATACCATATCTCCTGTGCTAATAAGCACATATTTTGTCTAATGATATAATGCATCTTACCTAGCACTCTATTTGCCGTATATCCCCAAGTAAACAGACATCACCACAGCTTACGTCTCTGCTCCATCAGCATGACTCCCCAGTGCCCAGCATGCTTGGCTTTTTATTCGTAAATTTCAAAAGCTATGACAAACAGGATATGACCTGACAAGAAATTCTTTCTCACAGGATGAGTTAATACAAACAACCAATAAATAATGGCTAAAGGAGTTCTATGGGTGTGTCTGAGCAGAGACAGGGTGTATTGCCTTTCCTGGATTCCACTAAACAAAGGAAGCTGCATGGCTGAACAAACACAGACTTTGTCTCTGACCATAACCACTTAAAGTCTCGTTTTTCCACTGATAAGAATCCTTATTCTGCATTGTTCCAGAGACCAACGCCTACCCGGATTATACTACCGTTCCTTGTGGATGGGATCTGCAGGTGTATCCTACGAATCTTGACATGTGCTGATCAGACACACAGCAGAGATGAGAGTAAATCCGCCTATAACTGATAATGTCCTTGCAGTTCAAACATAACCCCCCAGAATGTCTGTGCTAATGCACAGGGGGCCCTTTGGCTGGCGGCCTTTTCCCGCTCTGCAAGCAACTCTCTCCAACCTCAATACGTTTTCCACTACCACGGGACTCAACCAGCGTCAGCCTGCCCCAGTCAGCTCTTTAGGGCACTATGACAATCCATATTATTAAATACATCTTCATAAAATTTCCACAACACCTTGTCCGTAGAATCCCGCATGTACTCCCACTGTATCCTCTGCCCGATGCATCAGAGGTCCCACGTTCCTTTCCCTGTGAGTGTTGCGACACATGGGGGCCTAACCCGACTTCCAATTAAAAATACACAATACATTGAAATCTGTTAGGATTACATTACTGTATTAAATCATTTCAACTCCATTTTGTCCCTAGTACTTTGTCCAATGCCCTGCATGCACTTTTACCATTCTTTGTGCCTGGAAACTTGAATGTTTATGGCATCTACAAAGCGTCCCTCTACAAACAGCGATAGTGAATTATAATCACTTGCAGAATTGAGCGATAGTAATTTGTGGGAAAATTCAACATCGGCCATTATTTTATTATTTTTTATAATTATTTATAGTTATTTATTATATTCTAACTTATGATTTTGTGTTTTCAAACTTTATCATACCCAAGACTAGACTCTTGTTTGAACAGATTTAAGTGAATTAAGTGAGAACTCTTATAACTGTGACGATCAGTTATTAGCAATCATGTTTTGTGAATGTCATCCATTCACTCACAGCCATTCATTCACAGCCATTCATTGAGTATTATTGTGATTAGCTGTGATTGACCACAGCTATCACATGGTACTGCTGAACTGTGATTGGCCCTGTCTGGCCAATCGCAGAGATCATCACAATAACACACAGTGAATAAATATGAATGAAAGCCAATCATTTTTTACAACTGTGATGTGATTGCTCACAGCAATCACATGATACCGGGGCCGGCCTGGTACCATGATCTGTCATTGACAGATCGGACTACAAAGCGACCTGTGACTGGAAAAGCTCCAGCTAGGCGGTCATTTTACAATAGGCTGGCCGGGAAGCAGTTCAGTCTGATAACTTATTCAGAAATGTTTTTTTTTTCTTTTTTTTACTTCATTATACGTTATGATGAAAATATGTTTCTTATGAATCTTTTGTATCCTGGATTTTCCTGGGTTCTTGTTTATTTTGCAGCATCTGTATAAAATTCATCCAATTCTTTTTCAGGTGGGTTCACATTGTATGTGCTCTTTATGTTCCTGGCGTGGCTTTCGGTGATATTGACAAATTACGTCCGGTGACACTAACTGAGATGAACTACTCCAAGTATGGTGCCAAGGTAAGTACTATTTAAGACTGTGAGTTAGGACTATACACATGGAAAACCCAACAGACCTCACTTATAATGGCCTTGTCAGATCTGCAGATTTTAAAGCTGATCCTCCAGATTTTAGTGAACTATCAATACAAGATCATTTGGACCAAGCTGGTCCATTCAAACGATGTCCCTGCTGGCAGCACTCTACTCACTGTATGTAGCATTGGCTATTAACAGTATAGAGTGCTGTATTATGGGTACTTCCATTCCAAACCCAGAGAAGTGAATCCGTTTGAGCTCTGCATAGCCATTCACAAGGGGCTTTGTATTTTCTGAATGGCTCCAAAAGCATCCTCTGATTGATTGGCTGGGGCAAAGTGTATGTTAGTAGGTAGCTTTGTATTCAGAAAATACAAAGCTCCTTGTGAATGGCTGAGCAGAGCTTATACTGTTTTTTTTCCGAGAGTGGGATGTGAAGTTCCCATCGTGCTCCCGGAACAGAACGTTGTATACTGTATATAGCTGATGATTAATAGTTCAGCTTGGGCCAAACAAACTATTTATACCAGGGGTCGCCAATCCTTGGAAAGAAAGGGCCAGTTTACTGTCCTTCAGAGGGGCTGGACAGTGCTCAGTGGGAGTAAACACCTGATCTTTGGCATTAGGGGGAGAAATATTTGGTGTCAGTGGGTGGATTAGTACCTCATTTTATTTGTCAGTGGAAGGAATTGTGCCCCATATTTGTTAGTAAGCTCCACCCACTACAGAAAAATCTGACTGCAGAAAACTTAGGGGGCAGAGACAACACCAGTCACCCTGCACAAGGACAGAAAGCAGCATTGACGGGTGGGAGGGACCCAGCAAAGCGCCACCCACTCTAGGCTGCTTGCAGAAAGTGACAGTAGGGGCGGTGACGAGACCAGTCGCCCTGAACAAGGAGCTAGGACAGCAGTGACGGGTGGGAGGGACCCAGCAAAGCTCAACTCACTATAGGCTGCTTGCAGAAATATATAGTAGGGGGCGGAGACAAGACCAGTCACCCTGAACAAGGAGAGAGAGCAGAAGTGACAAGTTGGAGGAACCTAGAAAAAATCCACCCACTATAGGCTGCTTACAGGTAACTACAGTAGGGGGCGGAGACAAGACCAGTCACCCTGAACAAGGAGCTAGAGCAGCAGTGACAGGTGGGAGGGACCTAGCAAAGCGCCACCAACTATAGGCTACTTGCAGAAATCTATGGTGGGGGGCGGAGACAAGACCAGTCACCCTGAACAAGGAGAGAGAGCAGCAGTGACACGTGGGAGGAATCCAGCAAAGCTCCACCGACTATAGGCTGCTTACAGGTAACTGCAGTAGGGGGCGGAGACAAGACCAGTTAACCTGAACAAGGAGAGAGCAGCAGAGACAGGTGGGAGGAATCCAGCAAAGCTCCATCCGCTATAGGCTGCTTGCAGAAAATGACAGTAGGGGGCGGAGACAGGACCAATTGCCCTGAACAATGAGCTAGGGCAGCAGTGACAGGTGGGAGGTACCCAGCAAAGCGCCACCAACTATAGGCTGCTTTTAGAAATCTACAGTGGGGGGCGGAGACAAGACCAATCACCCTGAACAAGTAGCTAGGGCAGCAGTGACAGGTGGACGGGACCCAGCAAAGTGCCTCCCACTATAGGCTGCTTGCCTAAAACAGTAGGGGCGGAGACAAGACCAGTCACCATGCACAGGGAGACAGAGCAGCAGTGAGTGGTCTTTATTACAGGAAAGGAAAGACTCACACTGGATTACTGCAAAGATCTGGAAGAAAGACACCAAAATTGAAGTAAGAATACACATGCTCTCTAGTATTCAGATGATAGTTGGTTATCCTGGAGTTCACCTTTAACATTTCATCATCTCCCAAGCACTAAAATATCCATTTTGGGTGGACCGGCCCTTTAAAGAATTTGCATGTTACATAGATTTATTGGAAGTAATCCTGTTTCATTTGGTGTTGGTTTTTGGATAAATCCACTTAATCCGCTGGCTGTGTGTTTTTTATTTTTTATTTTATTTTAATGGAAGCTAGACTTCAATAAACTTAGCCAACGCTCAGAATTTCATACAGTGAATTAAGTTTGCGGTAAGTGGAAAGCCATGTTCTCTGTTCTGCAGGAATGCAGCTTTTGTGAAGATTCGCGATTTGCCCGCACCGGCGTCTGTATCAGTTGTGATGCAGGGATGTGTCGCGCCTACTTTCATGTGACTTGTGCCCAGAAGGAAGGCTTGCTTTCTGAAGCCGCCGCCGAAGAGGTAAATTAATAGACGTACTTCTGTTTGAAGATTGCTTATGAAACTTTAAGCGGAAAACATAAAATATACACTTTATATCCACCCTGATAAAAAAAAAAAAAATGAAGCGGGGGTCCTAGCAAAGGGGGGGGGGAAGCGATGTAGTAATAGGAAGTGTTGAGTGTGTTTAATTGAGATGAAAGGACATTGGAATGGACTGATCTCTGCTGCTATATTTTTCGTTTTGAATGTGTAACTATAATTTTAGCGTGGAAAAAATGGTAAACTGAGAGCAATGAGCTTCTTAAAGGGGTTTTCCACTAAAATTCTAAATACACAGCATCTGGCCTGTGAATAGAGTGTTAGCCCTACCTCTAGGGCAGGCTTTACTAATCTGGACCAAGTGACGGTCACATACGGACTGCCGTGGTCACACCATTTAGGAGCCAGGTCTCTTTCTCCCTGTTCTGGCCGCATTGTAGATCCTTCTTTTGCCTTCATCCCCCACAGCTTCAGTGCCGTCATCCTCCCAACAGGGCAGAGCATGGGAGAGGCCGCAGGTCTGGACTAAGAGCAGGAGCTGCAAGCAGGTGATTGGTTACTAGGACGCTAGGCAGCTCCCGACCTTCTTCCAGACCTGCCTTGTGTAAGGTAGGTATAAAATGTCTGCTGTGAAAGGGAAGGGTGAGGGGGAAGGAGGAGGGTGATGACACTGCTATAGCAAGGGGGGGGGGATTGTTTGGGTTGAGGAAACTGCTATGAAGGGGGTTGAGGACTCTGCTGTAAGCGGGGGCTGAATACACTTATATGAAGGGGTTGCTATGGGGTTGCGGGACACTGACATGACCAGGGAACTGTGATGTAAAGGGGAGAAACTAATGTGAAGGGAGAATTTGCTGTAAAGGAGGGACTGAGGACACAGATGTAAAGGGGGGACTATGAGGTGAAGAGAGGACTGAGGAAACTGATGATCAGGGGGGACCGAGGACACTGATTTAAAGGAAGCACTGTGATGATCAGGGGGGACTTTGGACACTGATGTGCAGGGGAGACTGTGATGTGCAGGGGGACTGAGGACACTGATGTAAAGGAAGCACTGTGATGATCAGGGGGGACTGAGGACACTGATGTGCAGGGGGGACTGTGATGTGCAGGGGGACTGAGGACACTGATGTAAGGGGGGATTGTGATGTGCAGGGGGGACTGAAGTCACAGGGGGGATTGAGGTCACAGACATGCAGGGGGGACTGAGGTCACAGACGTGCAGTGGGGACTGAGGTCACAGACGTGCAGTGGGGACTGAGGTCACAGACGTGCAGTGGGGACTGAGGACACTGGTGTGCAGTGGGGACTGAGGACACTGGTGTGCAGTGGGGACTGAGGACACTGGTGTGCAGTGGGGACTGAGGACACTGGTGTGCAGTGGGGACTGAGGACACTGGTGTGCAGTGGGGACTGAGGACACTGGTGTGCAGTGGGGACTGAGGACACTGGTGTGCAGTGGGGACTGAGGACACTGGTGTGCAGTGGGGGGGGCTGAGGACACTGGTGTGCAGTGGGGGGGCTGAGGACACCCGTGTGCAGGGGGGGGGGGACCAAGGACACTCGTGTGCAGGGGGGGAGGGACCGAGGACACTCGTGTGCAGGGGGGGAGGGACCGAGGACACTCGTGTGCAGGGGGGGGGGGACCGAGGACTCTCGTGTGCAGGGGGGGGGACCGCGGAGGACACTCGTGTGCAGGGGGGGGGTCGGAGGACACTCGTGTGCAGGGGGGGGGGGCGAGGATACTGATGTGCAGGGGGGGGGGGACCGAGGACACTGATGTGCAGGGGGGGGGGACCGAGGACACTGATGTGCAGGGGGGGGGGGGGACCGAGGACACTGATGTGCAGGGGGGGGGACCGAGGACACTGATGTGCAGGGGGGGGGGGGACCGAGGACACTGATGTGCAGGGGGGGGGACCGAGGACACTGATGTGCAGGGGGGGGACCGAGGACACTGATGTGCAGGGGGGGGGGGCCGAGGACACTGATGTGCAGGGGGGGGGGCCGAGGACACTGATGTGCAGGGGGGGGGACCGAGGACACTGATGTGCAGGGGGGGGGGACCGAGGACACTGATGTGCAGGGGGGGGGGACCGAGGACACTGATGTGCAGGGGGGGGGGGACCGAGGACACTGATGTGCAGGGGGGGGGGGACCGAGGACACTGATGTGCAGGGGGGGGGGGGACCGAGGACACTGATGTGCAGGGGGGGGGGGGACCGAGGACACTGATGTGCAGGGGGGGGGGGACAGAGGACACTGATGTGCAGGGGGGGGGGGGACCGAGGACACTGATGTGCAGGGGGGGGGGGGGGGGGGGGGGGACCGAGGACACTGATGTGCAGGGGGGGGGGGGGCCGAGGACACTGATGTGCAGGGGGGGGGACCGAGGACACTGATGTGCAGGGGGGGGGGGGGGCCCGAGGACACTGATGTGCAGGGGGGGGGGGGCCCGAGGACACTGATGTGCAGGGGGGGGGACCGAGGACACTGATGTGCAGGGGGGGGACCGAGGACACTGATGTGCAGGGGGGGGGGACCGAGGACACTGATGTGCAGGGAGGGGGACCGAGGACACTGATGTGCAGGGGGGGGGGGGGGGGACCGAGGACACTGATGTGCAGGGGGGGGGACCGAGGACACTGATGTGAAGGGGGGGGGGACTGAGGACACTGATGTGCAGGGGGGGGGGACCGAGGACACTGATGTGCAGGGGGGGGACCGAGGACACTGATGTGCAGGGGGGGGGGGGGGGACCGAGGACACTGATGTGCAGGGGGGGGGGGACCGAGGACACTGATGTGCAGGGGGAGGGGGGGGACCGAGGACACTGATGTAAGAAGCGGAGTCTGTGATGTAAAGATCTTGGGCATCAGACAAACATGAAACTTGGACCTCTGTGGGTAGAAAATTTTACTGAGCGGACCTCCATGATTTTTAATTCAATACCCCAATACAATCGCTTTTAATATTTTTTCTACTTTATTTACATTTTAGGAGTTTTCTACTTTATTTACATTTAAAACTCATTGAGTTTTGTCTCTTTAACAGGACATTGCGGATCCCTTTTTTGCTTACTGCAAGCAGCACGCCGACCGCTTTGACAGAAAATGGAAAAGGAAGAATTATTTGGCTTTGCAGTCGTACTGTAAAACGTCCTTGAAAGAGCGAGAAAAGCAGCTCACTCCGGAGGCCCAGGTATTAATGCAACTTTCTGTGATGATTCCTTATAGGAAAAGGCACAGCCTACCCACCACCGCCAATTTAAATATAGAGCTAAGGTCATTTAATTCAGCTGAGAGTCGTAATGTTTACCTTTGATCACAACAGCTTTGAACCGGAGAATGTTTGGTCTGCATGGGATTACAAAGGCTTCATTAAACCTGTGAAGTCTCTGCGTTTTATATATGTAGTCACCAAAGTGTTATTTGCATTGGATATTCATATGTCCCGTCCTTCATTTCCTCTCAAATTTTTCTTCTGCATAATGGCTTAGGTGGTACGCACTTTTGCCTTGCAGTACTTAGGTCATGGGTCCAATTTCCATAATAAATGTCTAATTTCCATAATAAACACCCTTGGTATGGAAGTTGTGTATTCTTGTGTTTCTGTGGATTTCCTGACACTGATCAAGTCTTCATGCTGCAGTACAAAACATGCTGGTTACAGCCTTCTGACCTGATTGGTTGTGTAGTCAACATTTATAGTTTATAAAGTCCGTATTTCCTGACATCATTCTACTGTTGACAAGTTTTAAAAATGTTTGAGCCATCTTTTGACCTTGATCCCTGCCCCCTCCTCCAACGCCACTATTATGGCTCATGCGCCGAAGATGTGCCAGCCTTTGGGTCCTGGCAGAGCCCATCGGCACACTTGCGCACCTGGAGGTGATTTTCCACGCACATGCATAGACAAGACCCCTTTCACACTGGAGGCCTTTTTCAGGCGCTTTAGCGCTAAAAATAGCGCCTGAAAATAAGCCTCATCTGCAATCAGTGCTCGAAGTGCTTTCACACTGGGGCGCTGCGCTGGCAGGACGTCCTGCAAGCAGCTTCTTTGAGGCGCTTTAGGAGCGGTGTATACACCGCGCCTAAATCGCCCCCTTCCCATTGAAATCAATGGGCAGCGCCTGTAAAGCCCCTCGGCAGCAGGACTTTGTGGGCGCTTTTTAACCATTTATTCGACCTTTAGGAGCGGTGTATACACCGCGCCTAAATCGCCCCTTCCCATAGAAATCAATGGGCAGCGCCTGTAAAGCCCCTCGGCAGCAGGACTTTGTGGGCGCTTTTTAACCATTTATTCGACCGCTTGCGGGGGGTTTAAAGCGCCCCGTTAGCGACCGAAAAACGCCGGTAAAGCGACGCTAGTTTTGGTGGCGCTTTACCTGTTTGTTTTTGTTTTTTTGAGCGCTGCCAGTGTGAAAGGGCTCTTAAGGTTTTAAAATTCGCTACTTGCATTCTTTGTACCTGTGCGTGAAACCCTGTTTGTGCGCAGATGGCTGGGGAAACCGACGCATGTGCAGATGTGCCGCAGGGCTCGGCAGCATTTGCATTTTCCAGCGATGACCAGCTCTTCTTACAGCTCATGTTTCTTTTCTCCTGGCAAATAACTAAAGATCCAATCAAATGTGCAATGTGAACGCAATAAATAAACAAAAATCAATTCATGTGTGTCATGTAATGAAATCAATAACAATAATAAAATATGTCAATCCATAAACTAAAAACCATATATAGAAAATGTATACATTTCATACACCGAAGGGGAATAATAGTGCGTGAACAAATAAATACCATATTTATCGGAGTATAACACACATTTTTCTTCCCTGAAAAAGGGGGGCAAATCATTTGTGCGTGTTATACGCTGATACCTAGCTGCCTTGAATGGGAAGGAGGGGGCGAGTGCAGGGAGCACCTGTGTACTGTCACACACAGTCCCGCCTCCTGAATTGTACAGAAAATATAATATGTTTGAAAGAAAAAAACAGGAGCCTTTACAATCACTTTAAATGTTAACATTTTATTCAATTTGTTTTCAGGCTCGCATCTCCACCAGATTACAGCAGTACCGTGTAAAGTCGGAGCTAGCCCGCAACACCAGGCCTCAGGCTTGGGTTCCCAGAGAGAAGCTCCCCCGACCGCTCACCAGCAGTGCCTCTGCTATACGGAAACTGATGCGCAAAGCAGAACTTATGGGGATCAGCACAGACATCTTCCCGGTGGATAACTCTGAAACCAGTTCTAGCATTGATGGAAGGAGAAAGCTCAAGCTGCCGGCACTGTCCTCAGACTTCGTCAATTATTACCTTGGTAATTTTATTTTTACTTTAACACTATTGGAAAACAATGTGAGCTTTTATATAAGAGACTGTCTTTTTTCCCCTTTCAAGTCAGAGTGACATTGTCTGCTTATTGCCCACCACCCAACCAGGTTCACTAATCCATTTGCTGCTCCATCAGAACCCTTGGTTTGAGTATGGGAGAACATGTGCCCTCCTTCATGTGACAGTACTCGGGTCATGTGAAGGAGAGCAGTGACTGTGGCAAAACGTGATATCAGATTCCTGCCCTTATCACCAACTTGTGACGAAGGACTGGCCAATCTCACACCACACTGTCACTTATGTAACAATGACACTCAGCTGCACCCTGTGCAAAGATTTTTCAGCTTTCGGGACCGCAGTCTAGGTGCCAGCAGCCTGAGAGTGATTGTCACTGTTTTTTTTGTTTTTTTTTACAATATTTTTGAGTATTTTCAAAAGTAAACATGTTACATAAAAGACAAGACAAGACAATTCGATATACACAGATTCCGTCCAAATGAGGACCATGGTAGGTACTCCATTTAACTAAAGATAAACAAAGAAAACAGTATAACGAGACTTAGATATGAATGCTTAATTAATCAGGGAGTCAGTACTACGTATGTTTTACCGTGTGTCACTGGGTTTTTTGACAGTATCATCATGCCCCTCCCTTACTCACAGTTTTATACTACTTCAAAACTTCGAAAATGTACCGGTTGCATTCTGGAAACTGATAGATTATGGTTCAACTTTGAATTTCATGTCCAGGGTGTCAGGAACCATGAAACAAAAGGAGACAGAAAATGCAGTAAAAATCACACCTTTTAATAAAATGGTTAAAATTTGGTACAACTTCTAAACATAGTCAAAACATAGCCAGGATTCAGTAGCTAAATTGGGTAGTCAGAACAAGCCAGGAAATCAGGAAGCCAGAGATCAGCGAACCAGAAGGGACGTCAGGCAGGCAAGTCATCAACAGGAACACAGCAGAGAGTCTCTAGATATGTTGACCAAGGTGAAGGCATTGAAGAAATGAACCTTGCAGTTTAAATAGCCAGAAGGGGCTGTCTGTGGGCGTGACTGACGAGCAGAAGATAATCAACAGGTGAGCCACTGTGGAATGATGAGTACTGGCAATTAACAGACAGCAGAGCAACCTGAGCACAGAGAAGGAAGGGCTGAGAGCCCAGCCCTGACACAGGGATACTAAACACAGCACAGGGTATCTTGGAGAAGTCACCCAGGAGGTAGCTGACTACTATCTCCCGTACTGTATGCTCTGGCTTGAGTCTAATATGACCCTGATTTGTTCAGTTCGATATTCCCCAAATATATACTTAATTTTAATGTGTCTTGGTCATGTTTGAGTTTGAATTGTGTGTAGGTTTTGTTGAGTTGTGAATTGGGCAGAAGTCTCAGAGAGGTTGCCTGAAGCTTGAATGCTCTTTACGATTCCCAGTAGTTCTAGGTAGACATTTTATGACATGCTATGTATTCCTAGTGCTTTGATTGCCCTACAAACCATGGGTGACAGAACAGTCAGATCTGGTCATAGTTTTATAATAGGCCTGGTCAGCAGAACTAACAGATATCCTGTCAGAACTAAATGCGCTCAAGCATTACAATGATCTCATCCAATTAGATACGCTCTGACTTTAAAGATTACCCAGGGTGGGCTTCAGCTGTGGGGATGCAGCAAGGAGCCACAGATCAGTTAATGAGTTGCAGCAATGTCCACGAGTCCCTTGGCCGTCCAATCAAAGTCGGTTCCATTTAGGAGAGAGGGGGTGGGGCAGAGTGACAGCTCCGTGTCTGAATGGACACACAGCTGCAGGTTGGCTCGATGCCCCCTTAACAAGCTGCTTGCTGTGGGGGCACTTGACAGGAGGGTGGCACCAGAAGCAATAAAGAGAGACCCCAGAAGAGGAGGATCTGGGCTGCACTGTGCAAATCCACTGCACAGAGGTGGTAAGTATAACATTTTGTTCTTTAAAAAAATATATACTTTACAGTCACTTAAGTATACCCTACTGGGTGGAGTGAGGAAGTGGACTATTATCAGACACTGTCACTTTGCTCTAGTTGGGTAGATTGACAACTGTCACTTTCTCTTGAAGCATGCTTTACTGCAACATACTGTGCATGTCAATTGTAATTTTTGAAAAGAACCCCAATGCGCCAGCACCACAGGTCACCGGAAGGTGTGATGCATTGCTGTGTGCTGCAGTGATGCAAAAAAATCCAGAAAAAACACATGATACAAATGTTATAAATTGAGTTGCAGCTCAATGAGTAAAATAAGTATTTGATCTCTTGGCAAAACATGAGTTAGTACTTGGTGGAGAAACATTTGTTAGCAAGCACAGAGGTCAGACGTTTCTTGTAGTTGGTGATCAGGTTTGCACACATCTCAGGAGGGATTTTGGTCTCCACTCTTCTTTACAGATCTTCTCCAAATCCTTAAGGTTTCTTCGCTGTCGTTTGGCAACTCGAAGTTTCAGCTCCCTCCATAATTTTTCTATAGGATTAAGGTCTGGATAATGACTAGGCCACTTCATGAACTTAATGTGCTTCTTTTTGAGCCACTCCTTTGTTGATTTTGGTGGTATGTTTTGGATCATTGTCACCCATGAACGACCCACCTTCAGTGTTCTGGCTCATCCAAGATATTACAATACATGGCCCCGTCCATTGGCCCCTCAGTGCGGCAAAGTTGGCTTGTACCTTTAGCAGAGAAAAAGCCCCAATTCATAAGCTTTCCACCTCCGTACTTGACTGTAGGGATGGTATTATTTGGGTCATAGTTAATATGTTTCTTCCTCCAAACAAGGCAAGTTGGGTTAATGCCAAATAGCTCAATTTTGGTCTCATCTGACCACAGCACTTTCTCCCAATTCTTCTCTGAATCATTTCGATGTTCATTGGAAAACTTCAGATGGGCCTGTACATGTGCCTTCTAGAGAAGGGGGGACCTTGCAGGTGCTGCAGGACTTCAATCCATGGTGGCATATTGAGTTGCCAATGGTTTGTTTGGTGACTGTGGTCCCAACTGCTTTGAGATCCTTCACAAGCCCGAAACTGTGTAGTTCTGGGTGGATCCCTCACTTTTCTCATGATCATCCTCACCCCATGAGGCCAAAAAACTTGCATGGAGCTCCAGGCCGAGGACGATTGATGTTTGATTTGTATTTCTTCCATTAGTGAATTATCGCTCCAACAGTTGTTTCCTTCTCACCAAGCTTTTTGCTGATTGGTATTGCAGCCCATTCCAGCCTTGTGCAGGTCTACAATCTTATCCCTGATGTCCTCTGAAAGCTCTTTGGTGTTGCCCATGATGGTGAGGTTTTAATGGAAGAAAAAGATTCTGTGGACAGGTGTGTTTTATACACATAACAAGTTGTCATTAGGAGCTCCTTCTTACATTGACAGGACTAATCTGTGTACCACATAAGCACCTACTGTAGCCAGTCTGTGGGAGCCAGAACTATTTTTGGTTGGTAGGGGATCAAATACTTATTTTACTCACTGAACTTCAACTCCGTTTTTTAACATTAGTATCATGTGTTTTCTCTGGATATATGGTTGATATTCTTTCTCTATCATTTAAAATACACCTATGGTAAAAAATTGTAGACCCTTCCTTTCTTTGTAAGTGGGCAAATCTGCAGGGGGGGGGAGGGGAAGTTTTATCTTTAGGGAAAAAAATTATAAATGCACATACTTTGAACATACCCTAAATGTGTTTTTTTTTTTACTTTATGCCTCTAGAGCGAAACCTGCGCATGTTGCAGCTTCAGGAAAGTTTATCCGAGCAGAAGAACATTAAGAACAAACTAGAATATGAACAGGAAAAACTCCATATTGAATATAACAAGGTTTGTACTGCCCTGTGCTACAGAAAAACCACTGTTAAATCAGAGCTTTCCTATGAAGGGAATAGGAGAGGAGGGGGGGGGGGGGTTACCAACACAGCCTACTTGTCTGCATTGTAGACCTATCTTTAACCACTTAAGCCCCAGAAGGTTTTACCCCCTTCCTGCCCAGGCAAAATTTCAGCTTCCGGCACTGCGTCGCTTTAACTGACAATTGCGCGGTCGTGCGACGTGGCTCCCAAACAAAATTGGCGTCCTTTTTTTCCCACAAATAGAGCTTTCTTTTGGTGGTATTTGATCACCTCTGCGGTTTTTATTTTTTGCGCTATAAACAAAAATAGAGCGTCAATTTTGGAAAAAAAATGCAATATTTTTTACTTTTTGCTGTAATAAATATTCCCCAAAATATATAAATAATAAAAAAAAATTCTTCAGTTTAGGCCGATATGTATTCTTCTACATATTTTTGGTAACAAATATCGCAATAAGCGTTTATCGATTGGTTTGCTCAAAATTTATAGCGTTTACAAAATAGGAGATAGTTTTATGGCATTTTTATTATTATTATTTTTTTACTAATGACGGCGATCTGCGATTTTTTTTTTTTGGGACTGCGACAATAGAGTGGACACATCGGACACTTTTGTGGCATTTTTGGGACCAATCACATTCATACAGTGAACAGTGCTATAAATATGCACTGATAAATTGTATAAATGTGACTGGCAGGGAAGGGGTTAACCACTAGGGGGTGAGGAAGGGGTTAAATGTGTAGCCTAGTTTGTGTTCTAACTGTAGGGGGAGGGGGGTGACTGGGGGAGGTGACTGATCGGTGTCCCTATGTACAAGGGACACAGATCGGTCTCCTCTCTCCCTGACAGGATGTGGAGCTCTGTGTTTACATACAGAGCTCCACGTTCCTGCTAAGTTACTGGGCAATCGCGGGTGCCCGGCGGCGATCGTTGCCGCCGGGCACGCGCATTATGATCCCAGCAAAGCGGCGGGTGCACGCGCTCCCCCTAGCGGCTTTAAAAGACAGGACGTCATATGACGTCCTGTCAGAACAACAGAGCTACCTTGCCGCCCTCATTTGACGGCGGCTGGTAGACAAGTGGTTAAACCAGCGCCTATGGGGCCGAGGCTTTGAGTTATCATTTACTGGAGCATTGCCCCATTTCAGAACAGCTTGAATGAGGAATGGAATCTTTGGTGTTGAGTTGTAGGTCAGTAAGGCTTGTTTCATGCCTTGTTTTTCTTGTATAAGGCCCCTTTCACATAGGCGGACCTTTCAGTTTTTTCGGCGGACCTGAACGGGCAAACCATGCAAGTCTATGGAGCATTGGATGTCAGCGGTGACCATGTCCGCTGACATCCAATCCGCTAAAATCAGACGTATTGTGATACATCGCCATCCGTCCTATCGGATAAGATCTGATGAAAACGGACATGCTGTCCGTTTTCAACCGATCTCGCCATAGCAAGCAGCGGCACTCGACAAGCCCCTCCCTGCTCAGTGAGCTGAGAGGGATTTGTCATCCGCCGGCTCAGCGGAGATCAACGGAGAGATCTCCCGCTGAGCCAAGCCGGGCCATCGGCGGTGTTTGGTGGCTTGGTTCTCAGTGCAGAGATGCTGGGGGACAGATGCAGCATCAGTCTGATGCTGCATCCACTGAGGTAAGTTTAAATAACGCCAACAAAAAAAAAAACAATACTTCTCTCTTAACCACTTTCCCTCCGGATGGTTTATCCCCCTTCATGACCAGGCCATTTTTTGTGATACGGCACTGCGTTACGCTGTACTCCAATAAAATTGATATCCTTTTTTTATTTTCCATCTTTTATTTCATCACCTCTGCGATTTTTATTTTTTGTGCTATAAATAAAGTCTGACCATTTTGAAAAAAAAAAAAGAAAAGATATTTCTTACTTTGTTATAAAACATGTCCAATTAAAATATGTAAAAAAATCAAATTTCTTCATCAATTTAGGCCAATATTTATTCTGCTATATATTTTTGGTAAAATAAGCGTATATTGATTTGTTTGCGCAAAAGTTATAGCGTCTACAAAGGCCTTCATTTGGGTCAAGCTGGCCCAAGCAAACGATTTCCTACTCTAGCAGGTTTGCCCATTGTGTGCATTGTACAAACGGTATGTAACCTCCACTAAATACAGTTTACAGCATTGTGTTTCGGCTGTGGAATATTTGCAAGCTTCTTCCCATCCCACACCTGAACAAAGCTGAGTTGGGCTGCTCAGCCATTCATAGGCAGCTATGTATTCTCTGTATGTATATACAGTTTCTTCTCATTGGCTGAGGTGAAGATCATGATGTCATTCACTTGCCTCTTCACCTTAGCCAATCAGAGGAAGCTTTGTATTCATTCAGAGAAGAGAGGGGCTCAGCCCGACTCAATTTTTTTTTGGGGTGTGGGACTGGACGTTTGCGTCCCATGGGCAGATCGAAGCACTGTGAGGCTACATACAGTTAATACATTGTGCTCAGTGGGCACACCCGTTAGTCCCCTTTAATCCAAGCGAACCGATCGGCTCGGCCTGTCCGTTTTTCAGGCGGCCCCCGATCGCACTACCCATTTTTCTCTATGCGCCAGTGGATGTCAGCGAACATGTGTCTGCTGACGCCTGCCGGGCAATCTGATCCAATAAAATCTGCTAAAAACAGACCACTGGATCAGATGACAAATGGATAGAAACGGAAATGCAGTCCATTTCCATTCAACCGCTTCATACAGGAAAGCAGGCTGTGTCCGTGCCTGCTCTGCATAGTGGAGCGGACACGGACCTGTCATCTGCCTGCTCAGCGGAGTTTAGCAGAAAGATCCCCCTCTGAGCAGTCGGATCCGCTTGGACGCCCCGTCTGAAAGGGGCCTTAGTGCCGGAAATAAGTCACTTGGGCCAGCTTGACGCAAATTCAGCTTTAAAGGGGTTGTAAGGGAATTTTTTCTTTCCCTAAATAGCTTCCTTTACATTAGTGCAGTCCCCTTTCACTTACCTCATCCTTCCATTTTGCTTTTAAATGTCCTTATTGCTTCTGAGAAATCCTCACTTCCTGTTTTTTTGTCTGTAACTCCACACAGTAATGCGAGGCTTTCTTCCTGGTGTGGAGAAAGTCTCTTGAGGGGGGAGGGGGCGAGCAGTCAAGTCAGGACTCTACTTTGCAGATAGAGAAAGAAGCTGTGTGTTAGTGTGCGTCCTGACACTCCTGCTCACCCCCTCAAGAGGCTTTTTCCACACCAGGAAGAAAGCCTTGCATTACTGTGTGGAGTTACAGACAGAAGAACAGGAAGTGAGGATTTCTCAGAAGAAATAAGGACATTTAAAAGCAAAATGGAAGGATGAGGTAAGTGAAGGAGGACTGCACCAAAGTAAAGGAAGCTATTTAGGAAAACATTTTTTTTTCCTTTACAACCCCTTTAATAATAGTGAAGTGCACAAAATAAAACCTTGTGAAGTGTTACATGAAGGCTTCCTGATGATGTCCCTGAAATGGACCTGGAACTGCCAGTGACAACCAACAGGCACGCATTTGCCCACCTCTGTGCTGCTAGGTGTGTATGCATACAGCTGGCAGGAAGAGCTTCAGAACCAAGCCTGTGATTCACTTCAGATCCATAAGTCCGACGCATCATTTTTGGGTGGAAAATACTTTTAAACAGGTTTTGTCAAATTCTTAATGTGTTATGAAGTAATACATCTTCTCTTATCTTGTAAAAATCTTTTATTTTTGTTTCCCAGTTGTGTGAGGCATTGGATGACCTGCAGAATGTCAACGGAAATCTGAGGAACGAAGGGCAAGGTTTATGGGTTATGATGAGCAAAATAGGTGCACAGGTACGTCTTTCAACTATTGGTGACTTTGGGGGAGATTTACTAAACCAAGTGCACTCAGAATCTGGTGCAGCTGTGAATGGTATCCAATTCGCTTCTAAAGTTCAGCTTGTTCAATTAAGCCTTGACAATAAAACCTGGAAGCTGATTGGTTTCTATGCAGCGCTGCACCAGATTTTGCACTTTCCAGTTTGAGTAAATTACGCCATTTCTGTTTTGAATCTGATGACGACTGGCTGATGCCGAGGGCAGGTTATGACATTGCTTGGTGCTGCTTCCTGTAAATAGGGCTTTGTTTTGGCCCGCCGCAAAAAGTCACATGTTGATGTGGTGCAAGCCGGTGTTGGTTTTATCGGCAAACATGTTTTTGTCGGCTGCATGTTATTTTCAGTGACAAAAGCTAAACTAAAATAAAATTTGAATAAAGCCAACTGATGAAAACTATGACAAAAATCTATTCCAATTTTTGTCAACCAACGAAAATGTGAGGGAGGGACGTTCACCCACCCGAATTTACCAAACTTCCGGTTTCCTCAGAGCTCTGATTATCTGTTAAAGCCCCCTGACTCCATCGGAAAGCTGTATTGGCTGAGAGATGCGGGCTCCCATCAATCCTTTCCCTTTCCTATGCAGTTTCACACATTCACACTATCTTTTTGGTGCCCTCTGCTGGATTTTTCTAAATTGGCAACACAATTCCATACCCAGCCTATAATAATAACACATTAAATTTTAAACGTGTATTGCACTACCACATAAGAATAAGTAGGGGACATTTGAAAGGAAAACATTTTTTTTTTCTTAAAGCGGAGCTCCACCCGCATTTTTATTTTTTTTCAAAGTCGGCAGCTTCTAACAGTGTAGCTGCTGACTTTGAATAAGGACACTTACCTGTCCTAGGCGCCCGCGCTGACGGCCCCCACCGATGCCGATCCTCGATCCCGGCACCGCCATCCACAGTCAGGGAAACAGGCAGTGAAGCCGTGCGGCTTCACTGCCCGTTTCCTACTGCGCGTGTGCGAGCAGCGCGGCGCTTTGTGAATGGTCCGGCTGCTTTCTGGGATACACACAGTTCCCAGAATGCAGCGCGGCCCATTCACAAGAAGACACCGAGAAGAGGAGGAGGAAGAAAACCGCACCGCGGGATCATGAGGGCAGATTCGGGACTTCCGCATAGCAACAGCCTATTTAGGGTGAGTATTTTTTTTCCATTTAATTTTTTTTTTATATTTTTTTTATATTTTTAGAAAAAAAAAATAAAAAAATCAGGGTGGAGCTCCGCTTTAATATTTAATGTTGCCAATATATTCGCGTAATATTGGCTGTAATGACATTGCACATAGAGTGTACAGTTTTTTATTTCTTTCTCGTACATCACGGGACACAGAGCAGCATATTTATTACTATATGGGTTATATGGAGTACCTTCAGGTGTGGACACTGGCAATCTCAAACAGGAAGTCCCCTCCCTATATAACCCCCTCCCATAGAGGAAGTACCTCAGTTTTTTCGCCAGTGTCTTAGGTGTTGGTCACGGAATAGCTTTGCCTCCACATCCTTGGGATTAAGGCGGGCTAACCGGATCTGTCCAAGGAGCCTCAGTGCCAAAGTGGACAGTACCCGGGCCCCAAACCGTGGGGTTTTGCCTATAATGCTCCTCTTTAGAGGGCTGGACCCTGGGCCCAGGACTTGGAGTTTTCTAAACCAAAGATCCTGTTTGCCAGGGTGCTGCTTCCAGGACCCCAGTGCCTGAAGGTCTACTACGCTACCCACGGAGATGGGAGAAGATTGGACCGTTTTGCAAAACGTCCTGCGGCATGGAGCAGGTAAGAGGGGAGCCTGCGGGACTTGGTTCGACAGCAGGCTCTCCAGGGGAGATCTTAAGGGGGGTAGCCTGAGTATGCTCTGCATTGGCACCATGGTCACTATGTCTGATGGACAGGATGCCCTGAAATGTTTCCCCCCCATCACTTGATCCCCCTACCTATCTATGTATGTTTGCTGGCTACCTGCTGCTCGCTGGTTGACGATCTTTTTAAAAAAAAAAAAAAAAAAAAAACAGATCTGTCTCTAGGCTAAAGGGACTCCTTAGGGGCCTGTTTTAGCCTTACCTTGCCGGGATTCAAAATCTGCCGCCTGATGCGTCCTCCAAACCTGCATTCCTGGGTTCCAGAGTGCGTCTCCTCCTGGGCTCTCCTCCCCCGACAGTCGCGCGCATGCATGTAGAAAATTTTCGCGTCGTTCGGGGGGGCGGGGAGCGTGACGCGTGACTGCAGTGTAGAGTGGGCGTGCCTTCAATTGCTGTTATACACAGCAGGCGCGTTCTTAGCTCAGTTCAGAGCTGAGCTGGAGAGAGAGGACGTAGAGATGGCAGCACAGTGACTCCCGGTGGCGAGAAGGGGTACTACATGCTGGAGTCAGCTCCAATACTTTTTGTTAAGCCAAAATCCCCTTGGCAACAGGTTGAATGCTGGCAAACATGTTGGGGGTGGGGCTGTATGTTGTGAATAATATTATAAAGGAAAACATACTGAGCCCCACCGTTTTTGGGCATTAGTGATCCTATTGTCCCCTAAACCTTATTTTCTTGATCGTACATCACGGGACACAGAGCGCATAGTCATTACATATGGGTTATATGGGTACCTTCAGGTGTGGACACTGGTGTAATCAACTTCACAGGAAGTTCCTCCCTATATAACCCCCTCCCACTGAGAGTGCTCTAGTTTTTTCGCCAGTGTCTTAGGTGTTGGTCACGTCTAGCTGTCCCTCGGAGGTCTCGGGACCCAGGATAGCTAGCCGGATCCGTCCGAAGTGCTTCAGAGCCAAGATGTACGGTACCCGGGCCCTGCTGGAGTGGGTTTTGCCTATAATGCCTCTCCTTGGAGGGCTGGATTCTGGGCTCCAGTGCCTTAGTCTCTTCCAAGAACTAAACGCTACTGATGCCAGGATGCTATATAGGTCCAGGGGTGTGGGTTCCTTAACACAGGACCCCGGTCCCTGAAGGTCCAAGACAATACCCACGGAGATGGGGGAAGGTTGGGCCTCTTGCATTTTGCAATACCCTGCGGCGTGGAGCAGGTAAGAGGGAACCTGCGGGACTTGGTTCGACAGTAGGTATCCCCCTGGGGGTTCTGGGTTGGCTAACAGTATGCTGGTGCATCAGCCACTATCTCCACTATGTCTGTTGAGGCAGGATGGGATTATAATGTTTACCCAGATAATATGTAGATATATGTATACTTGTGTAAGTTATATATTTGCTACTCACCCCAGGTCTGCCTGTTAACACTGATACTGCAACCCCACATGTTTTAAAGAGGAAATTGCTGGTTAAAAAACTCCTGTTTCTTAGGAAGCCCAAGGGGACAGCTTCCTCGCTGTGTGTGCACTACAATAAGATTAGTGCTTACCTGGTGTCTGTTGGTGCTGCATAACGCTGGTCCATGTTGTTCCTCTGCTCTGCTTCCTCCATGTGGTTTCAGCGTGGTGCGCGCGATCGTGTGCGCGCGATTGTGCGCGCGTGTGTGCGCGCGCACCCCGCCTTTTATAGCGTCGGCGTGCGTCGGGGGGGCGGGCCAGCAGCGTCAGGGTCTGTATAAAGGGAAAACTTCTCTCGGGCTGGTCTTTCCTCCTGAAGGCAGAGGAAGAAAGGATACAGAGCGTGCAGCTGGGTCTTTTGGCCACACAGGGACACCTAGTGGCGGTTTTGTGGATCTTCAGGTCTAGGACTTAGGTCCACTATTGACCAGAAAAAAAAAAAAAAAAAAAAAAAAAAAAGTTTTTTGCTTAAAGGGACTCAGCCTTAGATCCAGCAGTATCTGAGTCTACCTTGGACTCCGGCTAACGGGCATTGGTGTGTCAATACTCACAGGTTTCCTCAGTATTGCCACCTCCCAGGCGGGTAAAAAAAAAAAAAAAAAAAAAGAAAATTTCTCCAATCGCCTTTCAGGACAACCTTGGAGAGAGCGCAGCTCCGCCCATTTCTCAGGAAACACACGTGATCCTTTAAGATCCCTCCTCTTCCACCATGGCCTCAGTTATTGTGTTTCCTCCGCCATGGTGGAAGCATCACAGGGAACCAGGGAGCTGTCTCTCTCCAGGCGGAGAGTTTTGTTGAGCTTACCTTTCTTTATATATTATTGGCGGCGACCATCCTGACCCCTCTTCACGGGGAGGGGGCGCTCAGGAGTCCCCAGACGCTCCGGTTCAGCGGAACTTTCGGCCTCCCAGGGGACGGTGTCGTTGTGCCCAGGAACTGCGGTAGAGGTCCAGGTGACCGAGCGGTAGCCGGCGCAGGTCGGCGGTGGTCCGCATTCTCAGTTCCGGGTCCCGGCTGGCGACCGCGTCACGCACGGTGACGCCGTTTTCCGGGGGGGGCGTGGCGCTGCTGGTTCCCAGCGCCTGGAACGCAGCATCTGTGGGGCAGGTCAGGTGACCGGTACTTCCGTTTCCGGCCCCCGATGATGACGCGGGCGGCCGGGAAAATTTAAAATGGAGTCGTTCTCCAGCTACTTGTGTGACTGCGCTCTACAATGGAGGAGAGACAGACAACACCGGCGGATACAGGCGCTGCAAGCACCGGTCAGGCCCAGGTAAGAGGGGTACAGCGGTGCCTTTTATTCTTACTATATTGGGCCTAATTTTGTGTTATTGTTGTTCCTCCCTGAGGGAGCCTGTGGTTACCAGTCCAGGTTAACGCTCTTGGTCTGTATAACCGTTAGTGGTGGTGGCACTTAGTCCAGGCCTTTGGTTTTATTCTGATGGCGGCACTTGGGTGTTTAAAAAAAAAAAAAAAAAAATGGAGATGGTAACTTTGGGTTCATCTCGTTACAGGAAAAATCTACAACCAAAGCTAGGCACTTGGATACACCCAGGAAATGCCCGTCTTGCAAAAATCCTTTAAGGGATTCTTGGCAAAAGCCAATGTGCAGATCCTGCATTAAAAATCTGGTGGAAGAGGAAACTTCACAACAGTATAAGGACCTTTTTTCCTCAGTCCAGGAGCTGGCAAGCTCCTTAGGATCAGTGAAGGATATGATCACACAAGGCTCCGCAAGTTTGGGGGAGCCACAGCAGCCACCACCTAGTCCGAAAATCCCAGTTTCGGGTCAAACAGAGGGGGATTCGGCAGATGAAGGAACTAGTACTCTCCCCTCTCTCAGGGATTCAGATGAGGAGGAGGAGGAAGAAGATAGTAGCAAAAACTCAAAGTTTAAATTGTCATTAGACGAAGTGGAGGACTTACTCAAGGCAATTTATGTTACCCTGGGTATCCAGGAAGAGAAGGTTCAGTTATCCATACACGATAAGATGTATCAGGGGCTGGATGAGTCTAAAAGCCGGGTTTTCCCGGTCCACAAAGTCCTCTCGGACACCGTCAAGAAGGAATGGAAGGACCCTGAAAGGGCCCCCTTTTTTTCAAAGACCCTTAGAAGAAGGTTTCCATTTGAAAGCGGTGAGACAGAGGTGTGGAACAAAAAGCCTAAAGTAGACGCAGCTTTCTCACAGGTGTCTCGTCATACAGACCTGGCTTTTGAGGACATGGGTGTCCTGAAAGATCCGATGGACAAGAGGGCAGATTCCCTCCTAAAGAAGGCCTGGGATTCTACTGCAACCAGTCTGAAACCAGCCATGGCCGCCACAATAGTCGCCCGCAATCTAGAGTGCTGGGTTGAGAAATTAAGGAGTCATGTCGAGGCAGGCACCTCAAGAAAGGATCTATTAGATTCCTTCCCCTTAATCTTAAAAGCCATCAAATATATGGCAGATGCTTCTGCTGAGTCCATTAGGCTGCAAGGTCAGCAGCCCTGGTGAACTCAGTCAGGCGAGCAGTTTGGTTAAAGACCTGGTCGGGTGATATCCCCTCTAAGGTCAAGCTTTGTGGTCTGCCTTTCTCAGGGGACCTTTTGTTCGGTCAGGACCTAGAAAAAGTTCTTGACAGAACGGCGGATAAGAAGAAGGCTTTCCCCCCTAAAAAGGGTCAGAACCCTAAGAAAAATTTTTGTCCTTTTCAACAGTCCCATAAGAGTAAGGAAGAAAATAAAAAGAAATGGGGGTCCCAAAGAGGAAGAGGTAGAGGAGGTATCTTATTTAAAAACCCCTCAGAACCAACTACCAAAAGCAAGTGACGATCTGCTTCCGGTGGGAGGAAGACTGGCTGCTTTTCTCCCACAGTGGAAACAGATGACCACAAGCCCCTTTGTGGAAAGAATCATTACGGAGGGGTACAGTCTGGAATTTTCAGAGTGTCCCCCAACGAGGTTCTATGTCACAACCCTTCCCCGGGACAAAGAAAAAGCTACTGCAATGACGAACCTGTTACAGGATCTGATGAGTCAGAGAGTGATAATACAGGTCCCAAGACATCAAGAGGGTCAGGGTTTTTATTCCCACATTTTTTTGGTCAAAAAACCCTCAGGCAAATTCCGCCTGATCTTGAACCTAAAAATGTTAAACAAGTCGATAAAGTACAAACGGTTCCGGATGGATACGATTTATTCAATAACAAAGCTGTTGACACCCGGTTGCTTCATGGCATCTCTGGACCTCAGGGATGCCTACTTGCACGTCCCGATTGCCCAAGCATCTCAACAGTTCCTCAGACTGGCAGTAGACCTGGGGAACAGGATATGGCATCTTCAGTTCAGAGCCCTCCCTTTCGGGTTGTCGTCCTCACCCAGGATCTTTACCAAGATCATGGCAGAGGCCCTAGAACCACTGAAGCTCAAAGCAATCTCGGTCATCCCATACTTGGACGACCTACTGTTTTTTGCGGACTCCCGGGATCAACTTGCGACGAATCTGCAGTCGTCGCAGGTTCATCTTGGAAGTCTCGGCTGGTTACTAAACCGCGAGAAATCGAACTTGATACCTTCTCAAGAAACAAGGTTTCTGGGGTACAACATAGATTCGATCCTTCAGAAGGTCTTTTTACCTCAGGAAAAGATAGAGAAGGTCATGGTGGCGGTGGCTCAAGTACAGACAAACCAAGGGGTGTCAGTCAGGACAGCAATGGCCGTCCTGGGGCTGCTTACAGCCTCAATTCCGGCGGTCCCATGGGCGAGGTTACACTCTCGTCCTCTCCAAATGAATATTCTTCAGTCTTGGTCACACCAAGAGTCACTAGAGAGACGTTTCAGGTTAACTTCAAACGTAAAACGAGCACTCTGGTGGTGGAGAAACCCGGTAAATTTGAACAAGGGTCTTCCATGGGTATTCCCAGTAGGAAAGCGTTTAACAACAGATGCGAGTTCCTGGGGTTGGGGGGCCCATCTAGAGGGACAGACTGCCCAGGGCGTCTGGTCCAAAACAGAGTCCAGAAGATCCTCAAACTGGAGGGAGTTGAAAGCAATATTTCTAGGGCTTCAAGCTTTCCATCAGTTGGTGAAGGGTCAACATGTGCAGGTCCTGTCGGACAACACCACGGCAGTGGCATATGTCCTAAAGCAGGGGGGGACCAGAAGCAGAGGCCTTATGCAACTGGCCAACCATCTCCTCTCATGGGCAGAGCGGAACGTAGCATCCCTATCAGCGGTGCACCTAAAAGGGTCTCAAAACCTATTAGCAGACCTGCTAAGCAGGAGAAGCATACTAGAGGCAGAATGGAGCTTAAACCCGGAGGTCTTCAGGGCAATCGCTCAGGAGTGGGGCCAGCCACAGATAGACCTGTTTGCCAACCAGCAGAATGCGAAAGTGCAAAGGTTCTTCTCTCTCCACAGAGAGGACCAGGCAGTAGCCATAGACGCACTAGCTCAACAATGGCACTACCAGCTGTCTTACGCCTTCCCCCCCTTCACTCTGATACCTCTAGTCTTAAGGAAATTCAGGGAAGAGAAATCCAATCTGATCTTAATCACTCCGTATTGGCCAAAAAGACCGTGGTTTGCATCTCTTCAGAGTTTAGCCACGAAACCACCGTGGAAACTTCCACTCAGGAAAGACCTACTGTGTCAGGGTTCTGTGAACCATCCAGAGGTAGAACACTTGCAGTTGACGGCCTGGTTTCTGAAGAGGACCTCTTAAGAGCTAAGGGGCTCTCTAATAAAGTGATAAGAACTTTGCTGGACAGCAGGAAGCCGGTGACCAGAGCAATTTATCTCAAAGTTTGGCGAAAATTCAACTCCTGGTGTGCCTCCAAAAACTTCCAGATTAATAGTGTAATTTCCGTTGTAGAGTTTCTTCATGCAGGAATGGAGAAAGGGTTAGCAATTAGCACCCTAAAAACTCAAGTGGCAGCCCTGTCGGTTTATTTAGAAAGGACTTTATCTAAAGAACATTTAATTTCAAGATTTTTCAAGGCACTAGGTCGGAGTAGACCGATAGCCTTTAGAACTTTTCCCAATTGGGATTTATCAATTGTGTTGCAGGGTCTCACGGGGGCCCCGTTTGAACCCTTAAGGGAGATTTCTTTGAAGTATTTAGTTCTAAAAACAATTTTTTTGGTGGCCGTAACGACCGCAAGAAGGGTCAGCGAAATCCAGGCTTTGGCAGTTACAGAGCCTTTCTTAAGAATTTTGCCGGACAGAATAGTTCTCCAAACTGATCCAGCTTTTCTCCCTAAGGTCTCATCAACCTTTCACAGGTCTCAGGAAATAGTCCTTCCTACCTTCTCCTCAACTCCCTCTAATGCAGGGGAAGAGAATTTTCATACTTTGGATGTAAGAAGGTGTGTGCTTCAATACCTCGCGGTCACCAAGGATTTTAGGAAAACCAACGCCTTGTTCGTGATATTCTCAGGATCCCGGAAAGGGGAGAAGGCCTCCAAAAGTACATTGGCCAGATGGCTCAAACAAGCCATTGCCGAGGGTTACCAAGCCAAAGGAGAGGTGCCTCCTTCAGGAGTGACGGCCCATTCAACAAGATCTACGGCAGTTTCCTGGGCCGAAAGGGCCGGTGCCACGCCTGACCAGATCTGCAAGGCAGCTACATGGTCCAGCTATTCAACTTTTCTACGGCACTACAGGCTAGACTTACTGTCCGCTGCAGATCAGGCCTTCGGCAGAAAGGTGCTGCAAGCAGTGGTCCCACCCTAGGGTAAGTTACTCGGTTATCCTCTCCAAGGTTGTCCTGAAAGGCGATTGGAGAAAGGCCTAGTTAGACTTACCGGTGACGGTATTTCTAAGAGCCTTTCAGGACAACCGCTAATTTCCCTCCCTAGGTATTTTGAATAAAAAGATTGTTTGAAATGTCTATCATGGTTTTGTTGTGGTGTTCTGTGCTTTATTTTCCAGTGGGCGGAGACCACAATAACTGAGGCCATGGTGGAAGAGGAGGGATCTTAAAGGATCACGTGTGTTTCCTGAGAAATGGGCGGAGCTGCGCTCTCTCCAAGGTTGTCCTGAAAGGCTCTTAGAAATACCGTCACCGGTAAGTCTAACTAGGCCTTTTTTTGAAAAAAAAAAAAAAAAAAAAAAAAGAAAAGAAGTTCTTTTTCATTTTTCCTCATACCTGCCCTCATATTGGTTACTCCTAGCTGCAACAGTCAGGTGTTGGCTATAGGGGTGACCCAAGGTTGTACAATGGCTCCAAAGGGATCTGGACCAGCCAAGGCTGCTAAAGGTGCCAAAAAGCAAAAAGGGTCTCCATCGGGGTCAGAGGATTTGGGCCAGGCTTCTACGGCCCCACCCTCGCCAGTTAGGACACCGAGTGGCATAGTACAAGAGCCATTGGGGGTGCTGGGGGCAGAGGCGGCCCCCGATCCACCCATTCCCGTTTACGTGACGGAAGAAATGCTAGCAGCCACCATGTGTGGGCTAGAGAAAAGGTTAACTGCGTTGTTTTCCCGTCCTTGCCCAAGTAGCAAGCGGGCTAGATCCCCCTCACCCAGTGTGGGGTTTTCAGATGCGGAGGTCTCCTCTTCAGAGGAACGGGACCCACAAAGGGATCAGGCAGACCCAAGTCCCGACGGTTCAGACAGGGAAAATTCCACTATAGATGAATATTTTTCGGCCTCTCAAGCGGAGGGCCTGTGTATCCAGTCTTTGACAGATATGGTTCGCACTGCCTTTAAACTTCCAGTGCCAGAACTAGTAGCCCCGGAGGTATCCTCATTGGGTTCTTTAAAGGCTCCATTAACTTGTGCATCTTTTCCAATGCACCCCCTTCTGCGGAACGTGATTTACCAGGATTGGGCTCGACCTGATAGAATCTTTGTCCCTCCTAAAAGATTCTCTATTCTCTACCCTATGGAAGAGGAATATGTGAAGAAATGGGCTCTCCCTACAGTGGACGCAGCCATTTCCTGCGTGAATAAATCCCTGACTTGTCCGGTTGAAAATGTCCATATGTTCAAGGATCCGGTCGACAAGAAATTCGAGACCCTACTGAAAGCAGCTTTCACCTCAGTAGGTGCCATGGTTCAGCCAGCAGTAGCAGCCATTGGTGTTTGTCAGGCCCTGAAGGATCAGGCAAAACATATATTAAAGGACATGCCGGCTCAGCATACTCATGAATTAGCAGAATTCCCTAGGGCTCTCTGCTTTGCAATAGATGCTATTAAGGACTCCATCCAACAGGCATCTCGTTCATCTCTACTGATGGTTCACATGCGTCGTTATTTGTGGCTAAAGAACTGGTCAGCAGAGGCACCCTGCAGAAAGCTTTTAGCAGGGTTTCCCTTTCATGGGGGAAGACTATTTGGGGAAGACCTAGATAAATATATCCACACCATATCAAGTGGAAAAAGTACTTCCTTACCGGTCAAGAAAAGACCGCGTGGGCCCACGTTTAAACGACAGGCCATTGTAGGCTCGGCCCCTTCGACTTCTCGTCAGTATCGACGGCCTCCCGGGCGTTCAGCAGTTAATAGTCGCCCACAGGGACAATCCGCGGCAAACAAGAGGCCCTGGTCTCGCAAGCCGGCTAAACCAGTCATCAAGTCAGATTCATGAAGGGGCGCCCCCACTCTCTTGGGTGGGGGGGAGGCTTCAGTTTTTCTCCGAAGTCTGGAAGGCCAGAATTCCCGACGCTTGGGTTCGGTCCGTAGTAGCCTCAGGCTACAAACTAGAGTTTCGAGAAATCCCCCCTCCTCATTTTCAGGGGTCAAGTCTTCCAAGCGACCCGTTAAAGAGGGCCTCTCTCGTAAAGGCGTTGGATCGCCTCTTGCTCCAAGGAGTAATTGTAGAAGTACCAACCCAAGAAAAGGGTCTGGGATTCTACTCCAACCTTTTTGTTATACCAAAACCCAATGGCGACGTCAGGCCTATATTAGACCTCAAACGCCTAAATCGCTTTCTAAGGATTCAGACCTTTCGTATGGACTCCATACGTTCAGTGACAGCCAGCCTGCATCAGGGCGACTTCCTAGCATCTATAGACATAAAGGATGCATATCTGCATGTGCCGATTTACCCAGCACATCACAAGTTTCTTCGTTTTACGATAAACCAAAGTCATTACCAGTTCGTAGCCCTCCCTTTCGGGTTGGCAACAGCTCCACGGGTATTCACAAAGGTGTTAGCCCCGGTGCTAGCCGTCCTAAGGACAGAAGGCATCTTGGTCCTAGCATACCTGGACGATCTCCTGGTTATCGACAGTTCAGCTTCCAACCTCAATCATGCAGTAGTCCGCACAGTGCGGCATCTAGAAGAGTTCGGGTGGATTGTGAACCAAGAAAAATCAAGGTTACAACCCACAAGACAGTTGGAATATCTAGGCTTTCGGTTAGATACAGAATGCCAGAGGGTATTTTTACCTCAAAAGAAGATCAGGTCGTTGATTCAAACGATTCAAATAGTCTTAGGCAAAAAGAAGCCGACTATTCGCCTATGCATGCGACTGCTGGGGAAGATGGTGGCCGCCTTCGAAGCAGCGCCCTATGCCCAGATCCATACCAGAATTCTGCAAGCAGCTATTCTCTCTGCTTGGAACAAGTCCATACAGGCATTAGACCGTCCATTAGTTCTTTCTCCAGGAGTCAGGCACAGCCTGTACTGGTGGCTGATCCCTCAAAAATTATCAAAAGGGAAAACCTTTTGCCCCATCTCGTGGAAAATAGTAACCACAGATGCCAGCCTAACAGGTTGGGGGGCAATCTTAGGAAAACGGACCCAGCAGGGACAGTGGTCAGAGGCAGAAAGTCTGCTTCCCATCAATGTCCTAGAGATCAGAGCTGCTCGGTTGGCCCTGGTCGCCTGGACTCTTCCCCTGCAGGGTCTGCCAGTAAGGATACAGTCCGACAATGCCACGGCGGTGGCATACATAAACCACCAGGGGGGCACAAGGAGCCTGGCGGCTCAAAGGGAAGTAAACCTGATTTTTTCATGGGCCGAAGCCCATGTACCCTGCATCTCAGCAGTGTTCATCCCAGGGATAGACAATTCTCAAGCAGATTTTTTGAGTCGTCAACAGTTACTCCCGGGAGAGTGGTCTCTTCACCCCCAGGTATTCCATGAGATTTGCCAAAGATTCGGAGTTCCCGATGTGGACATCATGGCAACAAGATTCAACAAGAAATTGGACAAATTTGTATCCCGAGCCAGGGACCCCTCGGCCTACGGGACCGATGCGTTGGTTTGCCCCTGGCACCAGTTTTCTCTCCTGTATGCGTTCCCTCCACTACAGATGATTCCCCGCCTTCTACGAAGGATCAGGGTGGAGCGCAGGCCGGTGATCCTGGTGGCCCCAGCCTGGCCCAGAAGGGCTTGGTACGCACTCATCGTGAGGATGTCAGTAAGGGCACCGTGGCCACTCCCCATGCGCCCAGATCTGCTGTCTCAGGGCCCGATCTACCACCCTGCTTCACAGCAGCTAAATTTGATGGCTTGGCGGCTGAATCTCTAATTCTTAAGGGCAGAGGCCTCTCTGCCCAAGTCATATCTACGTTAATTCAAGCTAGAAAGCCAGTCTCTAGAAATATCTATTACAGAGTCTGGAGAACCTATGTGGAGTGGTGCGAGTCTCAAGGAGGGCATCCTCGCAAGTTTTTTATTGACAGGATCTTGCGATTCCTCCAGGTTGGCGTTGACAAGGGGTTAGCTCTTAGTACTCTAAAGGGGCAGGTGTCTGCCTTATCGATATGGTTTCAAAGGCCTTTGGCCACACATTCGCTTGTGAAAACCTTTTTGCAGGGGGTCTTGCATGTAAATCCCCCTATTAGAGCTCCCCTCTGCCCCTGGAATTTAAATCTGGTCTTGTCAGCTTTACAAAAGCAGCCGTTTGAACCTCTGACAGAAATCCCTCTTGTGCTGCTAACCCGAAAGTTGGTTTTCTTGGTGGCTATGGCTTCGGCCAGAAGGGTCTCCGAGCTGGCAGCCTTGTCTTGCAGGGAACCGTACCTGATTCTGCATAAGGACAGAGTGGTTCTGCGGCCTCAACCTTCTTTCCTTCCTAAGGTCATATCCAGTTTTCACTTGAATCAGGACCTAGTCCTACCATCCTTCTTTCCTACTCCCCAGTCCAGAGAGGAAAGACTGCTTCATACTTTGGACGTGGTCCGAGCCATGAGGGTCTATCTCAAGGCTACAGAAAAGATTCGGAAAACAGATGTGCTTTTCGTTCTCCCGGATGGCCCCAAGAAGAGTCAGCCGGCTGCCAAGTCTTCCTTGGCTAGGTGGATTAAGCAGCTGATTTTTCAGGCCTATGGTCTGAAGCGCGTTCCACCGCCCTTATCAGTTAAGGCCCATTCTACGAGGGCCATGAGTGCCTCTTGGGCGGCACACCATCAGATCTCTATGGCACAGGTTTGCAAGGCGGCAACCTGGTCTTCCGTACATACGTTTACTAAATTTTATAAGTTAGACGTCACAAAGTCTGCGGACGCAGCATTTGGGCAGGCGGTCCTACGGGCAGCAGTATAGAATCCTCTGGCCCGGTTCACGCCCCTTTTCTTCTGTTGGTGGAGCTATTTTACCTCCTGATATATTTTCTGTTTGGCTATTTTTGGCCTTACGGTCTCCCTCCCTTCATGGAGCATTGCTTTGGGACATCCCATATGTAGTGACTATGCGCTCTGTGTCCCGTGATGTACGATCAAGAAAAAGGGATTTTTAATAACAGCTTACCTGTAAAATCCTTTTCTTGGAGTACATCACGGGACACAGAGCTCCCACCCCTCTTTTTGGGGAACATTGTGTAACCTCAGAGAAATTGCTTGCTACAAAACTAGAGCACTCTCAGTGGGAGGGGGTTATATAGGGAGGAACTTCCTGTGAAGTTGATTACACCAGTGCCAACACCTGAAGGTACCCATATAACCCATATGTAATGACTATGCGCTCTGTGTCCCGTGATGTACTCCAAGAAAAGGATTTTACAGGTAAGCTGTTATTAAAAATCCCTTTTTTTTGTACTCCTGGCTATAACAGTATGTTGTTGTAAGCGGAGTCCCTCGGTTTTGTATTATGGCTTCCAAGGGTTCAGGATCAAAACACAAAAAAAAAAAAAGGCAAAGACAAAGGGGTTCCTCCTCTGGTTCTGATGATATGCCAATACTTTCCCCACAGGTTATTCCTATAGGGGTCACCCTGGATAAGCCATTAAGGGGGTCTGGTGCTGAGGCTGGCCCAGGTCGGCCCAACCCTGTGTTATCACAGAGGAGATGCTAGCCGTCACCCTAGGGGGGCTAGAGAAAAAAGTTAACAGCTATGATCGCTGGCTCTTTTTTTCTGGCAAGAAGCGGACTAGATCCCCATCGCCAAAAGGGACAGAACCTAGAGGAAGGATCTACCACTGAAGAATCGTTTTCAGCCTCCCAGACGGAGAGTCTGTGGGTCCAGTCTTTGACAGACATGGTCCGCTCGGCATTTAATTTGCCATTTCCAGAGCCTCAGGTTCCTGCGGTATCCTCTTTGGGTTCTTTTAAAAGCGCCTTTAAGCAACGCAGCTTTTCCGGTCCATCCTCTGTTAGAGGAATTGGTTTTTCCAGGATTGGGACGACCGGACAGAATTTTTTCTGCCGCCTAAAGCTGACGAGAGGGTAGTCTTTATGCACGTCTGCCAAGAAATATTTGTGCTTGCAGGCACTCTTTCCCCTGACCAATTGCTCTTTAAAAGGGGCCCCGATGGCTCAGTCGGTAGAGCATCGGACTTTTGGTCTGAGGGTCCAGGGTTCAGGTCTTGGTTCGGGCACTGCTTTTCAACTACCCGTGAGGTCCTTGAGGTCACATCTCCCGGAAAGCGCCCGATCTCGTCTGATCTCGGAGGCTAAGCAGGGTCGGGCCTGGTTAGTGCCTGGATGGGAGACCACCTGGAAGGTTTTCTGTTATTTACCCTACGGAAAATACATTTTTCTAAGAAAGGGGGCGCTCCCAACTGTGGACGCAGCCATCTCATGGTTGAATAAATCATTAACTGGCCTAAGGGGAAACATACAAATGTTTAAGGTCCCGGTCGATAAACGTTTAGAGACACTTTTTCCAGCATCCTTGGCTACAGCCAGCAGTGGCTGCAATTGGAGTTTTATCAGGCGTTAAAGAACCAGACAAAACAGATGCTTAAGACATCCCTGCCCAATAGGCAGAGGAGTTATTGGATATTCCCAGAGCTCTGTGCTTTGCGGTAAGAGGTTATAAAAAGACTCCATCCAGCAGGCGTCTCGTTGTCACTATTTTTAGTACATATGAGAAGGCTCTTATGGTTGAAGAACTAGGCGGCCGAGCCCCATGTAAAAGACTGCTGGCAGGTTTGCCCTTCCATGGAAAGATCTGGATAAATACATTCAGACTGTTTCAAGTGGCAAAAGTACCCCCTTTTACCAGTCAAAGGAAGTTCCGGGGTCCTGCGTTTAAAAGGCAGCTCCCCCCTGTTCCGGGGCCCTCAAATTTCCAGGCAGTACGGACCTCCTGCGCGATCAAACTTTTAACAATGGATCGCAAGGACAGGCCTCTGGGGATCGAACCCCGACAGAGAGGGTCCGATCATCTGTGGCCACAGGCTACAGATTAGAATTTCTAAAATTTCCTCCACAAGGAAGGCCTCAATGCGGGCGGCGTTGGATCATCTGCTTTACCAGGGCATAATGGTAGAGGTACCAGCCCAAGAACAGGGGCTAGGTTTCTATTCCAATCTGTTTGTCATACCAAGGCCCATCGGCGATGTCAGACCAATTTTGGACCTAAAAGGTTTAAATGCTTACCTAAGGGTTCGCTCTTTCCGGATAGAATCCGTTCGGTCAGCAGCCGCCACACTCCAGAAGGATCTGGCTTCTATAGACATAAAGGATGGTTACCTTCATGTACCAATTCTTTCAGCCACATCAAATACTTTTGTTTTTACGCTTCGCAGTGATACAGCGTCACTTCCAATTCGTGGCGCCCCCCTTCGGGCTGGCTACGGCCCCCGGGTATTCACGAAGGTCCTAGCTCCAATTCTAGTCAGCCTAAAGGATCCAAGGGATCTCGGTCCTAGCATACCTGAACGACCTCTTAATCATAGATCACTCGCTTCCTTGGTGGAATGCGTAGTAGCCCTCATGGTTCAGTACCTCGAGAGGTTCGGCTGGGTCCTAAACCGGGGAAAGATCAGCATTTTAACCTACAAAGCAGTTGGAATATCTCGGCATGAGATTAGACACAGAACAGAAGATGGGTGTTCCTGCCCCTGGTAAAGGTCGAGGCTATCAAAAGATTGATTCAGTTGGTTCTAAGCAAAAGAGAACCAACTATTCGCCTATGTATGCGATTACTAGGCAAACTAATGGCCATGTTCGAGGCGATACCACACGCTTCCACACTCGTGTCCTACAGACAGCAATTCTAGCAGATTGGTTCTGCCCAGTGGTCTGGAAGGCTGGAGAGTGGTCTTGAACGGGTTCACTCGCCAAGGAACTTGGGCAGAGGCGGAGAGGCAGCTGCCCATCAAGGTCTGGGAGATCAGAGCGGCTCGGCTAGCCCTCCTGGCATAGACATCCAGATTACAGGGGTCCTCGGTGAGAAGTCATTCAGACAATGCCACAGCGGTGGCATATATGTGAACCACCAAGGGGGAACCAAGAGTCAAGCCACTCAGAGTGAGAGGAGCTTGGTTTTTCGGTGGGCAGAGGTTTATGTACCCTGCATATCGGCGACATTCATTCCCGAGGTGGACAACCTGCAGGCGTACTTCCTAAGTCGCCAAACCCTGTCGCCGGGGGAGTGGTCTCTGCTTCCACAAGTTTTTTCATACAATCTGCCAGAAGTGGGGAGTGCCAGACGTGGAGGTCATGGCATCAGGATTCAACAAGAAGCTAGACAGGTTCATGTCTCGAACAAGGGACCCTATGGCCTGCGGAACCGATGTGTTGGTTTGCCCTTGGCATCAATCATAACTTCTATATGCATTTCCCCCGCTGCAGTTACTACCCCGCCTGTGGCGCAGGATCATAGGGCCGGTTATCCTGGTAGCCCCAGCTTGGTGCCGGAGGGCATGGTACTCACTAGTCCTGAAATTGGCAGCGGGAGGCCCTTGGACTCTTCCTCTATGGCCAGACCTACTCTCACAAGGCCCGATCCTCCACCCTGCATTACGGCGTCTAAATTTGACGGCCTGGCGGCTGAATCCCTGATTCTCAGGGGTAGAGGTCTGTCTAGGCAGGTAATCCCTACCCTCATTAAGGCTAGAAAGCCGGCCTCCAGGGTAATTTTGTTACAGGGTTTGGAGGGCCTACGTAGGCTGGTCTGAGGCTAAGAGATGGGTTTCCCACAAGTATACCATTGATAGAGTATTACGTTTTCTCCAGCTAGGAGTGGATAAAGGCCTGGCATTAAGCACGATCTAGGGGCAGATTTCAGCCTTATCAGTGTGGTTTCAGAGGCCGCTGGCCGCCCACTCGCTGGTTAAGATCTTCGTACAGGGAGTCTTGCGTGTTAATCCTCCGGTCAAATCACCACTTTGTCCATGGGACTTAAATCTTGTTCTGTCAACTCTACAGAAACAACCCCTTGAGCCGTTGGCTGAGGTACCTTTGGTTTTACTGACTAGAAAGTCGGTATTTCTGATCACCATAGTTTCGGCCAGTAGAGTATCGGAATTGGCAGCCTTATCTTGTAAGGAACCATATCTCATTTTACATAAGGATAGGGCGGGGTTCCGTCCTCATCCTTCCTTTCTACCAAAGGTTATATCCAGTTTCCACCTGAACCAGGATGTGGTACTTCCATCCTTCTTCCAAAACCCACCTCTAGAAAGGAGGGGTTGCTGCATACGTTGGATATTGTCAGGGCCATAAAGGCCTATCTTAAAGCTACAGAGAAGGTTCGGAAAACAGATGTGGTGTTCGTTTTACCGGAAGGGCCCAAGATGGGTCAGGCAGCTGCTTGATCCACCATCGCAAGATGGATTAAACAATTAATCGTTCAGGCCTGCGGTTTGAAGAGGTTGCCTCCTCCTTTGTCGGTAAAGGCCCATTCTACCAGGGCCATGGGCACCTCCTGGGCAGCACATCATCAGATCTCTATGGCTCGAATATGCAAGGCAGCAACGTGGTCGTCAGTCCACATGTTTACAAAATGTTATCAATTGGACGTAAGAAGGAATGCGGATACAGCCTTTGGGCAGTCAGTACTACAGGCCGCGATTCAAGCTCCTCAGGATCTGAGGGGGCTCCCTTGACTTGATTTGAGATTTACATTTCTTGTTTAAGTCGGATTTACTAGTATTTGAGTATACCTCTAAATTAAATCCTTTTTTGGAAGATGTTTCCCTCCCCTCATTAAAGCATTGCTTTCGGACATCCCATATAGTAATGAATATGCCGCTCTGTGTCCCGTGATGTACGAGAAAGAAAAAGGGATTTTTTAATACAGCTTACCTGTAAAATCTTTTTCTTGGAGTACATCACGGGACACAGAGCTCCCACCCCTCTTTTGGGGAACATTTTTGGGAGGCATACTGCTTGCTACAAAACTGAGGTACTTCCTCTATGGGAGGGGGTTATATAGGGAGGGGACTTCCTGTTTGAGATTGCCAGTGTCCACACCTGAAGGTACTCCATATAACCCATATAGTAATGAATATGCTGCTCTGTGTCCCGTGATGTACTCCAAGAAAAAGATTTTACAGGTAAGCTGTATTAAAAAATCTCTTTTTTATTTTTACATATTTTAAAGTTGCATTTCTGTTTGTCAAAAAACAATATTTTTGTTTATGAAACTTGGTTTTATTTGTAAAGATATATATCACAACCACTAAATCTGTGTCTGTAGTGCATGTTCAAACCTTGACCATAAAAAAAATAACGCGAATATAATAAGTTTGGCAACTCTAGAAAAATACTTTGTGTTTGTTAACCCCCCGCCCAAAAAAAAAAATACAGATCCTGGTCCCTTAACCACATGCTGACCAGCCGCCGCAGTTTTACTGTGGCAGCATGGCACGGCTGGGCGAAGCGTTATTTTACATCGCTTCACCCTGTGGCCACTAGGGGTATTCTATACCTACATACTTTTGCCAATAGGTGTCCCTCGTTGCCATCTCAAAAAGTTGGTAAGTATGGTCACACAGTACTCCTTTATTGCTCAGACATCAGTCTGGGGTGAGTCCATGACAAAAGCTGTAACTCATCTAATTGGAAGATAGAGAACGAGATCCCAGACCTTGGCTGTGCTGTTCGATGGGGTTGTGTTGATCACATAACTGGCTAGACAGAATTTCAGATCTTTTGGCAGGTAAAACATTTTACACATTTGTATTTCAGCTTCTTATTTCAGTTTTTTTTTTTTGCCCGAAGTCCAACTTTATACTCATCTGCGAGAGCTTGTATGTAGAACTTTTCGTCAAACCTGCAAAAATCTTCCTCGGGCGAAGTGGTAGATGTCTGAAATTCTGACAGCAGGGCTCTCAAGCTGTGCTGTCTTGATGCCTCAAAGGCTTCCTTTCAGGAGAGGAACTGGATGATTAATGTAGCCATAATCAGCTGTCTCTTGTCATCTTCTGCAGCCAAACCGATAAAGGGACAGGAGCTGGATGGCCAACCTGGGACTTTGCTGCTCTGCAATTATTTCCTGGAAAACTGTAACTTTGACCTATCAGGCAGGTTCATAAATTGGAACTTTATTACAGCCCAGGCAAAAGCCTAATTGTAACAGATCACTAATTCCTGTGCATACCTTTAGTGAGTACGCAAACGCTTTCCTCAAATCTTCTACACTTACACTGGAAGTGAGATGATATTGCAAGACTTCAGTGAGCAAGCTTCATCCCGTACATGGAAAGCCAAAACATCCAATTGTGCTTCTACCCTAAGGCCCCATTCACTCCTGAGCAAAGCGTTTTCAGGCAGAAAGTCACGCAATTTTGCCACGATTTTTGCGGTGGTTTTTACTGCGTTTTGCCGCGATTTTGTACAGGTCAATGGGTCACCAATGTAAAAAGCCGAAAAACGCCCAAATCTGCCAAAAAAAGTCCCAGAACTTGTTTGAGCTTCAGGCATTTTGGAACTTCCGGCTTCAGGCGTTTTGGAGTGGAGATGTGAACCATCTATAGAGAATAATAGATTTTTTCCCCCTGCAGAGTTTTGTAGCTTCAGGCTTCAAGCTACAAAATGCTCAGGTGTGAATGGGGTTCCAAGGGCTCATGCACACTGCCGCTCAAAGAAGAGGCTCCTACAGGCTTTTTAGCTCTTATTTTTTTCTGCCTGGAAAACCCCCTCCATGTTAGCCGATGTTTCCATGTACACTGGTGCTGCTTCAGACTTTTTCAGGCATATGCTCCTAAAGTTCACCTGCCCCTTTCTATCCATTAAAATGCATGTGCCTCCACTGTGGGGACGGTCATTGTTTAGTGTTAGGACCACAGATTGAAGGGGTGCCTTGGCGCGGCTCTTAGGCACACGCATGCGTTTGCAAATGCGTGCGGACAAAACCCCTGTTTTTAACGCATACTGTTAGACAGGTTAATTGGTTGTTTTGCAAGCTGGTCGGTAAGTAGGCTTGGTTTTTCCCTGGGCATTCCCCAGGTCACTTTTGTTATATGCTCCTAAAGGCAGGAAAAAACCCCCACCAAACTCTCTTTTTGAGAGAAGCTAGTGCCCCAAAGAGCTCAAAGAAGCTTGAAAACGTTTATTCCAGCTTTTTGTTTTGTCTTCTCAGTTTCACATCGTTGTTGTATTCTTCCAATACTTCAATATTCAGTTTCTTCTCTTACCAAAATGGTGCATAAATGTAAATATTAACCACTTGCCGACGCCTGACCGTCATAGGATGTCCTCGGCTTTGTGGTGGTATATCTGAATGATGGGTGCAGCTACAGGCATCATTCAGATGTCAGCTTTTTTAGCCGGGGGTTTTTCCTACACCATAAAAACGATCATAGCGGCTGGTCAGCCACCCTCCAGTGCTTTTACCGACTTACAGCTGTGATCAGTGAGTGGCAGAATGGATCCGTCGGCCCCGGATGTTCACCATAGACAGTCTCTATGATTGTCGGAAGCCAGGCGCAATATTATGACGTCACGCCTAGCCTCTGCATTAAAGAAAACGGCGCCGCCTCGGCTGGGAAGCTGTGATCGTTTTTTTTATTTCTGGCTTCCCAGCCTAGAGGTGAGATGTGAGGTCTTATTGACCCCTCCCCCATATCTCACTGTAAATAGGACCTGTCATGCTTATTCCTATTGCAAGGGATGTTTACATGATGATTTTCTTAAAGTGTCAAACTAAAAAGTAGAAAGAAGAATTGCCAATAAAATATATATTTTTTAAAGTGCCCCTGTCTCCTTGTGCTCGCACGCAGAAGCAGACACATACGCAAGTCCCGCCCACATATGAAAACAGTGTTTGCCGTTAATGTTAGAGCGAGAGCAATAATTTTAGCACTAGACCTCCTCTGTAACTCAAAACATGTAACAAGTAAAAAAAAAAAAATTAAAGCGTTACCTGTGGGGATTTTTAAGTACCAAAGTTTGGCACCATTCCACGAGCGTGTGCAATTTTGAAGCGTGACATGTTAGATATCTATTTACCGAGCGTAACTTCATCTTTTACATTGGGGTAACTAATGCATGAAACCGTTTTTTTCCCAAACAAACGCGGTTGAAAAAGTTGCAATGACTGCCATTGTATTCTCTAGGGTCTCTGCTTAAAAAAAGTATATAATGTTAGGGGGTTCTTTGTAATTTTCTAGCAAAAAAAATATACTTTTTACATGGAGGAGAGAAATGTCATTATTGGCCTGGTTGGCAAGTGGTTAAAATCTTAATAAAAAAATATTGCCCTCTATGTCTCACTTTTAGAGATTACATTTTTTCCCTACCTAGTTTTTCCTGTTGCCCCTCTTATATCTCCGTTGTTTCGCAAAGGTCACACGGAACTGTTCTATCGACAAAACGTACAGGAGTGGCGAGAGTAGACACCCCTGTCTTGTTGAATGAATGAAAACTTGTATAGCGCGGCACATGCGAACTGAATCGCCTCTGGGCGCTTGTTGTTCCTGTCTCCTTTGATATCAAAAGAGAAAAGTCTTGACCTTTTTCCTAAATGCTAGGTGGTTCTCCTCCAACCGAATGGTGGTTGGTAAAGCGTTCCATAGTCTGGGACCTTGGATCGCGAATCTTCTTTCTCCTTTGGACTTGAAGTTGGCTTTCGGAACCTGGAGCAGGTTCTGATTCGTGGATCGCAAAACGCGATTGGGATTATGCGCTTTTATTATTTCGCATAAATAAAGGGGGGCATTCCCATAGACACATCTATGCGTAAGACAGAGAGCTTTAAAAGCAATTCTGTCTTTAACTGGCAGCCAATGAAGGGCTCTCAGAGAAGGTGAGATGGATTCCCACGGTTTTTTCCCAGTCACAAGTCTGGCGGCCGTATTCTGAACGACTTGCAGACGAGCGATTTGGTACTTGGGGAGGCCGAGGTAAAGGGCATTTGCATAATCCAGCCTGGAGTTTACAATTGCTCCCACCACGACCGCTAAATCTTCTTTAGGGATGAACGGAGTGAGTCTGCGTAGTAGGCGCAGTAGATGGTGAGATCCGCTGACTACTGACCCTATTTGAGCGTCCATTGTCATAAAGGAGTCAAAAATGACCCCTAGGCTTTTGACTTTGGCGCTAGGGGTGATGATTCTGCCCAAAATAGGCGGGGGAGTCCACGCTGTTGAAAGTTGATTCCTGCGCTTGGCGTGAAACAGAAGAAGTTCTGTTTTTGCTCCATTGAGTTTAAGGTAACTCTTTGTCATCCAGTCCTCTATCAAAGAGAGACATGTCTCTAGATTGAGGTGGTGATCCTGTCTGTTGCAGATACGGAAATACAGTTGCGTATCATCTGCATATGAGTGATAGAGCAGTTTTTGGCTGCTGATAATATCAAAAAGAGGACAAAGATATATGTTAAACAGCACTGGTGACATAGGCGATCCTTGAGGGACTCCGCATGTTACTGTGCGTTTTTCAGACGTAAAAGGTCCTAACTTCACTGTTTGCGATCGGTTTTCCAAAAAAGAGGAGAACCAAGATAAATCGCTTTCTGCGACTCTGGCTACTTCAGCAAGCCGAGTCAGTAACAGTTTGTGGTCTACAGTGTCGAAAGCTGCACTTAGGTCCAACAGAACCAGAAGACAAGATTCTCCTTCGTCTGCGGCCTTGAGAACATCGTCCCATACTTTCAGCAATGCTGTTTCCGTCCCATGTCCGGGACGGAAGCCTGATTGCAATGGGTCAAGTAGCTTGTAGGTATCTAGATACAGTTGCAGCTGTTGTACCACTACTTTCTCCATTATCTTAGAGAGTACGTTGAGGCTTGTTATGGGGCGGTGGTGGAGTGGGTCCTTGGGGTCCAGGGAGGGTTTCTTCAGGATGGGTTGGATTATACCTTCTTTCAACTGTGAGGGCACTATGCCCTCCAAGAAAGACTGGTTGATAAGCTGCGTGATGGGAGGAGCCAGGATGTAGGCGCATTCCTTCAGCAGTTTTGTGGGGATAATGTCATTTGGCGCTGTGCCATTGCGCAGAGTACAAATTACATTCTTGGTGGTCTCGATGGAGATGGGTTCCAGGGTGAACTTACCTGATATCGGAGAATTACTATGGGTGCTGTGTGAGAGGCTGCGGGGGGGGCTGGGCGGAGAATTGTTTTGCTGAATGCTTTCACGGATTACCTCGATTTTATTAATGAAGTAATCCGATAGTTCATTGCAAAATTCTTGTGTGTCCGAGCTGGGGGCTTCAATGCATCCTGGTTTCATGGTCTGGGTGACCATCTTGAAGAGTTCGCGGGGGCGGTTTAGGGCACCGTTGATAGCCTCCGAAAAATAATTTTTCTTGGCTTGGAAAATTCCTTTGTGGTATTTTCTTGTAGTCGCCTTGTAGATGGATAGGTTTAGCTCTGAAGAACATCTTTTCCAGGCAGATTCTGCCCTTCTGCGTTCTTGCTTCAGTAACGACAGCTGGTTATTAAACCAGCTGCGGTTGTTTTTCCGGATGCGGGTTCTTCGTTTTGGCACTACCAAGTCGGCTGACTGTAGCATAGCCGAGTTTATGGCTTCCAATGTTTCAACGGCCGTTTGATGCGGCTGAGTTGTTTCTATCTTTTTCCTTAAAGTCGTTTTGAAGAGTTCCGAGTGGAGCTTCTTCTGACATCTAGTCCAGTGTGTTGTCACTGGACTTGATGTTTTTGTTGTAGGGGGGATGGTGGTAATACTGAATATAATTGCATGGTGGTCTGTCCATGGCAATTTTTCATTTTCCCAAATCTTTATTTCCAGAGCTTGTCTGAAAATAAGATCAAGTGTGTGACCTGAAGCATGTGTGGGCCCACATACTAATTGCTGTAATCCTAATCCTTCCAGGTGGTCAATACAGGCGTCGGCAATGGGGTCTTGTGAGGAGTTTGCCCAGAGATTGAAATCCCCTAGCAGCAAAAGTTGTTTGCTGTTGAGGGTATAAGTGGAGAAGAAATCCGTCCAAGATGATAGCAGCTGCGATTTTGGGCCGGGCGGCCTATAGCAGAGCAGAATGTGGACGGTCTCCTTTGAATTTGCTTGAAGTTGTAGAGTAAGGGTTTCCATGAATGGAAGAGGGTTTTGGCGGACTGGTTTGGTGATCGTAAGATGAGTCTTATAGATCACCGCCAGGCCCCCTCCTCTTTGCCCTATTCTGTTTTCTGTAATAATACGGTAGTTTTCTGGCACCAGTTCTCCTAGAATGGTGTTACAGTCGGCTGTGAGCCAGCTCTCTGTAATAAAAAGACAATCTAGATCCTTTTGTTGAATGAAGTCGCGGATTTCTAGTCGGTGTTTTACTGCCGATCTAGTATTGATCAGAGCACATGATATGTGCTTGAGCTGGGGTAAATGACTGAAATGTCTGACCGTCGATCTATGATCGATTCTCAATAGTCGCTCATTTCTTAGGGCTTTTTTGGTGATGGCTGGCAGTATTGCGGCGCATTGCCTCAAACTCCAAATGGTTTCGGCAGAATATTGCCTACATGCCATAATCGCCAATACACCAGGGGGGGGGGGTGGATTTTAGGGCAGTGGGGAGAGGTATTGGCTAAACTCCTCTCTCCCGGCTTGGTCCAGAGGAAGGCAAAAAACCCTGGCGGAGCTCGGCCAATATGCTCCGGTAGGGAAAAAATTCCTTCCTGACCCCTGTAAGAGGCGATCGGGTGACCCCTGGATCAAGCTTCTGTATGTTGAAGGACAGGGGGGGGGAGGGGGGCTGGGGCTAAGAGGGTGACCCTGTTGCTGGTCTGGTGGGATGGCTGTCTGCACAGGCGGTGGGATGAGGACTGACAGGGTGCTGCTTTAACTGAGTGGGTGTAAGACAGGGCAGGGTAACTGTCCTTCTGTCTTTCTGGGGTAAGGGGGGATTCCTGGAGGCTGGGTGAGGACCACAGAGGCGTGGGGAGCGGCGCGCCGTTAGGCCGCAAGTGAAGCCGCGGTCTTTCCTAGACCGCGGCCCCGCGATTCAGAGCGGCCTGGCGCGGTGCTCTCAAAAAGAGCCCCGGAACGATGCAAATTTTCGGGCGGAGGTTAGAGAGGATAGAGAGGGGGGCTCTTGAGGATGATGAAGGTGTGGGAGTGCAGGGGGACACAAAAAAAAGGAGAAAAGGAGATCTGTATTGCTGCTGCGGCTTTATCCTGAAAAGGACGGCCGTCAGCAGCACTGGTAGAGGGCTCTTACCTGCAGAGAGCCAGGGAGCTGTGCTGGAGGAGAAGAGAGATCAGGGGCCCAGGATTTCCAGGTTAGGAACTGGAGGGAGGACTGAGCTTGCAGGGCTGGGAGGGACTCTGCCTGTCTGCCTCCTAAGCCTGCCTGGAGCACACACGCTCCTACTCTAGGAGACGTGCGCCGTGTGGAGCTCCTGTAGCTAATCCCCTGCCTCACTGACTTGCTGCAGCATCTGACAAGTCTCTATGGAAGACAGGAAGTGATGTTCCTTTATACATTTCGAAAACTGGCAATTTTTCCGTTGACTTTAACCCTCGCTATAGGTTGATTGTACACGTTTTTAATCCAGCGCATGATTCTTGGTCCCAGACCTAAGTGTTGGAGTGTATCCCTCATGAATCCCCAGCCTACCCTGTCAAATGCTTTTTCTGCGTCAATTGACAGGAGTAGCACTGGGAATCCCCCGTTTTTTTTCCTTTTTCGCAAACATTAACACAGTTTTTATGCTGTTGTCTTTACCTTCTTTTATGGGTATAAAACCTGTTTGATCTGAGTCCACCCAGTCTGGCATCATTTTTTTTTTTTTGTGTCGATACCAGAATTTTTGCATAGATCTTTGTGTCAGCATTCAATAAGGCTATAGGCTTATAATTAGAGGAAATGGTTTTATCCTTTCCCGCTTTGGGTTTTATTTTAATATCGGCTAGTAAAGACTCTCGCCATATTTTTTCTTCTTCCCCTATCTTATTCAAATAATCGCACAATTTTGGGATCAGATGATTTCGATTATTTTTTATAATACTTAATCGTAAACCCCTCTGGCCCTGCGCTTTTCCCTATAGGATTTTCTTTAAATGCCATTTTAAATTTTGGCTTGCGTAATGGGTTTTTCCAACTTTGTCAATTGTTCAATTTGGATTTTTGGTAATTTGGCGTTCGTTAAGTAATCTTGTGTATTCTTTTTTTTTTTCTTCTAATATCTCTTTCTTATTGCGTATACACTGATTAAGAAAATACTATCTAGGAGGGTTTGTAAAAAAAAAAAAATATGATGCGCAAAGGAGGTTGAAGAAGCTTGATAAAAGCATGCACAAGAGATCCTCTTCTGGGGTCCCCACCAGTGATCTTGGCTCCTCCTGTGTTTGTCGATGAATCCACGATTTGCCGAAGTTGCATCAAGTCATGACTTTGGGGTTGCAGTAGTGTGAACCGAGGCTTAATTGTACAGTGCTGCTGTGTATATTTCCAATTAGCTTCCCATGGACTGGACAAATCATGGTCATTGTATGATACAAAGTTTTCAGCTCACTGGATTTCCAGCAGGATCGCCAATTCATTTTTTAAGGGTTTACATACACTTTAACCACTTCCATACCGGGGGGCACTTACGCACCTTCCCGCCCAAGCCAATTTTCAGCTTTCAGCACCGTCGCACTTTGAATGACAATTGCGCGGTCATGCTACACTGTACCCAAACAAAATTGGCGTCCTTTTTTTCCCCACAAATAGAGCTTTCTTTTGGTGGTATTTGATCACCTCTGCAAATTTTTTTTTTTTGTTTGCGCAACAACTAAAAAAAGACTGAAAATTTTGAAAAAAAAATAGTTTTTATTTTTTTCCTGTTAATTTCTTTGTAAATAAGTAAGTTTTCTCTTTCAATTATGGGCACTGATATGGCGGCACTTATGGGCACCGATGAGGTGGCACTGATGGGCACCAAGAAGGTAGTACTGATGGGCACCGATGAGGTGGCACTGATAGGCGGCGCTGGTATGCGGCACTGATGGGCACTCATAGGCGACACTGATGGGCACTGATGGGCGGCACTGAAGGGCACATATGGGTGGCACTGATGGGTACTTATGGGTGGCACAGATGGGCACTGATAGGTGGGCACTGGGCATGGATTGGCACTGTGGGGTGGCACTGATGGACACTGTGGGGTGGCAATCAGTGCCCATTAAATTTTTTTTTTACTTTTTTATTTTTTTTGGGCCCTTTTTTTTTTTTATTATTCCCTGGTGGTCCAGTGTGGCTATCCGAGGGGGGGCTGCGCTGATAAACAATCAGCACGAACCCCCCCTGTCAGGAGAGCCGCAGATCGGCTCTCCTCTACTCGCGTCTGTCAGACGCGAGTAAGGAAGAGCCGTCAACGGCTCTTCCTGTTTACATCGTGATCAGCCGTCATTGGACACGGCTGATCACGTGGTAAAGTGTCTCCGTGAGAGACACTTTACCTAGATCAATGTTGCGGGGTGTCAGACTGACACCCGCAACAACGGGGGGCGCGCAGCGGCTCAATGTCCTGACGACGTCAGTCAGGAACTAACAACCACTTTGCCGACGTCAATTTGTCATTGGCGGGCGGCAAGTGGTTAAAGAAGTGGATTAAAGCGTTTGCACATTTTATTTTATTTATAAACTTCGATTGTAAATAGTCCTTTAGATGGATGGATACGTAGAGTCAACATTTAGTTTCTTTGTTGAATGGGTTATAATTTGGACATTTGTGTTCTCACTGCTAAATTGTGGATGGAATAACGAATGTGAAAATTTAACAAAAGTGCCATCACGGTAGAGGGTGGAGCTGCACGATTCTGAATAAAATGAGAATCACAATATTTATTTATTTTTGCTTAGAATAAAGATCACGATTCCCAGCATAACATCATCTTTCACATTATACAAAAAAAAATATTGGATGTGTATTTTGTCCCCAAAAATTGCTTTTGAAAGACCGCTGCGCAAATACAGTGTGACCTTAAATATTGCAACAACCACCAATTTATTTGCTAGGGTCTCTGCTAAAAAATATTCATATATAATATTCATATAATGTTTGGGGGTTCTGAGTAATTTTCTAGCAAAAAATACTGATTTTAACTTGTGAGCAACAAGTGTCAGAAAAAAGATTAGTCTTTAACCACTTCACCCCCGGAAGCATTTGCCCACTTAACCACTTCTGCCCTGGAAGATGTGACTGCCCAAAGACCGGCCATTTTTTTGCGATACGTCACTGCGTCGCTTTAACTGACAATTCCAGGGGTTGTGCGACGCTGTACTCAAGATAAATTTATGTCCTTTTTCCCCCCACAAATAGAGCTTTCTTTTGGTGATATATGATCATCTCTGAGATTTTTTTTTTTTTGTGCTATAAACAAAAATATAGCGACAATTTTGAAAAAAACACTATTTTTTACTTTCTGCTCTAATATTATTTTTTTTTTAAAAAAAAAAGCAATTTTTTTCTCAGTTTAGGCTGATATGTATTCTTCTACATATTTTTGGTAGAAAAAAAAAATGCAATAAGTGTATATTGATAAATAATAAAAGTGCAGCGCAAATAAAGTCCTTGACTGAAGAATCAAGAATTAAGATGACACCCAGTGAGATAGCAAAAATCTTCGGCAAATGTGATGATATCCTCCACCAGAAGTGCCTCCTTACCAGATGAGTTGGACCATATGTTTTCACAAGTGGTCAAAGACAGCTTGTTCTCACCATAAGGGAGATGGTGCAGTGGAGTCCAAGGCAGCAGTGAATAGTAGGTCCAATGCGGAATAAAAAATAAAAACATGTTCTAAGTGTAGACTGTATTTATTCCAGGGAAAGGTAAAAAACAGCACTTCACCATACTATAGTCAGTCTGGTATGTCTGCAGACAATCTGCCAGAAAACAACTGGCCAGTAGGCGATAGGCAATGTAAAATAAAATAAAAACTCGGAGCAACAGCCACGAGCAGCAGCAGAAAAGACGCGGGTGACGTCACAGGAAAAACTCCTCCCCCGTACGCACGTTACGTCCGGATTGGACTTAGTTAGCGGTGGGTGGAGCAATAAGTGTATATTGATTGGTTTGCGCATTAGTTATAGAAAATGGGTAGTTTTATGGCATTTTTTTTATTTATTTATTTTACTAGTGAAGGTGGCAATCTGCAATTTATATCGATACTGCAACATTATGGCGGACAGATCGGACACTTTTGACACATTTTCTTTCTCGTACATCACGGGACACAGAGCAGCATATTCATTACTATATGGGTTATATGGAGTACCTTCAGGTGATGGACACTTGCAATCTCAAACAGGAAGTCCCCTCCCTATATAACCCCCTCCCATAGAGGAAGTACCTCAGTTTTTTCGCCAGTGTCTTAGGTGTTGGTCACGGAATAGCTTTGCCTCCACATCCTTGGGATTAAGGCGGGCTAACCGGATCTGTCCAAGGAGCCTCAGTGCCAAAGTGGACAGTACCCGGGCCCCAAACCGTGGGGTTTTGCCTATAATGCTCCTCTCTAGAGGGCTGGACTCTGGGCCCAGGACTTGGAGTTTTTTCTAAACCAAAAGATCCTGTTTGCCAGGGTGCTGTATAGGTCCAGGACAGTCGGTTCCTTCCAGGACCCCAGTGCCTGAAGGTCTACTACGCTACCCACGGAGATGGGAGAAGATTGGACCGTTTTTGCTATGCAAACGTCCTGCGGCATGGAGCAGGTAAGAGGGGAGCCTGCGGGACTTGGTTCGACAGCAGGCTCTCCAGGGGAGATCTTAAGGGGGGTAGCCTGAGTATGCTCTGCATTGGCACCATGGTCACTATGTCTGATGGACAGGATGGCCTGAAATGTTCCCCCCCATCACTTGATCCCCCTACCTATCTATGTATGTATGTTTGCTAGCTACCTGCTGCTCGCTGGTTGAAGGTCTTTAAAAAAAAAAAAAAAAAAAAGAGATCTGTCTCTAGGCTAAAGGGACTCCTTAGGGGCCTGTTTTAAGCCTTACCTAGCCGGAATTCAAATCTGCCGCCTGATGCATCCTCCAGCCTGCATTCCTGGGCTCCAGAGTGCGTCTCCTCCTGGGCTCTCCTCCCCCGACAGTCGCGCGCACGTGCGCATGCATATAGAAAAATTTTCGCGCCGTTCGGGAAGGGGGGGGGGGGGCGGCGAGCGTGAATGCAGTGTAGAGTGGGCGTGCCTTCAATTGCTGTTATACACAGCAGGCGCGATCTTAGCTCAGATCAAAGCTGAGCTGGAAGAGAGAGGACGCAGAGCTGGCAGCACAGTGACTCCCGGTGGCGAGAAAGGGGTAGTACATGCTGGAGTCAGCTCCAATGCTTTTGTTAAGCCAAAAATCCCCTTGGCAACAGGTTGAATGCTGGCAAACATGTTGGGGGTGGGGCTGTATGTTGTGAAAAACAATAATATTATAAAGGAAAACATACTGAGCCCCACCGTTTTTGGGCCTATTGTCCCCTAAACCTTATTTTTTGTACTCCTGGCTATAACAGTCTGTTGTTGTAGGCGGAGTCCCTCGGTTTTGTATTATGGCTTCCAAGGGTTCAGGATCAAAACACAAAAAAAAAAAGGGGCAAAGACAAAGGGGTTCCTCCTCTGGTTCTGATGATGTGCCAATACTTTCCCCACAGGTTATTCCTATAGGGGTCACCTTGGATAAGCCATTAAGGGGGTCTGGTGCTGAGGCTGGCCCAGATCGGCCCAACCCTGTGTTATCACAGAGGAGATGCTAGCCGTCACCCTAGGGGGGGCTAGAGAAAAAAGTTAACAGCTATGATCGCTGGCTCTTTTTCTGGCAAGAAGCGGACTAGATCCCCATCGCCAAAAGGTGTATCCTCGGATGCTGAGATTCTCTCTCCGGAGGAATTAGAATTTCAGGAGGATCGGTTGGACCAGAACCTAGAGGAAGGATCTACCACTGAAGAATCGTTTTCAGCCTCCCAGACGGAGAGTCTGTGGGTCCAGTCTTTGACAGACATGGTCCGCTCGGCATTTAATTTGCCATTTCCAGAGCCTCAGGTTCCTGCGGTATCCTCTTGGGGTTCTTTTAAAGCGCCTTTAAGCAACGCAGCTTTTCCGGTCCATCCTCTGTTAGAGGAATTGGTTTTTCCAGGATTGGGACGACCGGACAGAACTTTTTCTGCCGCCTAAAGCCTACCGCCACATCACCCTGAAAGCGCCCGATCTCGTCTGATCTCGGAGGCTAAGCAGGGTTGGGCCTGGTTAGTGCCTGAATGGGAGACCGCCTGGAAGGTTTTCTGTTATTTACCCTATGGAAAAGACATTTTTCTAAGAAAGGGGCGCTCCCAACTGTGGACGCAGCCATCTCATGTGTGAATAAATCATTAACTGGCCCGGGGGGAAAACATACAAATGTTTAAGGTCCCGGTCGATAAACGTTTAGAGACACTTTTTTCTAGCATCCTTTGCTACGGCAGGAGCAGTGGTACAGCCAGCAGTGGCTGAAATTGGAGTTTGTCAGGCGTTAAAGGACCAGACAAAACAGATGCTCAATAGGCAGAGGAGTTATTGGATATTCCCAGAGCTCTGTGCTTTGCGGTAGAGGCTATAAAAGACTCCATCCAGCAGGCGTCTCGTTTGTCACTATTTTTAGTGCATATGAGAAGGCTCTTATGGTTGAAGAACTGGGCGGCCGAGCCCCATGCAAAAGACTACTGGCAGGTTTTCCCTTCCATGGAAAGATCTGGATAAATACATTCAGACTGTTTCAAGTGGCAAAAGTACCCTTTTACCAGTCAAAAGAAGTTCCGGGGTCCTGCATTTAAAAGGCAGCTCCCCCCTGTTCCGGGGCCCTCAAATTCCAGGCAGTATCGGACCTCCTGCGCGATCAAACTTTTAACAATGGATCGCAAGGACAGGCCTCTGGGGGCAAGGGGCCATGGTATCGATCCCCGACAGAGGGGGTCCGATCATCTGTGGCCACAGGCTACAGATTAGAATTTCTAAAGTTTCCTCCACAAGGAAGGCCTCAATGCGGGCGGCATTGGATCATCTGCTTTACCAGGGCATAATGGTAGAGGTACCAGCCCAAGAACAGGGGCTAGGTTTTCTATTCCAATCTGTTTGTCATACCAAAGCCCATCGGCGATGTCAGACCAATTTTGGACCTAAAAGGTTTAAATGCTTACCTAAGGGTTCGCTCTTTCCGGATGGAATCCGTTCGGTCAGCAGCCGCCACACTCCAGAAGGATCTGGCTTCTATAGACATAAAGGATGGTTACCTTCATGTACCAATCTTTCAGCCACATCAAATATTTTTTACGCTTCGCAGTGATGCAGCGTCACTTCCAATTCGTGGCGCCCCCCTTCGGGCTGGCTACGGCCCCCGGGTATTCACGAAGGTCCTAGCTCCAATTCTAGTCAATCTAAGGATCCAAGGGGTCTCGGTCCTAGCATACCTGGGCGACCTCTTAATCATAGATCACTCGCTTCCTTGGCTGGAATGCGCAGTAGCCCTCATGGTTCAGTACCTCGAGAGGTTCGGCTGGGTCCTAAACCGGGGAAAAATCAGCATTTCAACCTACAAAGCAGTTGGAATATCTCGGCATGAGATTAGACACAGAACAGAAGATGGGTGTTCCTGCCCCTGGTAAAGATCGAGGCTATCAAAAGATTGATTCAGTTGGTTCTAAGCAAAAGAGAACCAACTATTCGCCTATGTATGCGATTACTAGGCAAACTAATGGCCATGTTCGAGGCGATACCGCACGCTTCCACACTCGCGTCCTACAGACAGCAATTCTAGCAGCTTGGAGCAAGGGAGCAAAGGCCTTGGAGTTTCCTTTGACGCCGTCATTAAAGGTCCGGCAGAGTCTATGCTGGTGGTTAAACCCTCAGAACCTTCTGAAGGGGAGTCTTTCTGCCCAGTGGTCTGGAAGGCTGGAGAGCGGTCTTGAACGGGTTCACTCGGCCTACGGCCACATCACTCTGAAAGCGCCCGATCTCGTCTGATCTCAGAGGCTAAGCAGGGTCGGGCCTGGTTAGTACCTGGATGGGAGACCGCCTGGGAATACCAGGTGCTGTAGCCAAGGAACTTGGGCAGAGGCGGAGAGGCAGCTGCCCATCAATGTCTGGGAGATCAGAGCGGCTCGGCTAGCCCTCCTGGCATAGACATCCAGATTACAGGGGTCCTTGGTGAGAAGTCATTCAGACAATGCCACAGCGGTGGCATATATGTGAACCACCAAGGGGGAACCAAGAGTCAAGCCACTCAGAGAGAGATGAGCTTGGTTTTTCGGTGGGCAGAGGTTTATGTACCCTGCATATCGGCGACATTCATTCCCGGGGTGGACAACCTGCAGGCGTACTTCCTAAGTCGCCAAACCCTGTCGCCGGGGGAGTGGTCTCTGCATCCACAGGTTTTTCAGACAATCTGCCAGAAGTGGGGAGTGCCAGACGTGGATGTCATGGCATCAGGATTCAACAAGAAGCTAGACAGGTTCATGTCTCGAACGAGGGACCCTATGGCCTGCGGAACCGATGTGTTGGTTTGCCCGTGGCATCAATCATAACTTCTATATGCATTTCCCCCGCTGCAGTTACTACCCCACCTGTTGCGCAGGATCATAGCACAGGCCGGTTATCCTGGTAGCCCCAGCTTGGTACCGGAGGGCATGGTACTCACTAGTCCTTAAATTGGCAGCGGGAGGCCCTTGGACTCTTCCTCTATGGCCAGACCTACTCTCACAAGGCCCGATCCTCCACCCTGCATTACGGCGTCTAAATTTGACGGCCTGGCGGCTGAATCCCTGATTCTCAGGGGTAGAGGTCTGTCTAGGCAGGTAATCCCTACCCTCATTAAGGCTAGAAAGCCAGCCTCCAGGGTAATTTGTTACAGGGTTTGGAGGGCCTACGTAGGCTGGTGTGAGTCTAAGAGATGGTTTTCCCGCAAGTATACCATTGATAGAGTATTACGTTTTCTCCAGCTAGGAGTGGATAAAGGCCTGGCATTTAAGCACGATCTAGGGACAGATTTCAGCCTTATCAGTGTGTTTTCAGAGGCCGCTGGCCGCCCACTCGCTGGTTAAGATCTTCATACAGGGGGTCTTGCGTGTTAATCCTCCGGTCAAATCACCACTTTGTCCATGGGACTTAAATCTTGTTCTGTCAACTCTACAGAAACAACCCTTTGAGCCGTTGGCTGAGGTACCTTTGGTTTTACTGACTAGAAAGTCGGTATTTCTGATCGCCATAGTTTCGGCCAGGAGATTATCGGAATTGGCAGCCTTATCTTGTAAGGAACCATATCTCATTTTACATAAGGATAGGGCGGGTTTCCGTCCTCATCCTTCCTTTCTACCAAAGGTTATATCCAGTTTCCACCTGAACCAGGATGTGGTACTTCCATCCTTCTTCCAAAACCCACCTCTAGAAAGGAGGGGTTGCTGCATACGTTGGATATTGTCAGGGCCATAAAGGCCTATCTTAAAGCTACAGAGAAGGTTCGGAAAACAGATGTGGTGTTTGTTTTACCGGAGGAGCCCAAGATGGGTCAGGCAGATGCTAGATCCACCATCGCAAGATGGATTAAACAATAAATCATTCAGGCCTGCGGTTTGAAGAGGTTGCCTCCTCCTTTGTCGGTAAAGGCCCATTCTACCAGGGCCATGGGCACCTCCTGGGCAGCACATCATCAAGATCTCTATGGCTCAAATATGCAAGGCAGCAACGTGGTTGTCAGTCCACACGTTTACAATTTTTTTTATCAATTGGACGTAAGAAGGAATGCGGATACAGCCTTTGGACAGGCAGTACTACAGGCCGCGATTCAAGCTCCTCAGGATCTGAGGGGGCTCCCTTGACTTAGATTTCAGATTTACATTCTTGACTAAGTTGGATTTATTATTATTTGAGTATACCTCTAAATTAAATCCTTTTTTTGGAAGATGTCTCCCTCCCCTCATTAAAGCATTGCTTTCGGACATCCCATATAGTAATGAATATGCTGCTCTGTGTCCCGTGATGTACGAGAAAGAAAAAGAGATTTTTTAATACAGCTTACCTGTAAAATCTTTTTCTTGGAGTACATCACGGGACACAGAGCTCCCACCCCTCTTTTTGGGGAACATTTTTGGGAGGCATACTGCTTGCTACAAAACTGAGGTACTTCCTCTATGGGAGGGGGTTATATAGGGAGGGGACTTCCTGTTTGAGATTGCCAGTGTCCACACCTGAAGGTACTCCATATAACCCATATAGTAATGAATATGCTGCTCTGTGTCCCGTGATGTACTCCAAGAAAAAGATTTTACAGGTAAGCTGTATTAAAAAATCTCTTTTTTTGGGACCATTGTCATTTTTACAGCGATCAGTGCTATAAAAATGCACTGATTACAGTAAAAATGTCACTGGCAGGGAATGGGTTAACACTAGGGGGGCAATGAAGTGGTTAAATGTGTTCCCTAATGTGTGTTGTAACTGAAGGGGGGATGGAACTGACTAGGGGACACGCGATCAGTCTCCCTGCCCCTGAGTTTACACACACGCATCTCCGTTCTTGTTCTCTACCAAGCAATTGGTCATCACGACCTCTGGGCACGTGCATCGGCCCCTCGCTTCAGGCAAGCATGTGGCGCCGGAGGGGTTTTAAAGATCTGACTTGCAGCTACGACGGTTTGCGCAGGGGGGCCAGCCTGCCGCAGTATGACTGCGGTGGCTGGTCTGGAAGCGGTTAAACATCCCTGCCTCTAAACTCCTCTAAATGCCTACGTGTGAATGGACACGGAGGATAACATGCAGGTGCGCTTAGAGGCAGGAAATAAATGCCAAATGCCCCTAGGAGCAGCAGAAAAAACATCCAATGTGCATGAGGCCTAAAGTGTATCTTCATCTTCCATCTACGGCAGGGGTGGCAAACACAAGGCCCGCGGGCCGAATCCGGCCCGCCAGACCCTGTAATGTGGCCGCGCAGCGGCAAGCCAGCCTCCATGTCCTCTTTTCACAGCCACTATCTGCTGCTAACACAGGTCTCCTTGGCAACCGGAGTAAACACTTCCTCCCTCTCCTCCTCAGTACTGTGTGTAGCCGTCGCTGAGCGCATGCAGTGGATCCAGCATGTACCTCCCCCAGCAGTTTTCCAGCCTATCTCCTGCAGGCTGCTGCTTGAGTGGGAGGGAAAGGGATGTGCCTGACCCCTGAGGCCATGCCCGCCTGGAAGAGGGAGGTGTGAGCAGATTAGCTGGAAGGTAAGCTCAGCAAGCAGTACATCGTGGATTTGTTTACAAGCACCTCTATGCTGAGGAGTCTGCTGAGTCACTGCAGCTCAGCATAGAGGAGCTGTTAGCTGACAAATCAGATTGAACTTTTTCATGTGGCACAGTGAGAAATTGGGCTCAATAAAGCATTGTACCCCCCCCCCCCAGTGTGTGCTGTTCTCGCCTAACTGGTGCATGATTTCCTGACCTCCCTGGTGTGTGCTCTCCTCGCCTAACTGGTGCATGATTTCCTGACCTCCCTGGTGTGTGCTCTCCTCGCCTAACTGGTGCATGATTTCCTGACCTCCCTGGTGTGTGCTCTCCTCGCCTAACTGGTGCATGATTTCCTGACCTCCCTGGTGTGTGCTCTCCTCGCCTAACTGGTGCATGATTTCCTGACCTCCCTGGTGTGTGCTCTCCTCGCCTAACTGGTGCATGATTTCCTGACCTCCCTGGTGTGTGCTCTCCTCGCCTAACTGGTGCATGATTTCCTGACCTCCCTGGTGTGTGCTCTCCTCGCCTAACTGGTGCATGATTTCCTGACCTCCCTGGTGTGTGCTCTCCTCGCCTAACTGGTGCATGATTTCCTGACCTCCCTGGTGTGTGCTCTCCTCGCCTAACTGGTGCATGATTTCCTGATCTCCCTGGTGTGTGCTCTCCTCGCCTAACTGGTGCATGCTTTCCTGATCTCCCTGGTGTGTGCTCTCCTCACCTAACTGGTGCATGATTTCCTGACCTCCCTGGTGTGTGCTCTCCTCGCCTAACTGGTGCATGCTTTCCTGATCTCCCCGGTGTGTGCTCTCCTCGCCTAACTGGTGCATGCTTTCCTGATCTCCCTGGTGTGTGCTCTCCTCACCTAACTGGTGCATGATTTCCTGACCTCCCTGGTGTGTGCTCTCCTCACCTAACTGGTGCATGATTTCCTGACCTCCCTGGTGTGTGCTCTCCTCACCTAACTGGTGCATGATTTCCTGACCTCCCTGGTGTGTGCTCTCCTCACCTAACTGGTGCATGATTTCCTGACCTCCCTGGTGTGTGCTCTCCTTGCCTAACTGGTGCATGATTTCCTGACCTCCCTGGTGTGTGCTCTCCTCGCCTAACTGGTGCATGATTTCCTGACCTCCCTGGTATGTGCGCTCCTCGCCTCCCTGGTGCATGCTCTTCTTACCTGCCTGGTTTGCTTTGGGAGGTGGGGGGACTGTGGAGGTGTGTAGAAAGATGCAGTTAGAGGTGAGAGTTGGGGACAGAGTGCTGGGTGCAGGGGTCAGAACCCCGGAGTAGGGGAGAAAGTGAGATGTTGCACATTGGGCACAGCCCACCCTCTAAGCTCTGCCTTCTGTACATAGCACACCCCTGAATTTCTGTACGTAGCACACGCCTAAATTTGTAGCACACCCCTGAATTTCTGTATGTCGCACACCCCTGAATTCCTACCCTCTGTACATAATGCACTGCTAAACCCTGCACTCTGTACGTAGCGTAATCCTAAACTCTGCACTGTATGTAGTGCGACCCAGATACAACTGGCCCTTTGAGGGCCACCACACTGCTGATGCGGCCCTCGACAAAATTGAGTTTGACACCCCTGATCTACGGTATGTAAAGGATTGTAAATAAGTCCATCCATATAGAGATCCTACACACCAGGGATTTTAATACATTCATTTAATGGGGTTGTAAAGGTTGGTTATTTTTATTTTTACTTACCTTTTCCTTCGATTTCCCTTCTAAAGGCCCGTACACACGGTAGGACATCCAACAACATTTCCCTTGGATTTTTGTCCTAATTGATTTGTCTAGTCACACCCATAGCATACACACAGTCAGACTTTTTTGCAAACTTTTCTAAAACTTTCCCATCATCACGTGGTTTTTCTGCTCTTTACCGCCACCCTTTGGTTAACTTCTGCTATTGTTGGTTGATTTTAACATTGGTTCTGAGCATGCGTATTTGCACTTTGTACAAAAGTTGGTTGGATTGCTGTACACACGGTCACACAAAGCACCATCGGACTTTTGTTGCCGAAAAGTTGGTCCGTTCGCAGACCCAACTTTTTGTCGGATGAAACCTGAAAAAGTTGGTCCGGTGGAGCGTACACACGATCAGACAAATTTGAAAAGTTGCAGATTTTGAAGTTGGTTGGCCAAAAGTCTGACCTTGTGTATGGGGCTTAAAGCGGAGTTCCACCCTTAAAATCACTTTGTTTCATTACATCCAGCATACTGGCGTCAGCGCCAGTATGCTGTTTTTTTTATTTTTTTTTAATGCACGTACTTACTTTATATAAAATCATTGAATTTCAGGCGCACCGCGGAATGTCGCCGCTTTAAGGCGTCACGCCTTCCGGAAACAGCCGATTAGCGTTCGGCTTTTCTCGGCGCCTGCGCACAGACCCAGGAGCTGACTGCGCAGGCGCCGAAAATAGCCGGTCCTAGTTCGGGTTTTTTCGGAGGGCGTGACGCGGCTATATACGGCGCCTGCGCAGTCAGCTCCTGGGTCTGTGCGCAGGCGCCGAGAAAAGCCAAATGCTAATCGGCTGTTTCCGGAAGGCGTGACGCCTTAAAGCGGCGACATTCCGCGGTGCGCCTGAAATTCAATGATTTTATATAAAGTAAGTACGTGCATTAAAAAAAAAACAAAAAAAAAACAGCATACTGGCGCTGACGCCAGTATGCTGGATGTAATGAAACAAAGTGATTTTAAGGGTGGAACTCCGCTTTAAATGTTTTTTTTTTCTTTGTCTGAATTTCTCACTTCCTGTCATCCGAGCTGTTCTGGCTGAGGTTTTGTCAGAGTGCTCGCCCTCCCCCTTGGGACTACATCCCTGCGGAGACGGCGTGCAGCCGATAAAGTTATCGGCTGCATGCGCTCTTAATATCTCCTAAACTGTGCAACTTTAGGAGATATTCACAGTACTTATTGGTACCTGAAGGTACAAGTAAAAAATAAGACTTCCACTTCAAACTTTTATGCAATAAGGTGAAAAACCTTCTGTGCTGCAGCTCCCCTTAGACCCTCCCCCTCCTTTACCTGAGCCTATCCAATCCATTGATGTGCACTAGTGCAGTGGCTCCCTCCGCTTTGGATAGCAATTGCTCCCGATGCTGTAAACCTCTTGATATCACCAAGAAGTGCCACCTGCCAAGTGGTTTACTGGGTAAGCATTGAAATGGCTGGGCAGGGTGAATAATACTAAACAGGCTTTTTGTGAACAGCCGTGGCCAAAAGTTTAGAGAATGACACGTATATTAATTTTCAGAAAGTCTGCTGCCTGAGTTTTTATGATGGCAATTTGCATTTACTCCAGAATGTTATGAAGAGTCATCAGATAAATTACAATGAATTGCAAAGTCCCTCTTGGCCATGCAAATTAACTTAACCAATTCCCAGCCGGGCAATTCTGGCACTTTGCTTCTACGGGTAAAAATCATAATTATTTTGGTAGAAAATTACTCAGAAACCCCAAACAGAACCCTAGGGAATAAAATGGCGGTCGTTGCAACTTTTTATGTCACATGGTATTAGCACAGCAATTTTTCAAACGCGTTTTTTTGGGGGGAGAATAACTGTTTCGTGAATTTAAAAAAAAAAACACTTAAGTTAGCCCAATTTTTTTGTATGATGTCAAAGATGATGTTACACAGAGTAAATAGATACCCAACATGTGACACTTGAAAACTGTGCACGCTCGTGGAATGGCGCCAAACTTCGATACTCAAAAATCTCCATAGGCAACGCTTGATTTTGTTTTTTTTACAGGTTACTTGTTTAGCGTTACAGTGGAGGTCCTGGTATAGAATTATAAGTCTCGCTCTAACATTCGTTGCAATACCTCAAATGTGTGGTTTGAATGTCGTTTACACGTGCGCTCAACGCACATATGCGTTCACTAATGCGTGTGAGCTGACGGGCACTTTAAAAAAAATAAGATTTTTACACTATCCCTTTTAAAAAATAAAATAAAATAAAATTTGATCACTTTTATTCCTATTGCAAGTAATGTAAACATTCCTTGTAATAGGAATAGTGCAAGACAGGTCCTCTTTATGGAGAGATATGGCGTCAGTAAGACCCCACATCTCTCCTCCAGGCTGGAAAGCCTGAGATAAAAAAATAAAAAACAGGACGATCTTGGCCTTCCAGCCAGTATTTACAAATGCCAGGCTGGGTGTGCCGTCACAACATCTTGCCCGGGCCTCCGAGTCATAGAGATGACCAGGAACCATCTGTTTACCGGAAATCTCTACCGTTAACTACTGGCGTTGGGGGATTGCTTCTCCGGGGGATCGCACGGACAAGCTGGTAGAAGCACCGGAGTGCAGCGGGTGGGGGGTGTCAAGCAGCTGAACTGCTGCTATAATTGTTATGATTGTTCTTACGGTAAAGGGACTCGCTGGCTGAGGAGAATGATACCGGGTTTAATGCCTGTGGCCACCTGTCTCATCAGTGCCCAACTGCAATTGGTGGTGTTTTGTCAAAAGTTTCAACTTGTCAAATTCTCCAACCTGGGTGTACTACGCATGCGCGAGCGTGTCCATGAGAACATCTTTCTGCTGCACGTTGTCAACCCATCAAATACACCAACTTCACTAGGCATCGTGCCTACCATAAACACAAAGACAGACGTTCTCCCGCATGCGTAGTACACCCGGCAACCGCCGCCGACTACAGTTAAGACAGCATGACACAGCGGGAGACTAAAAAATTTGCTGAAAAAGTCTGGGTGAAGACCAGGTGAAGATGGAAGTGCCTGTCAGCACTGTGCTGGAAGGCTTTGTTCTAAGGCAGCTTTTTTCAACCTATTTACCCCAGGGGAACCCTTGAAATCATTTTCAGGTTCTCGGGGAACCCCTCATTAAACCCATTCATTGGGGGTGGTCAGTGCAGTGGTGGCAGGAATGGCCCCTTACAGAGAGCTATAAAGATCATTGGTGTCATGCGACTGGCTCCTCCAAGTGTCATTGGCTCAGAACTATATAGGCACCATCAAACGGGAAGTAAATCGGCCACAGCTCAAGGAGCCCCTAGCCACCTCTGGAGGAACCCTGATTGAGAATGGCCGTTTTAAGGTAAGTATTTCATAACCGCTTGAACATACCTTAAACATTTGTGTATTCACTGTGTTCATCATTAATTTCTTCATTTATTTTCACTATTCCTTTAGGCTACATTCACACCTGAGCGTTGCGTTTTCAAGCGTTTTTAGGAGAAGAATTGCAAGTGTTTGTTCAGCTTTTTGTCAGGTGTTTTGCTCGTTTTTCAACTAAAAGGTGTGAAGTGCTGCTGAAAAAGGGACGGGGAGAGCTGCTTTTTGATCTGAAATTGCCCAAATAAACCCTTGAAACAAACACATTAATGTTTAAGCCATTTCCATTGGGGACAAAACGCTAAATTCTGCCTGAAAAGTAGCACTTTTTGGAGCGACTGGTGTTTTGCTTGTTGAACATTTTGGAATGAATGGGATTTTGCTTGTTGAGCATTTTTTAACTTTGAGTTACAAGCTACAAAACAAGTGTGAACGTCAGGGATGGACTGGCCATTGGGACTACAGGGAGTTTCCCGTGGGCCGATGGCTCAGTGTGCCGGCTTCAGTGATGGTGGAGTGCCGCCCCCCCCCCCCCCTCCGCTCCTCTGTCTCTCCCTTACCGCAGTGCTCACCTCCTCTCACTCCCTCCAGCGCTCACCTGGGGGGAAAGAGAAGCAGGGGGGACGACAGAGGAGGTGCCTTGGCGCGGCTCTGTGGCTCACGCATGGGTTTGCAAATACGTGCGGACAAAACCCCTGTTTTTAACGCATACTGTTAGACAGGTTAATTGGTTGTTTTGCAAGCTGGTCGGTAAGTAGGCTTGGTTTTACCCTGGGCATTCCCCAGGTCACTTTTGTTTTATGGGACGACAGAGGACCATGGGGGAGGGGACAGACAGCTGACTCAACAACTATGGCCTGGGAGTTAATCACTTTTGCCTAATCTTGTCTCATAAGGGGGGGGGGCACCGAACTGATTCTTTGCCTCGGGTGAAATAATGTCTAGCTTCCCCACTGGTACTGCCTATAAGAGTACCAGTACCAGCCGTTCTACTCTAATAAAGTAGAACGGCTAGTGGCTAGTGAAAGAGGGGAAAGGGGGCTTGGGTGGCCGGGGGGGGGGGGTGCAGGAGTTGCCCGGCCGCCATGGGAGAGACCTGTCAAAGTGGGCCAGTCTGGATGAAGTCAAGGGCCAACTTTTTTGTCTCAGTCCAGCCCAGGAGAACAGGGCCTTAGTGATTATCTATATAAGTGTATCTATCTATGGTTTATGGTTTTTATCCCATATCGCGCTGCACTCTTTCTTTATATACTTTTTATTTCACAACATGTTTCCAGGGAAGGTCTCAGAACTCTTAAATGAAGAAGAAAAAAAACAATCCTCTTCCGTACAGTCTTGCAACTTTCTTTCTTTGACTCACTGACCGCTTCAGCGGCTTGCCATCTATTTTTCCGGTCCCTGTGGCAGGGAACACATTATCAGTATTGCATAAATAGTAATTTGTTAGCGGTTACTCTCAGCGGTTAAGTGTTACGCAGAAAAAAAAGCCTTTGTTGGATTTTTCTCCAAAAAAAGGAGTCTTGACTCGAAGGCATTCTGACATCTCCCCGTTCAGCCTTGATTTAATCAACCAGTGTGAAATTCCATTGGCCATGCCAAGCTGGCTGCATCTATCTTGGCTACAGGTCCTTTCCTTCCAGGATGGCTTTTCTGATAATTACAGTCACCGACAAGAGTGCTTTGCATCCATCAACAGAGAAGAGAGAAAGCTGCGAGCCAGAGTTACTACAACTGTGATAAAATGGCACTATTTATCATTGGAAGAGGTCTTGTGATTTTATTTATTTTTTCTTTAGTATGCCAGTACTTGGAAAATTAGGATCCTGTATTTTGGATGCAGAAGGCAAAATGATTATTCACCAGTATAGCCTGTAGACTCCATACAGCTGACATTTTCTCCATTACTGACTTACCATGTCTTGTTCTGCACCGTGTCTCTGTGGAAGTTGCCATCTTTGCAGAGGCAGGGCTTAGCTTCCTGATGATAGTGCTGCCCACCTGACTTGTTGGGGTAATGATCAAGAAGCAGGAGAGGCAACATCACAGATTCACAGAATAGATAAAACAAAAGGCAGGGAGTTTCTTGCACTAAATGTCTTCAGCTACAGCCTTCTTTCCAAAAGAACAGTGAGCAGCACATACAAAAAGCTGTGTGGCTCAAGGGATAGGAACGTTACTGTTATTTTTCAGGAAGCATTCAGGCAAAAGGTAGATTTTTTAATGGTGCTGCTTAGACATTCACATCTTTATTTTGATTCCAGGACCCTTGCAAAGATGTCTTCCAGTTTACTCAGTTTAATAATTGCAAAGTTGGAATGGGCTGGCGGGGACACTACATTATTGTGGACCATTGCGGAAAGGCACCCCCATCCTATCTGTTATTGGTGAGCTCTATTTAAGAGCTCCCAAGTGGGGAAAATCGTTTTTGGAGGGGTGTTCCATTCCAGGGTGAAAAGGTACCCCATCCTCTAGCTGGTGGACCAGCAAGCCTAATTTGTGAAACTTCCCAGCAGAAAATACAGTAGAATATAATGGGGTGGTTCCTGCAGTTTGATAAGGCTATGTTGAATGTGCCTTATAGATACCATTATTTGGGCCTTCTTTACACCCTCTGGTACCTGGTTCACCCCTTATCAGTGTTCCATGCACCAATTGCTACTCCTCCCTCCCCCTGATAGAGTACTTTGACTATCTAGAGAGTCGGGCTCCGTTTGGCTCAGTTTTGGGAGAATTGGAAGCCACAGTTAGTCCCTGGTGCCCCGTCATCTCTCTGGAGACCCCTAGCTCCGCCCACAGGATTTGTTCTCACCCATAATCTGTTTTCCAAGGTCAATCGGCACCTATCCAATCTGTCCTAAGGAAGCAAATACATTTTGTGAAATGCGTTGACGAACACACATGGAGGAGTTGGACTTGATTCTTGATACCAGCGTTTTTCTTTAGACAAGCTTTCACGTAATTGTCCCTCCCCCCCCCCCTGTGTTTTTGATTCTCTTGTCTTTGTAAAGCGCTTTGAGAGGCTACCTTTAAAGTGATATTAAAGTCAATTTTTTAATTTTTTTAACAGCAAACATGTTATACTTAACTACTCTGTGTAATGGTTTTGCACAGAGCAGCCCCGATACATCTCTTCTCTGGTCCCCTGCCTACACGCCTAGCCCCCTCCCTCCTGCCGGCACGCCTAGCCCCCTCCCTCCTGCCGGCACGCCTAGCCCCCTCCCTCCTGCAGGCACGCCTAGCCCCCTCCCTCCTACCGGCACGCCTATCGCCCTCCCTCCTGCCGGCACGCCTATCGCCCTCCCTCCTGCCGGCACGCCTATCGCCCTCCCTCCTGCCGGCACGCCTATCGCCCTCCCTCCTGCCGGCACGCCTATCGCCCTCCCTCCTGCCGGCACGCCTATCGCCCTCCCTCCTGCCGGCACGCCTATCGCCCTCCCTCCTGCCGGCACGCCTATCGCCCTCCCTCCTGCCGGCACGCCTATCGCTACCTTTAAAGTGATATTAAAGTCAATTTTTTAATTTTTTTAACAGCAAACATGTTATACTTAACTACTCTGTGTAATGGTTTTGCACAGAGCAGCCCCGATACATCTCTTCTCTGGTCCCCTGCCTACACGCCTAGCCCCCTCCCTCCTGCCGGCACGCCTAGCCCCCTCCCTCCTGCCGGCACGCCTAGCCCCCTCCCTCCTGCAGGCACGCCTAGCCCCCTCCCTCCTACCGGCACGCCTATCGCCCTCCCTCCTGCCGGCACGCCTATCGCCCTCCCTCCTGCCGGCACGCCTATCGCCCTCCCTCCTGCCGGCACGCCTATCGCCCTCCCTCCTGCCGGCACGCCTATCGCCCTCCCTCCTGCCGGCACGCCTATCGCCCTCCCTCCTGCCGGCACGCCTATGGCCCTCCCTCCTGCCGGCACGCCTATCGCCCTCCCTCCTGCCGGCACGCCTATCGCCCTCCCTCCTTCCGGCACGCCTAGCGCCCTCCCTCCTGCCGGCACGCCTAGCGCCCTCCCTCCTGCCGGCACGCCTAGCGCCCTCCCTCCTGCCGGCACGCCTAGCGCCCTCCCTCCTGCCGGCACACAGAGCTGCTTCTCGCGCCCACCCCCTCTCTCCTCATTGGCTCACTGCCTGTTGTCTCAGCCAATGTGAAGAGAGAGTCCCCGGAGAGCCGAGACTCTCATGCACAGCGCTGGGGCTCAGGTAAATATTGGGAGAGCTGCTGCACAGAGGAGGTTTTTTACCTTCACGCATATAATGCATGAAGTTAAAAAACTTGAGAACCACTTAAGAACCTTAAGAACCACTTTAAAGGCGCTATATTAAACAACGTTTATTATTACATTACATTACAGGGTGCGAAGGAGACGCAAGACTTTCTAAAGAGTCCAAATTTGCATAGGATGCCTTATTTTTACCTTTGTGTTCATTTTGAAGCACACTCATCATTTGTATGCAACACATGTGGTCTTGGGTATTTGTGAAATCCTTTCTCATTCCATCCTATATTTATTTTTACTTGCATGTTTATTCTAAATCCATATGTGGCTGTGTGTCTTTCCCTCTGTTTGTTTTTGGCATCATTCAATCTCTGTTCTTGAACACAGTGAAACGATGATGCCAAAATATGATCTGATGATAGGCAGTACCCACGGTTATGGACAGATACGCAATTTGTAGTTATAGCAGTTAAGCTAGAAAGTAAGTTGGGACTTTAAATGAAACATACACCTAAAGGGGTAATAACGGACCATGGGTGACCAATAGGATAAATATTGCAACTGTACTAGCTGAGTCTCTATACCCAGCACACAGAATAGTAATATCATTTATTTCATATATACATATACCGTATTTATCGGGGTATTGCGTGCTCCGGCGTATAGCGCGCACCCCTAATGTGGACCTGTAAAACATTTTTTTTAGTACTTACACTTTTGGTGTCTTGTATGGCGTCCATCGGCGGCCTTGCCGGTCCGGCATCCGTCTTCGGTGTCCTCCCGACTCCTCCAGCGCGCGCCTCGAGTCGAATCCCCGCTTCCCGCGCTCAGTTTGAATGCCTCCGCCGACATATACTGAGTGCAGTACACTCGGGTACATTCAGCCAGGCTTGGCTTCGCTCGTGCTCACGCTCTGTGACGTTTATGCGTGAGCACGAGGAAAGCCGAGCCTGGCCGAATGTACCCGAGTGTACTGCACTCGGTATATGTCGGCGGCTCAGTTCAATCTGAGCGCAAGATGCGGGGTATCGGCGTATATCGCACACCCGCCATTTTCCCCTTATTTTAAGGAGAAAAAAGTGCACGGTATACGCCGATAAATACGGTAATATAGCATAAAAGCATTAAGGATAAATGTCAGGCACATTAATCCATATTCACATGATACCCATATACATGTCACAATTGTTACAGCTTAATACACTTAAAAATAGTAAGATGATCCCATGTAATACATGATAATGGCATCGGAATAGCTTGACGCGTTTCGTGGAACTCTCCACTCCTCAGGAGCTGATGCTGATGTGTATCTGAAATTGATAAGATTTATAAGCCCTTGGCACAGGGTATAAGATAGACTGGAGGAGTGTGTATATAGGGGGGAGAAGGTAGAGACAATATAGGCAAGTGTGGGACACATATCCCAAAACTTGCAGATCACCTGCTGTCTGATTTGTAGCGAGATGGGCTGCAGATTGGCCGGACAAGTCATCAGTCCCAGGAACTGAGGTGATGTATCCCCAAACAGGTTTTAACAAGGACCCTCAGAGGACAAATGTCCCTGGGAGTAGGGTACCCCATTCATGGTAAAATGAGAGTAGTTAAAGCAGAGTTCCACCCAAAATTGGAACTTCTGCTTATCCCACTTCTCACCCCCTTACATGCCTCATTTGACATGTAATTTTTTTGGGGGGGGGACTGGGGGCTTCAGGAGGAGTGGGACTTCCTGTCCCACTTCCTCCTTCCGCCGAGGGGGGATGGTTAGGCGATTAAGCTTAATCGCCTACAGCAGCCCCTCCCTGTAGGCGTTCGCCTAGGACACTGACAGGTCCTAGGCGATCGCCTGTCCAATGGGACGGCGCAGTGCCGCTCGCGCATGCGCAGTGGGTGCCCGGCCGTGAAGCCGAAATCTGTCACGGCCAGGTGCCCACAGTATCAATGAGGATGCCGGCCGGGGAGGGGGGGAGAGGAGCGGACCAGCTGAAACGCTGGAGCAGGTAAGTGTCTGTTTATTAAAAGCAGATACACTTTTTGTAGCTGCTGACTTTTAATAAACCTACATTTTGGCTGCAACACCCCTTTAAAGCAGTTTGAGATAAGGGATGCCTGCAGAAGAACATGTGCAAGTAATAGTGTATTGTTGTTAAGCTCTCGGTTCTTTGTCCCTGAAAATAGCCAGTAAGAGTATGCTTCATGTTCCGGATACTTGACACAGAGAACCTGGACAACGCGAGAAAAGTATAGAGCACTATCTATGTAAATATGTATTAAATAGTCTGTATAGATTTTATGAATGCTGCTGCCAGGCTCCTCCACCCAACTTGCTGCTCAGCGTCTGCTACCCCTCACTGCCAATCCCTCAACTGGCTTCCACTCATACAAATTAAGTTCAAAATGCTAACAACGACCATCCACAATTGAGCCCCCCAGTTACATCACTAACCTAGTCTCAAAATAACCAAACAAACCATTCTCTCCGGTTCTCCCAAGACCTCCTGCTCTCTAGCTCCCTTGTCACCTCTTCCCATGCTCACCTCCAGGACTTTTCGTGAGCCTCTCCCATCCTCTGGAACTCCCTACCCCAATTTGTTTGACTATCTCCTACTCTGCTTTTAGACGATCCCTGAAAACTTTTCTCTTTAGAGAAGCCTAGTCTGCCCCCATCTAACAATTGTACTTTTATTTTCTCCATCAGCTCATCCCCCACAGTTATTACCTTTTGTAACTCTTGACCCTCCCTCCTTCATTGTAAGCTCTAACGCAGGGCCATTCTGATTCCTCCTGTATTAAATTGTGTTTATTGTACAGTAACTGTACTCTGTGTCCTTGTGTTGTAAAGCGCTATGCAAACTGTTTGCACTACAGTGCCTTGATAAAGTATTCCTACCCCTTGACATTTTCCACATTTTGTCATGTTACAACCAAAAACATAAATGTACTTTTTGGGGATTTTATGTGATAGACCAACACAAAGTGGCACAGAATGGTGAAGTGGAAGGAAAATTATTAAATAGTTTTAAATTTATTTATTTTTTACAAATATCTGAAAACTGTGGCATGCATTTGTATTCAGTCAATACTTTGTAGAACCGCTTTTCGCTGCAATTACAGCTGCAAGTCTTTCTCTCTGCAGTGTTTCTCAACTCCAGTCCTCAAGGCGCCCCAACAGGTCATGTTTTCAGGATTTCCCTCAGATGAAATGGCTGTGTTAAATACTAAGGCAGTGAAACTAATCAAATCACCCGTGCAAAATGATGGAAAGACTGATACATGAACTGTTGGGGCGCCTCGAGGATTGGAGTTGAGAAACACTGATCTAGAGAGGGACATTTTTGCCCATTCTTCTTTACAAAATAGCTCAAGTTCTGTCAGATTGGATGGAGAGTGTCTGTGAACAGCAATTGTCAAGTCTTGCCACAGATTCTCAATTGGATTTAGGTCAGGACTTTGACTGGCCCATTCTAACACATGAATATGCTTTGATCTAAACCATTCCATTGTAGCTCTGGCTGTATGTTTAGGGTCGTTGTCCTGCTGGAAGGTGAACCTCTCCCCAGTCAAGTCTTTTGCAGATTCCAACAGGTTTTCTTCCAAGATTGCCCTGTATTGGTCTCCCTCTATCTTCCCATCAACTCTGACCAGCTTCCCTGTCCCTGCTGAAGAAAAGCATCCCCTCTACATGATGCTGCCACCACCATGTTTCACAGTGGGGATGGTGTGTTCAGGATGATGTGCAGTGTTAGTTTTCCGCCACACATAGCATTTTTGCTTTTAGGCCAAAAAGTTCAATTTTGGTCTCATCTGACCAGAGCACCTTCTTCCACATGTTTGCTGTGTCCCCCACATGGCTTCTCGCAAACTGCAAACAGGTCAGTTTTGGTGGACGGACACATTTCTTGGTAGGTTTGCAGTTGTGCCATACTCTTTCCATTTTCGGATGATGAATTGAACAGTGCTCTGTGAGGAGTTTGAAGCTTGGGATATTTTACTACAGGACATGTTGGTCTCAATGAAAACCAAGAAACCTCAGAGCAGGACAGTGACCCAAAACACACAGCCAAAGCCACACAAAGTTGAAGACACGGGGCCAGGATAAGAAAGTATTTACTATTTCAAGAGATACGCCACGTAAATACTAAGAATAGCCGGCGTATCTTTTTTCTGTATTCAGATAACAAGATACGCCGGACTTCTGCTAATATACGAGCGGCGTAAGTCACATGCATATTTACGCTGGCCGCTAGGTGGCGCTTCCGTCGTTTTGTGCGTTGAATATGTAAATTAGAGAGTTGCGGCGATTCCCGAACGTACTTGCGGCAGGGCGTCGTAGTTTACGTCTTTTGCGTAAGGCTTTTTCCGGTGTAAAGTTACCCCTGCTATAGGAGGCGTAGCCAATGTTAAGTATGGACGTCGGGACAGCGTCGAATTGTTTGTCGTTTACGTCGTTTGCGTAAATCGTTCGGGAATGGGGCTGTACGTAAGTTACGTACACGTCGTTTGACTACTAGCGTCGTGATTTGACGCATGCGCACTGGGATACGTCCACGGACGCCGCATGCACCGTTCAGAAAATACGTAAATTGCGTCGGGTCATGATTCATTTACATGAATCGCACCCCCACATTAATAATTTGAATTAGGCGCCCTTACGCCGGACACTTTATGCTACGCCGCCGCAACTTATGGAGCAAGTGCTTTCTGAATAAGGCACTTGCCCATAAAATTTGCGGAGGCGTAGCGTAAAGAGCATACGCTACGCCGCTGGATAGATACATATTTGTATCTGAATCTGGCCAACAGAGTTTAAAACAAACATCCAGAATTATCCAAAAACCAACACAAGCCCAGACCCCAATCACATTGAAATTCTGTGGCAAAACTTGAAAATTGCTGTTCATCAGCTTTTACCCGAATAACCTGACCAAGCTGGAGAAGTTTTGCCAAGAAGAGTGATGAAAGTGATGTGCAAAGCTGACATCCCAGCAATAGTTTCAGATGAAGGTGGTTTTGTCAAGTATTTGAACCAATAAATATCTTTCTTTTTTATTTCTTTTTATTTAATAACATAAATGTCTTTGCAAGTATAAAGTATTTTGTTTAAATCGAGAGGTAAAAAACACAGCCAAATCCAGGTTTTAAAATTGCAAAATGTGGTAAAAGTATGCACACACACATATGTAATTTTACACAATGCGTGCATGTATCCATACAGGTGAAGTACACATGTGTACACGTGTCTGCGCTCAGCTACCAGCAGCATTGGTAGTGATTTGCACAGCTTGCATGACATTGTTTTTTCCAGTTGGCTGAGCAGATGCCAGCCCAGGGGGCCCCTGAGAAATGACTTTGATAGATGGCTGCTGTCGGAGAAGCTAGCATACAGCAGATTAGTGGAAGCCCAAAGAGAATCTCGGCTGCTTTGTAGAGAGTTTGGTCCAATAAGATAATTTTTCTAATTAACCTATAGAGCACTGATGTAGCGAGGAGAAGAGGGGGAGAGAGAGGCTTTGGCTCTCTTTTCTGAGCCATGTTAGAGGGGTTTTTTCTCTGTTCATGGACAGAATTACAACTTTTACAGCTTTTCTGAAAATAAAATAATAAATAAATATTAATTTAAAGGCAAACTTTTGTAATTTGACTGGATGCACATTTTGGGTTGATGCAATATATGACAAGTCGTAGACATTTTCTGTTCCATATTTTGATTGTCGTACATATTTTCACATGCTGCTTTTAGGGCCCATTCACACAATTGTGATGTATTTTTCTGCATGTTAAGGTGTATTGTGTTAAAGTGATTGTAAATGATCTTGTGAAAATAAGTGCAGCACTAAAAAAAATTATAAATACATATCCCGTATATACTCGAGTATAAGTCAACCCGAATATAAGCTGAGGCACCTAATTTTTCCACAAAAAAACAGTGAAAACGTATTGACTCGAGTAAAGCCTAGGGTGAGAAATGCAGCAGCTACTGTATGTGGAAAAGAGGGTCAATGTCCATTTGCAGCCTCACTGTGCCACACTGTTCCCATTTGCAGCCTCACTGTGCCACACTGTTCCCATCTGCAGCCTCACTGTGCCCCACTGTGCCCATCTGCAGCCTCACTGTGCCCCACTGTGCCCATCTGCAGCCACACTGTGCCCCACTGTGCCCATCTGCAGCCACACTGTGCCCCACTGTGCCCATCTGCAGCCACACTGTGCCCCACTGTGCCCATCTGCAGCCTCACTGTGCCCCACTGTGCCCATCTGCAGCCTCACTGTGCCACACTGTGCCCATCTGCAGCCTCACTGTGCCACACTGTGCCCTTCTGCAGCCTCACTGTGCCACACTGTGCCCATCTGCAGCCTCGTGTATCTGATCTCCTGGCGCTGTGACATGCAGACTAATCGGCGGCCATCCAATGTAACAAAGCCACGCCTCCTCCTTGTCGTCATCCGTGACGGAACACTGATTCAGTTTCCCAGCAGTGAGTCAGTGTTCCGCCTATCACAGGCGAGGAGGAGGTGGGGCTTTGTTACACTGGACGGCCGCTGACTCCATGTTACCGCCCCTGAATATCAGGTCAATGAGGCTGCAGATGGGCACAGTGAGGCAGGGAGACTCGAGTATAAGCTGAGGGGGTCTTTTTCAGCACAAAAAAATGTGCTGAAAAACTTGGCTTATACTCGAGTATATACAGGGTAAATCACAAATATATATGTAAAGTCCAAGTAAGAGTGTGTATGAAACAGTCCACCGAAAGTGTTTATCGTAATAATAATCCAGTGATGTGCTAAATCCTCTTATATAATTTCTCCTTTCACCATGACAGACAGTGTACACTTCACCCGGGCACCACTTAGTGTATATGAGTCCACCAGATGGGGAGACTACCTATAAAGGGTAGTCGGGACACGCTTTATTTGTTTTCAATGCTGGAGCATCATGAACTCTCCACAGAACCCATGTGCATGTGTTCCATTTCTGCTAGCGCTCCACACTTCCGTTGGCAAGGTGCATTAGAATACTATGGTGGTGATGAGAGTGGCAACCTCCTTAGCCTGGACTCCAACCAGGCTACATCCCCAACGCGTTACACTCCGCCCCCGCAGCTTAATCACGGGGAGGTATACATACGTTGCAGGTTAGATCGGGGGGGGGGGGGGGGTGGAGAGGTTTTGTATAAAATGACAGTTGGCTTCTAATTTGGCTGGGGGAAAGTGGTGGTATTCCTGTTCCAAACCCCCCCTCCCCCCCCAAAAAAAAATGAAAACGAGAACAAAATAGATAAATAATAATATATATATACAATATATACCCACGGTCGGAGGCACGGCACACGCGTAGACGATGCAGCTCTTAAAGGGCAACGTGTATATATGCATGTTGATCTGCCCAGCCGTGCCATTCTGCAGACGTATATCGGCATGAGCCTGTCGGCAAGTGGTTAAGCCACTGATAGAAATCACAAGGCTGCTAAATACTGCTGATGAGAAAAGGTATTTAGCAGTTTAGATTTACTAAAATAATTGCATTTCCATGTTCTGTGTACGGTGGGAGATCGGATATGGCCTCCAATTACTAAACACTTTACTACATACTAGACTAAAAAACTACCTAACTCTCCATATGCCAATCCAAATAATATATGATTTAGAACAGTGGTTCTCAACCTTTCTAGTGTCGTGACCCCTTGATAACATTTCCCAAGTTGTGGAGACCCCTAACAGTAAAATTATTTTTGTAGCGTGGGTTGTCAAGACTATTAATTTGAGCCCCTAACCCGTGGACATTTATTGCTCCCTGAGTCCCTTCCAATCATACAGTATTAAAACCCCTTATTGTACATTATAGGATTTACCACTCTTTCTCTTTGGTCTCCTTTCTTCCCCTTTTATCTCTCTCTACCCTAATTTCTTGTTTTCCCCCCCATCCCTCTCTCTAGGTATCTTTCTTGTTCTTTGTCTGAGTGTCAGTGCTGGTGGGATTTCTGATCAGCCAACTTTAGGTGCTCTTGATCAAGGTCATCTGCTGATCTTAGAACTGTAGTGGGGACTTTTAATGGCAACTATAATCACAGGCAGTGTTAGTCAATGTGTCTCCGACTTTGTGGTGTCTCATAGCAGTGACACCTATGCCGAAATCAGGAGATGAGGGCCTCCTCCAGCCCCTTCCACTTCACATTCCTCACCAGTCAGCTGACCTCTAGTCTCTGCCACCCAGCCATGCTGTGAACTGAATGGGCGGATGCAAAGAGGCTGAGTGGGTGGCCATGGGCTCCAGGAACAAAAAGTCTGGGAGAGTCGTGCCGGCTTCAGGAACAGCCCAGGATTTGGTGACCCCTGGCAAATCATCATTTGACCCCCAAGGGGGTCCCGACCCCCAGGTTGAGAACCACTGATTTAGAACAATATAAAACTGTAAAGGAGTTGCAATCTCTCAACGCGTTTCATTGGTACACATCTTTAGGAAGGGGGAATTCTAGATAATGCAGAGAAAGAGAGAGACAAAATATAACAACAAACATACAATATACACAAATCAAAATTGAAGTCCAAACATAAATAAAGCAAAATAGGTGCATACACGTTCATCTGGGGACATCAATCAAGGCCATGGCATCCTGCATAGGCATATATAAGGATATTTATTATAACCTGAAATTTGGTACGTGACACTTTTTTGGTTTTCACTTTTTACCGCAATACAACATACAATGCATTAACAACACATTACATATCAAGGCGGCGCTACCTAAAAACATATATATCTATATCTATCTATCTATCTATCTATCTATCTATATATATATATATATATATATATATATATATATATAAAAAAAAATTCTCTAATAAATAAACACTATATCTGGAAAAGTGAAGATGGTGAAGGTCATTAAAATGTAAGAAACAGTAGAGACTAGAGTCCGTGTTCAAAGAAAAGCAAAAGAGATCTCAACGGCTTGAAATGCTCATTTTCTTCCACCAGAACCACAAGGATGAGCATTTCAAGCCGTTGAGATCTCTTTTGCTTTTCTTTGAACACGGACTCTCGTCTCTACTGTTTCTTACCTGTTAATGACCTTCACCTTCTTCGCTTTTTCAGATATAGTGTTTATTTATTAGAAAAAAAATATATATAGATAAATGTTTTTAGGTAGCGCCGCCTTGATATGTAATGTGGTGTTAATGCATTGTATGTTGTATTACTATAAATTCACCTATCAGTAGATGGGATAAGGTGGCAGCTTTTTACCATCACTATTTTTTTTATATTGTCCTAGAGCAGTGGTTCTCAACCTGGGGGTCGGGACCCCCTCGGGGGTCAAATGATGATTTGCCAGGGGTCACCAAATCCTGGGCTGTTCCTGAAGCCCACACTGCTCTGACAGTCTTTTGCGGCCCCCCCAGCAGGGCTTTCCTTAGAGCATGTGGCCGCCCAGCTGGGCTTTTCCTGTGGCCCCCCATCAAGGAGTAAGTGAAGGAATAAAAAAATAAACTACATGGAAGGGAGAGGAAAAGGGGGAGAGACCAAGAAAAAGGGAGAGAGAGAATACGAGAAATAACAAGAAAGACAGCTAGAGAGATGGATGGGGGGGAAAAAAATTAAGAAATTAGGATAGAGAGAGATACAAGGGAAAGAAAGGAGAACAAAGAGAGGTACATCCTAAAATGTACCATAAGGGGGTTTAACACTGTACGAGTGGAAGGGACTCAGGGAGCGCTAAATGTCCATGGGTTATGGGCACAACTTACTTGTCTTGCCACGCAAATAATTTTACTGTTGGGGGTCCCCACAACTTGGGAAATTTTATCAAGGGGACACAGGGCTAGAAGGTTGAGAACCACTGCCCTAGAGGGAAGTGATTCTAGTCCCTCTGTGTATTTTCATTTACCGTATTTATCGGGGTATAGCGCGCACCCCTAAAGTGGCCCCCATTCCTGTGGAAAAAAAGTTTTTTATACTTAGTTTTGGTGTCTTGCGCGGCGTCCATCGGCGGCTTCGGGTGTCCTCTTCGTCGGGTCCGGTGTCCTCCCCGCTCGATCCTCGCTTTTCCGTGCCGATTTCGACTACTGCGCCGGCATATACCGAGCGCAGTACACTCTGGTATAGTCGGGCAGACTCGGCTCCTCTCGCGCTGACGTCCTGGACGTACAGGATGTCAGTGCGAGAGGAGCCGAGTCTGCCCGACTATTCACGAGTGTACTGCGCCTGCATATACCGAGCGCAGTACACTCGCGTATAGTCGGGCAGGCTCGGCTCCTTTCGCGCTCACGTCCTGTACGTCCAGGACGTCAGCGCGAGAGGAGCCGAGTCTGCCAGACTATACCCGGGTGTACGGCGCTCGGTATATCCCGGCGCAGTATTCGAAAGCGGCGCGGGAAAGCGGGTATCAGCGCATACCGCGCACCCACGATTTTGCCCTGATTTTCAGGGCAAAAAAGTGCGCGGTATACGCCGATAAATACGGTAGTTTTCTCTCCTCTCCTCCACAAGCGCTTTTATTTGTTTTGTTTGCATTTCACTTTTTACAGCCAAGTTTTTGGGAAAAGTGCACTTATAATGCATTTTTTTTTTCAATCAAAAAGTTGTATAGACCAAATAATGCACTTGCTATTGTTGGTTTTATCACACCTTGTCATTCCATTTTTTAGTAATAAAAATATCTTCTGTTTCTCATATTGCAGAAAGTGAACGTTCCACCCATTCTCCGCTCACCAAAGGAAAGAAAACCCAGCAAACGGGATGGAGGGACACACAAGACACTACCATTGCCCGCGGTTCTCTACAGGTAATTGTTATCCATATTTTGATTAGCATTGCAATTTAGTTTCCCCCCTAGAAAAGATTGGTAATGTTTTAAATCAGAGTGGCACTGCAGCGCTTTGCTTGTCCGGCTTCGTGGTAATTTGTTTTTCAGCCAGAGGGCAAGTAAATCCTGCTTCCTGATTGACACACTATGTGCGCTTTCTTGTCTCATTTCTTTTTTTCATATTTTCTTTTTTCATGTAGTTGTGGAATATGCAAGAAGAATTATGACCAGCACCTACTGCTCTTGTGTGATACCTGCAAGCTGCATTACCATTTGGGCTGCCTGGACCCCCCGCTGACCAGGATGCCTAAGAAGACCAAGAACAGTTACTGGTAAGTACACAGGAAGGCTCTTCTGTTTTTTATTTCTTAAAGGGGTTGTAAAGGAAAACATTTTTGTTCCTAAATAGCTTCCTTTACCTTAGTGCAGTCCTCCTTCACTTAACTCATCCTTCCATTTTGCTTTTAAATGTCCTTATTTCTTCCGAGAAATCCTCACTAGGTAAAGGAAGCTATTTAGGAAAAAAAATTGTATCATTCCAACCCCTTTCAACACAAATTTATATTTGAATTTGGTATAGGTGACAAACACTTGCACACAATCTTAGTTTTGTAATGGAGGAAAAAATAATAGTTCTGATATTGCTAAAGCCCAAATTTTAATGGTATTCAATAGAAGTGACTAAATATTGATCTTCAACTAATAAATTGCTGCCACTTGGCGTGTATGTGCCATATCCGAATGACGGCTACAGCACAGACCTGAATTGCCGGGAGGCCGTCAATAGACGTCCTCCCGTGCTTGAGCGGCCTGCGTGCCCCCTGCAAGGGCGCGCATGGATTGTTCTTTGATCAGCGAGTCTGAGACTCGCTGGATCACAGATTGGAGTAGGGGGTCGATCCCGTAAACAGAGCCGGTAATTGGTTATTTTTTCAGCCCATGTGTGCCACCTGTCAGTGCTGCCTACCAGTGCCCACAGTGCCACCTATCAGTCACTAATCAGTGCCTCATCAAAAGTGCTGCCCATCAGTGCCACCTATTAGTGCCCATCAGTGCCACCCATCGGTGCCGCCTTATCTGTGCCCATCGGTGCCGCCTTATCTGTGCCCATCGGTGCCGCCTTATCTGTGCCCATCGGTGCCGCCTTATCTGTGCCCATCGGTGCCGCCTTATCTGTGCCCATCGGTGCCGCCTTATCTGTGCCCATCGGTGCCGCCTTATCTGTGCCCATCGGTGCCGCCTTATCTGTGCCCATCGGTGCCGCCTTATCTGTGCCCATCGGTGCCGCCTTATCTGTGCCCATCGGTGCCGCCTTATCTGTGCCCATCGGTGCCGCCTTATCTCTCCCCATCAGTGCCATATTATCTGTGCCTATCAGTACCCACCAGTGCAGTCTATCAGTGCTGCTTCCCCGACATAGATTAGACTCATCTCTTTTGATATCAAAGGAGACAGGAACAACAAGCGCCCAGAGGCGATTCAGTTCGCATGTGCTGCGCTATATAAGTTTTCATTCATTCATTCATTCAACGAAGGAGAAAAATTACCCGTTTGCAAATGTTTATAACAAATATAAAACTTTTTTTTTTTTCAAAATTTCCCATCTTCTTTTTTTGTTTGTTTAGCAAAAAATAAAAACCGCAGAGGTGATCAAATACCACTTAATGAAAGCTCTATTTGTGGGGGAAAAAATTATAAAAATGTAATTTGGGTACAGCGTTGTATGCGCAATTGTAATTCAAAGTGCATCATTGCTGAAAGCTGAAAATTGTTCTGGGCAGGAGGGGGGTTTAAGTGCCCAGTAAGAAATTGGTTAAAAGGAGAAGTACAGCCAAAGCTCCAACTGTGGATCACAGGAGTGCAATTCGTTCTCAGGAGACGGGGCTGAAGACCGCTGTCGGCTGAGGTGATCCAGGCTCGGGCAAGATCAGGACAATGAAGTTAGGATCCGCTTACATGTCTGGACTGACACCCAGCTCAGCCTCTCAGCAAGACACTGAGAGGCTTAGCCAGTCACTCCCAGTGCACCAGTGACTGCTGGGGGCGGGCGAAGCACAGAGCAGTGACTGACAGTCACCAGCTTTCTGCCCAGGGAGCTGTGAGTACCGAGCGATCGGTGGTGTTTGATTGCTCATTTCCCAGTGTTATAGCCAGTGGGGGACAGATGCAGCATTGAACCGATGCTGCATCCACCTAGGTAAGTATGATTCTTAAAAAAATAAAAATAAACATCTCTTTTAAAAATGTTAAAAATAGAAATAATACCTGTAGTAGTGTCTTGCGTCAAGGCTTGGCAAATTTGCTTTTTTATCTAGGAGCCACCTTAAAAAAGACAGTTATTTTTAACTAACAAAGTTCATGTAAAATGTTACCGAAAGTGAACTTCTCCTTTTAACCCTTTCGCTGCCAGAGCCGTTTTTGCGTGTTTTTTTTTTTTTTTTTGTTTTGTTTTGTTTTTCTTGTGCACAAAAATCATCATCAAAAATTATTTTAGGCCTGAAGATTACATAAAACCTCCAAAACATATATTTTCTCAAAGCGGACACCCTACAGAATAAAATAGTGAAAGTTCAAATTTTTTAGGTCACACAGGATTTATTACTGCAAAGGTAAACACTAAAACACAGAATTTCAGTAGAAAACGCATTAAAGTTAGTTTTAGAGGGCACAAAAACTCAATAAATTACCCTTTTTGGTAAATTGTTGAAAACGAGGTTGCACCGAGTAAGTAATTTATTTTTATTTTATTTTTTATAATGCAATCATATTTATTGTTGTTGTGCCCTTTTTGGGCTTTGGACTTTAGCACTTCGGTGTTGTTTTTTTTTTTTGTTTGCTTCAATTCCTTTATTGAGTATAAAATACATACAACATTTTCAAAGTGATGTGGCCAAAACCGTCCCTCTTTATGCATAGTACCTAATTTTCTGTTTTTAAATACCCCACCCTAAACCAACCCCCTCTCCCCCCACCTACCCCCCACTTCTTTCCAACCTACCATCCTGTGTCCTGCCGCCCCTCACTTGTCACCCTACCTTCACTCGACCATCCTTTTGGCATATCTCTGTGACTGCTTATATTTTACCAGACTTTCCATTTCAGTTTAAACCCTACTTCTCCTACCTCCCCGTTAAACCTTAGATGTTCCGTATTATAAATATTGTTTATTTCTCTTCCGTTCATGGACAGACACAGCAGCATTGACCTTAGGGTATTATATCCTTCCTTCCAGTACAACTCCTCCCAGGGGGCGGGGTCCCCCTGGGTATAACCCACTTTCTGACTCAGCAGCCCCTTTTTTTTTTCTGCCTAGCGTCAGGAGTAGACATGGCCTTCTGGAGTCCATGTACTCTGGAATTTTTGTGCGATTTTTTTCGCTTTTATTTTGTTTTGTTCCTGCATTTTTGATCCGGAGATCTACTATCAACTGCCGACTGGGTGACAGGCTGGATCTTGATCCTTGTAGTCTCCCCATGCTCGGCAATCGAGCGTGTGCCGGCCCTCAGCTCTGGGTCGTCCACGACATGCCCCGTTGCCCCAGGAGTGGCCAGGGAACTACATGTTCCAGGGCACACATATGACCGGTCTCTATGGCTTTGTCACAGTGTGTCTGGCCGACAGCCATGCCGTTTAGCGGACGTTGGTTTTGTCCGAAATGCCTCTAGCCGGTGCCGCAGGACGGGTAAGTAGTGTCCCTTGCCCTGGCAAGGTGGTATGGCTGGTGCTTCCCTGGCTGTATGGGGGGGCCCCTCCTGGGGTTTCTGTCGCTACCGGGACCTGTGTGCTGTGAGGTACTGTTGTTTTTTGTTGGGGGAGCTGCTGTATGTGCTGGGCTCCTGTATGGCCGCCATTTTGCCGCAGATGCGGTTTGCATAGGTCGGCGCCCATTTTCTTGTGGCCCGCATGCTGTTTTTTCCTGCATACGGCGGCCATCTTGGAAAAGTCTTGGCCTCTAGTGCCTGAAATAGCCCAGCAAAACCTGCAAATCACTTACTGAGGGACAGCGCAGCCAGCACTTCTCGGCACTTCTCAGCGCTTCAGCTGACACTACAACTGGGTCGGGTTTCTGTCGCTACCGGGACCTGTGTGCTGTGAGGTACTGTTGTTTTTTGTTGGGAGAGCTGCTGTATGTGCTGGGCTCCTGTATGGCCGCCATTTTGCCGCAGATGCGGTTTGCATAGGTCGGCGGCCATTTTCTTGTGGCCCGCATGCTGTTTTTTCCTGCATACAGCGGCCATCTTGGAAAAGTCTTGGCCTCTAGTGCCTGAAATAGCGCAGCAAAAGCCTGCAAATCACTTACTGAGGGACAGCGCAGCCAGCACTTCTCGGCGCTTCAGCTAAAACTACAACTGGGTCGGGTGGTGAGCTCCCTGGGGGTCCCTTGCTCTCTGTTTTGCAGCCGGGAGGGTGACCGGTGGGTGTCTGCCTTGCAGTACTAAGGAGGCATAAGTCAACTTGGAGTCTGAACCAGAGGCTTTTACCCCAACCATGCCTAAGTTAACCCTTAGTGCCCTGCCGCCTCTGTAGAGGCTATGATGGCAGTCCTTGAGGCGTTTATCGCCAGGATTGAAGCGACAAGTGGCCAGAAGGGGGGTAAAAAGCACCCCCTCCCTGCGCCTGCTTCTGGGGATGGCTCTGACATGGAAACAGACCCTGCTACTGCGTCTGGCTCTGGTTCTGTCAGGTCAGATGATGCAGGCTTAGCTCACACGGACAGTGAGGATGACTCTGCTTCAGGGTAAGCGCATGATAAGGCGTTTATTGGAGCTCTTATCACTGCGGTGCGGGATACTTTAAAAACTTGAGGATTTGGCTGAGGCATCGGATGTGCCGATCCCTTTTGTGTTCCGCAAGCCACCCCCCACCGCAAAAGTGTTTCCTTGTGTTCCATTTATGGACAAACTGTTGTACAAGGAATGGGATAAGCCGCAGAAAGTTTTTGCTGCGCCAAAATACTTTGCGGTCTGTTATCTCTTTGAGAAAGACTTTTAAAAAAAGTGGGTCTCTCCTCCGTCAGTGGACCTCCCTGTGTCCAGACTAAGCAAAGCCACCACGTTGCCTGTGGTAGGGGCTCCCGCCTTAACGGACCCTGCAGATAGGAGAGCTGAGGTTGTGGCCCTGCTCCATGTTCACAGTAGTGGGTTCAGCAGTGTGAGCGGTTTTGGCCGGGGCTCTGGTGTCGCAGAAACTTACCGAACGGGCAAAGGTCTTGCTGCAGGAGCTGGAGGCGCAGAATGCTTCTGAGACCTGTATGGACCTGGCTGACCAGTTGGTACAAGGCCTAAAGTTTGTCTGCGCGTCGGCCCTGGATACGCTCCCCTTGCTTTCTGGGGCCTCCGCCTACACGGAGGTACTACGCCGCCTTGTGTGGCTGAAGTGTTAGTCTGCGGACCAGCCTTACACAGCAGAGCACAGGGCTTTATCTAAACTTGGAGAGAGGTCAAGGTTTTAGGTATAGGATGGGCATATAGGGTATAGGTATGGGCATAGGATCCAAGAGGGACTCGAGCGTCAAAAAAATAAAGGTAGGGACATATGTTTCTTTTCTTTCTTATTTGCATGGTGCGCCCGGTGCGAATGACTTCTATGCGCAGGAGTCGCGTCATCCCTGTCAGTGGCAGAAAGGCCAGCACCCTAAAGAAGCCCGGAGAGAAGGGGTTATGCCTGGGAGGGGACTTCCTTCCCTTTTTTTTGCCAATCACCTGTTGGAAAAAGGATGAGGATACCCTGTGTCCTGTGATGTACTTCAAGAAGGGGAATTTACAAAAAATATCATTTTCTTTCTCGTACATCACGGGACACAGAGCGGCATATTCATTACTATGTGGGTTATATGGAGTACCTTCAGGTGTGGACACTGGCAATCTCAAACAGGAAGTCCCCTCCCTATATAACCCCCTCCCCTAGAGGGAGTCCCTCAGTTTTTTCGCCAGTGTCTTAGGTGTTGGTCACGGAATAGCTTTGCTCCACATCCTTGGGATTAAGGGCGGGCTAACCGGATCTGTCCAAGGAGCCTCAGTGCCAAAGTGGACAGTACCCGGGCCCCAAGCCGTGGGGTTTTGCCTATAATGCTCCGCTTTGGAGGGCTGGACCCTGGGCCCAGGACTTGGAGTTTGAAAAAACCATAAGTTCCTGTTTGCCAGGGTGCTATATAGGTCCAGGACAGTGGGTACCTTCATAGGACCCCAGGGCCTGAAGGTCTACTACGCTACCCACGGAGATGGGAGAAGATTGGATCAGTTTGCTGGACAAACATCCTGCAGCATGGAGCAGGTAAGGGGGAGCCTGCGGGACTTGGTTCGACAGCAGGCTCTCCGGGGTAACCTAAAAGGGGGGATAGCCTAAGTATGCTCTGCATGGGCAACCTTGTTCACTATGTCTAAAGAGAGACAGGATGACAACTTTTCTCCCCCATCACTAGGTCCCCCTGTCTAAATATGTGTGCTAGCTAAACCTGCTGTTTCTTCCTAGGGCTAGTAAGGATCCCTAGGGGCCTTTGGAGAGTCCTACCTGGCCGGGAGTTTGAATCTGCCGCCTGTTTCTGCGTTCCTGGATCTCCAGCAGCGCGGCTCCTCCATGTTCCTCCTGTTTCCGGCATACGCGCACGTCTTATTGACATTTTTCGCGCCGTTCAGACAGGAGGGCGGGGGGGGGCGGGCCTGCGGCGTCATACAGGGGCGCGCCTTTGTGCTGTTATAGACAGCAGGCATGGTCAGTGCTCAGTCTGAGGCTGATTTTCACAGGAGAGGACGCAGAGCGGCAGAACAGTGACTCCCGGTGGCGGAAGAGGGGTAGTACATCTGGACTTTGTTCCAAATACCTTTTTTGTTAAGCCAAGAAATCCCCCTTTTTTGCAGCAGGTTTGGAGGCTGGCAAACTTAGTTTGGGGTCACGGTATGTTGTCAAAAGAAAATATATAATATATTTAAAAAAAAAAAAAAAAGAGAACATACGGGATCCCATCAGTTTTTGGGCATTAGTAATCTATTGTCCCCTAAACTCTGATTTTTTACTCCTGCCCACTACAGTCTGTTGTGTGGGCGGAGTCCCTCGATTTTGTATTATGGCTTCCAAGGGTTCGGGGTCAAAGGGTACAAAAAAGACCAAAAAACAAAAGGGTTCCCTTTCTGATTCTGATATGCCGATACTTTCCCCGCAACTTATTAACATAAGAAGCGCCTTGGATAAGCCATTAGGGGGATCTGGTGCGGAGGCTGGCCCAGATCAGCCCAGCCCTGTGTTTATCACAGAGGAGATGCTAGCCGTATCCCTAAGGGGGCTAGAAGAGAGAATAGCAACATTGATCGCTAGAGCTATTTCCTGGTAAAAAACGGGTTAGATCCCCATCACCAGGAGGTGTGTCCTCAGATGCTGAGATTCTCTCTCCAGAGGAATTGGAATCACAGGAGGATCAACTAGACCTGAACCAAGAGGGTTCAGGGATTGAGGGATCTGCCTCTGAGGAACCATTTTCAGACTCCCAGACAGAAAGACTGTGGGTACAGTCTTTGACGGACATGGTCCGCTCGGCATTTAGTTTACCATTGCCAGAGCCTCAGGTTCCTCCGGTATCCTCTCTGGGCTCTTTGAAAGCTCCGTTAAACAACGCCGTTTTTCCGGTCCATCCTCTCTTGGAGGAATTGATCTTTCGGGATTGGGTACGGCCGGACAGGATTTTTCTGCCACCGAAAAGATTTGCGGTCATTTACCCCATGGAGGAAAAGTTCTCCAAGAGGTGGAGGCTCCCAGTAGTGGATGCAGCCATCTCATGTGTGAATAAATCACTAACTTGCCCGGTGGAAAACATACATATGTTTAAAGATCCAGTTGATAAAAGATTAGAAACACTTTTAAAAGCATCCTTTGCTACGGCAGGAGCAGTGGTGCAGCCAGCGGTGGCTGCAATTGGAGTTTGTCAGGCATTAAAAGACCAGACAAAGGAAATGTTAAGGGACATGCCTACCCAACAAGCAGAAGAGTTTTCTGACATTCCCAGAGCTCTGTGTTTTGCGGTAGATGCTATAAAAGATTCCATCCAGCAGGCCTCTCGTTTATCACTATGTTTGGTGCACATGAGAAGGCTCTTATGGTTGAAGAACTGGGCGGCGGAGCCCCCATGCAAAAAGCTTCTGGCAGGGTTTCCCTTCCATGGAGGACGACTCTTCGGAGAGGATCTGGATAAATATATTCAGACTATTTCAAATGGCAAGAGTACCCTTTTACCGGTCAAAAAGACATTCCGGGCTCCTACATTTAAAAGGCAGCTCTTTCCTGTCTCGGGGCCCTCAAATTCCAGGCAGTATCGACGGCCGCCTGCACGATCCAACGTTAACAGTAGATCGCAGGGACAGACCCCTGGGGGTAAGAGGCCGTGGTATCGCAAGCCGTCAAAGACAGCCCCTAAGTCTGCCTTATGAAGGGGCGCCCCCACTCTTGCGGGTGGGGGGAAGGCTTCGTTTCTTCTCAGAGGTTTGGGAAGCCAAGATCCCCGACAAATGGGTCCGGGCATCTGTAACCACAGGTTAGACTGGAGTTTCTAAGGTATCCTCCGCCTCATTTTCAAGAATCAAGGCTACCAAGGGATCCAGCAAGGAAGGCCTCAATGCTGGCAGCTTTGGATCACCTGCTTGGCCAGGACGTAATTATAGAAGTGCCAGCCCAAGAGCAAGGCCTAGGTTTCTATTCCAATCTCTTTGTCATACCAAAGCCCAACGGCGATGTCAGGCCAATCTTGGACCTAAAGAGGTTAAACGGTTACCTAAGGGTTCGTTCCTTCCGGATGGAATCCATCCGGTCAGCAGCCGCCGCGCTTCAGAAGGACGATTTTCTGGCCTCCATAGACATAAAGGATGCTTACCTTCATGTACCAATCTTTCAGTCGCATCAAAGGTTTTTACGCTTCGCGGTGGGGCAGCGACACTTCCAATTCAGGGCGCTCCCCTTCGGGCTGGCCACGGCCCCCCGGGTATTCACGAAGATCCTAGCCCCAATTCTGGCCAATTTAAGGATCCTAGGGGTCACAGTCCTAGCATACTTGGACGACCTTTTAATCATAGATCACTCACGGCCGGGTCTGCAAAAGGCAGTAAACCTCACGGTTCGGTACCTCGAAGAATTCGGCTGGGTCCTGAACCGGGGAAAGTCAGCGTTCCAGCCTACAAAGCAGTTGGAATACCTCGGCATGAGGTTAGACACAGAACATCAAAAGGTGTTCCTGCCCCTTGTAAAGATCGAAGCTATCAAGGGGTTGGTTCAGTTGGTTCTAAACAAGAAAAAACCAACTATTCGCCTGTGTATGCGATTACTAGGCAAGCTAGTGGCCACATTCGAGGCAGTACCATACGCTCAGATCCACACTCGCGTCCTACAGGCAGCCATTCTAGCAGCCTGGGGCAAGAGGGCACATGCCTTAGAGTCCCCTTTGACGCTATCATCAAGGGTCCGACAAAGCCTGGCCTGGTGGTTGAACCCTCAGAATCTTCTAAAGGGAAAATCCTTCAGCCCTGTTGTCTGGAAGGTAGTTACCACAGACGCCAGCCTGGCAGGCTGGGGGGCGGTCTTCGAGGGGTTCTCCCGCCAGGGAACTTGGGTGAAAGCAGAGAGGCAGCTCCCCATCAATATCTTGGAAATCAGAGCTGCCCGCCTAGCCCTTCTGGCTTGGACCTCCAGATTAAAGGGGTTCCCGGTGAGAATCCAGTCAGACAATGCCACGGCGGTGGCATACATAAACCACCAAGGGGGAACCAGGAGCCAGGCCGCTCAGAGGGAGGTGAACTTGATTTTTCAATGGGCAGAGGTTCATGTACCCTGCATTTCAGCGATATTCATTCCCGGAGTGGACAACCTGCAGGCAGACTTCTTAAGTCGCCAGAGTCTGTTGCCAGGGGAGTGGTCTCTGCATCCCCAGGTCTTTCAGACAATCTGCCAGAGGTGGGGAATGCCGGACGTAGATATAATGGCATCCAGGTTCAACAAGAAACTAGACAGGTTCGTGTCGCGAGCGAGGGATCCTATGGCCTGCGGAACCGATGCGTTGGTTTGCCCTTGGCATCAATTCAGACTTCTATATGCATTCCCTCCACTACAGTTACTCCCGCGCCTGTTGCGCAAGATCAGAGTGGAGAACAAGCCAGTCATTCTAGTAGCTCCGGCTTGGCCCCGGAGGACTTGGTACTCACTAGTCCTGAAGATGGCAGTGGGAGACCCTTGGACTCTTCCTCTACAACCAGACCTACTCTCACAAGGCCCGATCCTCCACCCTACATTACAGCGTCTAAATTTGACGGCCTGGAGGCTGAATCCCTGATTCTCAGGGATAGAGGCCTGTCTAGGCAGGTAATTCCTACCCTGATTAGGGCTAGAAAGCCGGTCTCCAGGGTGATTTATTACAGGGTGTGGAGGAACTACGTAGGCTGGTGTGAATCCAAAAGATGGAATTCCCGCAAATATACTATTGATAGGGTGTTAAGTTTTCTCCAGCTAGGAGTGGATAAAGGCCTGGCACTAAGCACAATCAAGGGACAGATCTCAGCTCTGTCAGTGTGGTTTCAGAGGCCGCTGGCCACCCACTCGCTGGTAAAGACCTTCTTACAGGGGGTCTTGCGTATTAATCCTCCTGTCAAGTCACCAATTTGTCCATGGGACTTAAATCTTGTCCTGTCCACTCTACAGAAACAGCCTTTTGAGCCGTTGGCTGAGATTCCTTTACTCTTACTGACAAGAAAGTTGGTTTTTCTTGGTCGCCATAGTTTCGGCCAGGAGAGTGTCAGAATTAGCAGCCTTATCGTGTAAGGAACCATATCTCGTTCTGCATAAGGACAGGGCAGTTCTCCGGCCCCATCCTTCCTTTCTACCAAAGGTTATATCCAAATTTCACTTAAACCAGGATTTGGTACTTCCATCCTTCTTTCCAAAACCTACATCTAGAAAGGAAGGGTTGCTGCATACCTTGGATATTGTCCGGGCCATGAAGGCCTATCTTAAAGCTACAGAAAAGATCCAGAAAACAGATGTGTTATTCGTTCTACCAGATGGCCCCAAGAAGGGGCAGGCAGCTGCAAAATCCACCATCTCGAGATGGATTAGACAATTAATCATTCAAGCCTACGGGTTGAAGAGGTTGCCTCCTCCGTTGTCGGTAAAGGCCCATTCTACCAGGGCCATGGGCGCCTCTTGGGCAGCACACCATCAGATCTCTATGGCTCAGATATGCAAGGCGGCAACGTGGTCATCAGTCCACACGTTTACAAGGTTTTATCAACTAGACGTGAGAAGAAATGCGGATACTGCCTTTGGTCAGGCAGTACTACAGGCTGCAGTTTGAAATCCTCGGGATCAGAAACACCCTTGGTTATAAAAAAAAAAAAAAAAAAAAAAAATAAGTTTTTTCTTGACTAAGTTAGAATTATTATTATGATTTGAGTTTATCTCTAAATTGAATCCTTCTTTGGAAGATGTCTCCCTCCCCTCATTAAAGCATTGCTTTCGGACATCCCACATAGTAATGAATATGCCGCTCTGTGTCCCGTGATGTACGAGAAAGAAAAAGGGATTTTTAAATACAGCTTACCTGTAAAATCCTTTTCTTGGAGTACATCACGGGACACAGAGCTCCCACCCCTCTTTTGGGTGACCATTTTGGGAGGCATACTGCTTGCTACAAAACTGAGGGACTCCCTCTAGGGGAGGGGGTTATATAGGGAGGGGACTTCCTGTTTGAGATTGCCAGTGTCCACACCTGAAGGTACTCCATATAACCCACATAGTAATGAATATGCCGCTCTGTGTCCCGTGATGTACTCCAAGAAAAGGATTTTACAGGTAAGCTGTATTTAAAAATCCCTTTATTTCCTTTTATATCTTAGAGAAAAAAATGGCCCAATCCCAGTGACAAGACTGCATTATATGTAATTTTCATTTTACTAGTACTAATAGTTTCAAACTAGTTACTAATAACTTTGGTCCTCCAAGGCCATAGAGTCGATCAAAGAGTATCACAGGTGAGCGTCCGGGGGGGCATTGGAACATCCCCTCCCACCACTTTGGAGCCGATGGAATGCTTTCATGAGAAATCCTGCCATCGGCTGCAAAAAACGATATTGGGGTTATGACTGATGTTTCAGCCATAATCCTGGTAAACCACTTCCAAACCGCAATTAAGTTTTGCGGTCAGCAAGTGGTTAAATACAAAAATTCTCTTTAAAGCAGCGTTCCACCCATAAAGGAAAAAAATTATTACTGTGCAGGAAATATAAAAAAATAAAAATTTGGAGAATTTTTTTTTTTTTTTTACCTTTTTCATGCCTGTTGGTTGCTATGTGGTCCCTTAAAATCATCCCCTTCCTCACTGCGGCTCCTTACGTCACTTCCCTCGGCACCTCCACTCGCTACTGCTCCTGGGAGATGTGTGTCATCATTTCCCAGGAGTCGGTGGGCATTGCCAAGGGCTAGAATCAGGGCGATAATATCAGAATGCGCATGCGTGAGAACTGGGCGGTGCATGCTGGTCGCTCGGCTGCACCGTATCCTGGTATTATATGCTTGCACTACAATCAAGATGACAACGGCCAGGAATGAAATATATATAAAAAAATTCTATTAAACCGGACATCGAGGAACAAATTGGTCAAAAGACGCGGTTATTAACCACTTACGGACCCGCGCACAACTATATACATCCTCTTTTTGAAGCGGGATATCTCGGTAATGGCAGCCGGTCCTTTAAATGATAATGGTGGTCTGCGCGGCGGATTCGCCGCAAGATCACTGTTATGGGCGCCGGGAGAGGGGGCCCCCTCTCCCGCACCCTCAGCTGCTTACCGGAGCCGTCGCAGCGGCAGAGTCGATCGGGTCTTCCTCCTGCCTGGCTGGGATACGAGTGAGGGCAAGATGGCCCCCACCCATCTCCATAGCATAGCAGGGCGGAAGTGACGTTAAAATTTCACTTCCACCCATGCTTCTTAAAGGCACATTTTCCTGTTGTCATTTTTTAAAATGACATTTTATTGCATTTTAGTGTAAATATGAGATGTAAGCTCTTTTTGACCCCCAGATCTTATATTTAAGAGGACCTGTCGTGCTTTTTTTTTTCTATTACGAGGGATGTTTACATTCCTTGTAATAGGAATAAAAGTGACCCTTTTTTTTTTTTTGTAAACAGTGTAAAAATTAATAAAATAAGAAAACAAAAATATATATTTTTTTAAAGCGCCCGTCCCGACGAGCTTGCGCGCAAAAGCGAACACATATGAAAACGGTGTTCAAACCGCACAAGTGAGGTATCGCTGCGATCGTTGGAGTGAGAGCAATAATTCTAGCCCTAGTCCTCCTCTGTAACTTAAAAGATGCAACCTGTAGAGTTTTTTAAACGTCGCCTATGGAGATTTTTAAGGGTAAAAGTTTGACGCCATTCCACGAGCGGGCGCAATTTTGAAGCATGACATGTTGGGTATCAATTTACTCGGCGTAACATTATCTTTCAGAATATAAAAAAAATTGGGCCAACTTTACTGTTGTCTTATTTTTTAATTCAAAAAAGTGTCTTTTTTCCACAAAAAGTGCGCTTGTAAGACCGCTGCGCAAATACGGTGTGACAAAAAGTATTGCAATGACCGCCATTTTATTCTCTAGGGCAGGGGTCTTCAAACTACGGCCCTCCAGTTGTTCAGGAACTACAACTCCCATCATACCTAGTCATGTCTGTGAATGTCAGAGATTTACAATGCCACATGGGATATGTAGTTCCGCAACAGCTGGAGGGCCGTAGTTTGAGGATCCCTGCTCTAGGGTGTTAGAAAAAAATATATATAATGTTTAGGGGTTCTAAGTAATTTTCTAGCAAAAAAAAAAAACTGTTTTAATCTTGTAAACACCGAGTCTGAAAAACGGGCAAGGTCCTTAAGTGGTTAAATGGCAATATTATAAACTTATGAAATGTTAAAAATATATATATATATATTAAATGTCGTTGGAACTCCGCTTTAAAGGATTTTTTTTTTTTTTTCATAATAAGCATCCTTTACCTGCAGACATTCTTCTTTTCACTTCCTCATTGTTTGTTTTTGCTCAGAAGTTGCTCTATTTCTTCTCTGTTCTGTTCACTTCCTGCTTGTCTGTTACTCACCACCGTGAAGGGAGGCTTTACTGCGGTGGTCAGTGACGTGCTCGCCCCCTCCTGGGAACTACATCTGTGCGGCCGGACGCTCTCTACGTGTTAGAGACTTCAAGGGGGTGTGAATTACTGGGCGTGCCGCAATGCATACTGGGAAATGTAGTTCTTACATGAACAAGCGCCGCAAACCAGGAAGTGAATGAGAGAACAGAAACTAGAACGCTGGAGGTGATATAGATGAAGGAATTTAATAGGTATTCATTTTTTAACAGAATCATTACACTATTCTGTCTGTCTACCTTGCAGACATTCATTTTAGGCAATTTTTTTTTTTCCTTTAACCAACAAAATTGGCGTCCTTTTTCCCCACAAATAGAGCTTTCTTTTGGTGGTATTTGATCACCTCTGCGGTTTTTATTTTTTGCGCTATAAACAAAAAATAGAGCGACAATTTAAAAAAAAAATTCAATATTTTTTACTTTTTGCTATAATAAATATCCCCCAAAAATATATAAAAAAACATTTTTTTTCCTCAGTTTAGGCCGATACGTATTCTTCTACGTATTTTTGTTAAAAAAAATCGCAATAAGCGTTTATCGGTCGGTTTTCGCAAAATTTATAGCGTTTACAAAATAAGGGATAGTTTTATTGCATTTTTATAAATTTTTTTTTTTTTACTGCTTATAGCGGCGATCAGCGATTTTTTTTTTTGTGACTGCGACAATATGGCGGACACTTCGGAAAATTTTGACACATTTTTGGGACAATTGTCATTTTCACAGCAAAAAATGCATTTAAATTGCATTGTTTACTGTGAAAATGACAGTTGCAGTTTGGGAGTTAACCACAGGTGGCGCTGTAGGGGATGTGTGACCTATGTGTTGTGTTTACAACTGTAGGGGGGTGTGGCTGTAGGTGTGACGTCATCGATCACGTCCCCCTATTACAGGGATGACGCGATCGATGCTGCGGCCACAAAGAAGCACGGGGAAGCTGTGTGTACACACGGCTCTCCCCGTTCTTCCGCTCCAGGGACGGATCGCCGCACTGCAGCGGCGATCGGGTCCGCGAATCCCGCGGTCCCGGTCCTGGAGCTTCGGACCGGGTCGCGGGCGCGCGCCCGCGACCCACGGCTGGGTACTAAAATCAACGTATATATACGTTGATGTGCCCAGCCGTGCCATTCTGCCGACGTAAATGTGCAGTAGGCGGTCCTTAAGTGGTTAATACGTTTTTTTTTTAATGTTGCTTTTATTTCTTTTGCCCGGGAAATTCCTCCTCTTTCCGCTCTCGCCATGCCCTGTGTTCCTTTTGAAAAGTTTATTTTCAGTCTGATCGGCGTCTCTCTTCATACAGTCAATCTGGAAGGATAATCCATTTGTGTCATTTGGACAGAGCATTCTGCCTGTGAAATTGTCGAGCGGAAAACCTGCGTGTTTTTTTTTTTTTCTGCCTTTTAAGTAAATTGAAAGGAGCATTAAGTGTCATTTGTCTAGGGGCTAAAAAGGCGAGGGCACAGCGGGGAGTGCAGGTAGAGTAGGTCAGGTAGTCGCGTCTCCTCTGTTCTTTGTCGCACAGACGCTCTCTGCTCCGGCTTACACGCATGACTTCTTGCTTTCAAAGACTTGCTGTGGTTGGTTTATTTTAGTTGTTTTTTTATTGCTTTTAATTAGTCTGAATGTACTCTGGGAGATGAGAATTTTGGGAAAATGAGTCATATCGATTGCGTCGTTTATTTTATTTTTTATCTTGGTGTCGCTTTGTGTATTCCCTTTTCGGGGTAAATCAGGTGAACCTGAACTAAGCCTCTATAGCTGAAGTTTGTCTGTGAATGTAGTCCAGAGATTGGATGTCTGGGAATTAAAGAGAATTATCTCTATCCTGGCTTTATAGACCAGGCAATGTGTAGAATACCTGTATTTTTTTTCTTCTGTACTGTATGTGTTGTGTGACACACAAGAGGTGAAAGAAAATCCCCAAAATTTGTCGGGGCGGCCCTGCCCCTTAGTTTATTTAACCACTTAACCCCCGGACCATATTGCTGGTCAAAGACCAGGCCACTTTTTGCGATTCCGCACTGCATCGCTTTAACTGACGATTGCGCGGTCGTGCGACATGGCTCCCAAACAAAATTGGCGTCCTTTTTTCCCACCAAAATAGAGCTTCTTTTGGTGGTATTTGATCACCTCTGCGGTTTTTATTTTTTTGCGCTATAAACAAAAATAGAGCGACAATTTTGAAAAAAATGAATATTTTTAACTTTTTGCTATAAATAAATATCCCCCAAAAATATATAAAAACATTTTTTTTTCCTCAGTTTAGGCCGATACGTATTCTTCTACACACTTTTGTAAAAAAATAAAAATCTCAATAAGCGTTTGGTGTGCGCAAAAGTTATAGCGTTTACAAAATAGGGGGTAGTTTTATGACATTTTTCTTAATATTTTTTTTTTACTAGTAATGGTGGCGTGTTTTTTTTTTCGGTACTGCGACATTATGGCGGACACTTTTCACACATTTTTGGGACCATTGGCATTTTTATAGCGATCAATGCTATAAAAATGCATTGATTACTATAGAAATGCCACTGGCAGGGAAGGGGTTAACACTAGGGGGCGGGGAAGGGGTTAATAATGTTCCGTGGGTGTGTTCTAACTAAAGGGGGGTGGGACTGACTGGGGGAAATGACTGATCGCTGTTCATACATTGTATGAACAGACAATCAGGCATTTCTGTCCTGCCAAGACCGTGAGCTGGGTGTTTACACAGCTCCCGTTTCTCGCTCTGTAACGAGCGATTCCATGGTCGGCACGCAGTTAAAGGGGTTGTAAAGGTACAATTTTATTTCCCTAAATATCTTCCTTTACCTTAGTGCAGTCCTCCTTCACTTACCCCATCCTTCCATTTTGTGCAAACTAATCGATAAACGCTTATTGCGATTTTTTTTTTTTTAACAAAAATAGGTAGAAGAATACGTATCGGCCTAAACTGAGGACATTTTTTTTTTTTATATCTTTTTTGGGGATAGTTATTATAGCAAAATGTAAAAAATATTGTTTTTTTTTTTTTAAATTGTCACTCTATTTTTGTTTATAGCGCAAAAAAAAAAAACGCAGAGGTGATCAAATACCACCAAAAGAAAGTTCTATTTGTGGGGAAAAAAAGGACGCTAATTTTGTTTGGGAGCCACGTCGCACGACCGCGCAATTGTCAGTTAAAGCGACGCAGTGCCGAATCGCAAAAAGGGACAAGGTACTTAACCTGCATTTTGGTCCGGGGCTTAAGTGGTTAAGCGTACAGAGTCTTGACTAATGGCCCATACACACGATCCGAATATCGGACGAAAACGATCGTCCGATGATGGATCGTACGATTTTCGGATCGTGTGTAGACTACTTTCGACAGCCGATCACGACCGTTCATCCGATATTATTCGATATACGAGAATTTTCGTGAGTTTAATAACCTATTTTAATTTACTCGCGATTATTAAGCGAAAAAAGTCGTACGATCCGTCGGCCGATATTCGGATCGTGTGTATGGGCCATTACTGAGACTTTTTAAAGGCAGAGAGCCGCAGACATGTAAATCTTCAGAGATCAGAGAAAAAAAGAAATAAATGACAGCGTTCATGTTTGTCACTTAAAACAAACCCAAAATTTGATTTATTAAACGGCTATTCATGTAGACGGTGGGTAGACGGTGCGGTCTCTCCGCTCTCGGGCCTTAGTGACATTCATCTTTAGGTCTGTGATTTTGGAAGTATTTTATTACAGTGCAGAAGCAATCTTTTCTGAGTACCTACAATCTGCTGCCTGCGTTTCAACAAAACAATTTTCTTTTTAAAATGTCATCCATGCCCTTTGCTTTTACATTTTTAGCAGAGATTTGTAGAACTCTTCCGAGCCCCTTGAGAGCTCTCATCCTCTAAATATATCACAAAAGTAGTTCAAAGGGTACCTACGAAAAATCTTTAATGTCTTACCGTATTTTCCCTCTGTGGCCTTTGCAGAAGTGTAGAGCATGGCGCCAGAACAGAGGACAGCCGGTCACCGGAAACTTGACCTGTAATGAAAGGCTATAACTGGCCGATTTGGGTTACGGTATGGTTGTAGGGTCTAGAACCTCTTAACCACTTCCAGCACATGGCATTTCTCTCCTACATGTAAAAAAAAAATCATTGTTTTGCTAGAAAATTGCTCAGTACCAGCAAACATTATATATTTTTTAGCAGCGACCCCAGAGAATATAAAGGTGGTCGTTGCAATTTTTGTTTGTCTCATGGCATTTGCGTTGTGAGTTTTCAAATGCAATTATTTTTGGCAAACATAAATTTTAACCACTTGCCGCCCGCTCGCCGCACATTTACGCTGGCAAAGTGGTTTGTTACCGCAAAACAATAGGTGCCAGTACGTTCGCCCCTTTAGTAGCCATAGCAGGCGCGTGTCCGCTGCACGGCAGGAGACCCGGGCATGAGAGCCAGAATGGGGTTTATGTGTGTAAACACACAAATCCCTGTTCTGACGGGAGGAGAGACACACCTGCTTTTTGTAGTAATTACGAACAGCGATATGATTCCTGCCCCAGTCAGGCCCATCCATCCCACAGTAAGAAACGCACATGAGGGAACACGGTTAACCCCTTGATTGCCCCCTAGTGTTAACCCCTTCCTTGCCAGTGACACTTACACAGTAATCAGTGCATTTTTATAGCTCTAATTGCTGTATAAATATCAATGGTGTCAAAAGTGTCCGATCTTTCCACCGCAATGTCGCAGTACCTCTAAAAAACGCAGATCACCGCCATTACTAGTAAAAAATTTAAAATGCCATAAATGTTTCCCATAGTTTGTATATAAGCTATAACTTTTGCGCCAACGAATAAATATACGCTTATTGGGATTTCTTTTACCAGAAATATGTAGAATACATATTGGCCTAAACTGATGAAGAAATATGGGGATATAAATGCGAGAGTTGTACTCACTTTTGTGGGATACTGTGTGTGTGTCTGTGTGTATGAATATATATATATATATATATATATATATATATATATATATATATATATATATATATATATATATATATATATATATATATATATATATATATATATATATATATAAAAATTAAATTTCTTCAAAATATATATATATTTTTTTATAGCTCAAAAAATAAAAAACCCGATGTTGATCAAATGCCACCAAAAGAAAGCTCTATTTGTGAGGAATACAAATTAATTTGAGGTGAACCGAATAAAAATTGTGGTGCTGAAACCGAAAATGCAGGATGCACTTGTCCAAAAACAAAAAGATTACAGTTTTTAAAAAATATATATATATTTTTTTTACATAACTGTATTATATTTGGCTTTTTAATTTCATGAATTTAAATGACTATTTTAATGAATTTATTGTCGTCCATTATTGGCATCTTTACCACAAGGAAAGGTAAAAAAAAATGCATCGCTTCAAATTCTCTATGTATGTCTTCACACGGGTCCGTTGTGCTTCCGTGGTGTTAAAAATCCTGTTTGCTGCATTTTTGGTCAATTAAAAAAAAACGCACCCCCTTGTTGAAATGCATTGAAAACGCAGCAAGAACGCATCAGTAACGTACACATGTTATGTTTTTCATGCAGCTTTTAAGTCACATGACCAATGAAAACCACACCAAGCATAGTAAAATTGTGTGTGCAAATAACAGCCTTTTCCGCTGATATGTTTCGGCCCGCTGAAATCTCAGTGCATCTCTAACATAAATTGTATGTGTGTACAGTGTTGCAGGACCGCACAGTTGTCGGTTAAAATAACCCTTCGCCGTAAAAAATGACCTGGTCATGAAGGGGGCTAGATCTTCTGGAGGTCAAGTGGTTAAAGCTGAACTCCAGGCAAACTGGTGAATGCAATGATAAAATATATACCGTATATACTGGAGTATAAGCTGACCCGAATATAAGCCGAGGCACCCAATTTTACCACAAAAAAAATGGGAAAACGTATTGACGTATAAGCCTAGGGTGTCCATCTGCATGCCTTACTGTGCCTCACTTTACTTCACTGTGTCCATCTGCATGCCTCACTGTGCCCATGCCTCACTGTGCCCATGCCTCACTGTGCCCATGCCTCACTGTGCCCATGCCTCACTGTGCCCATGCCTCACTCTGCCCATGCCTCACTCTGCCCATGCCTCACTCTGCCCATGCCTCACTCTGCCCATGCCTCACTGTGCCCATGCCTCACTGTGCCCATGCCTCACTGTGCCCGTGACTAGACATAAGTTTAACATGGGAGTCTATGGAAGGGTGGGGCCAGGGGCGGACCACTAGGGGGCCTCATCAGGGTTGCCAGGCTCAGTAAAACCAGGGACAGTATGTAAAAGTCTGTATTTTTTTTTTTACATCTGTCCCTAATATGTCCGAAACCGACATGCTTTTGATGTGAAAATCCAGAGATTTTAGCTGCCCCGCCTCTGCATTGCCTCCTGGCGTGGTGGCCATCTGTAAGCCGCGGGCCCCATAATCATCTATTGCCCGGGGGCCCCATGAGTTGTCAGTCCGCCCCTGGGTGGGGCTATATGTGTGCCAAGTTTGGTGTCCAAAAAATCCAGGAGATCAGGCGTAAAAACGGTGACTCGAGTATAAGCCAAGGAGGGCATTTTCAGCACAAAAAATGTGCTGAAAAACTCGGCTTATACTCGAGTATATACAGTATTTGGAAAATACTTTACCTGCCAAAGGATTTCTATTTCTGTCCATCCCGTTCTGGGATATACACAGTTCTTTCTGGCAGGGCATAAGAACCGATTTTTTTCCTCTGCCGAAGTTAAGTAGATGGATTGAAATTCAGCAAGTTCAGCAGGGATTAGCCAAATTTTGATCCATGTCTGGCCACAGCCGCTCAACAGAAATCAATCTTTAAAGCGGAGTTCCACACAAAAGTGGGACTTCCGCTCATTTGTTGTCGTCCCCCTACACATTTGGCACATTTCGGGGGGGGGGGGGGCGGTTGCGCGATGCCTGTCTTTTGACAGGTATCTTGTTCCCACTTCCGGGAGCCACAGCCGGGGCTGTTGACGTCACCACTCGGCTCCCTCCTCCTTCAGCTGCTGCCAGGCCAGTAGGACAGAGGACCGGAGCCTTGCGCATGTACAGTAGGGTTCCCGGCATGAAGACGCAAGGCTACACTGCCAGGTTCAATTAGGTGCAATGGCGGTGGCAGCACCTGACAGCTGATGGACTCCAGGACAGGTAAGTGCCCTATTATTAAAAGCCAGCAGCTGCAGTATGTGTAGATTCTGGCTTTTAATTTTTGCGACGGTAGGCGGACCTCCGCTTTAAATATACCACATGCATTATACAGATTGATGTTCATTTTAAGTATGTTTCCATGTTTATAATAACATGAATATTGGTACTTTGTTAGGCAATGCTCGGAGTGTGACCAGGCCGGCAGCAGCGACATAGAAGCCGATTTCGCTATGGAAACTTTACCAGATGGGACAAAGCGATCCAGAAGACAGATTAAGGAGCCGGTAAAATTTGTATCACAAGATGCAATACAAGACACTAAGAAGACTCCTTTGAGAAGTGCGGTAAGTACACAAAAGTGACTTTTTGAACTGCTGCTTTAAATACAGTTGGGGCCGCAGTATAGAACCATAAGTGCAGCATACTCTCATGGAAACATGGTTTGCTTTTCAGATGCAATCATACAAACTTGTAAAAAAATTTTTTACAGCGGAAGTAAAGCCTAATGGGTATTACTTCCTCTTTTGGTCACTGCAAATGAGTCTCCAAACTGAGGCCCGGGGGCCAGATGCGGCCCTTTGCTTGCTTTTATCTGGCCCTTGAGGCAATATTTCATCCACTGATACTAATGATGGGGCATAATTGGCCCCACTGACAACAACAAAGGGACACAAATACCCAAATGACACTAATGAACTGGCACAATTCCACCCAATGGCACAACGATGGGGAACAATTTCTCCCAATGACACCAATGATTGGGCACAATGGGGAACAATTTCTCCCAATGACACCAATGATTGGGCACAATGGGGAACAATTTCTCCCAATGACAACAAAACTAACAATGGGGCCCAATGATGGGGTATAATTCCTTTCACTGACACCAAGGTTGGGGAATTGTTTTTCCCCACTGATGTTGGGACCTTTTCTACTGTCAATGGCCAAAGTCCATCCCTTCTGAAGTCTGAAGGACAGTAACCTGGCCATTTGTTTAGAAAGTTTGGAGACCCCTGCTGTACAGTATAGATGGACATTGCACTCAATTTCTAATCTCCATTGTTAAGTGCTGCGCAAACTGTTGGCGCTGTATAAATCTTTTGTATTATAATAAGAACCATACGTTCAGATTATTGAACACTCGCACTTGATCGCTAATCTTGGCTTTGTCCCTAAAAGCAATACATATGTTGAGTTCCTCCAATTGTAGACTTTTGTTGACTGGACTCTTTTTTTTTTCCATAACGAATCCATTAATCTACTCTCCATGTTTATGGAGGTGACTCGAGTGGTTTTGCTCCATTTCTTGTATAAAATCAATAACAATAAAACAGAACCAGCAGAGCATAGCGTTGCTGAACATATAGTGAATTAATTAAACCTCGTTTCAGTTTTTAAGTGAAATGAATTGGTTTTATCTGGGAATCTATAGGACTAACTCCACATGACCAGCTGTCCTGTGCACAGTATTCACATCTGTTCCATCCAGGGGGAGGGATACCTGTAGTGACAGGGGATGTATTCTCCAGCATGGTAATGATTGGGTTTATTCATACTATGAGGGTTTGCTACTTCATCTTCAGGTATATCCATTTTTTACCTTGAGCTTCTTAAAAGCCAAGTTAACCTTCCATTTAAAGGAATTGAGGCAGAAGTTTTTTTTTTTATCTTAAAGTGGTACTAAAGGTTCACGTTTAAAAAAAATAAAAATAACAAACGTCATACTTCCACTGTGCAGTTCGTTTTGCACAGAGTGACCCCGATCCTCCGGTTCTGGGGTGCCACGGCGGCTCTCGCGTCTCCTCCCCGCAATAACTAACCCCAACTGGGAAGCCCTTGCTGGCGCGGTCCAGTTATATACACTTGACGTACTTAGCCACTGAGTGTATGACTCGGGCCCCGCCCCCAGCGGCTGCGTCATTGGATTTCATTGACAGCAGCGGGAGACATTGGCTGCGCTGCTATCAATCTATCCAACAAAGAGCCGAGAAGCCGTGGGGAGAACAACGCTTGATCGCGCCCTCGGAACTTCGGGGCTCAGGTAAGTAAAACAGGGGCTGGGGGGGGGGCTGGATAGTGCAAGTTGTTTTTTTCACCTTAATGTATAGGATGAATTAAGGTGAAAAAACACAAAGGTTTACAACCCCTTTAATGCATTCTATGGATAATTAGGATAAAAAAAAACTTCTGTGTGTAGCAGCCTCCCCCCCCCCCCCCCCCCAACTACATACCCAAGCTAAATATATAGGGTGAAAGACCAATGTGCTACTGTGAATAAAAAAAATTGTTAAAAGTGAGTGTGTAGGGGGGCGTGGCCTGGACGGCATGGTGTGAGGAGTGTTGTACGGGAGCTCCGCTTGCCACAGATCCATTATCTACTATCCTGGGCCTTATTTTGCTTTGATCTATTGCTCTGTGTCGGGTACACCTAATCCCCTACCTGTGTGGAACATGTCGCCGACAAAAAAGTCATCGGAGGCGATTGCTAAGCTCTCCAAATTTCGGCTGACGGACAAGGAGGCTGAGACGGAAGATGGCGCCGGCCCTTCTGCATCCGCAGATACATCAGATGAGAACACGGCGCGTGTGCTGGAGGCGATCTCTGACTGCAAAAGCTCCTTAACCTGTAAGATCGAGGAGGTTAAGATGGATGTTTCCCTCATTCGCCAGGACCTGCAAAAACTTAGGGAACGTGTCACTGAAACGGAGACGCGCATCAGCCGTGTGGAGGACGAGGTGCCGCCATTGCAGGTTGCGACTGAGCGCCTACAGCACCAGCTCACCATGGTCCTGGCGAAGCAGGGCGACATGGAGAACCGCCTAAGGAGGTGCAACTTACGGTTCGTGGGACTACCTGAGGGCGCGGAGGGCTCTAATCCTCCATCGTTCCTTGAGAACCTGCTGGTTGATGCCTTCGGCCGCGCTGAGTTTTCCACCTCATTCGTGGTAGAGCGAGCCCATAGGTTGGCGGCCAAACCACCTCCGCAGGGCGCGCCGCCGAGAACATTCATAGCTAAGCTGCTTAATTTTCGTGACCGGGATACCGTGCTCCGCCTCACCAGGCTGAAGGGCAACATTCCATTCCAGAATGTCGAGATCAAAGTGTTTCCGGACTTCTCTGCGGACGTCCAAAAGAAGAGGGCTCTCTTCACGGAAGCCAAACGCCAGCTACGGATCCGCCATTTTTTCTATGCCATACTATTGCGGGCCAGGCTGCGGGTCGTTGGTGAGGACCGGACACATTTCTTTGATACGCCGGAAGCCGTCTTCTCCTGGCTTGAAGAAGCGGCTCCGCCAGCTAGACAGTCCAAGTAGGAGCTCCGGTCGTGACGTGAGTGACCCATGCCTGGCTGCGGTGGCAGTTTGCGCCTTTCACTACTCTAAGTTTCCCTGGGCTCTGGAATTGATCTCTCCCCGGAAGGTACTGTGACTGTTGCCCCATGTTTGTATCCCCTTCCACAGTCCCTGGCGGTGGTTCTCCTGCTCCCGGCTGCCCCGGTGAACTTCCTCCCCAGCCCGATCGCTTCATGTACATGCCCCTCTCCCCCTTATTCCATTTTTGTTCACTTTATGTTATTTTTATTGGTGTCCAGTATCTCTGTGCCGTATGCAGCCGACAATGACTCATGGCCCCACATGCCCTCTTCTAAGTGGCGGGCCGTTAGCCGTTATGGTACCCTGGATGTGGACTCACACTCTCATATCCTTTTACTCTCTCCTCAGTGACTATCCTGGAGATCATGGACTGGGGGCCTCACTCCTTAAGCTGTTGCTTGTTTTACAGCGAGAAATCGCTCCCTTAGCTGCGGATGTCCCCTGTGGACTCCGTTACTGTTAAATTGTCATGTAACGTTAGCCATGTGGCTCAAGTTTGGTTTCCCTGGTCTGGCCGGGTTCGGTGGGCAGCCTTTGCTCAGTGTCTGGCGTGCTCCCTGCCCGGTCAGCCCAGAGTCTCAGTTAATTTCTGTTCCTACATGTTATGTTTTTGGGCTGTAATGTGTCCTAGTGGTGTACTCAAGGTGATGGTACATAGATATGCATATGCTGTCGTGGGTGTTGGGTGGGAGTGTGAATGGCTCAGCGTGCCCCTGCTGCCCAGGTCTTATGGCCTTCTATTTTGTATCCTGGATCTGGTAGATTGGGATCCGCGGGCGGTGTTGCGGACCCTCCTGCCCTTTGGGGGGGCTCTCGGCGCCTGCTCGCGGGCCTGGTCGCCCGGAGACACTGATGCCTGATCTTATCTAAGATGCCTGACGTGAAGTTCTTAACGTGGAATGTGAGGGGCCTCAGGGCGAGACCAAAACGCAATGCTGTCCTTTGTCTCCTTAAGGCTCAACGGGCGGATGTCATGGTCCTGGTGGAGACTCATTTAACGGGCCAGCTCATGTCGACACTTAAAAAACCCTGGGTGGGATGGGTTTACCAGGCCCCACACACTGCCAACTCACGGGGGGTGGCAGTATTGGTTGCTAAAACAGAGCAATTTGTGCTGCTGTCGCTCCAATCTGATCCCCTCGGGCGGTTTTTGTTCTTGCATGCTAAAATATATGGCTTGGAGGTCCTGCTGCTTGCTATATATATACCCCCCCCCCTTTTCAATTTACGGTCCTTACCGAAGGCCTAGCCTATATGGCCCAGTACCCTAGCGTGCCTGCCATCTGGTTGGGGGATTTTAACAATGTCGCCCGTAGGCACCTGGATAGGTTGTCTGGGACTCTTTTAAATCCCACGCTCGCATGCATTTATCCCAGCACATCTCCCGGTATCGGAGGACCTCTGGCCGGGTGGTTGAACAGTCGGAGCGATCTCTCTCTGAGGCGGAGAGGGCGTTTGTTGCCCAGCCCTCGGAGACAGCAGACGTACTTAAAATGCAGACGCGGCTGGTGAATAGCCTTCTCTTTGAGAAGGCGAACAGACACATTTTCTATAGTAAGCAGAGGACTTACGAGTGTGGGGAACGGGCGGGGAGGCTTCTGGCCTACCTGGCCCATCTGGATCACAGACCCCCCACGGTGGTCTCGCTCCGTGAGGCCAGTGGCGATGTGGTTACGGATCCTGATGGGGTGGCGGATGTCTTCCGCTCCTTCTTCGCCTCGTTATACTCCTCTTCGGCCAATAACCCCAGGAACGCGATAGCTGACATGTTGGCGGCTATTGAGTTGCCCACGTTGTCACAGCCACAGGTGGAGGCTCTCGAAGCCCCTATATCCGTGGATGAAATAGCACAGGCACTTTCCATGCTAAATCCCTTCAAGGCACCTGGGTCAGACGGTCTTCCCACAGAATTCTACACCACTTACAGCGAATCTATGGTCCCCAGGCTTCGGGAGCTTTTTAGCCATATATTTGAATCGGGTTCCCTGCCCCCCTCCATGAAAGAGGCCTATATAGTGCTTATCCTCAAACCTGGCAAAAATCTGGAGCTTCCCGAAATCCTACCGCCCAATATCCCTTCTCCAGCTGGACATTAAGATCCTGGCCAAGGTCCTGGCACTACGTTTGAACGGGGTGATCCTTACTTTGATCCATCCTGATCAGGTTGGCTTCATGCCTGCCAAGAACACGGCATACAATTTGCATAGACTGCCCAATTCCCCTTGCCAAGGGGCACCAGACAGGGGTGCCCCTTATCCCCACTGTTGTACGCCTTGGCTGTGGAGCCCCTGGCATCCTCCCTTAGGGGACACCCTGGGGTTCGGGGCCTTTAATGTGGGGGGTTGGAGAAGAAGATCAGTTTATACGCCGACGATATGCTCTTGTATCTGGCTGATGCTGGTCCTCCCTTGCAAACCGCCCTGGAGGTCATTAGCGCCTTTGGGCGCTACTCCGGACTGCGGATTAACTGGGATAAGTCCCAAATCCTCCCCATAGACATGAGCGTGCCGACGGCGGTCCAGGCCTCCTCCCCTCTCCTTAGGGTCAGCTCCCTAAAATATCTCGGGATCCAGGTATCCAGGTCCCCGGAGGACTATGTGTCCCTGAATATTGAACCGCTGATACAGTTTCTCAAAACCAAAACACGGACATGGGCCAAATTGCCATTGGGGGTAATGGGACGAATACATTTAGATAAAATGATTCTTCTTCCAAAATTCCTGTACGTGCTCTGGCATGCCCCCTGCTATCTCCCCCTCCGGCTCTTCAAATCAGTTGAGGCCCTCCTCAATTCGTTTGTGTGGGGTACCTCCCGGCATAAGTTGTCCTGGCAAGCTCTGAAAAATCCTGTTGAATTGGGGGGCGCAGCGCTGCCTGATTTTAATTTATATTACCTGGCAGCACAGCTGTCCCACTTCTTCTACTTAGACAAACATGACAGGGACCGTTACCTCGCACTGGTTTGCTCCCCTTGGGTCTCGGGGATGACCCACCCTTTTCAGATACTTTTCAGGACTATGGCGGGTAGTTGGGCACTGGGGAACCACAAGGGCCGGTTATACCACCACTGTAAAGTCTGGGAGGTGGTGGGTCGTAGGTTGAAAGTCTCGCCCACTCACTCTCACACGCCCTTATGGGACAACCTTGGTCTCGCAGAGTTGACCACTGTCCCAGATCAGACCCTGTGGCTCCATTGGGGGGTGAGATATCTGTCCTACATTTATACTGGTACTACTTTAATGTCATTCCAGCAACTCAAAGATAGGTTCAATCTCCCTAACTCCATGCACTTCCGCTACCTCCAGCTCCGCCATGCTCTTCGGACCCAATTTGGAGATGTATCTCCTGATACTGAGCGAATTGGGGTTCTCCACTCTATTATGGGCCCGGACCCCCGGAAACTCATATCGGCATTCTACTTTTCTCTCCTGCGTCCCTCGGCCACCACGCTGGCCTATAAACTTAAAGATCGATGGTCTGGAGATGTGGGGGAGCTGGAAGATGACGAGTGGGAGGATGCCCTGGAAACCAGTAGGACGGTCTCGACCAAGCTGTCGGACCGTCTCACGCATCTCTATATCTTACATAGAACATACTTAACCCCTGCCCGTATAGCTAAATACAAGCCCACATACAATCCATTATGCCCCAGATGTGGCAGCCCTTCTAGTACCTTTTATCACCTTTTGTGGACTTACCCGGCAGTGCAGGAGTATTGGATACACATAGTGAAATTTATACATGATGAAATGGGCTCTCCTTTGACACTATGCCCTAAGCAGTGCCTGCTGGGGGTGTTTCCGGATCCAGACTCCGATAAATACCATAAGATATTCCTGCAGGAGTCTCTTTTCACGACCAGACTGCTCATAGCACGAAAATGGCTCCAGGCTGTGCCGCCTTCCCTGCAGGAATGGATCTCAGCGGTCAACTGTGTACTCCCATGCAAAAAGGAAATTTACGCTCACAGGGGATGTCCGGCCAAGTATAATAAGGTTTGGGACACCTGGCTGGCCTCGGCTGCCACATGTGATGACTTACCCTCCTGAGTTTTCTCTAGGCCTGCTGCTTGTTTTTCCCTATATTTTTATTTTTTATTTCTTTATCGTACATCACGGGACACAGAGCGCATAGCCATTACATTGGGTTATATGGGTACCTTCAGGTGTGGACACTGGTGTAATCAATTTCACAGGAAGTTTCCTCCCTATATAACCCCCTCCCACTGGGAGTGCTTCAGTTTTTTCGCCAGTGTCTTAGGTGTTGGTCACGTCTAGCTGTCCCTCGGAGGTCTCAGGACCCAGGATAGCTAGCCGGATCCGTCCGAAGTGCTTCAAAGCCAAGGTGTGCGGTACCCGGGCCCTGCTGGAGTGGGGTTTTGCCTATAATGCCTCTCCTTGGAGGGCTGGATTCTGGGCTCCAGTGCCTTAGTCTCTTCCAAGAACTAAACGCCACCGATGCCAGGATGCTATATAGGTCCAGGGGTGTGGGTTCCTTAAACACAGGACCCCGGTCCCTGAAGGTCCAAGACAATACCCACGGAGATGGGGGAAGGCTGGGCCTCTTGCAGTTTGCAATACCCTGCGGCGTGGAGCAGGTAAGAGGGAACCTGCGGGACTTGGTTCGACAGTAGGTATCCCCCTGGGGGTTCTTGGTTGGCTAATGGTATGCTTGTGCATCAGCCACTATCTCCACTATGTCTTTTGAGGCAGGATGGGATGTACTAATGTTTACCCAGATAACATGTAGATATATGTATGCTTGTTTAAGATATATATTTTGCTACTCCCCCCAGATTTGCCTGTTAGCATGGATACTGCAGCCCCCACGTACTATAAAGAGGGAATGCTGGTGAAACTCCTGTTTCTTAGGAAGCCTATGGGGACAGCTTCCTCTATGTGTGCACTACATTGAGAATTAGTGCTTACCTGGTGTCAGTTTGGGCTGCTGCCGTTGGTCCATGCTTCTCTGCTCCCTGCTTCCTCCATGTTGATTTCAGCGTGGGGAGGGTGCACGCCGTCTTTTATGGCATCCTCGTGCATAGGGGGGGCGGGCCGGCTGGTCTTTCCCTTCTGAGAGCGGTGGAGAAAGGACACAGAGCGCGCAGCTGAGCCATTTTTTTGGCATGCAGTGACACCTAGTGGCGGTTGGTGGATCTTCAGGTCTGGACTTAAAGTCCACTTTGACCAAGAAAAAAAAAAAAAAAGGGGGTTTTTTTCTTAAAGGGACTCCGCCTTAGATCCGGCAGCATCCGAGTCTACCTTGGGCTCCAGCTAACGGGCATTGGTGTTGCAATACTCACAGGTTTTCCTCGGTATTGCCACATTCTAGAGCGTGGAAAAATTAAAAAAAAAAAAAAAAAAAATTTTTTTTCCATAGCCTGTTCTTATTTGTTCACTCCTAGCTACAACAGTCGGGTTTTGGCTACAGGGGTGTCTCAAGGTTGTGCAATGGCTCCCAAGTGATCAGGACCAGCTAAGGCTGCAAAGGGTGCCAAAGAACAAGTCTCCATCGGGGTCAGAGGATTTGGGTCAGGATGGTCCCCCCCCTCGCTAGATAGGCCACCGAGTAGCATCTTACAGGAGCCATTGAGGGTGCTGGGGGCAGAGGCGGCCCCCAATCCACCTATTCCCGTTTACGTAACGGAAGAAATGCTAGCGACCACCCTGGGTGGGCTAGAGGAAAGGTTAACGGCTTTGATTGCCCGCTCTTTGCCAGGTGGCAAACGGGCTAGATCCCCGTCACCTAGATTGGTGTTTTCAGATGCGGGGTCTCCTCGCCGGAGGAACAGGACCCACAAGGGGATCAAGCGGACCAGAGTCCCGACGGGTCAGACATGGAGGGTTCCACTCTAGATACATTTTTTCGGCTTCTCAAGCGGAGAGCCTGTGGATCCAGTCTCTGACAGATATTGTTCGCACTGCTTTTAAAAAACTTCCAGTGTCAGAACTATTAGCCCCTGCAGTATCCTCATTAGGTTCTTTAAAGGCACCATTAACTTGGGTGTCTTTTCCAATTCACCCCCTTCTGGAGAGCGTGTTTTTTTCAGGATTGGGCTCGACCTGATAGGATCTTTTTCCCTCCTAAAAGGTTCACTATTTTCTATCCTATGGAAGAAAAATTTGCAAAGAAATGGGCACTCCCTACTGTGGACGCTGCCATTTCCTGCGTGAATAAATCCCTGACCTGTCCGGTTGGAAATGTCCAGATGTTCAGATATCCGGCCGACAAAAAATTGGAGACCCTACTGAAGGCTTCGTTTACCACAGTAGGTGCCGTGGTTCAGCCAGCAGTGGCAGCCATGGGCGTTTGTCAGGCTTTAAAGAAACAGTTGTTAAAAGGACATGCCGGCTCAGCAGACTCGTGAATTAGCAGACCTCCCAAGGGCTCTCTGCTTTGCAATAGAGGCTATTAAGGACTCCATTCAACGGGCGTCCCGTCTATCTCTGCTGTTGGTTCATATGCGTCGTCTTTTGTGGCTAAAGAACTGATCAGCAGAGGCACCCTGCAAAAAACTTTTAGCAGGATTTCCCTTTCAGGGTGGAAGACTATTCGGTGAAGACCTAGATAAATATATCCAAACCATATCAAGTGGTAAAAGTTTTTTCTTACCGGTCAAGAAAAGACCGCGCGGGCCCGCGTTTAAGCGACGGGCCTTTTACTGGCTCGGCCCCTTCAGCTTCCCGTCAGTATCGACGGCCTCCCGGGCGTTCAGCATTTAATAGCCGCCCACAGGGACAAGCCGCGGCAAACAAGAGGCCATGGTCTCGCAAGCCGGCTAAACCTGTCATCAAGTCAGATTCATGAAGGGGCGCCCCCACTCTCTTGGGTGGGCGGAAGACTTCGGTTTTTCTCCGAAGTGTGGAAAGCCAGAATTCCCGACTCTTGGGTTCGGTTCGTGGTAGCCACGGGCTACAAACTAGAGTTTCGAGAAGTCCCCCCCTCCTCATTTTCGGGGGTCAAAGTCTTCCAAGCGGCCCATTAAAGAGGGCCTCTCTCGTAAAGGCATTGAATCGCCTCTGGCTCCAAGGAGTAATTGTAGAAGTACCAACCCAGGAATGGGGTCTGGGATTCTATTCCAACCTTTTTCATAAATACCCAATGGTGACGTCAGGCCTATCTTAGACCTCAATCGCCTAAATCGCTTTCTAAGATATAGACCTTTCGTATGGAATCCATACGTTCGGTGGCAGCCAGCCTACATCATGACGACTTTCTAGCATCTATAGACATAAAGGATGCTTATCTGCACATGCCAATCTACCCAGCACATCACAAGTTTCTTCATTTTATGATAGATCAACGTCATTTCCAGTTCGTAGCCCTCCCTTTCGGGTTGGCAACAGCTCCGCGGGTATCCAAAAAGGTGTTAGCCCCGGTGCTGGCCGTCCTAAGGACAGAAGGCATTTTGGTCCTGGTATACCTGGACGATCTCCTGCTTATCGACAGATCAGCTTCCAACCTCAATCATGCAGTAGTCCGCACAGTTCGGCATCTAGAGGAGTTTGGGTGGATTTTGAACCAAGAAAAATCAAGGTTGCAACCCACAAAACAGTTAGAATTCTAGGCCTTCGGCTAGATACAGTCGGCCAGAGGATATTTTTTCCTCAAGCAAAAGTCAGGTCATTGACTCAAACAGTTCAAATAGTCTTAGGCAAGAAGAGGCCGACTATTCGCCTAGGCATACGACTGCTGGGGAAGAGGGTGGCCGCCTTCGAAGCGGTGCCCTATGCCCAGATCCATACCAGAGTTCTCCAGGCAGCCATTCTCTCTGCTTGAAACAAGTCCATGCAGGCACTAGACCGCCGGTTAGTTCTCTCAGGGGTCCGGTGCAGCCTGTTCTGGTGGCTGGTCCCTCAATATTTGTCAAAGGGGAAATCCTTTTGCCCCATCACATGGAAAATGTTAGGAAGACTGACCCAGCAGGGACAGTGATAGGAGGCAGAAAGACTGCTTCCCAGTAATATCCTACAGATCAGAGCTGCTCGGTTGGCCCTGGTCGTCTGGACTCTCCCCCTTCAGGGTCTGCCAGTAAGGGTACAGTCCGACAATGCCACGGCGGTGGCATACATAAACCACCAGGGGGGCACGAGGAGCCTAGTGGCTCAAAGGGAAGTAAACCTGATTTCTCATGGGCCGAAGCCCATGTACCCTGCATCTCGGCAGTGTTAATCCCAGGGATAGACAATTCTCAAGCAGATTTTTGAATCTTCAACAGTTGCTCCCGGGGGATTGGTCTCTTCACCCCCAGGTATTCCAAGACATTTGCCAAGGATTCGGAGTTCCCGATGTAGACATCATGGCAACGAGAGTCAACAAGGAATTGGACAAATTCGTATCCTGAGCCAGGGACCCCTCGGCCTACGGGACCAATGCGTTGGTTTGCCCCTGGCACCAGTTGTCTCTCCTGTATGCGTTCCCTCCACTGCAGATGATTCCCCGCCTTCTACGAAGGATCAGGGTGGAGCGCAGGCCTGTGATCCTGGTGGCCCCAGCCTGGCCCAGGAGGGCTGGGTACGCGCCCATCGTGAGGATGTCAGTAGGGGCACCGGGGCCACTCCCCCTGCGCCCAGACCTGTTATCTCAGGGCACGATATGCCACCCTGCTTCACAGCAGCTAGATTCGATGGCTTGGCGGCTGAATCCCTAATTCTTAAGGGCAGAGGCCTCTCAGCCCAGATCATATCTACGTTGATTCTGGCTAGGAAACCAGTCTCTAGAAATATCTATTACAGAGTCTGGAGGACCTATGGGGAGTGATGCGAGTCTCAAAGAGGGCATCCTCGTAAGTTTTATCGACAGGATCTTGCGATTCCTCCAGGTTGGCGTTGATAAGGGATTAGCTCTTAGTACTCTAAAGGGGCAAGTGTCTGCCTTATCGATATGGTTTCAAAGGCCTTTGGCCGCGCATTTGCTTGTGAAAACCTTCTTGCAGGGGGTCTTGCATGTAAATCCCCCTATTAGAGCTCCCCTCTGCCCCTGGAATTTAAAACTCGTCTTGTCAGCTTTACAAAGACAACCGTTTGAACCTCTGACAGAAATCCCTCTTGTGCTGCTAACCCGAAAGTCGGTTTTCTTGGGGGCTATGGCTTCGGCCAGAAGGGTCTCCGAGCTGGCAGCCTTGTCTTGCAGGGAACTGTACCTGATTCGGCATAAGGTCAGAGTGGTTCTGCGGCCTCAACCTTCTTTCCTTCCTAAGGTCATATCCAGTTTTCACTTGAATCAGGACCTAGTCCTACCATCCTTCTTTCCTACTCCCCAGTCCAGAGAGGAAAGACTGCTTCATACTTTGGACGTGGTCCGAGCCATGAGGGTTTATCTCAGGGCTACAGAGAAGATTCGGAAAACAGATGTGCTTTTTGTTCTTCCGGATGGCCCCAAAAAGGGTCAGCCGGCTGCCAAGTCTTCCTTGGCTAGGTGGATTAAGCAGCTGATTTTTCAGGCCTATGGTCTGAAGCGCATTCCACCTCCCTTATCAGTTAAAGCCCATTCTACGAGGGCCATGAGTGCCTCTTGGGCGGCACACCATCAGATCTCTATGGCACAGGTTTGCAAAGCGGCAACCTGGTCTTCCGTACATACGTTTATTAAATTGTATAAGTTGGACGTCGCAAAAGCTACGGACGCAGTATTTGGGCAGGCGGTCCTACGGGCAGCAGTATAGAATCCTCTGGCCCGGTTCACGCCCCCTTGTTTTTCTGTTGGTGGAGCTATTTTTTCTCCTGATAATGTTTTTATTTGGCTATTCTTGGCCTTACGGTCTCCCTCCCTTCATAGAGCATTGCTTTAGGACATCCCAAGTGTAATGGCTATGCGCTCTGTGTCCCGTGATGTACGATAAAGAAAAAAGGATTTTTAATAAACAGCTTACCTGTAAAATCCTTTTCTTGAAGTACATCACGGGACACAGAGCTCCCACCCCTCTTTTGGGGAACATTGTGTAACCTCGGGAGAATTGCTTGCTACAAAACTGAAGCACTCCCAGTGGGAGGGGGTTATATAGGGAGGAAACTTCCTGTGAAATTGATTACACCAGTGTCCACACCTGAAGGTACCCATATAACCCAAGTGTAATGGCTATGCGCTCTGTGTCCCGTGATGTACTTCAAGAAAAGGATTTTACAGGTAAGCTGTTTATTAAAAATCCTTTTTTTCTCTCCTGCGTCCCTCGGCCACCACGCTGGCCTATAAACTTAAAGATCGATGGTCTGGAGATGTGGGGGAGCTGGAAGATGACGAGTGGGAGGATGCCCTGGAAACCAGTAGGACGGTCTCGACCAAGCTGTCGGACCGTCTCACGCATCTCTATATCTTACATAGAACGTACTTAACCCCTGCCCGTATAGCTAAATACAAGCCCGAATACAATCCATTATGCCCCAGATGTGGCAGCCCTTCTAGTACCTTTTATCACCTTTTGTGGACTTACCCGGCAGTGCAGGAGTATTGGATACACATAGTGAAATTTATACATGATGAAATGGGCTCTCCTTTGACACTATGCCCTGAGCAGTGCCTGCTGGGGGTGTTTCCGGACCCAGACTCGGATAAATACCATAAGATATTCCTGCAGGAGTCGCTTTTCACGACCAGACTGCTCATAGCACGAAAATGGCTCCAGGCTGTGCCGCCTTCCCTGCAGGAATGGATCTCAGCGGTCAACTGTGTACTCCCATGCAAAAAGGAAATTTACACTCACAGGGGATGTCCGGCCAAGTATAATAAGGTTTGGGACACCTGGCTGGCCTCGGCTGCCACATGTGATGACTTACCCTCCTGAGTTTTCTCTAGGCCTGCTGCTTGTTTTTCCCTATATTTTTATTTTTTTTCAGTTTATGGACAGCTGTGCACCCAGTATATGTGCTGCTGAATCTGGGGTGTGATCCCTGGGGGGGGTTGGGTTGGGTTGTCCCCTATGTGCGTAATATTGCTGGTTATGTCCTTCCTTTCTCCCTTCGCTCCGCTCGTGCACCTGATTGGTTTAGCTAATTTTTGGAAGCCCGTTGGAATACGCTGCCTGTATTGTGCATTTACTCACATCCATGTACTATGTTTGATTTACCCCAGTATAATGTATCACTGCATTTCGTGTATCTGTAATCTACCATTCTTTTCAATAAAACACCACAATATTTGTAAAAAAAAAAAAAGTGAGTGTGTAGATTATCGAATAATAGTGACGTGAAAGCAGCTCAATCTGGTAGTGTTCACTGAGTACACAAAAATGTATATGATTGAGTAGTGATAAGCGCTAACACTAAGGCAAAAGCAAATTGAGAATACCACAGTGTCCACCCTGATTAGGATGAAAAAAGGACAAATATGGGTAAAACGATCAAACACAAGTGACAGTGAGCAGTGGAACTCAAATAGGGCTAAAATTAAATGAATAAGTCCATAAGTCACTCAGTGACTTGCAGCATAACACAGATAAGATGGACATACAATCAAAGTATTGATGGCCTAAGGAGAAATGTCCTATGCTGGACCTATGGTGAAAAGTCCCAGAGTGATAACTAAAAATAAAAGTAAAGGAAATAGCGCTAATTATCCATCAAAGGTCTCCCAGAACTCTCACCTCATTATGGTAGGATCTGTGCATGTAGATATACAGGACAAGGATCTTGCATCCGACCTCCGAGTGCTCCACAATCCAATCCTCTCTTATTGCTCAATGTGGCAGGGGCATATGGGTGAAATGAACAGAGATCCTACACCCAAACTCTGAGCACTCTGCAATCCAATCCTTTCTTACTGCTGGTGCACTTTAAAAGGCATGGCAGGATGGGCTGTATAAAATGCTCGCCATCAGGGGAGAGGGAGAAAACACAAAAGGAATGCCCCAATGGTGAAGTAAATATGAACAGGGGAATTTATTGAAGGACAAATGGATTCTTACATCAATAATAAACAGACAAATGAAGCAAATAGGACGCGACGTGTACTGCGCCGTCTTGCGTCTATCTGTTGGTCTCCGGCAGCGTTGGTAGCATGTAATCCCAAATCCCTACGGTGTTGCGTCACTAGACAAGTGACTTCATCAGGGGCCATTTGCTTCAGTTGCCTGTTTATTATTGATGTAAGAATCTATTTGTCTTTCAATAAATTCCCCTGTTCATATTTACTTCACCATTGGGGCATTCCTTTTGTGTTTTCTCCCTCTCCCCTGATGGCGAGCATTTTGTACAGCCCCATCCTGCCATGCCTTTTAAAGTGCACCAGCAGTAAGAGAGGATTGGATTGCAGAGTGCTCAGAGTTTGGGTGTAGGATCTCTGTTCATTTCACCGTTATGCCACTTCCTTGCCACATTGAGCAATAAGAGAGGATTGGATTGCGGAGCACTCAGAGGTCGGATGCAAGATCCTTGTCCTGTATATCTACATGCACAGATCCTTCCATACTGAGGTGAGAGTTCTGGGAGACCTTTGATGGATAATTAGCGCTATTTCCTTTACTTTTATTTTTAGTTATCATTCTGGGACTTTTCACCATCGGTCCAGCATAGGACATTTCTCCTTAGGCCATCAATACTTTGATTGTATGTCCATCTTATCTGTGTTATGCTGCAAGTCACTGAGTGACTTATGGACTTATTCATTTAATTTTAGCCCTATTTGAGTTCCACTGCTCACTGTCACTTGTGTTTGATCGTTTTACCCATATTTGTCCTTTTTTCATCCTAATCAGGGTGGACACTGTGGTATTCTCAATTCGCTTTTGCCTTAGTGTTAGCGCTTATCACTACTCATTCATACATACCCAAGCTCCTTCTCTCTCTAGAAATGTCCACGATCTCCTCAGCCATCCAGTACACTCCTCCTGATTGGCTAAGAGCAGTGACGCTAGTGGCTCGGACGGCTGTCAATCAAAGTCAGTTAGCCAATCAGGGGAGAGGGGGGCGGGGCCATGTTGGGGCTCCATGTCTAAATGGATACATGGAGCTCTGACTCGGCTTGGGTGACTCCTGTAGCAAGCTGCTGACTGAGGGGGGCACTCAAAGGAGGGAGGGACTAGGAACAGCAAAGAGGGACCCAAGAAGAGGAGGATCGGGGCTGCTCTGTGCAAAACCAACTGCACAGAGGAGAAAAGTATAACAAGAAAACAAAGCTCTTCACGTGAATTTCTTTAGAAAGCAGTCGCATCCTGAATGGAAAAGCCTGTCCCCTGCCAGCAGCTGCAGAGTAAGACCCTTGCTTTCTGCGGGGAAAAGTGCTCTGCACTCAACAAACAAAACACATATTCCCTACTGATTGGGGAACTCTGGCTCTGATGCTGAAGGTGACATGATGGACCTCTGCAGAGAGATCATTGCTTCCCCACTTTTCAAATAGAACACATAACAAAACACGTAAACCCTTCCAACTCCGCATGGAGTTCTGCCTCGTAGTCAAAAGCAATGGAATAATATCCGTCAGGTATGCTTCGTCTAAGCCAGTGGTTCTCAACCTGGGGGTCGGGACCCCCTTGGGGGTCTAATTATAATTCGCCAGCGGTCGCCGGATCATGGGCTGTTCTTGAAGCCTGCATCGCTCTCCCTGAAGCAGGGCTGTTCCTGGAGCCTGCGGCTGCCAACTCATCCTCTTAGCAGTTGCCCATTCAGTTCATGGCATGGCTGGGGGGTGGAGACTAGAGGTCAGCTGACTAGTGAGGAATATGAAGTGGGAGGGGCTGGAGGAGATCCTATCTCCTGATTTTGGCATAGGTGTCACTGCTACAAGACACCACAAAGTCGGAAGACCCAGTGAAGCCACAGTGAGTAACACTACCTGTGATTATAGTTGTCATTAAAAGTCCCCACTACAGTTCTCAGATCGGCAGATAACCTGGATCAAAAGCACCTAATCCACTCATCCCATTCCTCCCACCAAGGAGTAAGAGAAGGAATAAAAATTGAGAATACATGGAAGGGAGAGGAAAAGATGGGGAGGAACAAAGAAAAGGGGAGAGAAAGTATAAGAGAACAGAAAAAGACGGCTATAGAGAGGAATGGGGGAAAAAAAACCAAGAAATTAGGATAGAGAGAGATAAAAGGGAACGAAAGGAGAACAAAGAGAAAGCACACCCCCTTCTTCAGAGCCAAGAAAAAGGGGGTGTGCTCCCTGAAACGCGTCAGATTACAATGCCTTTATACATTATTAGAGTATGTGAGTATGGCTGTATATATATATATATTTTTTTTACAAAAAACAACTCAGTAATGCACTAGGCCTGTGTACTCTTTTACAATACAACCGACAACAGCCTGCATGCTATTTGTATTACTGGACTGTTTTTACCAAAGAAGAGGCATTTCCTTTGCAAAGTATCTGGAAAGCTTTAATAATGTGAAGCAAATGGCTATTTATTACACCCTTGTGGACGAGACCTTAAAGTGATAATAAAGTCTTAAAGATAACAGACGTGTTATACATACCTTTTTATAAACACTTAAAGGGTCACTAAAGGAAAATATTTTTTTTTAGCTAAATAGCTTCCTTTACCTTACTTCAGTCCTGGTTTCATGTCCTCATTGTTCGTTTTTGCTCTGATGATGCTGTAATTCTGCTCTGTTCTGGACACTTCCTGGTTGTCTGTTTCCTGATCACCACAGTACTGGGAGATTCTAGTTTCTTTTTCCTAACTATCACTCTCTATGGCACTGTCCAGCACAGAGGCATGCAAAAACTAAGCTAGATGCAAAAACAAAAGTGAAACTGTAGGTACATTATATGATTGATTTTTATCTAGTTTTAATTGTTTTTAAAAGGAATCAGTTAACTATTATGTCTCTATACCCTGTAAACAGTCATTTGAGAAAAAAAAAAAAAAAAATTCCTTTAGTGACCCTTTAACTTATAATATAATTTCTATTAGATATATATTGTACTGTATATGCACCGGTTTGTTTGTTTTCAGATATGGAATGACATTTGTATATTTACACAATATTTTACTTATTCATTTTAATTGTGTGTAATATTAATGTTGCATGTTTGATTGTTTTGTATACTTACCTGCTCTGTGCATTGATTTTGCACACAGCAGCCCAAGATCCTCCTCTTCTCAGGTCCCTCGTCGACGCTCCTGGCCTCTCCCTCTTGCCGATTCCCCCCACAGCAAGCAGCTTGCTATGTGTGTTCAGTCAGACATGGACCACTGCTCAGGCCCCACCCCCATCCCTCTGTTCTTTGGTTTATTGACTTTGATTGACAGCAGCGGGTGCCAGTGGTGCCTGCTGCTGTCTCAGTCAATGAGGAGGGAGAGTGCCAGACAGCCGAGGCTCTCGCACAACATCGCTGGATCGAGGTGGGGCTCAGGTTAGTATTTGGGGGGGGGGGGCCTGCACACAGAAGTTTTTTTTTTTTTTTATCTTGATGCATTTAGATAAACCTTCAGCCTTTATAACCAATTTAAAGCGAAACTTCACCCAAAAGGGAAGGTTATGCTTGTTTTCACCCCCCCCCCCTCTTTCACTGCCACATTTGGCACTTTTTGGTGAGGGAGGTGGGACGCAGGTACCTGCTCCCATATCCAGTCAGATTTGCGTGGCAATCTGTGCTGAAGTTCTGCTTCCCCTTTCAGTCTTCTGGGACACCTCACAGGTCTCAGAAGACGGTGGGACTATTCAGAGAGTGCAGGGCGACAGGAAACCAGCCAGAAGGCTTCACTGCCGGTTTTGCTTACCTAAGATGCCGCCGCATGCACTAGAAGCTGATAGAACAATCACTTAGGGTGAGGACATTGCTGAATCCCTGGACAGGTAAGTGTCCTTATATTGAAAGTAAGCAGCTACTGTGTTTGTAACTGCTGACTTTACATTTTTTCCTGGGAGACTGGAGCGCCTCTTTTTAAAGGGTCAATACTAAGTAGTTCAGCACAGACGCCAATTACAGTCAAGCCTGCTCCTAACGTTTGACCGGCCCACCATCCCTTTGATTGACATTGATAAGGTTGGCCATAGGCACAGGAAGGTCAATATTTGCATATACCATCAGCTGTCTATCTATGGATCTGATGGCATGTGGTTTTCACTGAAGGAAATATCGGATTGTGTGTGATTTATGACCAGAGGTTTGTGGACAGCCGACAATAACACATATATGAGCTTATTGTATTTACTGAGTAATATTTTTCATGTGAAGGTGTTTTTGTTTTTGTTTTTTAATTGTGGTTTACTTTTTGGTCAGAAGCACTGCTTCAGAGGAAGACGCAGGGGCTCACCGTTTGGTCAGTCTGAAGATATAAAGAAAGAGAAAACAGCAGGAGAAGCTACAAGGCAAGCGGAGCTCCAACCTGAGCTCAGCCAGCGGACCGAACTCATGTCGGTAATGTGACATTTTTATATTAGCAATGCTATCACCGTACAGAGCCAGTCCGTGAATACTCCCTGTGACACTCCTACTTCCTGTCTCAGTTCTACAGCTTCCTGTGTCACGTGTCTGTTTATAAATCACCTGAGTTATTCAGCATCTTTTCTTTAACACTTCTTGTTATTTAACTACTTAAGCCCCGAGCCTGTTTTTCAGATTCGGTGTTTACGAGACTAAAACTTTTTTTTTTTTGCTATAAATTTACTTAAAACCCCCAAACTCTATATATATTTTTTTCTAACACCCTAGAGAATAAAATGGCAGTCATTGCAATACTTTTTGTCACACCGTATTTGCGTATTTTTAAAGTAAAAAATAAGACAACAATAAATTTGGCCCAATTTTTTTACATATTGTTTAAGATAATGTTACGCCAAGTAAAATGATACCCAACATGTCACTCTTTTTAAAATTGCGCCCGCTCGTGGCATGGCTTTTACCCTTAAAAATCTTGATAGGTGCCGTTTAAAAATTCTACAAGTTGCATTTTTTGAGTTACAGAGGAGGTCTAGGGCTAGAATTATTGCTCTCGCTCTAACGATCGCGGCGATACCTCACGTGTGGTTTGAACACCGTTTTCACATGCGGGCGCTACTCGCGTATGCGTTCGCTTCTGCGTGCGAGCTCGTCGGGACGGGGCACTTTAAAAAAAATTTTTTTTTGTTTTCATATTTATTTTTATTTGATTTACAATTTTGAACACTGAAATAACAAAAAAGCATGGCAGGTCCTCTTAAATATGAGATCTGGGGTCAAAAAGATCTCAGATCTCATATTTAGGCTTAAATGCAAAAAAAAGAAAAAATTTAAACTGTCCTTTTTTTCAAATGACAGAAACAAAAAAAATATTTCTTTAAGACGCTGGGCGGGACGGACGTTTTAACGTCACTTCCGGCCAGCAGAGCTATGGGGACGGGTGAGGGACATTTTTCCCTCATTCACATCCCCAGTCAGCAGCCTACAGGACCCGATCACCTCCGCCGCTACCGACGGCTACGGTAAGGTAAGCGGCGGAGGGCACGGGAGAGTGGCGGGGGGGGGGGGGCCCTCTCCCGCCACCGATAACGGCAATCTGCCGCGGAGACCGCCGTTATCGTGTGCAGGACCGCCCACTGAAGAGATGGATTGGATATCTTGGTTGTGGCAGCAGCTGCTGCCGTTACCGAGATTTCCATCTTTAAAGTGCCGACGTATAACGGCGGTGGGTGGTCGGTAACTAGTTAAGCATCTCTGGTTTGATGAGGTAAAAAAAATCCCTGCAATAGAAGAGATGTTTGTGTCTCCTACACCTCCCTCCGCGTTAATCTGTTTCATCGTTCAACTCTTCCAAAAAATGTTGGATGTCTGTGTTCCCTTTCCTGCGATGACCACCCCCCACCCACCTCACTGAAGGCAGCTCAGTATGAGTTGCATGATGGAGTCATGGCGCCAGAAGATAGTGGCATCCGACACTCCCGGAAGTGTCAAATTCTGAAGGTACCTAAGGCAATGGAGGTTAGGTATTGAAGTCACTGGAGAGGCAAGAATAATACCTCTTCTTTTGCATGGAACTTTCATGTCTGTTTTTATTTTTTTTTATTAACCTGACAGAGTCGCTTTTAACCACTTCAGCCCCGGAAGATTTGGCTGCCCATTTTTTTGCGATTCGGCACTGCGATGCTTTAACTGACAATTGCGCGGTCGTGCGACGCTATGCCTAAACAAAACTGACATCCTTTTTTTTTACCCACAAATAGAGCTTTCTTTTGGTGGAATTTGATCATCTTTGCAATTTAAATTTTTTGCACTACAAACAAAAAAAAGAGTGCCAATTTTGAAAAATCCCTTTTTTGTGCTTTTTGCTATAATAAATATCCCCAATTTTATTTATTTTTTTAGAGGTAAATATATATTTTATTTAATAAAGAAACATAACATATAATTATCATGTTTTTACAATATATTTTCTGTTTGGGCCGATATGTATTCTTCTACATATTTTTTGTAATAAAAATTGCAATAAGTGTATATTGATTGGTTTGCGCAAAAGTTATAGCGTCTACAAAATAGGGGATAGATTTATAGCATTTTTATTATCATTTTTACTAGTAATGGGCGGCGATCAGTGATTTTTATCGGGACTGTGACATTATGGCAGACACATCGGACATTTTTGACACATTTTTGGGACCATTGTCATTCATACAGCGATCAGTGCTATAAAAATGTTAACCAAGAGGTAAAGTTTGTTCCCTAATGTGTGTTCTAAAGGGGGGAGGGGACTGACCTAGAGGAAATTATAGATCATGGTTCCTAGCTATTAGGAACTCACGATCTGCATTTCCTGAGCTCACAGAACAGGGATGTGTGTGTTTACACACACAAACACACACACACTCGTCCCTTTTCTGCCTCTCCCCGGAGATCGCTCGTGACCGGCGGTTGCGAGCATCAGCACTCACGCGATGCAGCGGGAGCGCACCTGCTAACACCGCAGACTACATTTGCATGCAGCCCTCCCTAAGTAACGCCCATGTGTGATGTCCCCTAGTGGCTCGGGAAGGCAAAGACGTCCTCACAGAACGAGAGGCTTATCGTCCAGCAGTAGGCTAGTGATTAAAGTAGAACTATAGGCAACTCTTTTTTTCTTTTTTAATTTTGGATAGAGTAAGGGAAGGTTTTAGCTCAGGTCAGTCTCATAGGAACTGAGAGGAAATCTATGCAAATTAAGGGACTCCATTGCCACCCCCCCAGGCCCTAAGAACTAGTGTCCCCACTCTAAATTTTTAAACAGCAAGGGGTGTGGCCTTGACAGGAAGGGGTGGGTCATATTTAAATTAGGGGTGCATGAGTTTAGTCAGGCCTAGGGCAGCACAAAACCTAAATACACTACAGACGCTTGCGTGATGTTTGAAAAAGTCCGGCAAGCAGCATCTTTTGGGCGGTATGTGAGCGCTGTATACAGCACTCCCAAAACACCCATGCCCATTACAATGAATGGGCAGTGCTTCTTAAGTGCCTGAAAAGTGCCTCGGAATCGCCGTTTTTAACACCTTGTTAGCCCGCTAGCGCGGGTTAAAAGTGCCCCACTGGCAGCTGAAAAGCCCCACTTAAACAGCACTAAACTGCCACTAAAACAAGCCGCACTTTAGCTAACCCCCCAAAAGGGGTCTTAAACTGAATATTTTTTTTTTTGGGGGGGGGGGGGGGGGGGGTGTTTTTTGTTAACTCACTGACATGCAGGTGCCTTGTATATGTGTATAAATGGCTGGAACATTTGCTGTGGGCAAAATGTCCATAATTGCCTCTTAGCCTTATTATAGGGCCAACAAAATGATAACTTTTCAGCTGTGATCCCTTTGCTACAAATTATTTTCTGAAAATGTTTTCTTTTGCTTGTGTGAATATTTCCCAGCGAAGTCAAACGGTCCTCATCAACCACTATTGTTGCCGCTGCTCAATAGAACGTTCTGATAAATATAGTTTTCGCTTGGAAGGAAAAAAAAAAACATTAGTTGGTAAATTTGTCATTCAGCTGCGAGCAGTTTCTAAAGTTTTTTCCTAACAACATAATTTGAAGTCATCAAGTTTTTCATTAACCCCCGTGGCTTCTGTGTTCTATAGTGCCATGAATATGTGCAGAATGTTACTTTACTCCCTCCATGTCACGGCACATTCATAGCGACACGGGACTTTCTTTTATTAAGCAACTTTACCGTCCTAATCTGCCTGCAGTAAATTCATTGCTCATTTTTCAGTGTCAGCGGGCTCTTGTTTTTTTAAATCAGGAAATATGTTTATTGGAAAATATACCGTATAAGCCGACCCGGATATGAGCCAAGGCACCTAATTTTACCACAAAAAAATGGGAAAACGTATTGACTCGATTATAAGCCTAGGGTGAGAAATGCAGCAGCTACTGTAAATGGAAAAAGAGGGTCAACAATGCCCATTTGCTGCCTCTCTGTGCCCATTTGCTGCCTCTCTGTGCCCATTTGCTGCCTCTCTGTGCCCATTTTCTGCCTCTCTGTGCCCATTTGCTGCCTCTCTGTGCCCATTTGCTGCCTCTCTGTGCCCATTTGCTGCCTCTCTGTGCCCATTTGCTGCCTCTCTGTGCCCATTTGCAGCCTCTCTGTGCCCATTTGCAGCCTCTATGTACCTGATCTCCCGCAGCCTCTATGTACCTGATCTCCCGCAGCCTCTATGTACCTGATCTCCCGCAGCCTCTATGTACCTGATCTCCCGCAGCCTCTATGTACCTGATCTCCCGCAGCCTCTATGTACCTGATCTCCCGCAGCCTCGTGTACCTGATCTCCCGCAGCCTCGTGTACCTGATCTCCCGCAGCCTCGTGTACCTGATCTCCCGCAGCCTCGTGTACCTGATCTCCCGCAGCCTCGTGTAGTCTTAACTTCAGTCAGCGGCCGTCCACTGTAACAAAGCCCCGCCTCCTCATCCGTGATAGACGGAACACTGATTCAGTTTCCCAGCAGTGAGTTGGTGTTCTGTGTTCCGTCTATCATGGATGAGGAGGAGGCGGGGCTTTGTTACAGTGGACAGTCACCGTCTGCAGTTAAGACTGCATGACACAGCAGGAGACTCGAGTATAAGCCAAGGGGGGCTTTTTGCACCATAACAAAATTTGCTGAGAGAGTCGGCTTGTACTCGAGTATATACGGTACATTTCCAGATAAAACACAATCATGAACTCAGAAAGTACAGATTCACAGTTAGAGACGTGTAGATTGCAAGCCAGTGGTCGAGGTCCAAGCCCCAAGCAAAGCTATGGACAAGTAACAATCGTTTGTTCCAAAGAAAAGTTGACATAAGTACATGGACAGTATCGATGATTGAAAAGTGTTAACAGAAGTGTATCAGTATTGCCATGCAAGTTACAGGAGTCTACTGACTACTGAATTCAGACGGGGGAACCTCTATTGTATCCATCCATGGGGCCCAAACTTTTTCAGACTTATCGGGACAACCTCTATGTTATATCCACTCACCGGCCACTTCAATTGCCTGGTAACACAAATTGCTAATCAGCCAATCACATGGCAGCAACTCAATGCATTTAAGCATCTAGTCATGGTGAAGGCGACTTGCTGAATTTTAAAAAAGGGGAAAGGGGATTTAAGTGACTTTGAAAGTGGCATGGTTGTTGGTGCCAGGCGAGTATTCTTTTCAAAACTGCTGATCTACTGGGATTTTTACACACAACCATCACTCGGGTTTACAGAGAATGGTCTGAAAAAGAGGTTCTAACTATGCTTTACACTGAGGGGAGAGAAAAAAATAAGTTCTGTGTAATAAAAACACCCAACATGTTGATAAGAAATCTTGTTCACTATATCATTGAAGCGTTATATCTTATCGGGTTTGGTTTCATATCTTGCTTCCGGCACAACTGTACCGATACCATCATTGAGATAGAGAAGCTATAGAACTGAGCCATGTCGGATTATTGAAATTTGATTGCTGTTTAAAAAAAAAAAAAAAAACACATAGGAACTAGAGTATTTCAACTAATTTGGGAACCTGAATAAGTGTATTTCATTTGTAGATGCATAGAGGGAACACAACATACCTTTTCAGGGCTCCAGTTTTCCATCTAGACCAATAGTCTTCAAACTGTGGCCAGATGCAGCCCTTCCCTTTATCTGGCCCTTGGGGTACTATTCCACCTAATAGGAGGCACTATTCTCCCCACTGACACCAACAGTGGGGCATTATTTTCCCTCTGACATAAACAGGGGGTATTACTGTTCCCACTGACACCAGCCTATTTCTTCCACTGACACCAATGATGGGGAACTATTTCTCTCACTGGAGCCAGTGGCTAGGCACTATTCCTCCCACTGTCACCAACGATTGGGCACTTTTCGTCCCACTGTCACCAACGATTGGGAACTTTTCCTCCCATTGTCACCAACGATTGGGCACTATTCCTCCCATTGTCACCAACAATTGGGCACTATTCCTCCCACTGTCATCAACAATTGGGCACTTTTCCTCCCACTGTCACCAACGATTGGGCACTATTCCACCCACTGTCACCAACGATTGGGCACTATTCCACCCACTGTCACCAACGATTGGGCACTTTTCCTCCCACTGTCACCAACGATTGGGCACTTTTCCTCCCACTGTCACCAACGATTGGGCACTTTTCCTCCCACTGTCACCAACGATTGGGCACTTTTCCTCCCACTGTCACCAACGATTGGGCACTTTTCCTCCCACTGTCACCAACGATTGGGCACTTTTCCTCCCACTGCCACCAACGATTGGGCACTTTTCCTCCCACTGCCACCAACGATTGGGCACTTTTCCTCCCACTGCCGCCAACGATTGGGCACTTTTCCTCCCACTGCCGCCAACGATTGGGCACTTTTCCTCCCACTGTCGCCAACGATTGGGCACTTTTCCTCCCACTGTCACCAACGATTGGGCACTTTTCCTCCCACTGTCACCAACGATTGGGCACTTTTCCTCCCACTGTCACCAACGATTGGGCACTTTTCCTCCCACTGTCACCAACGATTGGGCACTTTTCCTCCCACTGTCACCAACGATTGGGCACTTTTCCTCCCACTGTCACCAACGATTGGGCACTTTTCCTCCCACTGTCACCAACGATTGGGCACTTTTCCTCCCACTGTCACCAACGATTGGGCACTTTTCCTCCCACTGTCACCAACGATTGGGCACTTTTCCTCCCACTGTCACCAACGATTGGGCACTTTTCCTCCCACTGTCACCAACGATTGGGCACTTTTCCTCCCACTGTCACCAACGATTGGGCACTTTTCCTCCCACTGTCACCAACGATTGGGCACTTTTCCTCCCACTGTCACCAACGATTGGGCACTTTTCCTCCCACTGTCACCAACGATTGGGCACTTTTCCTCCCACTGTCACCAACGATTGGGCACTTTTCCTCCCACGCACACCAACGATTGGGCACTTTTCCTCCCACGCACACCAACGATTGGGCACTTTTCCTCCCACGCACACCAACGATTGGGCACTTTTCCTCCCACGCACACCAACGATTGGGCACTTTTCCTCCCACGCACACCAACGATTGGGCACTTTTCCTCCCACGCACACCAACGATTGGGCACTTTTCCTCCCACGCACACCAACGATTGGGCACTTTTCCTCCCACGCACACCAACGATTGGGCACTTTTCCTCCCACGCACACCAACGATTGGGCACTTTTCCTCCCACGCACACCAACGATTGGGCACTTTTCCTCCCACGCACACCAACGATTGGGCACTTTTCCTCCCACGCACACCAACGATTGGGCACTTTTCCTCCCACGCACACCAACGATTGGGCACTTTTCCTCCCACGCACACCAACGATTGGGCACTTTTCCTCCCACGCACACCAATGATGGGGCACTATTCCTCCCACTGACACCAATGATGGGATTCACTTTCTCTGTCGGAAGCCAAAGATGGGGGGCACTGTTCCTCCCACTGACACCAAAGATGGGGGCACTGTTCCTCCCACTGACACCAAAGATGGGGGCACTGTTCCTCCCACTGACACCAAAGATGGGGGCACTGTTCCTCCCACTGACACCAAAGATGGGGGCACTGTTCCTCTTGCTAACACCAGTCACGGAACACAACTTGTCGTCCTACTGACCACAGGGGTGCTATGTATTTCTTTTTAAACTCCCACTGACTACCAAGCCCGATGCCACATACACGCGGCCATTTTTCATGTCATGGGAAAAAAACGAAGTTTTTCTCGACGTGATTCTGGTCAAGCCTGCCTTGCATACACCCGATCGTGAAAAATAAAATGCTTGAGCAAGTGCGGTGACATACAACACGTTCGACGGCATTATAAAGCGGGAGTTCCATTCAAATGGTGACACCCTTTGGGCTGATTATGCAAATTTCCCTTCTCATAACTTGCTTCTGAGCATGCACATTTTTTTTCCCGTCAAAGCCTACACACGACGATAAAAAATGCTATGGAGCCTACACACGGTCATTTTTAATGACCAATTTAAAAAATTGCATTTTTCTCCTCACGAAAAACGGTCGTGTGTATGGGGCATTAGGCATTATTTACTCCCAATGGCCACAGTCGCCCCCCCAGAGTATGAAAGACGGTAAACTGGCCATTTGCTTCGAAGCTTTGGAGACCCCAGACATTGCAGCTGGCCATCTGACTGCTAACACTACCTTGTTGATAGTAATCACATTTTCAAGAAATGCAAGTTCTTGAACCTGAAAATGTCTGTGGGAGCTGCTCCCAACTCGTCCTATTTTATGCTTCTTAATGTCTTCCTAGCAGAGAGAAGGAAATTGCAGGGAGGTATGTCAAAAGCTGTATTTCTCTAAGAAGCACATATCAGAGGTTACTAAAGATCTAGTTTAACCCCTTTTCATCCTCCATCCTCAGCACAATGCCTTGTGCTCAGTATACATTAATAAATGTCTTCCTGTTTGAGAGCTGGTAGCCAACACTTTGTACAGCTTTGTGGCCTCAAACCCAACTTTCACTGAAAGCTCAGGTCCCTGCTAGCAAAAAAGAGCCAGTCACAAACTGGAGGCTTTATCTACAACATAAGCCTCCAGCCTACAGATTAAATTGTAACCTGTAGGTTGCCGTGTTCATCTTTTTTAAAACTGTAGTTGTCAGACACAATTACAGTATTTAAAAAACTATAATAATTAAAAAAGGGTGTGCCAAAAAATCTATCTATCCTATCTATCTATCTATCTCTCTCTCTCTCTCTCTCTCTCTCTCTCTCTCTCTCTCTCTCTCTCTCTCTATCTATCTATCTATCTATCTATCTATCTAATATATCTAATCTATCTAATCTATCTATCTATCTAATATATCTAATCTATCTATCTAATCTATCTATCTATCTAATCTATCTAATCTATCTATCTATCTAATCTATCTATCTATCTAATCTATCTATCTAATCTATCTATCTAATCTATCTATCTATCTAATCTATCCTATCTAATCTATCTATCTATCTAATATATCTAATCTATCTATCTATCTAATCTATCTATCTAATCTATCTAATCTATCTATCTATCTAATCTATCTATCTAATCTATCTATCTATCTAATCTATATATCTAATCTATCTATCTATCTAATCTATCTAATCTATCTAATCTATCTAATCTATCTATCTAATCTATCTATCTAATCTATCTATCTAATCTATCTAATCTATCTATCTTATCTATCTAATCTATCTATCTAATCTATCTATCTATCTAATCTATCTATCTAATCTATCTATCTAATCTATCTATCTAATCTATCTATCTAATCTATCTATCTAATCTATCTAATCTATCTATCTATCTAATCTATCTATCTAATCTATCTATCTAATCTATCTATCTAATCTATCTATCTAATCTATCTATCTAATCTATCTAATCTATCTATCTATCTATCTATCTATCTAATCTATCTATCTAATCTATCTAATCTATCTATCTAATCTATCTATCTAATCTATCTAATCTATCTATCTAATCTATCTATCTAATCTATCTAATCTATCTATCTAATCTATCTATCTAATCTATCTATCTAATCTATCTATCTATCTAATCTATCTAATCTATCTATCTAATCTATCTATCTAATCTATCTATCTAATCTATCTAATCTATCTATCTAATCTATCTAATCTATCTAATCTATCTATCTAATCTATCTATCTAATCTATCTATCTAATCTATCTTATCTATCTATCTAATCTATCTAATCTATCTATCTAATCTATCTAATCTATCTATCTAATCTATCTATCTAATCTATCTAATCTATCTATCTAATCTATCTATCTATCTATCTATCTAATCTATCTAATCTATCTATCTAATCTATCTATCTAATCTATCTATCTAATCTATCTATCTAATCTATCTAATCTATCTATCTATCTATCTAATCTATCTATCTAATCTATCTAATCTATCTATCTAATCTATCTATCTAATCTATCTAATCTAATCTATCTATCTATCTAATCTATCTATCTAATCTATCTAATCTATCTAATCTATCTAGCTAATCTATCTATCTAATCTATCTTATCTATCTATCTAATCTATCTATCTAATCTATCTATCTAATCTATCTATCTATCTAATCTATCTATCTAATCTAATCTATCTAATCTATCTATCTAATCTATCTAATCTATCTATCTGATCTATCTATCTAATCTATCTATCTAATCTATCTATCTAATCTATCTAATCTATCTATCTAATCTATCTAATCTATCTAATCTATCTATCTATCTAATCTATCTATCTAATCTATCTATCTAATATATCTATCTATCTATCTATCTATCTATCTATCTATCTATCTATCTATCTAATCTATCTATCTAATCTATCTATCTATCTATCTATCTAATCTATCTATCTATCTATCTATCTATCTATCTATCTATCTAATCTATCTATCTATCTAATCTATCTATCTATCTATCTAATCTATCTATCTATCTATCTATCTATCTATCTATCTATCTAATCTATCTAATCTATCTATCTATCTATCTATCTAATCTATCTATCTATCTATCTATCTATCTATCTATCTAATCTATCTATCTAATCTATCTATCTATCTATCTATCTATCTATCTATCTATCTATCTATCTATCTATCTATCTATCTATCTATCTATCTATCTATCTAATCTATCTATCTATCTAATCTATCTATCCTATCTATCTATCTATCTTATCTATCTTATCTATCTATCTATCTATCTATCTATCTATCTATCTATCTAATCTATCTATCTATCTATCTATCTATCTATCTATCTATCTATCTATCTATCTATCTATCTATCTATCTATCTATCTATCTAATCTATCTATCTAATCTATCTATCTAATCTATCTATCTATCTATCTATCTATCTATCTATCTATCTATCTATCTAATCTATCTATCTAATCTATCTATCTATCTATCTATCTATCTATCTATCTATCTAATCTATCTATCTAATCTATCTATCTAATCTATCTATCTAATCTATCTATCTAATCTATCTATCTAATCTATCTATCTATCTAATCTATCTATCTAATCTATCTATCTATCTATCTAATCTATCTATCTAATCTATCTATCTAATCTATCTATCTATCTATCTAATCTATCTATCTATCTATCTATCTATCTATCTATCTAATCTATCTAATCTATCTATCTATCTATCTATCTATCTATCTATCTAATCTATCTATCTAATCTATCTATCTATCTATCTATCTATCTATCTATCTATCTATCTAATCTATCTATCTATCTATCTAATCTATCTATCTATCTATCTATCTATCTATCTATCTATCTAATCTATCTATCTATCTATCTATCTAATCTATCTATCTATCTATCTATCTAATCTATCTATCTATCTATCTATCTATCTAATCTATCTATCTATCTATCTATCTATCTATCTATCTATCTATCTAATCTATCTATCTATCTATCTATCTAATCTATCTATCTATCTAATCTATCTATCTATCTATCTAATCTATCTAATCTATCTATCTATCTATCTATCTATCTATCTATCTAATCTATCTATCTATCTAATCTATCTATCTATCTATCTAATCTATCTATCTATCTATCTAATCTATCTATCTAATCTATCTATCTAATCTATCTATCTAATCTATCTAATCTATCTAATCTATCTATCTATCTATCTATCTAATCTATCTAATCTATCTATCTAATCTATCTATCTAATCTATCTATCTAATCTATCTATCTATCTATCTATCTATCTATCTATCTATCTATCTATCTATCTATCTATCTATCTATCTATCTATCTATCTATCTAATCTATCTAATCTATCTAATCTATCTATCTATCTAATCTATCTATCTAATCTATCTAATCTATCTATCTATCTAATCTATCTATCTATCTATCTATCTATCTAATCTATCTATCTAATCTATCTATCTAATCTATCTATCTAATCTATCTATCTAATCTATCTATCTAATCTATCTATCTAATCTATCTATCTAATCTATCTATCTATCTAATCTATCTATCTAATCTATCTAATCTATCTATCTATCTATCTATCTAATCTATCTATCTAATCTATCTATCTAATCTATCTATCTAATCTATCTATCTAATCTATCTATCTAATCTATCTAATCTATCTATCTATCTAATCTATCTAATCTATCTATCTAATCTATCTATCTAATCTATCTATCTATCTATCTATCTAATCTATCTATCTAATCTATCTATCTAATCTATCTAATCTATCTAATCTATCTATCTAATCTATCTATCTAATCTATCTATCTATCTAATCTATCTATCTAATCTATCTAATCTATCTATCTAATCTATCTATCTAATCTATCTATCTATCTATCTAATCTATCTAATCTATCTATCTAATCTATCTATCTAATCTATCTATCTATCTAATCTATCTAATCTAATCTATCTAATCTATCTATCTAATCTATCTATCTAATCTATCTAATCTATCTATCTATCTAATCTATCTATCTATCTATCTATCTAATCTATCTATCTATCTAATCTATCTAATCTATCTATCTATCTATCTATCTATCTATCTAATCTATCTATCTATCTATCTATCTATCTAATCTATCTATCTAATCTATCTATCTAATCTATCTATCTAATCTATCTATCTAATCTATCTATCTAATCTATCCTATCTATCCTATATATCTAATCTATCCTATCTATCCTATCCTATCTTATCCTATCCTATCTTATCCTATCTTATCTATCAGAGTTTTTATAAAAAAAACATGAAAGCCTTTAATGTCCTTTTAAGAATATGTAAAATGTTTTGGGTATACAAACTAGTGATAGCATTATTGTCAAGTAAACTGATGCTTACTGACTTGAAGTGAGAGCCTCAGGGGTAAAATATATTAGTGTTAAAGTGGGAGGTACCATCATCCTTGAGATTAAGATATAGCGTACTTGAGTCTAAGGTCCCCGAACCAAAGAACCAAGAAGGGGGAGGGCCAATTAGGACTATTGCGGTACCGATACAAAGATACAAAATAGAGATAAGGATTTAAAACAGTTGGTAAATTTTATTCAAAACACAGACAAAACAATTACAAAAATAAAATTATAAAAAAGAAAATTTTGCGCTAAACCAATAAAAAAATAATAACGTGATAAATAAAATCACAGAAGGCAGCAATCACGTGATCTAACACAAGCATAGAGAAATAAAAAAGAAAGAAAAAGAAAATTGCGCCAACTGTTGGCGCAATTTTCTTTTTTATTACAAAAATAAAATTGTGACAACCATCCAACAGCACCAAAACAGAAGTCCCCAGAAGGGGAAGACATTGCGATGGGTTGAGGGTTATGACAGTATCTCAACTAGTTTCGCTGGTTACTGACTTGAAATATGGCCTGAGCATCTAAGTATCAATGATCTGTGATCTGTGATCACAACTCCAACCAAAACTTTTTTTCCTACGTTTTCAATGAAGTCGGGCAGAGCCAGAACTTTATGACATTTTTATTCTCTGTAGTGTTCTTACTGGAAAGGATTCCTCTCCGTTCCGGTTCAACAGATTAGGAAGATACAGACAGCAATAATGGCAGACGGATTGTCTATTCCTTCCCTTCTCTACTAAATAAATCAACCTTTGCTTCTGTTTTTTTTTCTCATGAGATATACTGTCATTTTATTGGGATTGGGACATGAACATTTTCGGGTTAATTTTTTCACGCAGAAAAGGAGAAGAAAAAAAAAATGATCAAGATTCTCTCCCTTCCTCACTCTTTTTACAAAATTGTGAAAAAAAAAATGCCTGGTGGTATGCTTTAAATTCAAAGGAAACAGGGCATTTCATGGTCTCAAAACTTCTGGTGCCTTGGTCCATTTGGTCATCTTTGCAGAACTGCAAAATGGTTTAAATCTTCGCCAAAGGGTGGCGCCGTTTGAATGGAACTTCCCCTTTATAAGCCCGACGTACATGTTGTATGTCACCGTACTTTGGACGGGCGGTATTTGGCCTGAACGTGTGTATGCAAGGCAGGCTTGAGAGGAATCCCGTCTGGAAAAACTTTGTTTTTTTTCCTTTTGAGAAAAACGGTCACGTGTACGAGGCATAAGTGTGAAGATCTGCTTTAACTACGGTATTATAACTAGAGGGGGAATCCCCAAATTGGGACAACCAAGGATTCTCTCTTGGAGGGATTTCCACTTCTTTCTTATTTTAAATACCGGACAGGAAGTAAAAAATAATCTTACTGGAAAACAAGCTTTTTTGACAAATTCTATAGGCTTCTACCATGTTAGTGACTCGAAAATGTATGAAGCCATTGAATCGGCACCACAGCCAGAAAAACTAGCATTTTCACTTGGCAGAAGTGGCAGCCTTCCTTCTTCCCCCCCCCCCCCCCCCAGCCCAGAATTCCCTTGAAAATGACATCAGGTGTGATACTATTAGCTCCTTCAGAAAAGGTCCGCCAACACTAAGTGCTTAAGTTATGCTCACGATGACGCAGAATATGAAACTACTTCATCCATACAGCGAAATAGAAAGATGAGATTATGAAGAAAAAAAAGCAGAACCAGGCTTAAGAATTAATTTAATTACGGCTCAGATTCCTACGCACTCGCTATAAATCAAATTCACGGCTGGAGTGGAAATAAGATCTATGTTTATCTCTGAGTTCGGTCTCTGTACAGCAAGGCAGAGAAGAAAACTTTGGATAGAACAAAGTGAAAAAAGAAACGTTAATAACTTGGTGGCAAAAGTGGAAATTCTAGAATCACAAAGGAAGGCCACTGTTTGTCTTTTGATTTATAGTCCCGTACAATGTCCCAGATTCAGAAAGTGAGGCCAACACACGAAAATGGTCAACAAGAGCTTGCGTGACAGAAAAAAAAAACTTGCAATGTCTCAGAGCTGGGAAGGAGTCTCTTAATCAGGCTGAAGTAACGGGCTGGCGTCCATTGGGGGCTCCAAAACACGTTTTTTTTTTTCCTGTGACGGTGCTATGTGTTGGTGTGTCAGTACAGCTCCTCCTAATCCGTCAGACATACGCTTTATGTAGTACACCTGATTCCTTGTAAGAACAACTGAAAAGAAAAGTGTACGCAACATTGTCAAAAGTATTGGGACACCTGTCTTTACACCAGTGTTTCTCAACTCCAGTCCTCAAGGCCCCCCAACAGGTCAGGTTTTCAGGATTTCCATTATTTTGCACAGGTGATTTGATCAGTTTCACTGCCTTAGTAATTCCCACAGCCTTTTCATCTGAGGGAAATCCTGAAAACATGACCTGTTGGGGGGGGGGCTTGAGGACTGGAGTTGAGAAACACTGCTTTACACGCACATTAAATTTACTAGCATCCCAGTCTTAGTCCGTAGGGTTCAATATTGAGTTGGCCCACCCTTTGCAGCTTTAACAGCTTCAACTCTTTTGGGAAGGCTGTCCACTAGGTTTAGGAGGGTGTCTATTGGGAATGTTTGACCATTCTGCCAGAAGCGCACCCGAACTGCTGTCAAATTGGGACCAGCATCTGTGTAGCCACTGCATTCGAATACACATGAATAAGACTGCCTGCATGGAACACGTGCATCCCATGCAGGCAATGATGGCCCTTTGCACAGACATACGCCAATGTGAATGAGGCCTAAGGGTAACCCAGAATCAGTCATAGAGAAAGCCCATCCTTTTTTACTATATTTCTGCAACGTGGTTTTGGTCATGGTTTCTGGGGTCGATTTTAAGGCACAAAGGAAGCAAGGCCCACCTGCTTCAATTTAATGTACATTGTTTTTGTTTTTGGTTAGTATGACCAGTGCTACAATATTTATAAATACTTAAACAATGAGCACCGCCTAATTATCAGCCATAGACACTGTCCCCCAGATAGTCACTCCTCCTGTATGGAGGTCACCACCATAGCCTAAACATGTGCATAAGAGAAAAAATAATCCTACGGAAAACACCAAGGCAAGGTGTCTCCACGGATAAAGTGGCTATTAAGGCAGTGACGGACAATATCTGGATGTAACACATCGTTTTTAATAGTAAAAAAATTAAATGTAATACAGTTAATAACAATGGATAGTGTCAAAAGGTTCATGAAAATAAACCAAAAAGTATAAGAATTACCAACAAGTAGTGGCCGGCCAGAGCTGCACCAATGAAACTTGTTCACTGCATGGTGCAAGCAAGAAACACATGAGACAGAACTGAGACAGACATAGACAACATATATCTAAGGCGGTCCGGACGCCAATATGGAGCAGATCCGTTGATATTCCCCTGTGGTAAAAATAACCATGAATAAATTACTTAATGTAAAAGAATAAGGGGAATTATCAGGGGGGCATCCCCACGGGAGATACAATGTAAAGCTAGCTAATAACACGGAGTATTGAGCAATATGCTAGAGTTGCAAGGTTATGCCAGCAAAAAATGATATATGAAAAAGTGGGCAAGTTCAAAATAGGAGTACCACTGTCCAAAAATTGAATGTTATCCAGAGCTGAGGTATATACAGTGCGGAAAATAAGTATTTGAACACTCTGCTATTTTGCAAGTTCTCCCACTTGGAAATCATGGAGGGGTCTGAAATTGTCATCGTAGGTGCATGTCCACTGTGAGAGACATAATCAAAAATAAAAAATCCAGAAATCACAATGTATGATTTTTTTAACTATTTATTTGTATGATACAGCTGCAAATAAGTATTTGAACACCTGAGAAAATCAATGTTAATATTTTGGTACAGTAGCCTTTGTTTGCAATTACAGAGGTCAAACATTTCTTGTAGTTTTTCACCAGGTTTGCACACACTGGAGGAGGGATTTTGGCCCACTCCTCCACACAGATCTTCTCTAGATCAGTCAGGTTTCTGGGCTGTCGCTGAGAAACACGGAGTTTGAGCTCCCTCCAAAGATTCTCTATTGGGTTTAGGTCTGGAGACTGGCTAGGCCACGCCAGAACCTTGATATGCTTCTTACAGAGCCACTCCTTGGTTATCCTGGCTGTGTGCTTCGGGTCATTGTCATGTTGGAAGACCCAGCCTCGACCCATCTTCAAAGCTCTAACTGAGGGAAGGAGGTTGTTGCCCAAAATCTCGCAATACATGGCCCCGGTCATCCTCTCCTTAACCACTTCAATACCGCTTCACGTCCAAAGACGTGAACAGCGCAGACCTGAGGCGCCGGGTTGACGTCTTTGGACGTGATTTGCTTGTAATTCCCCGCGCGCGCCACAGGGTGGCGCGCGGCGGGGAAAAACAGTCCCGACGCATCACCGAGGATCCGATGCGTGTACCCGGCGGCCGCGATGTCCGTCAGGTACACGCGATCGTCGGTGAGACAGCAGGGACGTGGAGCTCTGAGTGTAAACACAGAGCTTCACGTCCTGTCAGTGAGGTGACAGATGCTGTTTCTCTTGTACATAGGGAGACAGCATCGGTCACCTCCCCCAGTCACCCCCCTCCCCCCATACAGTTAGAACACACCCAGGCAATACATTTAACCCCTTCCTCACCCCCTAGTGTTAACCCCTTCAATGCCAGTCACATTTATACAGTAATTAGTGCATTTTTATAGCACTGGTCGCTGTATAAATGTGAATGGCGCCAAAAATGTGTCAAAAGTGTCCGATGTGTCCGTCGCAATATCGCAGTCCCAATAAAAATCGCAGATCGCCGCCATTACTAGTAAAAAAAAAAATATAAAAAAAAAAAATCATAATTATGTCCCCTATTTTGTAGGTGCTATAACTTTTGCGCAAAGCAGTCACTTATTGTGATTTTTTTTTTTTTTTTTTTACAAAAATACGTAGAAGAATACGTATCGGCCTTAACTGAGAAAAAAATATATAAAAAAAAAAAAAAATGGGATATTTATTATAGCAACAAGTAAAAAATATATATATATTTTTAAATTGTCGCTCTTTTTTTCATTATAACGCAAAAAATAAAAACCGCACGGGCGATCAAATACCACCAAAAGAAAGCTCTATTTGTGGGGAAAAAAGGGACGCCAATTTTGTTTGGGTGCCACGTCGCACGACCGCGCAATTGTCAGTTAAAGCGACGCAGTGCCGGAAGCTGAAATTTCGCCTGGGCACGAAGGGGGTTTATGTGCCCAGTAAGCAAGTGGTTAATACAGTTCAGTCGCCCTGTCCCATGTGCAGAAAAACACCCCCAAAGCATGATGCTACCACCACCATGCTTCACAGTAGGGATGGTGATCTTGGGATGGTACTCATCATTCTTCTTCCTCCAAACACAGTTAGTGGAATTATGACCAAAAAGTTCTATTTTGGTCTCATCTGACCAGATGACTTTCTCCCAGGATCATCCAAATGGTCATTGGCAAACTTAAGACGGGCCTTGACATGTGCTGGTTTAAGCAGGGGAACCTTCCGTGCCATGCATGATTTCAAACCATGACGTCTTAGTGTATTACCAACAGTAACCTTGGAAACGGTTGTCCCAGCTCTTTTCAGGTCATTGACCAGCTCCTCCCGTGTAGTCCTGGGCTGATTTCTCACCTTTCTTAGGATCATTGAGACCCCACGAGGTGAGATTTTGCATGGAGCCCCAGTCCGAGGGAGATTGACAGTCATGTTTAGCTTCTTCCATTTTCTAATGATTGCTCCAACAGTGGACCTTTTTTCACCAAGCTGCTTGGCAATTTCCCCGTAGCCCTTTCCAGCCTTGTGGAGGTGTACAATTTTGTCTCTAGTGTCTTTGGACAGCTTTTTGGTCTTGGCCATGTTAGTAGTTGGATTCTTACTGATTGTATGGGGTGGACAGATGTCTTTATGCAGCTAATGACCTCAAACAGGTGCATCTAATTTAGGATAATAAATGGAGTGGAGGTGGACATTTTAAAGGCAGACTAACAGGTCTTTGAGGATCAGAATTCTAGCTGATAGACAGGTGTTCAAATACTTCTTTGCAGCTGTATCATACAAATAAATAGTTAAAAATTCATAAATTGTGATTTCTGGAATTTTTCTTTTTGATTATGTCTCTCACAGTGGACATGCACCTACGATGACAATTTCAGACCCCTCCATGATTTCCAAGTGGGAGAACTTGCAAAATAGCAGGGTGTTCAAATACTTATTTTCTGCACTGTATAAAGAGAGAGAAAATTGTTGTCTCCTATGTAGACCAGTATATGGTCAGGAATTCCCATGTACAGACGAAGCTACGCAACCTTTCCTTGCGAAACACGTTGACGTCACGCGGTGTCGGACGCCGCAGCAACAACCCCATGCTCTAGCGGGAGATTTTAATTTAATTTCAGACCTGAACTAGAGAGATTAAACAAAGACGCAAAGACATCACATATCAACTGTGTGTGCCAGCCATACAGTCTAACTCTGAAGACACCACAGTCATTTGAAAGTCTTGCTCCTGAATGAAAGACTCTACAATCGTACAAACTTCCTGACAAGCAAAGACGCATCTGAATACAACAGACGCCAACTACAGCATACCTCTCATTGAGGCTGTCAGCTATACGATTGAGTCACACAGCACCTCCGATCCTTGGGGACGGGTAAGATCGTTCCATACTCACATCGACTTACACTAACTTTGGTGCTTGAGTTTCTACCTTTTGTCTTCCATGTCTTTATGCCTTAATGCACAATAAATATCACGACAGTCTAAATACGTCTATTCGACCAATACTGAAGTACTGTTTATTCATGCATACTGGCAATTACTAGATATACATGTACTGGGACTGTGACAATCAAATCTGTACATGGGAATTCCTGACCATATACTGGTCTACATAGGAGACAACAATTTTCTCTCTCTTTATATATACCTCAGCTCTGGATAACATTCAATTTTTGGACAGTGGTACTCCTTCTATTTTGAACTTGCCCACTTTTTCATATATCATTTTTTGCTGGCATAACCTTGCAACTCTAGCATATTGCTCAATACTCCGGGTTATTAGCTAGCTTTACATTGTATCTCCCGTGGGGATGCCCCGCTGATAATTCCCCTTATTCTTTTACATTAAGTAATTTATTCATGGTAATTTTTACCACAGGGGAATATCAACGGATCTGCTCCATATTGGCGTCCGGACCGCCTTAGATATATGTTGTCTATGTCTGTCTCAGTTTTGTCTCATGTGTTTCTTGCTTGCACCATGCAGTGAACAAGTTTCATTGGTGCAGCTCTGGCCGGCCACTACTTGTTGGTAATTCTTATACTTTTTGGTTTATTTTCATGAACCTTTTTGACACTATCCATTGTTATTAACTGTATTATTACATTTAATCTTTTTACTAGGGTTGTCCCGATACCACTTTTTTAGGACCGAGTACAAGTACGGATACTTTTTTTCAAGTAGTCGCCGATACCAAATACCGATACTTTTTTTAAATGTGTCCCCAAATGCAGCCGTGTCCCCCCACAAATGCAGCCATGTCCCCCACATATTGCAGCCATGTCATGTCCCCCACATATTGCAGCCATGTATGTCCCCCACATATGCAGCCATGTATGTCCCCCACATATGCAGCCATGTATGTCCCCCACATATGCAGCCATGTATGTCCCCCACATATGCAGCCATGTATGTCCCCCACATATGCAGCCATGTATGTCCCCCACATATGCAGCCATGTATGTCCCCCACATATGCAGCCATGTATGTCCCCCACATATGCAGCCATGTATGTCCCCCACATATGCAGCCATGTATGTCCCCCACATATGCAGCCATGTATGTCCCCCACATATGCAGCCATGTATGTCCCCCACATATGCAGCCATGTATGTCCCCCATATTGCAGCGATGCGTCCCTCATACCTTTTAGATATGCTGATGCCGCCTCTGCCGCATACCGCCGTATCCCCTGCACAATCGCGTAGCGCATTACAAGCTTTCATTCTAAAAACTTGTAAATGGCCGCGCTCCGTGTATTAAAACTCCCCTTCTCCGGATGGAGGGATCCGTCCAATCCCACGCAAGGGGGAGTGTCTATACGCGGATTCGTGCATAGACACTCCCCCTTGCTCGGGATTGGAGGGATCCCTCCAATCCGGAGAAGGGGAGTGTCAATACACGGCCATTTACAAGTATTCAGAATGAATGCTTGTAATGTAAGCTATGCGTTTGTGCAGGGGGATACGGCGGTATGCGGCAGCGGCAGCGGCGGCGTCAGCATATCTAAAAAGGTATGAGGGACGCATCGCTGCAATATGGGGGGGGGGAGTATTCTATTTCAGTATCGGGGGTATTTGCGGGAGTACAAGTACTCCCGCAAATACTCGGCATCGGTCCCGATACCGATACTAGTATCGGTATCGGGACAACCCTACTTTTTACTATTAAAAACGATTTGTTACATTCAGATATTGTCCGTCACTGCCTTAATAGCCACTTTATCAGTGGAGACACCTTGTCTTGGTGTTTTCCGTAGGATTATTTTTTCTCTTAGTGCTACAATATTACCTTCTTTCCCCCATAATATTGCATCTAGAGCTGAACTCTAGGAAAACCGCTAAATACACAGATGAAATACATTGAAGGGAGCTGTTTTACTTGTAAAAAGTTTTGTGTTTCTACCCATCCAGTCCTGAAATTTACAAAGCTTTGCCATACAGCACAGCCAACCTTGAGACCTGATCAATATTACGAGTACCAAATGCAATAGAGGAAAAAATGAGGAGAGACACATCTCTCACAAAAAATAGGGATTTTAATGGGAGACACCAGTTCTGTTTTGAAGGTGAGCACACTAAGACAATAGATTAGGAAGATATACATTTATTAATAACCTTGTTAAAAATATTCATTGGTTTACAATAGACCATAAGGAGAATTAAGACAAGATGCTACTTTTTACATAACGTACCAAATGCAGTTACTATGTGAAGCACAAGTAAACAAAAACTAACCCTGACAAAGCAAAATCCTTTCTTCCGTGTCTCTCACACTCCCCCTCCCAGGCACTGCAGCTCACTGTGGGAGAGTTTTAATCACAAAGACATAGCTGCCAATCATCAAAAGCAGCAGGCAGGACCAGGCGTGGCCAAGTGCTAAAGGACAAGCTACATTCTTGTGAATTGGCTGATGACTACATCCCCTACAGCACAGGGGATGTTGCTATATTGCAGGGATATGCAATTGGCGGACCTCCAGCTGTTGCAGAACTACAAGTCCCATGAGGCCTAGCAAGACTCTGACAGCCACAAGCATGACACCCAGAGGCAGAGGCATGATGGGACTTGTAGTTTTTCAACATCTGGAGGTCCGCTAATTGCATATCCCTGCTATATTGCAATATACTGTAGGTTGATAGATTTTTTTTTATCAAATTTATTGCTATCACAAGGGATCCCCTTCTGCTGCCTGTCAAAGCAATCCAGCGGCTAATTAATTACTAAGGTCACTTTTACAAAAAAGTGCATCGCAGCTCAAAAGAAAAAAAAGATACAGGATTGATGCCTGTAGCTGCAGACAGCATCCTGGTATAACTACTGAAAACCCTATGACGTCTATGTAAGTTAGCGGGGGCTAAAGTGGTTAATTTGGAGGGGTTTCCTCTAACTTCCTTTTTTGGCTATGGGACAAGAGGTAAATCTTCTCGCACAAATGGGGGAAAAAAAAATGATACGGGTTATAACCCTCACTTGCTCCAGCCAAAAAAAAATGGTTTACCTTTAGTTCTACTTTAACCACTTTCCAACTGTGCTATAGCCGAATGACTGCTACAGCGCGGTTGGCCAGTTCTGGGAGGGAGTCGTATAACATCCTCCTGTGATTGTGCCCATGTGATCGCTGTGTCCTTGGGACACAGCTGATCAGAGATTCGGGGTAAAGGGACAATCACAGCAGCCCTTTACCATGTGATCAGCTGTGTCCAATCACAGCTGATCACAATGTAAGCACAAGCTGATTATCGGCACTCCTTTCCTCACGCTGACAGCATGAGGAGAGAAGAGTCAGTAACCAACGTATGTGAATAGAAAATCAACACTGATTGTCAGTGCAGCCAATCTGTGCCTCCTTATCATTGTCACCTACCAGTGCAGCCTATCAGTGCCCATCAGTGAAGGAGAAAAATTACCTGTTTTCAAAACTTTATAACAAACTATCAAAAACTTATTTTTTTTTTTATTCAAGATTTTCGGTCTTTTTTCATTTATTAAAAAAACACAAAAAAAAAAAAAAAACTGTGGTGATTAAATACTACGAAAGGAAAGCTCTATTTGTGTAAAAAAAAAAGAAAAGATAAATATTTCATATGGGTACAGTGTAGCATGACAGAGACAGAGCAATCATTCAAAGTGTGACAGCGCAGAACGCTGAAAATTGGCCTGGGCAGGAAGGGGGTAAATGTCAAGTATGCAAGTGGTTAAGAGAAAATTGCAATGTAGCTTGTGTTATTTTTTTTTTTTCCGTTTTGCTATTATTTTTTTTTTTACAAAGTGCTTTACCTACTTTCCAGCTACAAGTTGAACTTCCACAGCAAATATGTTTTAAATGAATGGCCTGTTTATGCACAGAAGGTCTGTAATAGGAATGATCTCTCTCTGTACTATTACTGTGACAGGTCCCATTTGTATTTAGTCTGTAAAACAAAGAGCTTTCTGTGGCCTTGTAGTGTTACAATGTGTCACCGAGCATCTCCTCCATCCGCTCCAAGTGACCCTCTCCTCCCCTCTTGTTTGTTTCAGAGGACCAGAGGTCAGAAACGCAAGAGAAGTTTCATGTTTGAAGACGAGAAGCCTGAGGTCAGGGTAACACAAGTTAAAATAGCAGAATCTGAACGCGCCTTCAGTTCGGTTTTTTTTTATTTTGTTTTTTTTTTCCTCGTTTTGTAGGAGCGGACGCCAAGAGAGAGGAGGAGGAGGCAATCGTTGTCTTTACTGAAGAAGCCAAAGTCCGAGGATTTGAGGACAGAGTGTGCTGCATGTAAGGGGATCGGCGACAATGAAAATCTAGTAAGGTATTTAAAACAAACAAACGTGACCTCCGCTTATTTGGTTAGTTCATTTTGTTGTGCTACGTGATATTTAAGAAATTTGTATTGTCCAAAAAATCGTTTGCATCATTCTGTTTCTCAGAGGAGCACCCAGTCTATTGAGTTTAATTCCCTGTATTAAAGCAGGAACTAAACCCTCCTAACGTTTTCAGCCAAGGAAGCTGCCATCTTGGCCTCTGCTTGAGCTTCAAGTGCCATGATGCTGCACATCTGATCGGTTACGATGCCTAATCATTTGATGCTTTGACTGTTGAGGGCACAACCCATGTGACAGGGCCCTTTCACACTGGTGCGTTTTCGCGGTAAAAATAGCGCTATTAAAACGCTCATAAAATGCTCCCCATACCCCTCTCCATTGAAATGAATTAAAAAACGTGGTAAACTCACTGTGTTTTTACCGCGTTTTTAATTCATTTCAATGGAGAGGGGCATGGGGGGCGTTTTAATAGCGCTATTTTTACCGCGAAAACGCGGGGAAAACGCAGCACCAGTGTGAAAGGGCCCTTACATTCCCGACACGTGCCAGGAATGTAACTGTTTTTTTAAACTGTAAAGCCCTGTACACATGATCGGATATCTGATGGAATTTAATCCAATGGATTTTTTCGTCGGATATCCGATGAAGCGGACTTTCATTAGTCTTGCCAAACACCATCAGTCAAAAATCCAACCGTGTCCAAACGTGGTGACGTAAAACACAAAAGGGGGACCTTCAATGTACACTGACATAGATTTTTCAATTGTTGGAAGATCTCTGTGTAGCATTAACAATGGGAATCTTTTTATTTTTTATCATCTATAAAAGCCTGTACTGTCTGATCTTCCCAGGCAGGTTGTGTGTGACCTCTCATAGCAACTATTTGTCACCCGTTGTTACTTCTCAATACTTTTGCAAGGAACGGACCACGGATGTAGCTATATCCCAAGACTTGTCAATCATTTTTCTTATTATGTCATCTTTTGGTTGAACTGGGATCTCTGTCTAAGTGTCTCAATGCTTGAATGACTATTGTAGCTGTGCAGAACTCTTTTCTTTTGAGCTTGTATGCCATCAAAGGTTTGACAGTTGCAGTATAACTCCCAAATGTCTTTTCGGCGGGGCTCACCGCTCTTCTCAGCCCAAATCTCTTGGGAGTACACGGAAATGTAATGCTCTATTGCTTGCCAGTGCTTAAACATATCTAATCTAACGGATGATACAAGATGGTATCTTTAAACTGTCCCTCCTTTTAATTGACTGGTCAAGCATAAATAATTGAAGACCCTTTGAGTCACAATTCAGCATTTAACTCCAGGAGACATCTGCTCTCCTTCATCTGTAATTAGCAGTCAATATTCTCATCTGCAGACATTAGGGCTGACAGGCAGGGTAAGTTGGCCATCTTTAATCACCCAAAATATTACTGTCCTTTTTTTGGGCGCTTTTCCTTCCACCGGCGCCACTGACGGGGGCGCTTTTCCTTCCACTGACGGGGGCGCTTTTCCTTCCAGTGCCACTGACGGGGGCGCTTTTCCTTCCACCGGCGCCACTGCCGGGGGGCGCTTTTCCTTCCACCGGCGCCACTGCCGGGGGCGCTTTTCCTTCCACCGGCGCCACTGCCTGGGGCGCTTTTCCTTCCACCGGCGCCACTGCCTGGGGCGCTTTTCCTTCCACCGGCGCCACTGCCGGGGGCGCTTTTCCTTCCACCGGCGCCACTGCCGGGGGCGCTTTTCCTTCCACCGGCGCCACTGCCGGGGGCGCTTTTCCTTCCACCGGCGCCACTGCCGGGGGCGCTTTTCCTTCCACTGGCGCCACTGCCGGGGGCGCTTTTCCTTCCACCGGCGCCACTGCCGGGGGCGCTTTCCCTTCCACCGGCGCCACTGCCGGGGGCGCTTTTCCTTCCACCGGCGCCACTGCCGGGGGCGCTTTTCCTTCCACCGGCGCCACCGCCGGGGGCGCTTTTCCTTCCACCGGCGCCACCGACGGGGGCGCTTTTCCTTCCACCGGCGCCACCGACGGGGGCGCTTTTCCTTCCACCGGCGCCACCGACGGGGGCGCTTTTCCTTCCACCGGCGCCACAGACGGGGGCGCTTTTCCTTCCACCGGCGCCACAGACGGGGGCGCTTTTCCTTCCACCGGCGCCACAGACGGGGGCGCTTTTCCTTCCACCGGCGCCACCGACGGGGGCGCTTTTCCTTCCACCGGCGCCACCGACGGGGGCGCTTTTCTTTCCACCGGCGCCACCGACGGGGGCGCATTTCCTTTCACCGACAAGAAAAATGGTCTGGCCCTCCCAAAGTCTGAAGCCACCCCTTAGGGTCTGAGCACTGACAGGCTGACCCTCCACCCCTTCAACCTCTGCAGCAATTTTGGCAGCACTCATATGTCTATTTCCTAAAGACAACCTCTGGATATAAGACTGAGCATGTGCACTCAACTTCTTTGGTGGACCATGGCGAGGCCTGTTCTGAGTGGAACCTGTCCTGTTAAACCGCTGTATGATCTTGGCCACCATGCTGCAGCTCAGTTTCCGGGTCTTTGCAATCTTCTTATAGCCTAGGCCAGTGATGGCGAACATTGGCACCCCAGATGTTTTGGAACTACATTTCCCACGATGCTCAACTACACTGCAGACTGCATGAGCATCATTCGAAATGCAGTTCCAAAACATCTGGGGTGCCAAGGTTCGCCATCACTGGCCTAGGCCATCTTTATGTAGAGCAACAATTCTTTTTGTTCAGATCCTCAGATTCAGATTCCCGGGGAGGGAAAATGGCTAATTGGGCCCAATTTGGACATTTTCACTTAGGTGTGTACTGACTTTTGTTGCCAGCGGTTTAGACATTAATGGCTGTGTGTTGAGTTATTTTGAGGGGACAGCAAATTTACACTGTTATACAAGCTGTACAATCACTACACAACATTGTAGCAAAGTGTCATTTCTTCACTGTTGTCACATGAAAAGATAGAAGGAAATGTTTACAAAAATGTGAGTGGTGTACTTACTTTTGTGAGATACTGTGTGTGTGTGTGTGTGTGTATATATATATATATATATATATATATATATATATATATATATATATATATATATATATAAAATCTATTACTGTTCTAATGCACTGTAAACCGTACATATATTTGGGGCTGGACAAAGGAGTTACAATTAATGGTCACTTGCAACATTTAAAGTGTTCTTTTGAGAGTTCCCATTTCTTCAGCCATAGTCTCTTAAAAACAAGCTAAAGAGAGAATGAGCCAAGTGGTAATCTGCCTGTTACCAATACTCCTACACAGCCCCGTTATTCTGAGTCATTGGATTGCTTTCTCCTAGATAGTCAGTAAAATTACTGCTCTGTGGTTTCCTCCAAATGCTCCAATCCTTCACCTGCCACATTAAGTCTGGAGAACAGAGCCACGGCTAGCTCTAGCACCGTTATGCAGAGCGATGTGGCTTTAACCAAGTGAGAAGATGTGTCGGAAGGACCATAACCTTTCTCATGATATGCGCATTTCCCATTTCAGCCGCGACGTGAAGTGCCGGCAGATGATTTAATGGTGGCATTTTGTTTTGCTGACGTACCTTTTTCTCTTTATAACCCAAAGAAAGCTTTGAGTTAGGATGCTGAGAGAAGATAGAAGATGGTTTAAAAAAAAAAAAAATTGTTGTTGCTCTTCATCTTTTTCTTTTTTATTGTTCCTATTATTTGGCATTAAAACTGAACTGTAGGAATTAGGTAAGCCCCCCCCCCTTCCTGCTCTGCAAGAACTAAAGGGGTTTTAAAAGTACAACTTTTTCCCCCCTAAATAGCTTCCTTTACCTTAGTGCAGTCCTCCTTCACTTACCTCATCCTTCCATTTGGCTTTTAAATGTCCTTATTTCTTCTGAGAAATCCTCACTTCCTGTTCTTCTGTCTGTAACTCCACACAGTAATGCAAGGCTTTCTCCCTGGTGTGGAGTATCGTGCTCACCCCCTCCCTTGAATTACAGGAGAGTCAGGACACCCACTATCTGCAACGTAGAGAGCGTCCTGACTTTCCTGTATTCCAAGGGAGGGGGTGATTTGGACCAGTGCACAAAACAAGGTCCAAAAAGACATGGATGAGCGAGTTTGGGGTTGAGGAACTTGATTGACCTCAACCTGATAGAACACCTTTAAGATTAATTAGATTGGAGACTGTAAGCCAGGCCTTCTCGTCCAAATCAATGCCTGACCTCTGGAAGAATGCACTTCTGGAAGAATGGTCAAACATTCCCATAGACACACTCCTAAACCTTGTGGACGGCCTTCCCAGAAGAGTTGAAGCTGTTAGAGCTGCAAAGGGCGGGGCCAACTCAATATGGAACCCTATGGACTAAGACTGGGATGCCATTAAAGTTCATGTGTGTGTAAAGGCAGGCGTCCCAATAGTTTTGGTACTATAGTGTATGTTGTTTGGGCTTTAACAATTTTTAAGGCTTAAAATGTGCTTTTTAACCACTTGCTGACTGACAGGACCACCAGGGATTTCACATAAAGGAAGCAATGCAAAGTCATCAGGAGACTTTCTCATACAATTACGTGTAGGTACATATCGGGAGTATGAACTGTTGAGATAACATATTTAGGGGCATTGGCAGGCACTGACATCGCTGACGGTGTCCATGAGTGTAGGGTCTCTTTGGTATATCTTGCGTTGTCACGTTGGTTTCCGATCATTTTAGGGTTGAAAAAGTTTATATTGTTATTTTAACAGACATCACATTGAACAACATGAGGAGTTACATTTCATAGACAGTCACAGATAACCAGATATGGTGAGTCAGCCCAATGGCTATCGCCCATAGCTAGACTCCCCCATTACACAGTATAGTACTAAAATTGACGACTGTCACTGGGTCTCTAGATCAATTATGGCGTTTCCGATCACCCTGAAAAATGCCATTGCTGGAGTGCTTGTAGATACAAAGTGGTTGCAACAAAAGATGAAATAAAAGGTGTAACAAGTATTTTTTTTTTTTTTTAGGGCAAATGTTTGATACAGAGGTAACGTAGCGCTTTAGCAAACTAAATGTCATTCAGCGAGGCTTCAGATCTGATTTTCTGAGTAGCCGTTAGAGATCTCTTTGTAACAGTTGTTATGCACGCAAACCTGATACATTCTAAGTTTCTTTTTTGTCATATATACTGTGTATATCACATGCACTTTAGAAAGGTCAAACCTCCTTTCATGGGAAAAAATAACAATCTTTAAATGATGCCGAGGTCGTCGGTTCCTGCCTGTTTTTTTTTTTTTACCCCCCTGTCTGCCTAATTATCACAAGATAGAAGCTTATGCCTTGTCTTTGTTTCAAGGTGCAGAAAGGAATAGGAAAATCACTATGCAAAATGTAAACTCCGAACCAATTCTACTTTACATTTTAATTTATGTTGTTTCCTAGCAGTAATTGCATACAAGGGAGAAGTATAAATCAGCCAAGCATTCTTTCTAATTAAAAGTTACAGAGGACCATAGTCATCAGAAATACGACTTGTCATTTCTGATACATCTCGCTCGGAACGCTGGTGAAAAAGAGCGGCGAGCGGCGTAACGAAACTCTGCACCCCGAAAGGTCGCTGACTGCCTGTCGCAAAAGGATACATTGTTATGGAGGGGAAATGTGAATCGGGATCGCATTATTAAATCCAGGAAGCTTGTTTGCATTGGTAATTTGGAATGCCAGTAAAGGGGCATATTAAAAACTCGCCCTGTGGATCTTCATTTTTTAGATTGAATTGCATACATGATTAAAGTGGTTTTAAAGCCTTAAAGTGGATGTAAACCCGAATTTATTTTTGCTGTCACAATGTAGTGTAAAAGATTTCCTATCATCTGTGCCCAGTCTTGCCACACAGAGTTAATCCAGCTCTAAGCAATCCTTTTTTATTGTTCAGTGAAATAAAACAGACTTTCAGAGAAAACCCTTTGTCTGTTCCTCCCCCTGGCTGTGAGTGACAGGTTATTTACATATCTTATGCACTAGCCTGGAGACAAGCATTTTTTTTTTCTTTCAATATTTTTATTGAGTTTAACAAAGAACATAACACAAGCATATACCGTATTTATCGCAGTATAACGCGCTCCCGCGTATACCGCGCACCCCCAAAGTGCCCCCCAATCCTGTGGAAAAAAAGTTATTTTGTACTTACAGTTTTGGTGTCTTGCGCGGCGTCCATCGGCGGCCTCGTCGGGTTCGGTGTCCTTCTGCGGCTTCGGGTGTCCTTCTGCGGCGGGTCCGGTGTCCTCTTCGGCGGGTCCGGCGTCCTCTTCGGCGGGTCCGGCGTCCTCGCGTCCTCCCCGCTCGTTTCCCGCGCCGAGTTTTGAATACTGCGCCAGCATATACTGAGCGCAGTACACTCGGACAGGCTCGGCAACTTTTGCGCTCATGTCCTGTACGTCCAGGACGTGACCGCGGAAGAAGCAGAGACTGGCCGAATATCCCCGAGTGTACTGCGCTCGGTATATGTCGGCGCAGTATTCAAAATTCGGCGCGGGTATCGGCGTATATCGTGCACCCACGATTTTGCCCTGATTTTCAGGGCAAAAAAGTGCACGATATATGCCGATAAATACGGTAATATAAAATGTGTCATGCATTGGGCAGCATTCAATGACAAAAATGCTAAAAGCACATATCAAGTTAGTTAAAAAGCGGAGCTCCAGCCGCAATTTTTTTCTTAAAGTCGGCAGCTACTAACAGTGTAGCTGCTGACTTTAAATAAGGACACTTACCTTGTCCTACTTGCCCGCGCTGATGGGCCCCCCGATGCCGGTCCCACGATCGCTCCGGGTCCCGCGCCGCCATCCACACTATGGGAAACAGGCAGTGAAGCCGTACGGCTTCACTGCCCATTTCCTACTGCGCCTGCGTGAGTCTCACACTGGCTTGTGAATGGGCGCACTGCTCTCTGAGAACACACACAGTTCCCAGAAAGCAGAAAGAGAAGAAGAAATCAGACCGCGGTGCAGGTGAGGCAAATTACGGACTTCCGCATAGCAACAGGTATTTCGGGTGAGTATTTTTATTTTTTTTCAGTTTTTTTTTTTATTTCAGTTTTTTAAAGAAGATGGGCAAAAGTGGTTTTCCTGGGTGGAACTCCGCTTTAACCATTATAAAGCATGGGTATGAACATTATCAAACTTGGTTAAGATTAGATGTGTACCTCTACTCCCCTCGTCACCCCATATGGGTACAACACAGGCATTTTTTTAATTCCCACCCCCACTCCTTTTCTGAAGTCATGTGGTTACTTTTCTGGATTTTGACTGGATATTAGTAATCATAGCAGAATTCAGTGTAAGTAATACACAAAACAAAATGCATGTTGACAAGGGGAGTGTAGAGGTGGGCGGGGAGTCTACTGACATCACGACTCCACCCACTGAGCTCCAAACAACAGACCCACCCACAGAATCTGCAGTTTTTCAGTTCTTATAACAGACAGATAGGAGACTTTTGACAGGTAAGGATACATGCAGGAGGTATGTATATCCTTATAGATCAGCACTATGGCAGTAGTTTAGAAATGAAAAAAGAAAAGGAAAAAGAAAGAAAGGAGGGCGCACCGACCTTGTGCATTACCACTTAAAAGTTTTATTAAACAAGAAAAAAAAGCAATGGTCCTACTCACAAACAATCTGAAGTAAGCGCCTTTCAAACCAGCTGAGACTGGACCTCACGGCACCTGCCAGTCAAACCCTTGACATCGACATGGCTGACGCGTTTCTGGGGCGTACCCACTTCCTCAAAGCCTAGGTGGTCCGTGGCTATAATATCCCAATCCCAATAAAAAAATTGCAGATTGCCGCCATTAGTAGTAAAAAAAAAAATAATAAAAATGCCATAAAACTATCCCCTATTTTGTAAACGCAATACATTTTGCGCAAACCAATCGATAAACGCTTATTGCATTTTTTTTACCAAAAATAAGAAGAAGAATACGTATCGGCCTAAACTGAGGATTTTTTTTTATATATATATATATATATATATATATATATAATATATATATTTTGGGGGATATTTATTATAGCAAAAAGTAAAAAATATTGATTTTTTTTTCAAAATTGTCGCTCTATTTTTGTTTATAGCGAAAAAAATAAAAACCGCAGAGATGAACAAATACCACCAAAAGAAAGCTCTATTTGTGGGAAAAAATTTGTTTGGGAGTTACGTCACACGACCGCGCAATTGTCAGTTAAAGCGACGCAGTGCCGGAAGCTGAAATTTCGCCTGGGTAGGAAGAGGGTCAAACCTTATGGGGCTGAAGTGGTTAAGAATGTCCTGGTACATTTTTCCATTCATCCTTCCTTCAATGATATGAAGTTTGCCAGAACCGTATGCTAAAATACAGCCCCGCCCCCTCCATGATGTTCCCACCTCCAACCTCATTGTTGGTATGGGGGGTGTTTTTGAGGTGATGTGCCATGCGACCTCCAAACATGGTGTGTATTGTGACCTCCAAAGTGTTCAGTTTTGGTCTCATCTGACCAGACGATATTCTCCCCGTATTTCACAGGCTTGTCTAAATGTTGTGCAGCAAACTTAAAGGGGCTGTAAAGGTAAAATAAAAAAATCCCTAAATATCTTCCTTTACCTTAGTGCAGTCCTCCTTCACTTACCTCATCCTTACATTTTGCTTTTAAATGTCCTTATTTCTTCTGAGAAATCCTCACTTCCTGTTCTTCTGTCTGTAACTCCACACCGTAATGCAAGGCTTTCTCCCTGGTGTGGAGAGGGCCTCTTGAGGGGGCGAGCAGGCAAGTCAAGACACACTCTACTTTGCAGATAGAGAAATGAGGCGTCCTGACCCTTCTGCTCCCCCCCCCCCCCTAGAGGCTTTTTCCACACCAGGGAGAAAGCCTTGCATTACTGTATGTAGTTACAGACAGAAGAACAGGAAGTGAGGATTTCTCAGAAGAAATAAGGACATTTAAAAGCAAAATGAAAGGATGAGGTAAGTGAAGGAGAACTGCACTGAGGTAAAGGAAGCTATTTAGGGGGGGGGGGGGGTACCTTTACAACCCCTTTAAATGAGCTTCAACATGCTTTTTCTTCTGCAATGGGGTCTTGCGTGGTGAGTGTGCATACAGGTCATGGTGGGTGAGGGCATTATTTGTTTTCTTTAAAACAATTGTACCTGCTAATTTCAGATCTTTCTGAAGCTCTTCACAAGTGGTCCTCAGCTCTTGAACAACTCTTCTTATGATTATTTTCACTCGGAAATCTTGCAAGGAGCACCTAGCTGTGTCAGGTTTATGGTAAAATTATGTTCTTTCCTTTTCTGGATTATGGACCAGACAGTGCTCACTGGAACATATAGAAGTCTAGAAATCCTTCTGTTTGCAAAGCCCCTAGGGGTAATTTTCTCTTTTTTCTAGAAATCCTTCTGTAACCAATGGCAGAAGTATGTTTTGCAACAATAAGGTTGTGAAGATCTTAAAGGGTCACTAAGGAATAAAATGTTTTTGCTGAAATGACTGTTTACAGGGTATAGAGACATACAAGTTAACTGATTCCTTTTAAAAATGATTAAAAATAGATAAAAATCAATCATATAATGTACCTGCAGTTTCAGTTTAGTTTTTAAACTGGTTTCATGTTTCTGTGAAGTAGAGAGAGACACACAGAACAAAAACAAACAAATCCAGGGCAGTGTTTTGTTTTTAAAATGAATCTGGTTGGCTCTGAGGAGTTTTAGACACACAGCTTAGACCACAGTGAAAAGCTGCCATGAGATTTTTCATAAGGAGCCAGACAAGCAGGAAGTGTGGAGATCAGAGCAGAATTACAGCAACTTCAAAGCAAAAAACGAACAATGAGGACATGAAACCAGGACTGCAGTACGATAAAGAAGCTATGTAGCTAGAAAAAAAAAAAAATCCTTTAGTGATCCTTTAAGGAGGCTCTTTGCTTTTACCCTGTGATGAGATGTTTGTGTGACACCTTGGTTATGAGACACTTTTTTATAGGCCATCAGTTGACTGAAGCAGCTGATAATAATTTGCACTCACAAGGGGCTTTCCATGTTTTTTTGCACCTCCCTTTCTTTGTGCGTTCAAAACCTTTTCCCGGTATCATTCAATTTTATTACACATAACTTAATTTCTGAACTTATTTGTTTTGGTGTCTTTATGTGTATGGATGGCATGGGTTGTTACCGACGTGGTGAGTATTTCATGTCAATAGCACCTTTTAGAAATATATTTACCAAGAAAAATGGTGACGTGTTTAATACATATTTTACCAGCTGTATGTCCTTTTGTGACATGCAGATATCTAGCCAATAGCCGGGGCTCCCTATGCAAATGAACCAGCAGATCTCGAAGAACATCTTCCTCCTTTTTTCTTGGTACTCATTACATATTTTCCAGAAAAATGTGGGCGATATTGTGCGATAATGACTACTTGATAGGTGAACTGGGTGGAACTGACCCATTATCAGTCTTTAGCTTAGCACAGGATATGTATGGCCACCCTTATTCTGATCTTTGCTTTACACAATTCTCTAGATGTGATCTAATTAAAGTCTTGTTTTTAGCAAATGCAATGCTAATGTACAGCGTAGGAGCCATAATCCTTCAATATTCCCTCTGAGAACAACAATAGGCAGACAATTACAGAATTCTTTTTTTCTATTTAATGGATGTAAATGCTATATTTACTAAGAAGCCTTTTTGCATTAATGTCTTATTAAAAATGCGTCACCTTCTTAAGTGTTCGGGACCACCCAGGGACCCTTCATCAGGCATGTAATAAATAAACAGCAAGCAGTGCACACATTTAAAGTGTACGTTCAGCTTTACAAAAAAGCACTTTCTCATATACACTATATTGTCAAAAGTATTGTGACACCTGCCTTTACATGAAACTTTAATGGCATCCCAGTCTTAGTCCGTAGGGTTCAATATTGAGTTGACCCGCCCTTTGCAGCTATAACAGCTTCAACTCTTCTGGGAAGGCCGTCCACAGGGTTTAGGAGTGTGTCTATGGGAATGTTTGACCATTCTTCTAGAACAACATTTGTGAGGTCAGGCACTGATGGACAAGAAGGCCTGGCTCACAGTCTTCACTTGAATCCATCCCAAAGGTGTTGTGTCGGGTTGAGGTCAGGACTTTGTGCAGGCCAGTCATGTTCCTCCACCCCAAACTCATTCATCCATGTCTTTATGGACCAATGCAATCTCCATAAAGACAAGTGTTCTTGCAAGGTTCAGGCTGCTTCTCAATCCACCAGTATGATATGTCTGCTCTTTTCTCAGGCCCATGGGATCAAGGGCAAGGTGCCTCCTTTCATGATTAAGACCTGTGTTTCTAGGGGAATTCAGCACCAAGCTTCTGTTGTTGAAGTTTGTAATGCTGGTACCTGGTCATCTCTTCATATGTTTACCAAGTCGTAGCAGGTCTTTTTTTTGTCTCTACTAACACCAGTTTTAAGTTGAAGGCATTTTTGTAGTGGGGTTTCCCCTTTTCAGGATTTGGGGCATGTTGGCCTTGTTGCTATGTTGCCCTCCCCTCAGTCATAAATATTAAGACCTCTGTGTCCTGTGATGTTCGATTGAGAAATTGAGATTTTTGGTTCACCTGTAAAATCTTTTCCTTGAAGTACATGAAAGGACACCGAGATCACTCCTCTCTTGCTTGTGTTCTTCATTGCTTGGTTGAGCTGGCAGGGATTATGCGTTGGCATGGATTTCTGCCTCTGTTCAACAGTGTCCATTCACCTGAAGGTGGCAGCATAACCTTTTGTAGCACAGCATACTAGCTCATTATGAATACTCACCTTGGATCCAACCCCCCACTGCCGTGCCAGACACAGCATCAGCTGGCAACATGTTGTGCCAGAGTTAGTTCCGTGTATCCCAACTCTGGCGCTGTGACTGGCCGCAGCCGCTATGATGTCACGCCCTCGCATGCCCGCTGGTGCCGCTAGTCACGGCACGACCTCCTTTAGAAACGGCACGATCAGTCGGGCCGCTATAAGTAAATATAATTGATTGCAAAGGTGTAGGAGAGCTGTTGACCCCAGTACCCAATAGAGCTGGCTGTGGGGTTAGAGTAATAGAAGCACCTGAAACCGAGATAATTAGAATATGTATTGCAGCCCAGAATGGAGGGACAATAAGACATTTCCACAAGATATGATGGTGTTCCATCCTCTCCACATCTGTAGCTGTTGACTTTTCTTTTTTGGAGGGGGGAACGGAACACTGCTTTAAAGTGTAAGTAAACCCCCTCCCCCCTATCGTTTTCACCCAAGGAAGCTGCCATCTTTGCCTCTGTTTAGTCTACAACTGCCATGATGTTGCACATGTGATCAGTTACGACACCGTTCATTTGTTGCTTTGACCATTTTAGTTGAGGGCACAACCAATGTGAGTTACATTCCTGACAGGTATCGGGAATGTAATGTTTTTTTTAAATTGTTGTGTTTGTTACCCTTAAAAAAAAAAATTGGTGCTTTTCCCCCTAAAGCACCAGCTATTGGATGTTTTGACCGTTTTGTTGAGAGCACAACCAATGTGAGTGTTGGATTTCTGACGTAAAAAAGGTTTTATGGCTGTGTTATACTTCCACTGTAAGTTGTCAAAATTAAATGGAGAAGGTTAGTTTAGGGTGATGTTAGTTGAATTCCTAGGTATGGTAAGGATGAGGTTGGCGCCCACGGGAAAGGAAAAGAGTTTGTTATAGTAGGTTTAGTGGTTTTACACAGAGCAGCCCCTATCCTCCTCTTCTCGGAGGCTCCTGACTTCTGACTTCTTGACTTCTTCTCCTCCTTGATGTACCACAACAGGAAGCCACTTCCTATTGTGGCACACCTGCCGCTCTATCCTGAGCCACGCTGACCGTGTCTATAGACATAGACAGCGTGGAACATCCCTGCTCCCTCATTGCAGGATTTGACTAACAGCAACAGGAACCAATGGTTCCCGCTGTTGCCTCTCTGTTAGAGGGTTTGTAAACCTTTGGGTTTTTTCACCTTAATGCATCCTACAGATGCAGACAACAGGCTGATGACTTGATAAGTACTATAAGACTAAATAAGACAATAGAGATCAGGACAGCCAATGAGCATGCATCTTGGAAAGGCAACTTACACACTCCGATGTGTTTTAGGTGGACAGGTTTCTTTTAGTTCGTTTTTCGGTACTCAGGTCCGGATTTCCCACAAGGCCACTGTGGCCAGGCCAGGTTAATGGCGGTAAGTTGCTTTCTAGCAGGACTAAATGTAGTGTGGGGAAATCCGCTTGCTCGTTAACAAGTGATTGCGGCGATATCGCCGAAATCACTTGTAAAATGTGTGCTGCCCCCCCCCCCCCCCCCACACACACACACACACGCATACCTCTCTGCTGGCTCTGTCTTCGGGGCTCCATCCTCCCCCCAGCCGCCGAGTCTGTCTCCTGTCCCCGCTGCTGCCGATGTACACCATGAGTTGAGCTCCTCCCATCTCATCTGTGACAGGAGTTCTAGCACAGTGCCAGGACTCCTGTTTTGGAGGTGACAGGGTCAATAAAGTCACCTCCACCTCCAATTGCTATCACACAGGGGAGTGTTTTCTCCTGTGTGATAGCAATAAAGTTAAAGAATCACTAAAGGATTTTTTTTTTTTTTTTTAGCTAAATAGCTTCCTTTACCTTACTGCAGTACTGGTTTCATGTCCTTATTGTTCATTTTTGCTTTGAAGTTGCTGTAATCCTGCTCTGTTCTCCACCCTTCCTGCTTGTCTGTTTCCTTATAACCACCATACTGGGAGCTTTCTCACTGTGATTTAAGCTGTCATTACTGTGTGTCTAAAACTTCCCAGAACCAATCAGATTAATTTTAAAAACAAAACACTGCCCTGGATTTGTTTGTTTTTGTTCTGTGTGTCTATTTCTACTTTGCAGAAACATGAAGCCAGTTCAAAAGTGAAACTAACCTGCAGGCACATTATATGATTGATTTTCATCTATTTTTAATCATTTTAAAAAGGAATCGGTTAACTTTTATGTCTCTATACCCTGTAAACAGTCATTTCAGCAAAAAAAAAATGTTTCCTTTAGTGACCCTTTAAGTGAAAAAAAATTGATAAAAAAAAAAGAATTCAATAAAAAAAATACTAAGAAATAATAATTAAATTAATAAAATAAAATAGTAATTAAGTAAAGAATAAGACAAATATTAAAAATAAGAAAGTTATACAATAATAAAAAAGAGTAAATGACATGCTACAAAAAAAAAAAAAAAAGTGTTAAAAAAGAAAAAAAAGAACTAACCGTGCCGCCACTGCGATCTGGTTGCCATTCTCTGTTGATTTGGGGGGTGGGGGTAGTTTGGTTGGCGGGGAGGGGGTGCATTGCGGAACCTGGCCTTGGGGCGGCAGTGAGAGCAAATCCGGCCCTGTCGGTACTGTCTGCTTTAAGGTTCGTGTGAAGTATGATCCCAGTAAAAAAAGAAAAGAAAACTAAATAAATAGCTGTTTCTTTCAGATATTTTATGTGTGTTGGAATTCAACAATGTGTCATGGATGAAGAGAAAGGCTTGTTTGTTTGTTTTTTTGGTTACCGATTAAAAAAAAAAAAAAAAAAATGTATATTTCTTATTTGCATAGAAGCTGTATGGCCTCATTTGGAACACACAGAGACAGCTTGTAATATTTCTTGCTGTGAAATAGAGATAAGTCAGGCAACAGGAATCGTAAAACACCAGTGGCAATTCCAGTCTTTTGCATGAAAGAAACAATACAGAAGCTGAAGGCTGCCAATTTGCATTTTCTAATGCTGTACTTGTGGGCTTATCAAAGAGCCTTTTTTTCTGGAATATTGTAAACCAATTTACGCCGACTGTAATGCTTTGCCATACAGTGAGCTTGTTTTTTATTTTTCTCTATTTTGTTTTATTTTTATTTTTTTTCTCTTTCCCTCTCCGGCATCTGCAGAGAGCTGAAAAATCAACTAAGTGCCTCAGCTGCTGTAATGTCTTTTGTTTTTGAAAGTTATTTTAAGGAGCATATGCTAATTATCGCTACTTTCCTATCTGGTACATAATTACAGCAGGTGTTAGCGCTGTTCAGCTTGAAGCATATTGTATGCCCTAGATTCCAAACGGCATTGGACATGGGATTCTAAAGGTTAAATCCAAACGTTGAGCATCAAAATACATACTGGGGACCTGCTCGCCCATCCAGGGCTAACCCCCCCCCCATGTATTGCTTGTGTATGTCTGACCACCTTGCTATGTAAAAATCCTCATTCCTTTTAGTGGAATCCTAATCCATTGTTTCTCAGCTGCACTTTAAAGGGCTTGTAAAGGTACAATTTTTAATTTTTTTTCCTAAATAGCTTCCTTTACCTTAGTGCAGTCCTTCACTTACCTCATCCTTCCATTTTGCTTTTAAATGTCCTTATTTCTTCTGAGAAATCCTCACTTCCTGTTCTTCTGTCTGTAACTCCACACAGTAATGCAAGGCTTTCTCCCTGGTGTGGAGTGTCGTGCAGGGAGACAAGACCAGTCACCCTGCACAAAGAGAGAGCAGCAGTGGTTGGTCTTTATTACAGGAAGCCTCCTGCACGGTGACACGGATCAGAGGTTTGGGAGGGACCCAGCAGGCTCCAACCACTGCAGGCTGCCTGCAGAAATCTACAGGAGGGAGCGGAGACAAGACCAGTCCCCCTGCACAAGAAGAGAGGGCTTTATTAGGGATGAGCTCCAGCGTGTTTGCACAGTCCACGTGCAGAGCCCGCCAGGAAGTCTGCACGGTGCTGCACTGCCCGATCTCTGCAGCCGAGCATCGGGACAATGTCTCCCTGCCTGTGATTAGCATTGCGCCGTGCAGACTTCCTGGCGGGCTCTGCACGTGGACTGTGCGAACACGCCGGAGCTCATCCCTAATCTTTATTATAGGAAGCTCACACTGGATTACTGCACAGATCTGGAAGAAATACACAAAGTTGCATGGAAGAATAAGGAGAATGAGTGACAAAAGTGACTTCTCCTCCCTCTAGATCAGGGGTGTCAAACTTAATTTAATCTTGGGCCGCATCAGCATTATGATTGCTCTCAAAAGGGCCGGTTGTATTTGTAAGATTAGATGTCCAGCGCATCCCCTTCCCATATATTGTAAAAGAAAAGATGCGCCAATCTAAGTGCAGTAAGCCACAATTTTAATAAATAATTTGTAGAAAACAATAAATTGGCTACTCACAAAAGAGATAATAGCAAGGGCAATGAAAAAGATGCGGGTCCGGAGTCACTGTATATCGTCAGCCGTTCGAATCCACGTCCTGCGCAGCAACATGCTGGAGATGTATCAAAAGGGGACTTGGAAGCCGGAAGAGCGGATTCGATGCGGCGTGCGTTCCAGCATGGAACGCAGCGTGCTGTCGTCTCACTGGAAGTGACGCGGGAACCCGGACCAGCCAATCGGATAACGCATTTCACAGCGTCCGCTGTTTCGTCATTTCCATCTCCATATATTCGATGTCAAGGGCCACCCACCATCAGAAGTTGAGTCCCCCACTCTCCCTAATATCACAGTGCACCCCCTTTCCTTATGCTGCTGGGGAGAAGCTGGATGCATTGCTTGAAAGTAAGGGTCTGGAGGAGGGCTGGAGCTTTCCTGCACCTGCAGAGAGGTGAGAGGGCCACATGAAATGGTTTGGAGGGCCGGATTCGCCCCGCGGGCCTTGTGTTCGACACCTGTGCTCTATATGGTTCGGTTGAAGGTTTCAATCAGAGATTCAGTGCCTCCAAAGAGACCGCTGCTGCCGTGTTCTCAATTTTTATTATGTAAAATCACCTGTTTAAAAACATATAAACCTTAAGGTAAAATAAAATTTGAAGTAAAATAGTTTTTATGGCAGCGCTTTTATGTGCAAGCAGCTGTGAGAGCTATGCACTCCTCAAAGTAATCATTTTAATGGTGTTGAGGAGGACTTGCTGTTTTCTTTTTTTTTTTTTTTTTCAAAGTGAAAATAAAATCTCTTGGCATCGTACACACAACCTGCTCTGTCTGTATTCTGAATGAAGACATCGCAAGACAGACAGATTTGTTGTAATAGTTGTTTTTTTTTTTTTTTTTTTAACATGCCACTGGTGCAAATCAATTTATGAGTGCATTTTATCTTATTGATTTTATCACACAGCTACTCTTGGCTTAATTATGTCTCTGTTCTTCTGATAAAGCAGTTTTCTTATCTCACTAACTTAAAAGACTATTATTATTGATGATTAAAAGGAAAGATTGGGTTGACCTATTGAGATTTTTTTTTTTCTTGGCTAATTAATTTGATAATGTTTTTTTTTTTTCTCGCCTTGTCAATGCAGAAACATGCGTTGCATCGCAATGTCAAACTCCCCCTACGCCTTCCTTGTTTACTAGAAAACATTTCTCGAAGAAGCGCAGTGATTTGTGTCTTTAACCTTCAATATTTAGTAAATTTATATACAAGTCATTAAAAAAAAAAAAAAAAATTGTTTTTATAAAATGTTGTATATTTATTTGCATGAATTAGCAAGGCAGACATTTAACCACTTAAGACCCGGACCTTTAGGCAGCTAAAGGACCCGGCCAGGTTTTGCGATTCGGCACTGCGTCGCTTTAACAGACAATTGCGCGGTCGTGCGACGTGGCTCCCAAACAAAATTGGCGTCCTTTTTTTCCCCCACAAATAGAGCTTTCTTTTGATGGTATTTGATCACCTCTGCGGTTTTTATTTTTTGCACTAGAAACAAAACTAGAGCGACAATTTTGAGAATTCAATATTTTTTTACTTTTTGCTAATAAATATCCCCCAAAAATATATAAAAACATTTTTTTTTTCCTCAGTTTAGGCCGATACATATTCTTTTACCTATTTTTGGTAAAAAAAATAGCAATACGCGTTTATCGGTTGGTTTGCGCAAAATTTATAGCGTTTACAAAATAGGGGATCATTTTATTGCATTTTTATAAAAGGGATCACACGATCGATGATGCCGCCACAGTGAAGAATAGGGAAGGTGTGTTTACCTTCAGCTCTGGGGACCGATCGCGTTACTCCAGCGGGGATCGGGTCCGCGAGTCCCGCGGTCCCGGAGCTTCGGACCGGGTCACGGGCGCGCACCCTCGACCCACGGCTGGGTACTAGCACAGGACGTACCTGTACGTGCATGTGCCCATCCAGTGGTTAAAGTGCATTTTTTTTTCTTTCCCTCTTTTTTTAGAGGTACTTTTTAGAGGGTAATATGATGCCCCTCTATCTTCTGGTGGCGGGATTCCTCGTCCCAGACACCGGCGCTGGTGGCGGGATTCCTCGTCCCAGACACCGGCGCTGGTGGCGGGATTCCTCGTCCCAGACACCGGCGCTGGTGGCGGGATTCCTCGTCCCAGACACCGGCGCTGGTGGCGGGATTCCTCGTCCCAGACACCGGCGCTGGTGGCGGGATTCCTCGTCCCAGACACCGGCGCTGGTGGCGGGATTCCTCGTCCCAGACACCGGCGCTGGTGGCGGGATTCCTCGTCCCAGACACCGGCGCTGGTGGCGGGATTCCTCGTCCCAGACACCGGCGCTGGTGGCGGGATTCCTCGTCCCAGACACCGGCGCTGGTGGCGGGATTCCTCGTCCCAGACACCGGCGCTGGTGGCGGGATTCCTCGTCCCAGACACCGGCGCTGGTGGCGGGATTCCTCGTCCCAGACAACGGCGCTGGTGGCGGGATTCCTCGTCCCAGACACCGGCGCTGGTGGCGGGATTCCTCGTCCCAGACACCGGCGCTGGTGGCGGGATTCCTCGTCCCAGACACCGGCGCTGGTGGCGGGATTCCTCGTCCCAGACACCGGCGCTGGTGGCGGGATTCCTCGTCCCAGACAACAGGACGTTTTCTACTCTCACTGGCCCTTGTCCGCCGGCCAAAGTCTGAAGGACAGTAAACCAGCCCTTTGTTTAGAAAGTTTGGGGGCCCTTGGTCTAGTGGATGCTATTAACTGTAGCAGCTGTACATTATTACTGTGCATACCAAAGGCTGCTGATCCTTCTTAACACTGCTGTATATTACACCATACAAGATGGCTTCTCTCATCTTCCATCTCAATATAGATCAGACCAAAGCAGCGTTACTCCTCTTCCTTTGTCTTTAGAAGAAGATTAATTGATCGGTCTCTCTTTAGAACGAGCGTGACGTGCGTTTCTCTGCTCATTGAGAAAGTTTGATTTGTGAAGTGTTAGAACATTCCATATAAATGCCTTGTCACACTTGTCCTAATAAAGTAACGTCCCCCTCTCTCTCTCTCTCTCCAACGCGTCCTGAAGATGACGGCTGAGCGCTGGAATCCGCTGACAACTGACGGCCTCCTAAGGGAGTCAACAGAGCTTTGTTATCCTCAGACAGGAATGGAAAGCACTTCTTATGCCTCCTGCCTGGCGAGTCCCCGCAGCTTCTTTAATAGCCGTGTTATATTAAAGATGTTATTCAAAATCACATTTAATCAGGAGCAATAAGCAGAGACTGGTATGAATGCAAAAAGCGTGGTTATTAATCGCCCGCAACGTGCGCGTTAACTTGGCAGAATCAATATTATGGGAATCGCTGAGATGCTTCTAGATATTATTGCGCAAATCTGTTTTATGAAAGAAAAACAAATATATATATATATATATATTTATTTACTATACTCCCACTTTTGCAGATATAAAAATAGTAAAACAACTTAAGTTGCGGCACGTTATTGCAGTTGTCTGTTTAGGATAATGTGTTGGCTAATTAGCTTTCTCTGTGCTTAAAATAATACATAGCGCTCTATGTCAGATATTCCATTTATTGTGTTATAGAACAACAGAGGCGGGTAATAGTAGGAATTGTTTGAAAGGAATCTGTTGTAATTTTGGGAAACCTTAACCACTTCAGCCTTGGACCATATTGCTGGTCAAAGACCAGAGCACTTTTTGCGATTCGGCACTGCGTCGCTTTAACTGAGAATTGCGCAGTCATGCGTCGTGGCTCCCAAACAAAAGTGGCGTCCTTTTTTCCCCACAAATAGAGCTTTCTTTTGGTGGTATTTGATCACCTCTGCGGTTTTTAGTTTTCTGCTATAAACAAAAGTACAGTGACAATTTTGAAAAAAAATTATATTTTTTACTTTTTACCATAATAAATATCCCCCAAAAATATATAAAAAAAAACATTTTTTTTTCCTCAGTTTAGGCTGATACGTATTCTTCTACATATTTTTCGTAAAAAAAAAATCGCAATAAGCGTTTGGTTTGCGCAAAAGTTATAGTGTTTACAAAATAGGGGATAGCTTTATGCAATTTTTATTAAAATATTTTTTTACTAATAATGGCGGCGATCAGCGTTTTTTTTTTGGTACTGCGACATTATGGCGGACACTTTTGACAGGGAAGGGGTCGAGTATGTTCCCTGGGTGTGTTCTAACTGTAGGGGGGGTGAGTGCACTCACTAGGGGAAATGACTGACCGCTGTTCATACATTGTCAGGCATTTCTCCCCTGACAGGACCGGGAGCTGTGTGCCCGCCGGGCACGCGTGCGGGAGTCAGGGGCGAGCTGGGTGCGCGCCACCTATTGGCTGCTCGGCGAGATGACATATAGCTACGTGATCTCGCACAGCAGAGCCGACCTGCTGCCATATAACTGCGGCGGCTGGTTGGCAAGCAGTTAAAGTGGTTGTAAAGCCTTACAGACCACTTTCACCTACAGGTAAGCCTAGATTAAGGCTTATCTGTAGGTGCTTGAAATGGCTCCTAAACCTGCACGGTTTAGGAGTTATTTACAATTTCCTCGTATGGCAAATTACGAGGTAATCGTACATCGCCGGTGTCTTTAGTGCATGTGCACTCTAGAAAGGGCACGCCGTGCTCTTTCTAGATGGGATCATGCCTTGACTGGCAGCTCCCGTATGCATGCATGGGAGTGACGTCACGCGACTCCGGCCAGTCACCAGGAAGAGGGGTGAAGAAAGGACGCTTCCCGCCAGTGGGGAAATCAGGGACATCGCAGGCTTTGGTTTCAGGTGAGTGACACATAATGGGCTACTATGCAATGCATAGTAGCCCACTATGCTTTACCTTTTGAGGGAAACAAAGAGAAAGTAAGACTCATCAGGGTTTACTTCCTCTTTAAGGCCCCTTTCACACTGCCGTGACTTGAAAGTTGCGCGATTTCAGTGAATGCCTGTGTAAACTTGAGGTCTATGGACCTCAACTTGCATCAAAGTCGGACCTACAGTACAGGGAATACTTTGAAGTCGATATGACTTGACTTGAAGTCGCACAAATATGAAAGGTACTCACTGGAAATCATGGAGTACAACTTGTAATGCAACTTTGCAGTCCCAAGTCGCAGGACAAGATGGCTGCAGCATCAATCTGATGCAGCAGGCGTCCCCCCTCAAGCTCTACACCGAGGATTGAGCGATCAAAGAACGCTGATCACTGAGTTCTCGGTTTTCAGTGAGCAGAGAGCTGGTGACTGTCAATCTCCCAACCTCTGTTCTGCTCCTCCAGCACTCATTGGAGCACCAGGCTGTGGAGGGGGCAGAAGCTGGGTTAGGCTCTCAGCCGATCAGACATTTAGGTGGATCTCGACATTGTCAGGATCCTTGTAGAGCCTGTACCAGCTTTGTGACATCAGCTGACAACAGACTTTTGCACGCTGTCCGCTGAATCCCAAACATAGGAGTGCAAAACTAAGTGCACTCCTGTGACCCCCAGGAGAAGTATAGCCAAAAAAACTTTGATTACACATCTCCTTCATTCCTCCCTGGCGGTATTATTGTGTCAGATTTTTGCTTCTCAAAAGCGGTACAATTGTTTTGCATAGAAATTTGGTGTTTTATATTGTAGGCCTGTAATCCTTAGGAATAACTCCCGTAAATCTGTCCAAACAATAGTCTAGAAGACATCCCGAGTATGATAAAATTTGAAACATGGAATCATAAATTATAATATAATAAAAAATTATCAAAAATAATAATGTATTCTATAATGTAATCAAATACACTGAAATGTGCTCAGTTGCAGAATTGTCGCTGTTGTCCCTTTGTGTCTGACGAGTTTCCCCACAAATCACTATCGCTCAATTCTGCAAAAGTTTTCATTTATTATGGCTGTTTTCTAGCTGGTGAAACAACACTTTTGAAGTAAAGGGGCACTTTTTAGTTGCCATGGACAATCTCTAGTTTTCAGGCATAAAGAACGGTATATATAATATAAAAGTGCATGCAGGGCACTGGGCAAAACACTAGGGACAAAAGGGAGGTGAAATGATTTGATACAGTAATGTACTGTATGGCCCCATACACACGAGCGGACAGATTTGTTCAAATCTGTCCGTCCGACAGATTTGAACAAATCTGTCTGCTGGGATTTTGGTTTGCTCGCGTGTACACACGAGCAAACCAAAATCCCTGCCAGCAGAGAGCGCGCTGACGTGTCGGTGACGTTGACGCCGCCACGTCACCGCACCAGCAAGTAAAACACTTCCGCGCATGCGCCGAATCCATTCGGCGGCGGTGCGGCGGCGGAGCGGGACGACATGTCTGCTGGTAAGTGTACTAACCAGCAGACATGTCGGGCGGACAGATTCCCACCGGATAGATTTCAAAGCATGCTTTGAAATCTGTCGGGTGGACAAATCTGTCCGCTAGCCCATACACACGATCGGAGATGTCTGCTGAAACGGTCCATCGGACCGTTTTCAGCGGACAAATTCGATCGTGTGTACGAGGCCTGAGTGTTATGTTTTTTGCACTTTTTGAGTTTGCCGTAGGGCTCCGCTCCCCCACGCGTCGCGATGCTTGCTGGAAACGGAGCCCGGCACACAGTACATCGGGTGGAGGACACAGCTGGGAGACATCGCAGGATCCCGGGGACGAGGTAAGTAACTTTGCCTGAATCCTGCAATGCGATCCCGAGTCTGGCTCAGGGTTACCACTTTGGTAATGAAAATTCTCCCCGAGCCACACTCAGTAAAACCGCTAGGAAGGTTTAGGTAGATTTAAACCCAATGACTAAAATTCATGACCAGGCCACTTTTTGCAAAACGACACTGCATTACTTTAATGGCCAGTTGCGCGATCATGCAACACTGTACACAAATAACATTTTGTAATTTTTTTTCCCATAAATAGATTTCTTTTGGTGGTATTTGGTCACCTCTGCGTTTTTTAATTTTTTGAACAAAAAAAGACAGACAATTTAGGAAAAAATTGATTTTTTACTTTCTGCTCTAAAATATATATAAAAAAATGAAAATAATCTAATTTCATAAATTTAGGCCAATATGTATTCTGCTACATATTTTTGGTAAAAAAAATCCCAATAAGTGTATATTGGTTTACGCGAGCATAAACTATAGAATATGTAATGGATTTTTTAATAATGTAATGGATAGATAGATATATATATATATATGTAATGGAGGTGATCAGTGATTTATAGGGGGCTGCGATATTGCAGCGGTCAATCAGACACTAACTGACACTTTGAAGTAACTAGTGACACTAATACAGTAATCAATGTTAAAAATCTACACTGTCACTGTACTAATGACACTGGCTGGGAAGGGTTTAAACATCTGGGGCAGGGGTGTCAAACTGGTGGTCCTTCTGCTGTTGCAGAACTACAAGTCCCATCATGCCTCTGCCTGTGGGAGTCGTAATTGTAACTGTCAGCCTTGCAAAGCCTCATAGGATTTGTAGTTCCACAACAGCTGGAGGGCTGCCAGTTTGACCCCTGGGATCTAGGGCGATCAAAGGGTTAACTGTGTGCCTAACCAGTTTGTGTTTACTATGTTTGCTGCTTTTACTAGGGGAGGAGATGCATTTAAAACCCTGCTTTGCAGGAACACAGAATCGATAGCTTTCCCCTTGTCAGAACGGAACTCGGCCTTGCTTACATAAGCAGAGTGCTTTGTGCACTGGTTCGCAGAAACAGGAAGGGGCCATGCCCAAACTGTTCCCAGAAATGTATGAGCATGAAATTGTCCAAAATATCTTGGTATGCTGACGCCTTAAGAGTTCTCTTCACTGGAACTAAAGGGCCAAGCCTATTCCCTGAAAAACAACCCCACACTATAATCCCCCCCCCCCTCCACCAAATGATTTGGATCAGTGCACAAAGCAAGGTCCATAAAGACATGGACGAGTGAGTTTGGGGTGTAGGAACTTGACTGGGTTGCACAGAGTCCTGACTTCAACCCGATAGAACACCTTCGGGATGAATTATAGCAGAGACTGTCAGCCAGGCCTTCTCGTCCAAATCTGTGCCTGACCTCACAAATGCACTTCTGGAAGAATGGTCAAACATTCCCATAGACACTCCTAGACACACTCCTAAACCTTGTAGATGGCGTTCGCAGAAGAGTTGAAGCTGTTATAGCTGCAAAGGGTGGGCCAACTCAATATTGAACACTATGGACTAAGACTGGGATGCCAATATTATTATTATTTATGATTTAAAGTTCATGTAAAGGCAGGGGTCCCAATACTTTTGGTAATATAGTGTATGCCTCAATGTTTAAGACAGGGGTCTCCAAACTGCGGCCCGAGGGCCAGATGTGGCCCTTTGCTAACCTTTATCCGGCCCTTGGGGCTTTATTCCTCCCACTGATATGAGCACTATTCTTCCCACTGACGCCAACAAAGAGGCACAATTTCTTTCACTGATACCAATGATGGGATACAATTACTCCTACTAATAGTGGCACTACTTCTTATCCTACTGACTGCAAACTCTGAGGCCATATTTACTCTAACCATTACTGGGCCGGGACATTTTTTACCCCCACTGGCCACAATACGGCCCTCCTAAAGTCTGAAGGACAATAAACTGGCCCTTTGTTTGAAAAGTTCAGAGAACCCTGGTTTAAGAGATGAGAAGATTGAAATGTGTTCTGTCTGTCCAGTACATTAAGAGCTCACTGGATTTCTGGTGGATCAACAAGTAATTTTTCTTCACCTCCAGTATAATAAAAAAAATATATACTAAATTCTCTTTAACATAAGTAAACTTCCACTTTGGTTTAAATCAGTTTTTGGGTTTATTCTTGTTATTTTTTTACTTAACTGTGCTGCCCAGATGTTAGTGACGTCAGTTGTGCAGTCCTTTCCCATCTGCCTTCATATTGGTGTATGTATGACATGCTTTGAGGGCATGAATCATTAGGCTAATTAGAGTCCGGGTTGCTGGCAGAGATTGTACAGCGTCCTCTTTGTTGGATTCGGTGTGTGTAGCTTTCTCTATCTACTCTTTCTTCATCGATCTGCTTTGTCTCTTTCCCTTTCACCTACTAATTAAGGATACATTCAATTAATGCACTGTAGATATATTGGCCATTTACCGCATGGGAGAGATGGAAGATTCCTGTAATATTATCAGACATTAGCAGCTGGCTTGGAATAGTGATCAGACTGGACTCTGGAGTAACATTTTGTTTTGGTGGTTTTCTTTTGCACTTACTAAAATTTCTGTGTAAGATGGCTGTACGGCCGCTGATAAAAAGAAGCAACGTGACAAGAGTTGTGTTGTGTTTCTACAATCGGATCTTGTAGACATCAAAGAGTTCCTCGCTGTGGAATCTGTACTCCGAATAGACTAGCATTAGACTAGTCAACTGTATAGTCTGTGGTCTCCCTGCAGCTGATCTTTTTCCCATTACTGACTGTGACAGACTCACCCGGGACAGAGGCTTTTGGAGGGGACTGAATGCTAGCCTCTTGCCTTGCAATCATGGGCCCTGGCATTTGGGGGAACGGTGCTCTTTGTGAGCTGTATACCTGGGGACCCTGTGTATGCCAGGTTAGAGTGACTGATTCATACTGTTGGGACATACAGTGTAAGGAGATGCTAATGCCATCCCCTCCAGCCATCTGTTTTCTGTGCTAATTGACCCTGCTATTGTTTGAAGATGTCTTGTGTTTACACTTATGATAATGTGTATTGTATAGTAGGTAATCGAGGAGACGTGACGTCTACCCTGAAAGGTCATATCTATGAGTCGCCTAGACTGGGTAAATGATTAGTTAATTAGCTCATGTTAATTTATGTTCTGGTTACCTCCTCTTTAAATTGTTTATAAGGTTGTATTCTTGGTTCTATTAAACATTCTATGTTCAGCAGACAAACAAGTATCTCGTTGTGTGCTTGAGAGCAGCTGGAATATCTGATATCTATATCCAGACTGATAGGAAGCAATGTATGACGGAAGCACTCAAGCGGAGTGTGGGAAGTTCCATTACACTGACATTGTTCTGCATTCTGTCTGTATAGAGACGGCCATCTTGGCAGAGGAGCACGGCTTTGCTTTCTCATGTCAGAGTTGTTCATCTAATGACTGGTGGGATAATGGTCAAGAAACAGTAGGATGGATGAAGGAAGCACAGAATGAATGAAGCAGATGCGGGTAGATTCTTTTACTACAGGTTCTCGGGTACAGCTTCCTCTTCAGCAAGGAGGACAGTGAGCAGCACAGTAGTGACATTACTTAAGCTCTAACCAAATGAATGAAGACAAGCAGTCAGAGGCTTCTTTAAACTTCTTTAGGCCCCTTTCACACTAATGCGACTTCACCGCGATTTTGCGGTCACGCAATTGCCGCGATTTCAGAAAAATGCCTGTGTAAGTGGCATCAAAATCGAGCAAAAGTAGTGCAGGAAATCATGGGAACTACTTGTAATGCTACTTTGCAGTCCCAAATTGTGGGACAAGTTGTACAAGTGTGAAGCGGGCCTTAGATAAGCTCACACTGCAGATACTCAGTTATCAGCCAGCCTAGTCCAGGGGTAGGCATTTTCAGCCCTCCAGCTGTGGTGAAACTACAAGTCCCAGGAGACATTGCAAGACCCGGACAATCACAGGCATGACTCCTGAGATTTGTAGTTTCACCACAGTTGGAGTGCTGAGGTTGCCTTTAACCCTTGGCCTAAGCAATAGTGAACTCAAAGAGATTTAACCATTTTTCTAGAGGTTTTTCTAGTGGGTATAATTTGGTCACAATGAACATTTCTGTATGTTTCCTATAAGATAGGATATAAACTTTTTTTTAGGTCATTTTATCACCACTGGGTTTTTTTATTTTTTGCCAATAAACTCCAAGAGATGGTTAGAGACTGAGGACATGATACAACAGATGTTTGGAGACTGAGGACATGATACAAGAGATGGTTAGAGACTGGGGACATGATACAAGAGATGGTTAGAGACTGAGGACATGATACAAGAGATGGTTAGAGACTGGGGACATGGTACAAGAGATGGTTAGAGACTGGGGACATGATACAAGAGATGGTTAGAGACTGGGGACATGATACAAGAGATGGTTAGAGACTGGGCACATGATACAAGAGATGGTTAGAGACTGGGGACATGATACAAGAGATGGTTAGAGATTGGGGACATGATACAAGAGATGGTTAGAGACTGGGGACATGATACAAGAGATGGTTAGAGACTGGGGACATGATACAAGAGATGGTTAGAGACTGGGGACATGATACAAGAGATGGTTAGAGACTGGGGACATGGTACAAGAGATGGTTAGAGACTGGGGACATGATACAAGAGATGATTAGAGATTGGGGACATGATACAAGAGATGATTAGACATTGGGGACATGATACAAGAGATGGTTAGAGACTGAGGACATGATACAAGAGATGGTTAGAGAATGCAGACTGCATTTTTCTTGAGCTTTTCTTGCACTAAAGCTGCCAATAATGTCCAACAATAAATTCTTATTAATTTAAATTGATGATAGTAATTAAAAAGTCAAATATAATACAGAGAAAATGTAAGTTTGTGGATAAAATGCCAGTAGGTCAAAGCACCTCACCCCAATACATAGAGACGATAAGGGGGGGGGGGGGAGAAATGGGTACCAAAAGAACCCTGGGGCTATTTGTGGTGCAGATAGAGATAATAAAATCCCAGAGAGAATAATATATAGAAAAATAGAAAACACTTTATTGAAAACAATTATATGAACTTGTATGTTATTAAGTTCATATAATTGTTTTCAATAAAGTGTTTTCTATTTTTCTATATATTATTCTCTCTGGGATTTTATTATCTCTATCTGCACCACAAATAGCCCCAGGGTTCTTTTGGTACCCATTTCTCTCCCCCCCCCTTTATTGTCTCAAATATAATACATATATATATTTTTAAAACTGTCATTTTCGGTATCGGTTTTCGGCCTAGTGCATCCTTCATTTTCTGTTTTGGCACCAAAATTTCCATTCAGTGCACCCCTACTCAAAACTCTAAGGCCTCGTACACACGAGGGGATATGTCCGCTGAAAACGGTCCGATGGACCGTTTTTAGCAGACATCTCCGCTCGTGTGTATGGGCTAGCGGACAGATTTCTCCACCCGACAGATTTCAAAGCAAGCTTTGAAATCTATCCGGTGGGAATCTGTCCGCCCGACATGTCTGCTGGTTAGTACACTTACCAGCAGACATGTCGGCCCCCACCGCCGCCGCGCCGCTGCCGAATGGATTCGGCGCATGCGCGGAAGTGTTTTACTTCCTGGTGCGGTGACGCGGCGGCGTCAACGTCACCGCCGCGTCACCGCGCCGTCCGGCGGCGGGGAATTTGATCCGATGGTGTGTACACGCCATCGGATCAAACTCCCGATCGGACATATCCGATGGAAATGGTCCGCGGACCGTTTTTATCGGATATATCCGATCGTGTGTACGCCGCCTAAGAGGCAGCACTTCAAATAAGTGAACAATCACCGTTTGACATAAAAACTATAAAATAATCACATAGATTGGAAAGCGGAAGTCCGACAGTCACAGTCTCTCATGTATAAAACACTTGGAGTCTCTAGAGATCAAAAATACATTCAACTCCAATGGATGAAGGAAAGCTTTCACCAACACCTTCACGAGTGGATACCGCTCCCTCTAGAGTAAACACTTACCAGATCTCGCTAAGTGTAAAGCCTTAAACTCGGGAAGCGTGCATGGCAGACCCTTAATAACAAGATCTGGTAAGTGTTTACTCTTGAGGGATGTAATAATAGCTGGTCGGTCACCCAGTACATTTATTGTTCAAATAAGCTGTAACTAAGATATGTACCATTCCATTTTCAGTGTTTTTGCTGAAACTCTTTCTGAAGAAGCCTCCTGCGAAACGCAAACTGTGTCAAAATTACAGGAACTCACTGTACTTCGCCATAGGGGAGCCACCAAGAACCTGTATTGAAGGAGTACTAGATGGTTTTGGTTATGTTTTATGTGCGGTTTTTGATATGTATGCATGTGCAATTTTTATCAGAAAAAGGTAGAAGCTTATTATATTTTGAATACATCGACAGCATTTTTTCTGTACTTGAAGCGTGTTTAGATCTTATGGGGATCAAGTGCTAAAAGCATTTGTTCAGCAAGAGGTCTGATTGCACTGCCTGACATACAAATACATTTCAGAAGGAGCAGTTACTAGTCTGCATAGGGTCTACAAATCTGACAAAGCCGGGTTGCAAAAGAGCACAAATCACAACCAAAGTACTTTTAGGTAAAAATTACAACAATAGCTCAACAACACAATCATCTCCCTTTAAAAATCAGTAGTGTAAGTACTGCAGCACGGCCATCACAGACTATATTGAGTAGCTGGCTCGTCGGCTGTTTTGTCCAAGCTGTCTGCCTTCCCCCTGTGTGCGCATTTAGCCTTCTGCAAGCCTGCTGATAAGATTTCCAATCGTCTAATGAAATTGAATGGCTTTTCCGTGCTCTGTAAATAAAATTAGATTGCACTCCCTCTTGTCTTAGTCATTATCTTGTTTATCTCATTTACATTGTACAATCGGGATCAACTGTATCGATCAACTCCTAACTAATTTTCCATAGGAAAAAGCAACGTACTATTGACCTGGTGACAATGCGTTCCGGTTTTGGAGTATAGGAGCATTCAATGTTTATCTTTTAAAGTGAACCTGACAGCTGCTTTATAGTGCCTTGAAAAAGTATTCATACCCCTTAAAATGTTCCACATTATGTCATGTTACAACCAAAAACATAAATGTATTTTATTGGGATTTTATGTGATAGACCAACACAAAGTGGCACATAATTGTGAAGTGGAAGGAAAATGATAAATGCTTTTAATTCTTTATTTTTTTATTTAATTTTTTTACAAATATTTGAAAAATCTGGTGTGCATTTGTATTCAACCTCCTTTCTCTGCAATTACAGCTGCAAGTCTTTTTGGAGATGTCTCTACCAGCATCTAGAGAGTGATATTTTGCCCATTCTTCTGTGCAAAAAAGCTTGAGCTCTGTCAGATTGGACGGAGAGCGTCTGTGAACAGCAATTTTCAAGTCTTGCCACAGATTCTCGATTGGATTTAGGTCTGGACTGTGACTGGGCTATTCTAACACATGAATATGCTTTGATCTAAACCAGGAGTCTCCAAACTATGGCCCTCCAAGTGTTCAGGAACTACAATTCCCATCATGCCTAGTCATGTCTATGAATGTCAGAGTTTCTTTCTCGTACATCACGGGACACAGAGCGGCATATTCATTACTATGTGGGTTATATGGAGTACCTTCAGGTGTGGACACTGGCAATCTCAAACAGGAAGTCCCCTCCCTATATAACCCCCTCCCCTAGAGGGAGTCCCTCAGTTTTTTCGCCAGTGTCTTAGGTGTTGGTCACGGAATAGCTTTGCTCCACATCCTTGGGATTAAGGGCGGGCTAACCGGATCTGTCCAAGGAGCCTCAGTGCCAAAGTGGACAGTACCCGGGCCCCAAGCCGTGGGGTTTTGCCTATAATGCTCCTCTTTGGAGGGCTGGACCCTGGGCCCAGGACTTGGAGTTTGTAAAAACCATAAGTTCCTGTTTGCCAGGGTGCTATATAGGTCCAGGACAGTGGGTACCTTCATAGGACCCCAGGGCCTGAAGGTCTACTACGCTACCCACGGAGAAGATTGGATCAGTTTGCTGGACAAACATCCTGCAGCATGGAGCAGGTAAGGGGGAGCCTGCGGGACTTGGTTCGACAGCAGGCTCTCCGGGGTAACCTAAAAGGGGGGATAGCCTAAGTATGCTCTGCATGGGCAACCTTGTTCACTATGTCTAAAGAGAGACAGGATGACACCTTTTCTCCCCCATCACTAGGTCCCCCTGTCTAAATATGTGTGCTAGCTAAACCTGCTGTTTCTTTCTAGGGCTAGTAAGGATCCCTAGGGGCCTTTGGAGAGTCCTACCTGGCCGGGGGTTTGAATCTGCCGCCTGTTTCTGCGTTCCTGGATCTCCAGCAGCGCGGCTCCTCCATGTTCCTCCTGTTTCCGGCATACGCGCGCGCGCGCACGTCTTATTGACCTTTTTCGCGCCGTTCAGACAGGAGGGCGGGGGGGGCGTGCCTGCGGCGTCATACAGGGGCGCGCCTTTGTGCTGTTATAGACAGCAGGCATTGTCAGTGCTCAGTCTGAGGCTGATTTTCAGAGGAGAGGACGCAGAGCGGCAGAACAGTGACTCCCGGTGGCGGAAGAGGGGTAGTACATGTGGACTTTGTTCCAATACCTTTTTGTTAAGCCAAGAAATCCCCCTTTTTTGCAGCAGGTTTGGAGGCTGGCAAACTTAGTTTGGGGTCACGGTATGTTGTCAAAAGAAAATATATAATATATTTAAAAAAAAAAAAAAAAGAACATACGGGATCCCATCAGTTTTTGGGCATTAGTGATCTATTGTCCCCTAAACTCTGATTTTTGTACTCCTGCCCACTACAGTCTGTTGTGTGGGCGGAGTCCCTCGATTTTGTATTATGGCTTCCAAGGGTTCGGGGTCAAAGGGTACAAAAAAGACCAAAAAACAAAAGGGTTCCCTTTCTGATTCTGATATGCCGATACTTTCCCCGCAACTTATTAACATAAGAAGCGCCTTGGATGAGCCATTAGGGGGATCTGGTGCGGAGGCTGGCCCAGATCAGCCCAGCCCTGTGTTTATCACAGAGGAGATGCTAGCCGTATCCCTAGGGGGGCTAGAAGAGAGAATAGCAGCATTGATCGCTAGAGCTATTCCTGGTAAGAAACGGGTTAGATCCCCATCACCAGGAGGTGTATCCTCAGATGCTGAGATTCTCTCTCCAGAGGAATTGGAATCACAGGAGGATCAACTAGACCTGAACCAAGAGGGTTCAGGGATTGAGGGGTCTGCCTCGGAGGAACCATTTTCAGACTCCCAGACAGAAAGACTGTGGGTACAGTCTTTGACGGACATGGTCCGCTCGGCATTTAGTTTACCATTGCCAGAGCCTCAGGTTCCTCCGGTATCCTCTCTGGGCTCTTTGAAAGCTCCGTTAAACAACGCAGTTTTTCCGGTCCATCCTCTCTTGGAGGAATTGATCTTTCGGGATTGGGTACGGCCGGACAGGATTTTTCTGCCACCGAAAAGATTTGCGGTCATTTACCCCATGGAGGAAAAGTTCTCCAAGAGGTGGAGGCTCCCAGTAGTGGATGCAGCCATCTCATGTGTGAATAAATCACTAACTTGCCCGGTGGAAAACATACATATGTTTAAAGATCCGGTTGATAAAAGATTAGAGACACTTTTAAAAGCATCCTTTGCTACGGCAGGAGCAGTGGTGCAGCCAGCGGTGGCTGCAATTGGAGTTTGTCAGGCATTAAAAGACCAGACAAAGGAAATGTTAAGGGACATGCCTACCCAACAAGCAGAAGAGTTTTCTGACATTCCCAGAGCTCTGTGTTTTGCGGTAGATGCTATAAAAGATTCCATCCAGCAGGCCTCTCGTTTATCACTATGTTTGGTGCACATGAGAAGGCTCTTATGGTTGAAGAACTGGGCGGCGGAGCCCCCATGCAAAAAGCTTCTGGCAGGGTTTCCCTTCCATGGAGGACGACTCTTCGGAGAGGATCTGGATAAATATATTCAGACTATTTCAAATGGCAAGAGTACCCTTTTACCGGTCAAAAAGACATTCCGGGCTCCTACATTTAAAAGGCAGCTCTTTCCTGTCTCGGGGCCCTCAAATTCCAGGCAGTATCGACGGCCGCCTGCACGATCCAACGTTAACAGTAGATCGCAGGGACAGACCCCTGGGGGTAAGAGGCCGTGGTATCGCAAGCCGTCAAAGACAGCCCCTAAGTCTGCCTTATGAAGGGGCGCCCCCACTCTTGCGGGTGGGGGGAAGGCTTTGTTTCTTCTCAGAAGTTTGGGAAGCCAAGATCCCCGACAAATGGGTCCGGGCATCTGTAACCACAGGTTACAGACTGGAGTTTCTAAGGTATCCTCCGCCTCATTTTCAAGAATCAAGGCTACCAAGGGATCCAGCGAGGAAGGCCTCAATGCTGGCAGCTTTGGATCACCTGCTTGGCCAGGACGTAATTATAGAAGTGCCAGCCCAAGAGCAAGGCCTAGGTTTCTATTCCAATCTCTTTGTCATACCAAAGCCCAACGGCGATGTCAGGCCAATCTTGGACCTAAAGAGGTTAAACGGTTACCTAAGGGTTCGTTCCTTCCGGATGGAATCCATCCGGTCAGCAGCCGCCGCGCTTCAGAAGGACGATTTTCTGGCCTCCATAGACATAAAGGATGCTTACCTTCATGTACCAATCTTTCAGTCGCATCAAAGGTTTTTACGCTTCGCGGTGGGGCAGCGACACTTCCAATTCAGGGCGCTCCCCTTCGGGCTGGCCACGGCCCCCCGGGTATTCACGAAGATCCTAGCCCCAATTCTGGCCAATTTAAGGATCCAAGGGGTCACAGTCCTAGCATACTTGGACGACCTTTTAATCATAGATCACTCACGGCCGGGTCTGCAAAAGGCAGTAAACCTCACGGTTCGGTACCTCGAAGAATTCGGCTGGGTCCTGAACCGGGGAAAGTCAGCGTTCCAGCCTACAAAGCAGTTGGAATACCTCGGCATGAGGTTAGACACAGAACATCAAAAGGTGTTCCTGCCCCTTGTAAAGATCGAAGCTATCAAGGGGTTGGTTCAGTTGGTTCTAAACAAGAAAAAACCAACTATTCGCCTGTGTATGCGATTACTAGGCAAGCTAGTGGCCACATTCGAGGCAGTACCATACGCTCAGATCCACACTCGCGTCCTACAGGCAGCCATTCTAGCAGCCTGGGGCAAGAGGGCACATGCCTTAGAATCCCCTTTGACGCTATCATCAAGGGTCCGACAAAGCCTGGCCTGGTGGTTGAACCCTCAGAATCTTCTAAAGGGAAAATCCTTCAGCCCTGTTGTCTGGAAGGTAGTTACCACAGACGCCAGCCTGGCAGGCTGGGGGGCGGTCTTCGAGGGGTTCTCCCGCCAGGGAACTTGGGTGAAAGCAGAGAGGCAGCTCCCCATCAATATCTTGGAAATCAGAGCTGCCCGCCTAGCCCTTCTGGCTTGGACCTCCAGATTAAAGGGGTTCCCGGTGAGAATCCAGTCAGACAATGCCACGGCGGTGGCATACATAAACCACCAAGGGGGAACCAGGAGCCAGGCCGCTCAGAGGGAGGTGAACTTGATTTTTCAATGGGCAGAGGTTCATGTACCCTGCATTTCAGCGATATTCATTCCCGGAGTGGACAACCTGCAGGCAGACTTCTTAAGTCGCCAGAGTCTGTTGCCAGGGGAGTGGTCTCTGCATCCCCAGGTCTTTCAGACAATCTGCCAGAGGTGGGGAATGCCGGACATAGATATAATGGCATCCAGGTTCAACAAGAAACTAGACAGGTTCGTGTCGCGAGCGAGGGATCCTATGGCCTGCGGAACCGATGCGTTGGTTTGCCCTTGGCATCAATTCAAACTTCTATATGCATTCCCTCCACTACAGTTACTCCCGCGCCTGTTGCGCAAGATCAGAGTGGAGAACAAGCCAGTCATTCTAGTAGCTCCGGCTTGGCCCCGGAGGACTTGGTACTCACTAGTCCTGAAGATGGCAGTGGGAGACCCTTGGACTCTTCCTCTACAACCAGACCTACTCTCACAAGGCCCGATCCTCCACCCTACATTACAGCGTCTAAATTTGACGGCCTGGAGGCTGAATCCCTGATTCTCAGGGATAGAGGCCTGTCTAGGCAGGTAATTCCTACCCTGATTAGGGCTAGAAAGCCGGTCTCCAGGGTGATTTATTACAGGGTGTGGAGGAACTACGTAGGCTGGTGTGAATCCAAAAGATGGAATTCCCGTAAATATACTATTGATAGGGTGTTAAGTTTTCTCCAGCTAGGAGTGGATAAAGGCCTGGCACTAAGCACAATCAAGGGACAGATCTCAGCTCTGTCAGTGTGGTTTCAGAGGCCGCTGGCCACCCACTCGCTGGTAAAGACCTTCATACAGGGGGTCTTGCGTATTAATCCTCCTGTCAAGTCACCAATTTGTCCATGGGACTTAAATCTTGTCCTGTCCACTCTACAGAAACAGCCTTTTGAGCCGTTGGCTGAGATTCCTTTAGTCTTACTGACAAGAAAATTGGTTTTCTTGGTCGCCATAGTTTCGGCCAGGAGAGTGTCAGAATTAGCAGCCTTATCGTGTAAGGAACCATATCTCGTTCTGCATAAGGACAGGGCAGTTCTCCGGCCCCATCCTTCCTTTCTACCAAAGGTTATATCCAAATTTCACTTAAACCAGGATTTGGTACTTCCATCCTTCTTTCCAAAACCTACATCTAGAAAGGAGGGGTTGCTGCATACCTTGGATATTGTCCGGGCCATGAAGGCCTATCTTAAAGCTACAGAAAAGATCCGGAAAACAGATGTGTTATTCGTTCTACCAGATGGCCCCAAGAAGGGGCAGGCAGCTGCAAAATCCACCATCTCGAGATGGATTAGACAATTAATCATTCAAGCCTACGGGTTGAAGAGGTTGCCTCCTCCGTTGTCGGTAAAGGCCCATTCTACCAGGGCCATGGGCGCCTCTTGGGCAGCACACCATCAGATCTCTATGGCTCAGATATGCAAGGCGGCAACGTGGTCATCAGTCCACACGTTTACAAGGTTTTATCAACTAGACGTGAGAAGAAATGCGGATGCTGCCTTTGGTCAGGCAGTACTACAGGCTGCAGTTTGAAATCCTCGGGATCAGAAACACCCTTGGTTATAAAAAAAAAAAAAAAAAAAAAAAAAAATTTTTTTTCTTGACTAAGTTGGAATTATTATTATGATTTGAGTTTATCTCTAAATTGAATCCTTCTTTGGAAGATGTCTCCCTCCCCTCATTAAAGCATTGCTTTCGGACATCCCACATAGTAATGAATATGCCGCTCTGTGTCCCGTGATGTACGAGAAAGAAAAAGGGATTTTTAAATACAGCTTACCTGTAAAATCCTTTTCTTGGAGTACATCACGGGACACAGAGCTCCCACCCCTCTTTTGGGTGACCATTTTGGGAGGCATACTGCTTGCTACAAAACTGAGGGACTCCCTCTAGGGGAGGGGGTTATATAGGGAGGGGACTTCCTGTTTGAGATTGCCAGTGTCCACACCTGAAGGTACTCCATATAACCCACATAGTAATGAATATGCCGCTCTGTGTCCCGTGATGTACTCCAAGAAAAGGATTTTACAGGTAAGCTGTATTTAAAAATCCCTTTTTTACAATGCCTCATGGGAAGTGTAGTTCCACAGCAGCTAGAGGGCCGTAGTTTGGAGATCCCTGATCTAAACCATTCCATTGTTGCTCTGGCTGTATGTTTAGGGTTGTTTTCCTGCTGGAAGGTGAACCTCCGCCCCAGTCTCAAGTCTTTTGCAGACTCCAACAGTTTTCTTCTAAGATTTGTGTTTGGCTCCATCCATTTTCCTATCAACTCTGACCAGCTTCCCTGTCCCTGCTGAAGAAAAAGCATCTTCACACCATGATGCTGCCAACATGATGCTTCATGGTGGGGATGGTGTGTTCAGGGTGATTTGAAGTGTTAGTTTTCTACCACACACACTTTTGCTTTTAGGCCTAAAAGTAAAATTTTGGTCTCATCTGACCAGAGCACCTTCTTCCATATATTTGCTGTGTCCCCCACATGGCTTCTCACAAACTGCAAAAGGGACTTCTTATGGCTTTCTTGCAACAATGACTTTCTTCTTGCCACTGTTCCATGAAGGGCAGATTTGTGGAATGTACGACTAATAGTTTTCCTGTGGACAGATTCTTCCACCTAAACTGTGGATCTCTGCAGCTCCTCCAGAGTTACCATGGGCCTCTTGGCTGCTTCTCTGATGAATGCTCTCCTTGCCTGCCCTGTCAGTTTAGGTGGACGGCCATGTCTTGGTAGGTTTTGCAGTTGTGCCATACTCTTTCCATTTTGCATTGAACAGAGCTCTGTGATATATTTAAAGCTTGGGATATTCTTTTATAACCTAACCCTGCTTTACACTTCTCCACAACTTTATTCCTGACCTGTGTGGTGTGTTCCTTGGCTTTTTATGATGCTGTTTGTTCTCCAAGGTCTCCTAATAAACCTCTGAGGACTTCAAAGAACGGCTGTATTTATACTAAGATTAAATTACACACAGATGGACTCGATTTACTAATTATTTGACTTCTGATGACAATTTCAACCACTAGATTTTCGTTAGGGGTATCAGAGTATAGGGGGCTGAATACATGTGAACACCACACTTTTCACATATTTTTTTGTAAAAATAAAATAATAAACATTTATAATTTTTCTTCCACTTCACAATTATGTGCCACTTTGTGTTGGTCTATCACATAAAAAATCAGAATAAAATACATTTACATTTTTGGTTGTAGCATGACAAAATTTAGAAAATTTCAAGGGTTATGAATACCTTTTTAGGGCATTGTCAACATTAAAATGTGCAAACTTTGTAAGACTGGAAACCCTACTTCTGCTATGCACCCCTCTGAACCTGGGTTGGGTGGCCAGTATGATTGGTCGGGGGAATTGGTTGACAGAGAATAGCCAAGAAGTCTTGTAACGTCAGGCCCTAATACTAAAACGAATTCAGAGTGGAACACAGGAGTGGCTTTTTTTTAGATATCATATAATTGTACGCATCTTTTGGTGTCGGCTGTTAGCAGGGTGTTTGCTTTTAAATGTGTCAGATTTACTTAAAGGGCAACTATGGGCAAAAAAGTAATAAAATAACACCTGTTCACTTCTCCGAGGGAGATATCAAAAAAGCAAGACATTATGAAACTATAAGCCTTCCGAGAGCAATATCTTAGTAATAAAAGGATAAGCAAGAGTAAACCATAGAGAAAGAACAAACAAAAGGGAAACGTGATGCAGTTCACAAGCCGATACGATACAACTCAATGGGGTTGATTTACTAAAGGCGATTTGAGTGTGCACTTTGCAAGTCCAGTTGCACTCCTTTTCCCCGAAGCATAATGAATGTCGTGAAGCTTAAAAAAAATTCCAACATGTCCGATTACTCGAATTGGATGACCGCACAAAAATCAGCTTTTACTGTACCCCACTAATGGTGCGAAATACAAACTAAATTTCTTAGATTTTTCTAAATTCGACCCATGTATGGCCTGCCTTAGACTTGTCATGCAAGAAGCAGCAGTAAAGGACAACCACTGTGTAGCACTGCAAAGCAGAAAGCGGCACCTAATAATAATAAAGAAATCTGCCCCCTGCATACAGTGGGGCAAAAAGTATTTAGTCAGCCACCAATTGTGCAAGTTCTCCCACCTAAAAAGATGAGAGAGGCCTGTAATTGTTGTCATAGGTATACCTCAACTATGAGAGACAAAATGTGGAAACAAATCCAGACAATCACATTGTCTGATTTGGAAAGAATTTATTTGCAAATTATGGTGGAAAATAAGTATTTGGTCACCTCTACAAACCAGCAAGATTTCTGTCTCTCACAGACCTGTATCTTCTTTAAGAGGCTCCTCTGTCCTCCACTCATTACCTGTATTAATGGCACCTGTTTGAACTTGTTATAAGTATAAAAGACACCCGTCCACAACCTCAAACAGTCACACTCCAAACTCCACTATGGTGAAGACCAAAGAGCTGTCGAAGGACCAGAAACAAAATTGTAGACCTTCACCAGGCTGGGAAGACTGAATCTGCAACAGGCAAGCAGCTTGGTGTGACGAAATCAACTGTGGGAGCAATTAGAACATGGAATACATACAAGACCACTGATAATCTCCCTCGATCTGGGGCTCCATGTAAGATCTCAACCTGTGGGGTCAAAATGATTACAAGAACGATGAGCAAAAATCCCAGAACCACATGGGGGGACCTAGTGAATGACCTGCAGAGGAGAGCTGGGACCAACGTAACAAAGGCTACCATCAGTAACACACTACGCGGCCAGGGACTCAGATCCTGCAGTGCCAGACGTGTCCTCCTGCTTAAGCCAGTCCATGTCCAGACCCGTCTGAGGTTTGCTAGAGAGCATTTGGATGATCCAGAAGAGGATTGGGAGAATGTCATATGGTCAGATGAAACCAAAGTAGAACTGTTTGGTAGAAACGTAACTTGTCATGTTTGGAGGAGAGAGAATGCTGAGTTGCAACCAAAGAACATCATACCTACTGTGAAGCATGGGGGTGACAACATCATGCTTTGGGGCTGTTTCTCTGCAAAGGGAACAGGTCGACTGATTTGAGTACATGAAAGAATGAATGGGGCCATGTATCATGAGATTTTGAGTGCAAACCTCCTCCCATCAGCAAGGGCATTGAAGATGAAACTTGGCTGGGTCTTTCAGCATGACAATGATCCCAAACACCACCCAGGCACCGAAGGAGTAGCTTCGTAAGAAGCATTTCAAGGTCCTGGAGTGACCTAGCCAGTCTCCAGATCTCACCCTCATAGAAAACCTTTGGAGGGAGTTGAAAGTCTGTGCTGCCCAACGACGGCCCCAAAACTCTAGAGGAGATCTGCATGAAGGAGATCTGGGTCAACATACCAGCAACAGTGTGTGACAACCTTGTGAAGACTTACAGAAAATGTTTGACCTCTGTTATTGCCAACAAAGGATATATAACAAAGTATTGAGATTAACTTTTGATATTGACCAGATACTTATTTTTCACCATAATTTGCAAATAAATTCTTTCCAAATCAGACAATGTGATTGGATTTGTTTCCACATTTTGTCTCTCATAGTTGAGGTATACCTATGATGACAATTACAGGCCTCTCTCATCTATTTTTTTTTTTTCTTCTCTCCTCTTTTTAAGTGGGAGAACTTGCACAATTGGTGGCTGACTAAATACTTTTTTGCCCCACTGTATGTAATTATAGACATTTAATACCTCTTGTACTGGTATGGTATATAATTAAAAGGTATACCTCAAAACAAGGTTTTTAAAACATTATCACACCTGGATATGGCTATATACATCAAGCCTATCTATTTTACATATATATCTAAAATAAAATAAAAAATTGGCTTTGTAACACAAGGTCACATATTATAAAATTGAAATAGAGAACATTAATAAGAAAAAGGATGGTGTATGATGTCACAGAGAGGATATATAAATATGAAAATGTCACCCAACAAGGGCACACTGCCAATCATCTGGGTTATTTGGATGCGTCTTCTCTTCACTTGTATCTGAAATCTGGCTGTCTGTCGGCATGAATTTGTGTTTGCTAAATGAGATCCTGCCATCTCTGATAAATGGATTTATGTACATTTTGCAGCAGTTAGGAGTATATTTACTGGACAAAATACATATGTAACTGTATTCATGGATTATTGCATCGGCCCGTAGAATGCTCCCAGATTGCAGCTGTCATCTTGTAGTATAAAGTATGAAGTACAGGAGAGGAACACCTGACAAATCATGATATTTATGAGATGGTCTCTGACTAAGTTCCAGGTAGAAGGCCAGTTTGCCAGTTACCCAGCCAGGTATAATCGATCAGCATTCGCTGTGTTGTCATTGGAATCTCTGGTGCTTGACACCCTTTTGCAAACAGCATGTAACAATTACAGGTCCACTTAGTACAGCGGGAAGTGAGCCGAGTGCTCTCAGCTGCAAACTTGCCATGAAGGCAATCTTTCTGTATTTTTTTTTTTACCCCTAAAGGGTATTTAAAAAAAAATATATATATATTTATATATATATATATATTTATCACAAAAGTGAGTACACCCCTAAAATTTTTGTACCACATTTATCGGCGTATAACACACACTTTTTCTCCCTGAAAATAGGGGGAAAATCACAGGTGCGTGTTATACGCCGATAGTGTACCTTGGGGAAGGAGGGGGACGAGCGCCGCCGGTATTGAACGAGCCGTCACCTCCTTTTTACTCTAACGTCACACACACAGTCCCGCTTCCGCCACCGGCATTGGACCAGTGTTCTATCAATCACAGGAGCTGGTCCAATGCCGATGGCGAGGCATGACTGCTCGGTGATTCACTCACTCTACGAGAGATGGTGAGGCATGACTGCTTGGCGATTCCCTCACTCAACGAGAGATGGTGAGGCTGCATCTAGGCTGAAGATGGGCACATAGGCTGCATCTAGGCTGAAGATGGGCGCATAGTCTGCATTTAGACTGGAGATGGGCACATAGGCTGCATTTAGGCTGGAGATGGGCACATAGGCTGGAGATGGGCACAGATTAGGCTGCATTGAGGCTGCAGATGGACACTGACCATAAAATAAAAAAAATAAAAATTTCTGAAACTTCTCTCTTAAATTGGGGTGCGTGTTCTACGCCGGCGCGTGTTGAACGCCGATAAATACGGTAAATATTTGATTATACCCTTTCATGTGACAACACTGAAGAAATGACACTTTGCTACAATGTTGTGTAGTGAGTGTACAGCTTGTATAACAGTATAAATTTGCTGTCCCCTCAAAATAATTCAACACACAGCCATCAATGTCTAAACCGCTGGCAACAAAAGTGAGTACACCCCTAAGTGAAAATGTCCAGTGGAACTGATGTTCCTCGCTCTTTATGAGATCAGAATCTGGAAGCAATAAGGATTTTGTCACTTCCAGCTTCAGTTTAATGTTTACAAGCCATTACTGGCTTGTACAAACATCTGATCAAACTGATCTCAAGCAAATACAATTAAAAAAAATTCAAATTTAGGTACCATAGTTTGGCACAGTTCTACGGGTGTACTCAATTTTAAAGATGACATGTTTGGCATCTATTTACTCGGCATAGCATCATCTTTTATAATTCACCAAAAAATTGGGCACTATATTGTGTTTGTGTGCACTAAAACTTGTAGTAATTTGCATCTGAAAAACCGCTGCACAAATACTCTGTGTGACAGACCGCCTGGCACCCAGCCTGGGTGCTTTTGCCAAGATACAGCTTCCTCCACTCTGGAACCAGGTATTATAGCTGAGAATTGCACCCAAAAACTACACGACACTAGCTTAGGTGCAAACTAACTGATGTCATTGTACATTCACACTAAATCATGTAAGAGCTTAATCACATTATCCTAAACAATACAAACTGTAAACAGTAAGGTCAGTACATCTAATAGTACAGCTAACATTAACAGTAAGCTAATCAACAGCCAAACACCCAGACAATACTTTCATTAATCAGAGATCCCACAATAGTTTGGTAAGGAGGTGAAGTGGACATAATAGCAGGCAGAAGGAAACATTAGGTGACTCAATTAACAATGGGTGTTCACACCTAAGAGAGACACAATGGGGAATTATACAATGAGGTAAACGTACCTTAAAAAACAGATTAGACATCAGCAGGAGATCTCAGCATCAGGTTGTTTTAAAGCGGAGGTTCACCCTAAATATAATATCTCCCATGCGATCCAGCATACTGGCGTCAGCGCCAGTATGCTGGGTTTTTTTTTTTTTAATAGCACACTTACTGTATTATTGTAGAATTCCTTTTCTGTCCCCCGCGGTGGACGGCTGTAGTATAGCGCGTCACATCTTCCTAAAATACCCGATATGGACTCGGGTAATCTCGGCGAAAATGCGGCGCCTGCGCACAGACCTAGGAGCTGACTGCGCAGGCGCCGTATTTCTCCGAGTCCTATTTCGGAGGGCGTGACGCGCCATAGCCGTAGGACTCGGAGAAATACGGCGCCTGCGCAGTCAGCTCCTAGGTCTGTGCGCAGGCGCCGCATTTTCGCCGAGATTACCAGAGTCCATATCGGGTATTTTAGGAAGATGTGACGCGCTATACTGGCGCCGTCCACCACGGGGGACAGAAAAGGAATTCTACAATAATACAGTAAGTGTGCTATTAAAAAAAAAAAAACCCAGCATACTGGCGCTGACGCCAGTATGCTGGATCGCATGGGAGATATTATGTTTAGGGTGAAATACCGCTTTAAGCTGATTATAATCTTTTGCTTAAAGTCTATGAGTCTGAGGGGGGTTGAAGCAGCCATTGCTGGTTTGGGCACAGGGGCCCCAAATCTGTATCCAGGTCCTAGATTCCCAGAGTCTGTGTGTTTTCAGGGAGACATGGACCCATATCTGAAGCAAAACAACAATAAAAGGTCCCCCAAGCACACGCCTCCCAAAGAATAGAGCTCCCTCAAAAGCTAGAGCCAGTTTCCTCCAAAAGCCTCTGTCCCGGTTGTGACATAAAAAATCAATTTGTACACACTTTTTTTTAATGCTCTAGGGTCTTTGCTTAGCCACTCAAGTTATACTTACGAAATACGTCGGCAGAATGGCACGGCTGGGCACAATCATGTACCTGTACGTGTCTCTTTAAAGCGGAGCTCCACCCACCCGCATTTTATTTTATTTTTTTCAAAGTCGGCAGCTACTAACCGTGTAGCTGCTGACTTTGAATAAGGGCACTTACCTGTCCTAGGCGCCCGCACTGACGGCCCCCGCCGATGCCGATCCTCGATCCCGGCACCGCCATCCACAGTTGGGGAAACAGGCAGTGAAGCCGTGCGGCTTCACTGCCCGTTTCCTACTGCGCATGTGCGAGCGACGCGGCGCTTTGTGAATGGTCCGGCTGCTTACTGGGATACACACAGTTCCCAGAATGCAGCGCGGCCCATTCACAAGAAGACACCCAGAAGAGGAGGAGGAAGAAAACAGCACCGCGGATCGTGAGGGCAGATTCGGGACTTCCGCATAGCAACAGCCTATTTAGGGTGAGTATTTATTTATTTATTTTCCATTTCATTTTTATTTATTTTTTTAAGATTTAAAAAAAAAATATATATATCAGGGTGGAGCTCCGCTTTAAGGCCCAGCCGTGGGGGCACACTCGTGACCCAGCGCGAAGCTCCCGCGGACCAGATCGCCGCCGGTGTCACGCGATCTGTCACCGGAGCTGAAGAACGGGGAGAGGTGAGTGTAAACACACCTTCCCTGTTTTTCATTGTGGCAGTGTCAGTGATCGTCTGTTCCCTGAAACAGAAAAAGACGATCACAGACGTCACACTCCGCCCCCCTAAAGTTAGAAACACATATGAGGTTACACTTAACACCTACAGTGCCCCCTAGTGGTTAACTCCTAAACTGCAATTGTAATTTTCACAGTAATCAGTGCATTTTTATAGCACTTTTTGCTGTAAAAAATGACAATGGTCCCAAAAATGTGTCAAAGTGTCCGCCATTATGTCGCAGTCATGAAAAAAATCACTGATTGCCGTCATTGGTAGTAAAACAAAAATGAATAAAAAATGCAATAAAACTATCCCCTATTTTGTAAACGCTATAAATTTAGCGCAAACCAATCGATAAACGCCAAAAATGGGTAGAAGAATACGTATCGGCCTAAACTGAGGAAAAAAAAATTTTTTTTTTATATATTTCTGGGGGATATTTATTATAGCAAAAAGTAAAAAATATTGATTTTTTTTTTCAAAACTGTTGCTCTATTTTTGTTTATAGCCCAAAAATAAAAAACGGACGCCAATTTTGTTTGGGAGCCACGTCGCACGACCACGCAATTTTCAGTTAAAGCGACACAGTGCCGAATCGCAAAAAGGGGCAAGGTCCTTAAAGCGGATGGTTCAGCAAAACAAAATATTAAAAGCCAGCAGCAACAAATACTGCAGCTGCTGACTTTTTTAATATTAGGACACTTACCTGTCCTGGAGTCCAGCGGCGTCCGCAGCAGAGGATGAGCGATCGCTCGTCACCCTGCTGCTCCCCCCTCCATCCACGGTGAGGGAACCAGGAAGTGAAGCGCTGCGGCTTCACTGCCCGGTTCCCTACGGCGCATGCGCGAGTCGCGCTGCGCCCCGCCGATTGGCTCCCGCTGTGTGCTGGGAGCCGAGAGTTCCCAGCACACAACGGGGGGCGACGGGATGTCGCCAAAAAACCCGACTTTTGCCCGAGACTGCGGGCCGGAAGTGGTTGCAGATACCTGTCTTTAGACAGGTATCTGCACCCCCCTCCCCCCTGAAAGGTGTCAATTGTGACACCGGAGGGGGGGAGGGTTCCGATCAGCAGATCTTCACTTTAGGGTGGAGATCCGCTTTAACCTGCATAATGGTCCGGGTCTTAAGTGGTTAAAAAAATATATGTTTGGGGGGTTCTAGGTAATTTTTTAGCAAAAAAAAATCAGATTTTTACATGTATGACAGAAATTTAAAAATTGGCCCAGGTGGCAAGTGGTCAAGAGAAATACCAGTAAGATAACCGTGTGATATGTTTCCACTATACTCGGCTATAAAGACATGGTGCATATTTCCCCACTTGGTCAAAAAAATAAAAAACCTGTATACTTTAGTTATCAAACTAGTATGATGTCTCATATTACACTAAGCGCATGTCCTTTCCAGCCCTGGTTCGGATGCAATTAAAGCTTAGCGGGGTTCTCCTTTAATATGTGGACCGTGTAGCCAGTCAGAGTAATAGTAGCTGAGAGTTAATTATTTGCAGTAACTGAGCAGGGATCTGACAGAGAGGAGTGCCGGAGAGCTTTGTAGATTACAGTAGGCCAAGCACATCATTCCAGGGCTTATTAACAGGCACAGAGAGGTGATGTGTACAGCATAAAGATTTCACTGTGTAATGAGACTGAGAATGGCAACATATATTTCCAGCACCGTGACCTTTCTGAAACTCATTGTACAATATTGAAATATAGAACACTTTGCTTGTCCTTTTCCAGTGCCGGATTATTGCTCTAGTACTTCGCTGGTGTCGTCGTCTTTTTTTTATTTTATTTTTTTATTGCTTGCTGAAGTGTCCCCTTTTTTAAAGTGATATTAAACCTTCAGTTGAAAAAAAAAAAAATAACAAACATGTTATTCTTACCTGCTCTGAGTAATGGTTTTGTACAGAGCAGCCCGGATCCTTCTCTTCTGGGGTCCCCCACTGGCGTTCTTGACTTTTCCTGCCTTCAGAGTACCCCCCTCCACCAACAAGCTGATTGCTGGCGGGTGGTTTCTTGCTTGGGCTCGCTTCCGAGAACTACAGTGCCTTGCAAAAGTATTCGGCCCCCCTAAACCTTGCGACCTTTTGACACATTTCAGGCTTCAAACATAAAGATATAAAACTGTAATCATCAAGTGGGACACAATCATGAAGTGGAACGAAATGTATTGGATATTTCAAACTTTTTTAACAAATAAAAAACTGAAAAATTGGGCGAGCAAAATTATTCAGCCCCCTTAAGTAGCGCCACCTTTTGCTGCGATTACAGCTGTAAGTCGCTTGGGGTAGGTCTCTATCAGTTTTGCACATCGAGAGACTGACATTTTTTCCCATTCCTCCTTGCAAAACAGCTGGAGCTCAGTGAGGTTGAATGGAGAGCGTTTGTGGACAGCAGTTTTCAGTTCTTTGCACAGATTCTCGATTGGATTCAGGTCTGGACTTTGACTTGGCCATTCTAACACCTGGATATGTTTATTTGTGAACCGTTCCATTGTAGATTTTGCTTTATGTTTTGGATCATTGTCTTGTTGGAAGACAAATCTCCGTCCCAGTCTCAGGTCTTTTGCAGACTCCAGGTTTTCTTCCAGAATGGTCCTGTATTTGGCTCCATCCATCTTCCCATCAATTTTAACCATCTTCCCTGTCCCTGCTGAAGAAAAGCAGGCCCAAACCATGATGCTGCCACCACCATGTTTCACAGTGGGGATGGTGTGTTCAGGGTGATGAGCTGTGTTGCTTTTACGCCAAACATAACGTTTTGCATTGTTGCCAAAAAGTTTGATTTTGGTTTCATCTGACCAGAGCACATTCTTCCACATGTTTGGTGTCTCCCAGGTGGCTTGTGGCAAACTTTAAATGACACTTTTTATGGATATCTTTAAGAAATGGTTTTCTTCTTGCCACTCTTCCATAAAGGCCAGAATTGTGCAGTATACAGGGACTGATTGTTGTCCTATGGACAGAGTCTCCCACCTCAGCTGTAGATCTCTGCAGTTCATCCAGAGTGATCATGGGCCTCTTGGCTGAATCTCTAATCAGTCTTCTCCTTGTATGAGCTGAAAGTTTAGAGGGACGGCCAGGTCTTCGTAGATTCGCAGTGGTCTGATACTCCCATTTCAATATTATCGCTTGCACAGTGCTCCTTGGGATGTTTAAAGCTTGGGAAATCTTTTTGTATCCAAATCCGGCTTTAAACTTCTCCACAACAGTATCTCGGACCTGCCTGGTGTGTTCCTTGTTCTTCATGATGCTCTCTGCGCTTTAAACGGACCTCTGAGACTATCACAGTGCAGGTGCATTTATACGGAGACTTGATTACACACAGGTGGATTCTATTTATCATCATTAGTCATTTAGGTCAACATTGGATCATTCAGAGATCCTCACTAAACTTCTGGAGAGAGTTTGCTGCCCTGAAAGTAAAGGGGCTGAATAATTTTGCACACCCAATTTTTCAGTTTATTTGTTAAAGTTTGAAATATCCAATAAATTTCGTTCCACTTCATGATTGTGTCCCACTTGTTGTTGATTCTTCAATTTTTTTTTACAGTTTTATATCTATGTTTGAAGCCTGAAATGTGGCAAAAGGTCGCAAAGTTCAAGGGGGCCGAATACTTTCGCAAAGGCACTGTACTGACTGCATCCATAGACACCCACCCCCTACTCCGTTGTCTTGTGGCTCCCGCTGCTTTCATTCAGCCTAGTGAGACGGAAGAGCCGCTGCACTCTTGCACAGCGCTGGATCGAAATGGGGCTTAAGTATTGGAGGGAGCTTGGGGGGGGATCCTGGACACAAGGTTTTTACCTTAATACAGAGAATTCTTTAATAGGTTCCTTTAAGTTAGTGCATTGTTGGTTCACTTACCTTTTCCTTCCTTTTCCCTTCTAAATGTTTTTTTCTTTGTCTGAATTTCACACTTCCTGTTTCTCCTCAGTAAGCTTGCCCCCATCATCCGAGCCGTTTTTGGCTGAGGGTTGGTCAGCGTACTTGCCCCCTCCTTTGGGACTACATCCCTGCCGGGAGACGCTGTGTTAAAGGAACCTATTTAGAAAAAAAAAACCTTTACAACCCCTTTTAAGGTAAAAAAAAAAAAAAATCCTTGGGGCTTTAGAAAGCCTTTAACCACTTGACCTCTAGAAGATTTACCCCCTTCGTGACCAGGCCATTTTTTGTGACACGGCATTGCATTACTTTAACAATTGCGCGGTCTTGTGACTCTGTACCCAAATAAAATGTGTGTAATTTTTTCTTGCAAATAAAGCTTTCTTTTAGTGGTATTTGATCATCCCTCCTGTTTTACATTTTGTGCGCTGTAAACCAAAAAAGACAGACAATTTTGAAAAAAAATATATATATATTTTTACTTTCTGCTATAAAACATATCCAATTAAAAAAAAAAAAAATCTTCATGAATTTAAGCCAATTTGTATTCTGCTACATATTTTTGGTTAAAAAAATCCCAATAAGCGTATATTTATTGATTTGCGCAAGTGTTGTTGCATCTACAAACTATGGGATATTTTTATCTATTTTTTTTTTTTTTTACTAATAATGGCGGTGATCAGCGACTTATACCGGGACTGCAACATTTCTTGGACATTTTGATACTGACACTTTTTGGGGACCAGAGAAACGAATGATCATTGCTAAAAAATATGCACTGTCACTGTATAATTCCACTGGCTGGGAAGGGGTTAACAGCAGTGATCAAAGGTTTAACTGTGTGCCTTGTCTGTGTTTTACTATACTGTGGGAGGTGCTAGGGGAAGAGATGGAATTTAGTCTCTTCCCTCCTGTCAGAACGGTGATCTGCCTTGTTTACATAGGCAGACCTCTGTTCTGCCTCTCTCCTCAATCGGCGGGTGCCGGCAGCCATCAAGTCTGCGGTAACTGGTGCTCAGCTCTCACTGTGTGTGATCACAGAGGGTATGTCCACTACCCACACAAAACAGTTCACATATATATTCATGATCTGGCGCAGAGGGGTGGACCTTGGGTGGTTAAAATACCTCTAAAGGCCCATACACACGGTAGGATATCCAACAAAATTTCCCTTGGATTTTTGTCCTAATTGATTTGTCCGGTCACACCCATAGCATACACACGCTCTGACTTTTCTGCAAACTTTTCTAAAACTTTTCCATCATCACGTGGTTTTTCTGCTCTTTACTGCCACCCTTTGGTTAACTTCTGCTATTGTTGGTTGATTTTAACATTGGTTCTGAGCATGCGCATTTGTAATTTGTCCAAAAGTCCGATGGTTTGCTGTACACACGATCGGACTTTGCACCATCGGACTTTTGTTGCCTGAAAGTTGGTCCGTTCGCAGACCCAACTTTTTGTCCGATGAAAGCCAAAAAAGTTGGTCCGATGGAACGTACGCACGGTCGGACAAATGCGAAAAGTGTCGGATTTTGATGTTGGTTGGGCAAAAGTCCGACCGTGTGTACGGGGCTTTATGGAAATAGTCTGATGCAATGAAGAAATCAAATTGTCTCTCTTTATGTATTTGCATTTTTTTGGCTTTCTTAGATGATTGCACATAAATCATATTCCCCGTGCTTTTATCAGGTTTGTAACACCTAAAACACGACCTTCACTTGTTTGTGCTGTTTAGAAAAGGCAGTCCTGTGAAAAAAAAAAATTATAAATAAATGCACTCCATGGAAATCGACTTATTTATTATATTTGAACATTAGATCCTCATTTAAACAGTACCTGCAGATAAAATTGATATGCTTGAATTAAAACGAGATATATAATAAATATATATATATATATATATATAATACATTTTTTATAATTTTTATTAACACAATTATGAATATATGTACCGTATATACTCAAGTATAAGCCAAGTTTTTCAGACGTTTTTTAATGGCTGAAAATAGCCCCCTCGACTTATACTCAAATCACTGTACCTGTCGGGTCGCGGGCGTCCATTTTTCATAAGTCACCAGAATCCCCTTGGTCCGTGATAGGCGTTTGACACTGTGTTCCGCTACCTCCTATCACGGAGGTCCTCTCATCCTCAGAATTTCCCATCAGACACTGTGTTCAGTGTTCCACCTATCATAGACATCCTCTTGTCCGAGGATGAAAGAAGGTCCGTGATTGGCGGAACACTGAACACGGTGTCTGCTGGGAAAGTCCGAGGATGAGAGGACCTCCGTGATAGGCGGTAGCGGAACACAGTGTCAAACGCCTATCACGGAACGGGACCAGGAAGCCGCGACTTTTGAAAAATGGATGCTCGCGACCCGACAAGAATACAGGTACACTACAGGCATGCCCAATGTGGTAAGTAGATGGTTGGAATCTGGTGAACCTGGGGAAGATTCTGCAGAAAAAGAAATTTCTAAGTAAGTTAAAAATGAACTACGGCAGCTGAAACAACAAATAGAGAAACAAGTACAGAAACTAAACGTGGAGAAGAATAAAGTCCACAATTATATTACCCGCATTGAGGAAATTACTGCATCACTAGATTTATTTTCTTTGCCCATGAGGCATACAAATGGGCACAGTGAGGCTGCAGGTGGGCATTGGTGACCCTCTTTTCCACTTACAGTAGCTGCTGCATGCTTACTCTAGGCTTATACTCGAGTCAATACGTTTTCCCAGTTTTTGTGGTAAAATTAGGGCCCCCGTTTTATACTAGAGTATATACAGTACGTTAATGATATGGTGTAGAAAAGTAAGTACACTCTTGGCCTCAGAAGCTGGTGTAGCCCCCAGTAGCAGAAATTACTTTTTTTTTTTCTTTTATTTAGTACAGCCATTTTTGGTATATTTGCTAGTGTGCTTCAGGTCATTATCATTTAAAAAAAAATATCTATTTCCTGTTTAACTTTAAGGCTGGGTTCACACCTGTGAGGTGTGAATTTCAGCTCTGTAATGTCTCTGCAAAGATAAGAGAAGTGTTCAGCAGATTAGCTCCGTTTTTGCTGCGAATTTGGAGACCTGGGAGAAGTTCCGGGTGAGAGGGGAGTGGGGGAGAAATGTATTGAGCTGAATGAGAGAAATCCCTGAAGAGAACTGAACACATCTGCGAATCAGCTGCGTACCCATAGAAGATAATGGGACTGAATTCGCACCTGAGCCGCACCGCAAGGCCTCCACAATGCATACGGATTTCCGGCAATGCGCAGTGCGAATGCATCGCACATATGTGAACCAGCCTCATTGAAAACAATGTCTTTAGAAATGTTCTACGTTTTGGATGCGGTTGAAACCGCAACCAATTCGCATAGGTGTGAATCCAGCCTAAAGGATTTCTCCACTTTGTGGGGGGAAAAAAATCACAAATAAAAGAAGATATAGCCTATACAATTGCAGCACAATTCGTATTGTATTTGAACATTATTAAAAATTACCTTTTTCTTTTCAATTTGCAGCACTGTAGTTTTCTGTAAAACTCAATACAATATGTCAACCTGCAGGTGTTCTGTAGACAGATGGTATGGATTTTCTTAGAAGTTTGCACTGAGATACTAGTCAGATTTTTGGCATCCCCTGCAACGAAAAAAAAAAATTGCGGCATGAGATCAGTGAATTTTTTTTCAGGATCTCATGCTTGTACGTCTGAAGGAGAGATGTGGGGTCTTATTGACCCCACATCTCTCCATAAATAGGACCTGTCACATGGATTCCTATTACAATGGATGTTTACATTCCTTGTAATAGGAAAAAAAGTGATAAAAAATTATTTTTTATTTTTTTAAAAGTGTAAAAAAAAAAATGTAAAACACCCCTGTCCCCGGTAGCTCGCGCTTAGAAGTCCCGCCCACATATGTAATTGTCGTTCAAACCCCACATGTGAGGTAGAGCGTGTGCAACAATTCTAGTACTAGACCTCCTCTGTAACTCGAAAATAGTAACCTGTAAAAAAAATTAAAGCGTCGCCTATGGAGATTTTTAAGTACCGAAGTTTGGCGCCATTCCACGAGCGTGTGCAATTTTAAAGCATGACATGTTAGGTATCTATTTACTCGGCGTAACATCTTTCACATTCTACAAAAAAATTGGGCTAACTTTACTGTTTTGTTGTTTTTTAATTCATGAAACCGTTTTTTTTTTGTTTTTTTTTCAAAAAAAGGCATTTGAAAAATTATTGCGCAAATACCGTGCTAGAAAAAAAAGTTGCAATGACCGCCATTTTATTCCCTAGGGTGTCTGCTAATATATATATATGTATGTATGTATATATATATATATATATATATATATATATATAATGTTTAGGGGTTCTGATTAATTTTCTAGCAAAAAAATGTTGATTTTTACATGAAGGAGAGAAGTGCCAAAATAGGCCCGGCGGACAAGTGGTTAAAGCAGCAAAGCAACCCAAATCCAAAAAAAAATAACCACCATGTTTCACAGTTGGTATGAGATTGCTCTGCTAAATTGATTTTGGTTTTCACCAAATATGTCTGTTAGTCTCTTAGCCCTTATGAGCAACTACACTGGAGTGGTACTTGTCCCACACGGTTGGGCCCACAGTACACTCTGGATTTATTATTGACTAATGGCTAGGTTAATTAAGCTTCTCCGGTAACATCTGCATGTTTCTCCTGCAGGTGTGATGAATGTAAGCTTTGCTACCACTTTGGTTGCCTCGACCCACCTCTGAAAAAGTCTCCTAAACAAACCGGGTATGGGTGGATTTGTCAAGAGTGCGATTCCTCCTCTTCCAAGGTAAGTTTGACAGGGAAATTTAGACCATTTAGATGACCTTGTTTTCTGTTCTCCAAATTTAAACTTTATCAGAACATAATACTTTCTGGAGCTCAGTTTAATACATTTTAGAGTGTGGTCCATGCACTAGTATTAAAAGCAGATTTTGTTTAACCAATAATTCTGTTACCTATATACACCATATGGCCCAAAGCTTTTCAACACCTGACCATCACACCTAACTATATGACCAAAAGCATGTGGATCTGCAGGTTGAGTTTGTGTTTCCAGTGAAGGGTACTGTTATGTTTCAGCATTCAAAAACATTGTAGGCCATTGTGCACTTCATTATTGTGATAACATTTTGGGGAAGAAGTCCTTTTCCTGTTCTTGCATGACTGAGCCAGTTCCTTAAAGACATGGTTTGATGAGTTTGGTGTGGAGGAACTCAAGAGTCCTGCACAAAGGCCTGACCCTCAACCCTACTGAACACCTTTGTGATGAATTAGAAAGTCAAGTGTGAACCTGTTTTGTCATTCATCATCAGTGCCTGACCTCACAAATGCTCTTTTGGTTGAATTGGCACACGTTACCACAGACTCTTCAAAATCTTGTGGAAAGCCTTGCCGGAAGAGATGAGGCTGTTATAGCCATCAAAGGGGAAACTCCGTTATTAATTCCTATGAATTTGGAATGAAAATTCCAACAAGCGCAAAGGTGTGATGGTCAGGGTTCCAAAACTTTTGGCCATACTGTGTACCTATTAGTTTTGCACCAAAACTGGTATCTGTGCTGATACTAGGCAATTGCATGAGTACTTGTGCAAATGTTCCGCTGCTAAAACTGATACTTTTACATATATGTGAGGACGGTTTGCAGCACGATTTCAAGCCCTGTCCAGCCTGACTTCATTCAGTATTTCAGCTGTGATTCGGGTGCAAATTGTTAACCTGTATAACATAGGAAATCGCCCTAAACTGGGCTACAAATGATAGTGGACTATTTTTTAAATCACCCTGTGGCCTGCCCGCACATATGTGAATCCGCTCCATAGGAAAGCCTTTTGGTTCACATATCAGGTTCAAAACGCACCCAGTTCTCATATATGTGAACCGGGGCTGAAAATAGGTATCGGCGAGTACTTCAGAAAAAGTATCAGTACTTGTACTCAGTATAAAAAAAACTGGTATCGGTGCACCCCTAGTACCCATGTATAATGTCCTAAAGGGGTTTAACCCCCCTCAAGAAAAAATAAATAAAAAATTGGTGGTCTGATACCTTAGCCTTGTCATGGAACAAAGCCACCTAATAACATTAGTATAATAAGAAATCCATTTGTTTTTTCAACACTCGTACATTCCCTTTAAGGTTTGTGTATTCTTAGAGTTTCAGGGTGAGGAGACGCATAGAGTCGCTGATACATGGTCTTTCTTCAGTGTCTCACCTATCCCAAGTGAGAGACGCAGAAACAATGTCTCATTAAAGCATAATTGTGCTTATAGTGCAGATTATTTTATTGTGCTTGGTCCTGCAGCCTAAGTAAAATATGCAGAGAGATGTTCATTTGAGACACTAGGTCCTGAATCTTCCTTCCATCTTCCTTTCTTGCACAGAAAGCTGCTCCCAGCTGCCATTAGAGGGTGCAGTTTTGAACTGGGTTAGTGGCTCTGCATTGGAATTGATATGTAGCCTCTCTTCCAATCCAATTCACACTATAATCCTAGAAAGGTTAACCATGGTTTATGGACTCTGCAGAGGCAAGTCCATTAAAAGCATTAGCTCTGTAAATGTAGCTATGCTTTAACTCTAACTTGGTAACATTTGGTATTGGTGGTTAGTCTCCAATCTGCATGAACAGTCAGCTGAATATATTAATGATACTAGGGAAAGCTAATTATGAGATAGAATCTTGGAGGGAAATAACTACTTTTGAATCTAAATGAAGACAAAGAAAAATGGATAGCCGCACTCCAAAACCTGATGGGTGGTCTTTTATTCAATAGACAGCATGTACAAAAATAGGGTCACAGCAGTAGAAACAAGGAACAGCCGACGCGTTTCGCACTGGATCAGTGCTTATTCATGGCTGATGGCCATGGCCATGAATAAGCACTGATCCAGTGCGAAACGCGTCGGCTGTTCCTTGTTTCTACTGCTGTGACCCTATTTTTGTACATGCTGTCTATTGAATAAAAGACCACCCATCAGGTTTTGGAGTGCGGCTATCCATTTTTCTTTGTCTTCATTTTGCTTAGTGCACCGCCAGCACCCTCGGTATCCTGCACCACCTGTAACCATTTAGTGATCCCACCTGGAGCGGTGACTCCTTTCTCTCTATCGTTTCTACTTTTGAATCTAAGCACCATTTAGGTGTAATAATGTAATGGAGGGGGTTAAGTAACGATTGAAATATAGATTGGTGAGCGCAAACATGGATGGATTGTTTTTTCTTTTTTTCTTTTGTTACTAGACAGGGATATGTGATGGAAATGTTTTACGTGTTTGTTGTATAATGGAATAATAAATGTAATTTAAATTATTTGATTTAAAAGAAAAATCCCTAACTTAAAAATCCATATAAAAGCAAAAGAAAAGGCCTTCAAAAAATATAAGGCTGAGGGGTCATTGTCAGCATTCCAACACTACAAGAAACGCAATCAGAAATGTAAGAGCACAATGAGAGCTGCTAAAATAGACCACAAAACGCGCAGAGAGTAAAAAAAAGTCCCATTATATTAACATTATGAGAGTGAGACCAGAGCATATTGGGCCCAATGATGAAAATCAGGGGAATTTGGTTACAGAAGACAGGGAGAAAGCAAATATTTTAAATGCATTCTTCTCCTTAGATTTCACAAAGGTAAAGGGGAATAGAGTAACCAAGAATGTAATGTTAACACATCACAGAATGTATATTCGTGGCTAACAGATGCCAGTATCAGAAATAGACTTGAAAAATGATAACATTAATAAATAGCCAGGACCAGATCGCTTACACCCAAGAGTCGTTAAGGAACTCAGTCAGCTGATAGCTAGACCATTGTTCTTAATTTTTATTGATAGTTTACTGAAAGCAATGGTACCAGCTGAATGGAGAAAAGCCAACATAGTACCAATATGTAAAAGAGGGCCGAGAGATATCCCTGGAATATTAAGGGGCCATGTCCAAGAAATTGCTGATGAAAACGAAACGGTATCATTAGTAGTTATCGGCATGGATTCCTGAAGGATCACCAGACCAAGCTATTAACATTCTGAGGAAGTGAGCTGCCACCTAGATAAAGGTAGGCTGTGGACATGGTGTACCTGGATTTTGCAAAGGCATTTGATACAGTATAATAAATAATAAAACAGCCTTTGGAATATGGAGTAAAAATAATTAATATTAAACGGTTTCAAATTGACATACAGTGGCGATCAAAAGTTTGGGCACCCCAGGTTAAAAATTGTATTAATGCGCATAACGAAGCCAAGGAAAGATGGAAATATCTCCAAAAGGCATCAAATTACAGATTAGACATTCTTATAATATGCCAAAAAATGGTGTCTGCAAAAGTTTGGGCGCCCTGCAGAATTTATAGCATGTACTGCCTTCTTTGCAAAGTTGAGGCCTGCCAGTGTCATGGATTGTTCTCAATCATCGTCTGGCAAGACCAGGTAATGTCAATCTCAAAGGTTTTAAATGCCCAGACCCATCCGACCTTGCCCCAACAATCAGCACCATGGGTTCTTCTAAGCAGTTGTCTAGAAAACTGAAACTGAAAATAGTTGACGCTCACAAAGATGGAGAAGGCTATCCTCTGTTCGGAATGTAATTAAGAAATGGCAGTCATCAGGAATAGTGGACGTAAAAACAAAAAAGATCTGGAAGACCAAAAAAAATATCATACAGAACAAGCTTGCAGGATTGTGAGAAAAGCAATTCAAAACCCACGTTTGACAGCACGACCCCTCCAGAAAGATCTGGCAGACACTGGAGTTGTAATACACTATTTCACTATAAAGAGATACTTGTACAAATATGGTCTTCATGGAAGAGTCTTTAGAAGAAAACCTCTTCTACGTCCTCACCACAAAAATCAGCGTTTGAACTTTGCAAATGAATATATAGACAAGCCTGATGCATTTTGGAAACAAGTTCTGTGGACCGATGAGTTTAAAATATAACTTTTTGGCCGGAATGAGCAATGGTACGTTTGGAGAAGAAAGGGCACAGAATTTAATGAAAAGAAGCTCTGTCCAACTGTTGAGCATGGGGGTGGATCAATCATGCTTGGGGTTGTATTGCAGCCAGTGGCACAGGGAACATTTCACAAGTAGAAGGAAAAATTGATTCAATAAAATTTCAGCAAATTTTGGATGGTAACTTGATGCCATCTGTGAAAAAGCTGAAGTTAAAGAGAGGATGGCTTCTACAAATGGATAATGATCCTAAACTCACCTCAAAATCCACGGGGGATTACATCAAGAGGCGTAAACTGAAGGTTTTGCAATGGCCTTCACAATCTCCTGACCTCAACATAATTGAAAATCTATGGATATACCTTAAAAGAGCAGTGCATGACAGACAGCCCAGAGAACTCAAAGAACTGGAAGACTTTTGTAAGGAAGAATGGGCAAAGATACCTCGAACAAGAATTGAAAGACTCTTGGCTGGCTACAAAAAGCGTTTACAAGCTGTGATACTTGCCAAAGGGGGAAGTACAAGATATTAACTCTGCATGGTGCCCAAACTTTTGCAGACGCCATTTTTTTGTTTTCTGTAATTTTGAAAGTGTAAATGATGGAAATAAAATCTAACTTTTTTTGACATATTATAAGAATGTCTAATCTGCAATTTGATGCCTTTTGGAGATTTTTCCATCTTTCCTTGGCTTCGTTATGTACATTAATACAAATTAATGCAAAGATGTCCGCTTGCCCCCTTCTCACTCTATCATTACTGTGCAGGAGTGTGGGGTGTAGCAAGATGGTGGTGACGAAACGTCACTTCCAGAGCAATCTGTGATGGGGAGCCGAATATGACAAGACACCGTGCCGCGAAATCGCTTCCAGGAAGTGATTGCTTGTGGGCTTCACATTGCCCACAAGCAAAATGGAAACTCCCTCAAACAGATTTTTATAAGTCCTTCTTTGCCGAGAAAATGGACCAGGGTTATATACAGCCACCAAAGTAGTGTGTGTGCCTTCCTATGCTTATACCCCAGTGAATGCAAAAAAAAAAAAAAGTGGCTGGAGTTGCAATGATGTCACTCCCTAATGTGTGCACTAGAGCCGCTGTTTGTGGCACAAGACTCTGAAGGAACGGCACAAGTATGCCGTTCTTTCAGGGGGCATGTGCCGGTAACGTCACCGGCTGCATGTACTTTAAATAACTCCTAAACGGTGCACGTTAAGAAGATTTTTACACTACCCACAGGTAAGCCTTAATATACGCTAACCTATCAGGAAAGATCATGCATGCAAGTTTTTACTCCCACTTTAAGCAAATTGTGAATTTGTTGAAGAATTCCTTACACATTTTCGTACATCACGGTACACACAGTAAGTTAGAAATTATGACTACCGGGTTTATGCACCACCTATAGGTGATTGGACACGGGCAGAAACAGAGATATAACCCCTACCTAATATGAAGTACTTCAGTTATTTTCACCAGTGTTTTATTTTTTTATTTTTCCCCCAAGCCTCAGTTGCCAGGGATAATGCCCTTCATACATTCGAGGTGGTTCGAGCTGTCAAAATGTATTTGAAAGTGCCTGCTGCAATCAGGTAGTTGAAATACGTGTTTACCCTTCCCTAAGGTCCTAGGAATGGTCAGGTGGTTACAAAGTTGACCATTTCACTGCGGATTTATCAATTTATTGGTTAAGCCTATGGCTTGAATGATAAGGTCTCACTTTTTCCAGTGAAAGCTTACTCTACCATAAGTGTCGGACTACCTGTCATCTGGCATCAGTGGCTCAGGTTTCCAAGGCTGTGACCTGGGCCTCCGTACACACCTTTTTTGAGGTTTTTACCCAGGTGGATGCAATGTCTTTTGCCCGCAGTGTTTTTTTGTACTTATATTTCAATGGTATAAGTTCACGTTTACAAAATCCAATTCTTTTACGTACAATGCGGAACACAGAACAGGTTATAAAGCGTGACTACTTGGGTTATGCGCCACCTACTAGTAAATGGACACTTTCAGAAACAGAGGGGAAGTCCTCCCTTACTTAAAGCGCAGTTCCACTGGTTAAGTTTATTAAAAGTCAGTAGCTACAAAAAGTGTAGCTGCTGACTTTTAATAAACAGACACTCACCTGTCCTGTGGTCCAGTGATGCAGCCACCCAACAGCTTGCTCCTCTCCCCCTCCTTTCTGCGGGGCCATCATTGTAAGTGTGCGCACCCGGCTGTGACAGCTTGCGGCTTCACAACTGGACACGCACTGCGTGTGCGCGAGCCGCGCTGCACTCTGACAGTGGCCAGGCAATCTTCTGGGCCTTGTGATGTGTCCCAAAAGATTGCAGGGAGGGGTTGCCTAGTGGAAGAGGAATCGCCCCCCAGGTAGTCAGACGACCATACCAGGAAGTGGGGGAGCTGGGTACCTCTCAAAACCTCAAAAAATGACTTGCCAGTTGTGGCATGTCAGGAGGCGGGGGGTACTTAAAGCAGAAGTTCCACTTTTGGGTGGAACTTTGCTTTACCTCCTCCCACACAGGAAGTACTTCAGTTTTGTAGGAAGCTATAAACCCCCAAAAGAGTGGAGGGACCTCTGTGCCCAGTGATGTACTCCAAGAACTGGATTTTACAGGTGAGAACAAAAGTATAATCAAATATCAAGGATAAGGGGAAAGGGGTGCTTAAGATAACCACTAATTTATGGGTAAGAGTATATCTAAACCCATAATGGATCATATACCCAAGTGGGTTATGTTGCTGTAACCAATAAGTAACATGAAAAACCAAGGGAAAGGGGAGGGGAATGGCCTAGGGTGGCCAAAGGGGTTACTTATAGCAACAATAAATTGATCAGGAAATAATCTGTTACAAAAAGTATTTATTTATTAATAGTATCAAGAGTATAAAAAGTACAGTAATTGATCACTATTTATGAGAAATTAATGACCGCAGAACAAAATAACGAACAGGACTAACAATAGACAACACAAAACTCAAGACACTGGTCCGCCACAGTAAATCGAACACTACATATAATGCATATAATAGTAGTTGACTATGGGGACAAAATTAGATATCGGAAGTATTCTGATAGCCCCTATAAATTAAAGCCGAATAAGTGCTGGTTGCTAGTGGCTGAATACACTGTGTGGGGAGGGTGGGAGGGAAGATGGCGGATGGGAGACCAATAGAGGAACCTCTGATGCCAATGATATCCTTCATATATCAAAAAGAAGAAAAAAAAATTGTCCCCATAGTCAACTATTATATGCATTATATGTATTGTTCGATTTACTGTGGCTGAATATATATAAGTCCGGACCAGTGTCTTGAGTTTTGTGTTGTCTATTGTTAGTCCTGTTCGTTATTTTGTTTTGCGGTCATTAATTTCTCATAAATAGTGATCATCAATTACTGTACTTTTTATACTCTTTTGATACTAATAATTAATAAATACTTTTTGTATCAGATTATTCCCTGATCAATTTATTGTTGCTGTAAGTAACCCCTTTGGCCACCCTAGGCCATTCCCCTCCCCTTTCCCTTGGTTTTTCATAAGAGCAAAAGTACTATTTTTGTAGACCAACAACTTTAAGCTATTACCATTGGACTGCCTATTGGATCAGATCGGAAACCCAATGGCCAACTGAAGAGGCTTGCACTGCAAGCTGATATCGCTGCTGCTAATTGTAGCTGTTTAGCATTGTTGGCCAGCAATAGTAAGTGCTTTTACATCAGGATCTCCAGTTAAAGAACTTTGCAAAAGATAAAAATGTTCTCTGATTTTTGTGAAATTTGTATACAGCGAGACATGCAAAATATACAAAAAGATTTTGGGTTCACATACACTTTAAACATTTCCTGACATTGTTGCATTAATCTGTTCACTATACTAATCACAGCAGCAAATTGTCTTATTGAAATGAGAATTTCAGCGCTTTCATTAGTGGTTGGAGCCCACGGAGGTGACCCTTGCAGTGAACCTGGGCCTGTAGACGAAGGAAATAAGCTGTCCGGTCTTGTTTAGATCTGTCTAATTTCTCTTCAGTTCCACTTAAATATCTCAGCCTTCCCTTGACTGAAGAAGAATTAGTATTGAATTCCTGTCTGATGTTTAACATAGAAGAGTTTCACCCTTAGTTAAAAGATGTTTTATTGTCATTCAGAGTCAATCCAGAATCACTCATGCCAAAATTAACACACTGGAGCATCAAGTCTCTTTTAAAAAAAAAGTTAATTAGAAACAAAATCACCCAAATCGTCCATTTTCTCATGTCTTGATGGGATAAAAAATAAAATAACTTTTCGACCCTAGGTGGCCAGGTTCCTTGTCAGGAGTTGGATGATAAAATCCCAGCTTGGATGATTTTCCTCCACAGCAAGATGAAAACATTTTTAGTACATTCTAGCAAAATTATTTGACCAACTCCATAGAATTTAGACACAAATCTTGCTGATACAGGGGAACCAGTTTTCCATACCCTATGCTACAAGAATCACAGCTTTCAGACCTTGCATGGCCCTGGTAATTTCAACACAATTCCCAAAAACAAAACCACTTCACTCTCCTGTTTATCTTGTTTGACAGTAAGGCCTCGTACACACGATAGGTTAGCCAGATGGACCGTTTTCATCGTGTGTAGGCCCCATAGGTTATTTAACCTTAGGTTAAAAAAAAGGCCAACTTGCTTTAAAATTAACCTATGTATTCCTAACCCATAGGTCAAAACTGATTGTTAGTAGGCACCACCATCGGTTAAAAATCCACGCATGCTCAGAATCAAGTCGACGCATACTTGGAAGCATTGAACTTCATTTTTTTCAGCACGTCATTGTGTTTTACGTCACCGCGTTTTGATACGATAATTTTTGTAACTGATGGTGTGTAGGCACATCAGACCATCAGTCAGCTTCATCGGTTAACCTATGACAACGGTCCTTCAGACCGTTCTCATCGGATGGGCTGATCGTGTGTACAGGGCTTTAGATTTTTTATTTTTTTTTGAAGATGTACTGGCATTTACAAAAAAAAAAAAACAGATATTCTACAAATGGTAATTAAAGTGCTCACCTTTTAGAGACAAGATATGTAGACCTGGGACCTGCTCCTATGTCACGGGAAGGCTCTTTGTGCCCATTTTTGAGACTGTTCATCTGTGCTTGTGCCATTCAAAAGACTAATAACTTTTGGAGCAACAAGGAAAGGAGTCCTCTCTTCCAAAATACACAATTGGTTTGCAAAGACTAATATCCAACTACAGAAAACGCAAATAAAGGGCATGACCTGATCTCATCGGCACCACACCCCAAACTACTAGAACCATACAAATAGAAAAAAAGAGGTAACTTTGGAGGTGCACAAATACAAACCCAAGAACAGAAGAAGAGTATGTACCCAGTAAAATATTACACACACTTTATTGATCTCATGCCGCGTACACACAACAGTTTTTCATAACGTGAAAAATTACATTCTTTAAAATGGTCATTAAAAACGATCGTGTGTAGGCTCCAGAGCATTTTTCATGACGTGAAAAATGGGCATTAAAAATTTAGAACATGCTCTATTTTTCCGCATCATTTTTCACATTGTCATTTTTCACATCGTCGTGTATAGGCTTTAACGTCGTGAAAAAAACACGCATGCTCAGAAGCAAGTTATGAGACGGGAGCGCTCGTTCTGGGAAAACTAGTGTTGGTAATGGAGATAGCACATTCGTCACGCTGTAACAGACTGAAAAGCGTGAATCGTCTCTCACCGAAAATTTTACTAACACGAAATTGGCAAAAGCAGCCCCAAGGGTGGAGCCATCTGAATGGAACTTCCCCTTTATAGTGCCGCCGTACGCGTTGTACGTCCCCGCGTTGCTCGAGCATTTTTTTTTCACGATCGTGTGTAGGCAAGGCAGGCTTGAAAAGAATCACGTCGAAAAGTACTTTGTTTTTTCTAGACCATTAAAAACAGTCGTGGGTACGCGGCATAAGACTGAGAAAATACTGTAGAGAAATTGTGGATGGCCAGATGAAACCCATAATGTAAAACTTTTCAATGTAAATGCCTGCTAGACTAAAGGATGGTGTAGACTTAATTATAGATTAAAGGAAAGAACTTACATGGGCTTGAATATTTTTTTATAAACAGCCATTGGAGGACAGTTCTCAAAGTAGGATTTTGGCAATACACTACAGGAAAAAAGGGGGAAAAACTGAGATATAGCTCTGAGGCAGTTGTACATGAAATCTTAAAGTTGATGTAAACCCTCCATACACCCAGTGAAGTGAACAGCCTCAGATGATACACAGAGATGAACCAAATCTCCCTACATATGTTTTACATGTATATCTGCTGTCTATATATTCATATACTGTTTAGAAAGATGAGATCATGTTAGGAGATATCCTCTTCTTGGTTAACACAGAGTGTGATGTCTGGGCATACAGCCAAGATAGCTAATGTTGCTGATTGGAGGAAAGAGACACACCCCCTCTCACCATAGGACCTGCTCCCTGCTAATGTATTTTAGCAACCTCCTTGGACTGAAGATTCAGGCTATTTTTGTCTAAAGTGTCCGAGAATTTGTCAGGAGTTATCAGGCTGATAACAACGGTTAATGAGAGAGCTATGGGACTTGGCTCATTGAAGAGAGATAACAAAATACTGCAGATATATGTGCTCAACTCAAATTTAATGAATTGGGTTTACATCCACTTTAAGAGTGAAATTAGACCCCATATATGTAAAACAACAGGGGGACACAACTGAAGGACGAAAAATAAAAATAGAGAGTATCCAACTACATATAATGCAGATTTAAAGTATCCTTGAGCTCAGCTTTTATGGAAAAGTACCAAGTAATATATTGTTCCATCTGCCCTTGTTGGCATCACTTGTGAACTAAAACGAAATCACTGTGGAATAGTGGTCAGTGAAGTGGGCGAAGCCTAATTTTAGGCAATTCGATTGGAAAAACAAAAGCATCTAACATGCATCTGAACCTCTTTCTACTAAGGAAAAGACCATCACATCACATATGGTAGATAGACCATTAATGTTGCAAGGATTCTGAAGGATGCAGTAATCTGCTGAGATTTTCTGCTGAATTGGTCATCCTGACACCATTAGTTGGATACTCACTGTGTTGGTGTACATGACCCCTGTTGGTATATGGTCATTCCATTACTAAAGACACATGGTTCAGCAAAGTAAACCTCAGGACATAACTGGGAGAATCAGAAATGCTATCTCATGTTCTGTGCATTTTCCAGGATATGTAAGGCTGATTTACAAAAAAAATTCAATAATGTTCACACAGTAAAATTGTGTATACATTTACTTAAATTATCTCTTCTTCAAGATAAACAAAGTAGTAGAATGCGAGCTGCATGAATTTTCATTTGGTTTGCCCATTAGAAGGGGGCAACTACGTCCCCTGAAACACAATGGGCTGTTTTCATAATTTTTAATAAAATATTTTAACCACTTAAGGACCCCTTCACGCCGATATACGTCGGCAGAATGGCATGGCTGGGCACATCAACGTAAGCTCAGCCGTGGGGTCGTGTGAGAGCGCCACGGGCGCGTGCACACGACCAGGTCCGAAGCTGCGCGACCGTGGGACCCGCGGACCCGATGGCAGCTGGAGTGCGGCTTTCAGTCCCCGGAGCTGAAGAACGTGGAGAGCTGTGTGTAAACACGGCTTCCCCGTTCTTCACTGTGGCGGCGTCATCGATCGTGTGATCCCTTTTATAGGGATACACAATCGATGACATCACACCTACAGCCACACACCCCTACAGTTGTAAACACACATTAGGTCACACATAACCCCTTCAGCGCCCCCTTGTGGTTAACTCCCAAACTGCACTGTCATTTTCACAGTAAACAATGCAATTTAAATGCATTTTTTTGCTGTGAAAATGACAATTGTCCCAAAAATGTGTCAAAATTGTCCGAAGTGTCCGCCATAATGTCGCAGTCACGAAAAAAATCGCTGATCGGCGCCATTTGTAGTAAAAAAATGTTTTTTTTTAATAAAAACTGTATACATTTTATCTAAAGCCTCAAAGCTAAAAGTTCTGGTTGTGTTAGGAAGAGTTGTCATGCCACAACTGAGTAGAGAAGAGAGGCTCCCCTAAGTGTAGCAATATGGTTACTGTATTTATTGGCGTATAACACTCACCTTTTCACCCTGAAAATAGAGGGTAAACTGTGTCTGCGTGTTATACGCAGGGGGCTGTGGAAAGTTTTTTTTCCCCTGAAACTTCCCTCTTAAAGTTGGGTGCGTGTAATACGCCGATAAATACGGTACATTTAATGAAGGTACAACATTTATTAACTTGCATGGTTGATGATTGAAACAGGCACATTTAAGTCTGCAGGCATCCGGGGTAAACCTGTCCACATAGACCATCCCCCGCATTGCCATTGACGTCGTCTCTTCCACAAACAGTTCAAGCCTCGCTTTCAGATCTCTCTACTGCAGGGTAGTCGTCACGATTGCAGACTAACAGCGGTGAGAGCCGGTGGTGTTGATGATGGTCTGTGAGGCCTGTGCCGTGTGCCTTGTTTAATCATCAACTATGTGAGTTGCTAAATGTTGTACCTTCATTGAATGTAACCATATTGCTACACTTAGAGGCGCCTCTCTTCTGTTTTATACTCTGTAGCTCCTGCTGGATTTTGCTTCTAATCCCCTTGTGGAGGCTTCCATTTGTGGAATGACATTTTATGGTTACACAACTAGTCACATTGCTATAATCTTTTTTTTATATGATCTATAAACTGAAGGACCTGTGAATAAATGGTTGTGGAACGTATCATTTCAGTTCCCATTATTTCTTATGGGGAAATTCACTTTAACCACTTAACCGCTTAACGACCGCCGCATGTAAATGTACGTCCACAGAATGGCACGTACATGCAGATCGGTAAGCCTCTGGGATCGATCCGGGATGAGGGGGCGGCTGTTCGTTTTTATCCGCCCCCTCACGATCACTCCCAGCGAATCCGCTTCCCCCCCCCTCTGCCCACCCTCTGCCTGTGTAATGTAAACACAGGCAGAGGAAGTGATGTCACCTCCCCTCTCGGCGATATTTTCATTCTGGCGAGAGGAGAGAAAACATCACAAGTAAGTTGCACAACACTACACTGACACCAGTACACATAGGCACACTTAACCCATTCAGATCACCCCCCCCCCCCTCCCCAAGCACCCTGTCACAGTGTCACTGATTGCAGTGATCATATATTTACTGATCACTGCATTTAGTGTCGGTGTGACAGGCAGTTAGTGTTAGGTCCAGGGTAGCCCCCTACCCCCCCTAATAAAGGTTTAACCCCTTAATCACCACCCTAGTTAACCCTTTTGCCCTCATCCCTGGTGTGGAGAAAGCCTTTTGAGGGGGGAGGGGGCGAGCAGGAGTGTTGGGACGCCCACTAACGCACAGCTCCTTTCTCTATTTGCAAAGTAGAGAGTGTCCTGACTTGCCTGCTCGCCCCCTCCCCCCTCAAGAGGCTTTCTCCACACCAGGGAGAAAGCCTCGCATTACTGTGTGGAGTTACAGACAGAAGAACAGGAAGTGAGGATTTCTCAGAAGAAATAAGGACATTTAAAAGCAAAATGGAAGGATGAGGTAAGTGAAGGAGGACTGCACTAAGGTAAAGGAAGCTCTTTAGGGAGGGGGGGGGGAATACCTTTACAACCCCTTTAAATATGTTCTATACATTTTGAAGTTTCTGCTTTAATTCTGACCATTTGCTATTAAATGGCAACTGATTAATTTCTCTTAATTTCCAAATTTAGCAGGAGAAAGATATTTTGTCTGCTCCAATGGGAATGACAGAGGGAACTGGTATAATTTAAAGCTTGCAATTGTTTCCACGTTCGTGTCCATTCCTTTTTCTTTCTTTTTATTTTTATGACAGAACGCTGTGGGATTTACTGGGAGTCATGTTCGTTTCAAACTGTGTAATATAGTTCTTTTTTACCCTACTTGTCAAGCTGTAGACAGACATTGACTGGAGGGCATGGAGCCTGCTACTTAACAATTGGTAATATCGCCTGTCACCCGAGAGCAGAGGTGTTGATTTCCACACTGACAATGTTCTTCTTATGACAAACATTGCATGCGTTGTACTCGGCAGGAACAACATATACCAACTTTAAAAAAAAAAGAAGAAAGGAATAAAGTTATTCTATATTTTTTTTTATTTTTTTTTCAACTTCTGTTTGTCTAGGAAGTCCAGAATTAAGCACATATTTATAATGCATTAGGATCCAGAGGGAACAACTGTTATTGCTGATAGGGAATTTTTTTTTCGTATCCCTGAGGCAGTGGGGAGATGCACAAAGCAGTTCTGTATATAGAATACACCCATATATCTTGTTCAATTTATTTTTTATTTGGATTATCAAGAACCATTTGTTACTACTTTGGTGCAGTTGAGTAAAAAAAAAAACACAAAATGTAATTTAGCTTGCTCTGTTTTTAAAGAGAATTTAGTGTTTTGTTCATATATTTGTTATGTTTTGTCCAACAAAAAAAAAGTGACAGGGGTTTAAAAGTTTTCATTTTCTTTTTTATTTATTTATTTATTTTGGGGGGTTTTATAGTTTTTCACTCTAATTAAAATTGAAAAACTGGTTATTGCTGAAGCCATGCACAAGATAAGTTATCTGCTGTGCCAACTAGGCCTGAATACGTCAGAGGGGGAATGCACCCCTCTCGTTTCCACAGTCTTGCCCCTAAGGATAACATGAGTGGCATGTTAGCCTTTTTAGATAACACAACATGCTTTTCAAATGGAGTAGTGGTCTCCAAAATTTGGTCTGCAATTTGCTTGCCTTTATATGCCCCTTGAGGCACCATTACATCCACTGACTAATGATGGGGAACTATTCCTTCCACTGACACCAGTGTTGGGCACTATCCCTCCCACAGACACCAACAATGGGGGACTATTTCTTCCACTGACACCAACAATGGGGGACTGTTCTTTCCACTGACAGTAATGATGGAGCACTATCCCTTCCCATGACACCAGTGTTAGGCACTATCCCTTCCCATGACACCAGTGTTGGGCACTATCCCTTCCACTGACACCAGTGTTGGGCACTATCCCTTCCACTGACACCAGTGTTGGGCACTATCCCTTCCACTGACACCAGTGTTGGGCACTCTCCCTTCCACTGACACCAGTGTTGGGCACTCTCCCTTCCACTGACACCAGTGTTGGGCACTCTCCCTTCCACTGACACCAGTGTTGGGCACTATCCCTTCCACTGACACCAGTGTTGGGCACTATCCCTTCCACTGACACCAGTGTTGGGCACTATCCCTTCCACTGACACCAGTGTTGGGCACTCAGCCTTCCACTGACACCAGTGTTGGGCACTCTCCCTTCCACTGACACCAGTGTTGGGCACTATCCCTTCCACTGACACCAGTGTTGGGCACTATCCCTTCCACTGACACCAGTGTTGGGCACTATCCCTTCCACTGACACCAGTGTTGGGCACTATCCCTTCCACTGACACCAGTGTTGGGCACTATCCCTTCCACTGACACCAGTGTTGGGCACTATCTCTTCCACTGACACCAGTGTTGGGCACTCTCCCTTCCACTGACACCAGTGTTGGGCACTCTCCCTTCCACTGACACCAGTGTTGGGCACTCTCCCTTCCACTGAGACCAGTGTTGGGCACTCTCCCTTCCACTGAGACCAGTGTTGGGCACTATCCCTTCCACTGACACCAGTGTTGGGCACTATCCCTTCCACTGACACCAGTGTTGGGCACTCTCCCTTCCACTGACACCAGTGTTGGGCACTCTCCCTTCCACTGACACCAGTGTTGGGCACTATCCCTTCCACTGACACCAGTGTTGGGCACTATCCCTTCCACTGACACCAGTGTTGGGCACTATCCCTTCCACTGACACCAGTGTTGGGCACTATCCCTTCCACTGACACCAGTGTTGGGCACTATCTCTTCCACTGACACCAACAATGGGGACTATCCCTTCCACTGACACCAACAATGGGGACTATCTCTTCCACTGACACCAACAATGGGGACTATCCCTTCCACTGACACCAACAATGGGGACTATCCCTTCCACTGACACCAACAATGGGGACTATCCCTTCCACTGACACCAACAATGGGGACTATCCCTTCCACTGACACCAACAATGGGGACTATCCCTTCCACTGACACAAACAATGGGGACTATCCCTTCCACTGACACCAACAATGGGGACTATCCCTTCCACTGACACCAACAATGGGGACTATCCCTTCCACTGACACCAACAATGGGGACTATCCCTTCCACTGACACCAACAATGGGGACTATCCCTTCCACTGACACCAACAATGGGGACTATCCCTTCCACTGACACCAACAGGGGGGGACTGTTCCTTCCACTGACACCAGTGTTGGGCCACTATCTCTCCCATAAACACTGGGGGGACTATTCCTCCCATAAGTACCAACAATGGGACACCATTCCTCCAACTGATTCCAGCAATGGAACGGTATTTTTCATACTAAAATCAATGACAGGGAGCTATTCTCCCCACTAAAACCAATGATGGGGCACTATTTCTCCCACTAATACCAATGATGTGGCATTGTTTACTCCCACTGGCGCTAGGGCATTTTCTAATTCCACTAGCCACAGTATCGGCTCCCTAAAGCCTGAAAGACAGTCAATTTAGCAAGTTTGGAGGTTCCTGGTATAGAGGGTCACAAGTGTACCCTTTAAAGTGAAACTCAAGTTTTTCCCCATTATATCATTCTCAGGAGTACATGGAAAAGCACTGGCATTGCCCTCTGTAACCCTTATGTACTCAACACCAATCAAGTTGTCTTCCCAACAGATTAATCAACTACCTTTTCTCATTGGATCATTGATTTTTTTGGAGGGAACTTAAAGGGTTTGTAAATGATTTTTTTTTTATCTTAATAGCTTCCTTTACATTAATGCAGTGCTGTTTTCATGTCTTCATTGTTTGTTTTTGCTCTCAAGTTGCTGTAATCCTTCTCTGATCTCCACACTTCCTGGTTGTTTGTTTACTGATGACCACAGTACTGGGAGCTTTCTCTCTGTGGTCACTAATCATGGAGGTGTGATTACTGTGTGTCTAAAACCCCACAGCTCCTCCCCCCCTTTGGATGCTCTGTATGGCTCTGTGGCTCTGTACATCAGAGAGACAGGAAACATGCAAGAACGAAACTAGAAACTACAGGTACATTATATGATTGATTTTTTATCTATTTTTAATCATTTTTAAAAGAAATCAGTTAACTATTATGGGCCAGATTCACAAAGACTTACGCCGACGTATCTACTGATACGCCGTCGTAAGTCCAAATGTGCTCCGTTGTATCTATGCGCTGATTCTTTAAATCAGATATGCCTGAATTTTGCCAAGAAACGACCGACGTAAGTCTCCTACGCCGTCATATCTTGGGTGCATATTTACGCTGGACGCATTCGGCGTTCCTATTATAAATATGCAAATGAGCAAGATACGCCGATTCACGAACGTACGTACGCCTGACGCAGTAATTTACGATGTTTACGTAAGGCGTTTTTCCGGCATAAAGATAAACCACCCAAAAGGTGGCGCATCTCATGCAAGGTATGGACGTCGGAACAGCCGTAGTTTTTACGTCGTTTACGTGAGTCGTACGTGAATGGGGCTGTGACGTTCACGTCGTAGGCAGTGTTCGACGTGTATCTTAGGCATTCTATTTGACGTGATTCGCTTGGCCGCTCATTTACATGGGGTCACGTTAATTTAAATGAAGCACGCCCACTACCCGCCTACTTTGAATTAGGCGGACTTACGTCGGCCTATTTACACTACGCCGGCGCAACTGCTTTGAGAATACTGTTCTGGGCTCCCTGTTTTACGTCGGTGTAGCGCATATGAGATGCGCTACACTGGCCAAAAAATACGCCGCTGTACCTGAATCTGGCCCTCTGGTTCCCTACCCCCCCCTACTGTGAGGACAACCCCCCCCCCTTCTTTGGGCTGGGAGCAGTTCCTGGCCCTTTCTCTCTCTCTCTCTCTCTCTCTCTCTCTCTCTCTTTTTACACCCTGAGTCTTCTCTTTCCACCCCTTGATCTACCTTTTTTCTCTTCCCTTAATCTTTCTTTGAAAATGCGGAGCCGGCTGGCCCTTATGGACCCGGACATGGACCCAATCAGACGCAGCTGTGGGAACCCCCGATGCACGAGGGCACATTCACTCAGGCTACTCATATGGGAGCCGTCGCGTAGCCCCGAATAGGGCTGCGCCTGGCATTGCCCCAAGGTGGGAAACACTTCAACGAGGAATTGAATTCTCTGTATTTGCCTCTCTTCTTTGTGTACCCTGTACCTTGCTAACAGTTCCTTACCATGTAACTGTGAATGTATGTTATTTGGGTCCCTGTGGGACAGCTGTATCTCTGCTTTGAATAGATAAAAAAATAAAAAGAATCTGGCCCTCTGTCTCTATACCCTGTAAACAGTCATTTCAGCATAATTTTTTTTATTTATTTACAACTCCTTTAAGTTTACAACACTCTTGCCATCTAGATAAACTCTTCACTGCTTAAAGTCATCTCCTCATTTTTAAAAAACGTTCCCCCTATTTCAGTAGCGCCCTAGCAATATGCTCTATTGAAATATGGCGTGCAGATCACCCCAGAGATGGGCAGTTTACAGTTTATTGTAAGCAAACACACGCATAAATAATTTTTCTGCTAATGGACCAACACTACTACACTCTTGCAAAATCTTGCACATTCTCCTTATCTCTTGGTTAGATCCCGCTCCTATCACTCTTGTGTTAGAGATCCATCCCCCATCCACCTAAAATGCCATTAGCAAATGTTTACATGAACCCTCTAAATTAGGCTTTGCGCTGCAACATTACTTTAAAATTCCTCAGAAGATTCCTACTCTATGCTTTGGGAAGCTTGTGAAACCGTTCTCGAGGACCAATGTATTAACAGCACTCAACCTCAAAGGTTATGCTGGACTTGCTAGAGGATAAACTCAGCTGCCTGGAGTCACTATAACCTCCCCTCACTACCCCTCTGTCTCTGCTCCAGGAGATAGTCATAAAGAAGTCACAGTGGGAGAAACTGACAAGGCACTCTACCTTTTTAACCAACTATTCTATGGTAAAGGCTGGGTACACCTAACAGATCCCTATATCAACACAAGCAATGTTGATGAAGGGATCTCTCTTGCTGTGTTATTGCAGAATGCAATGATCAGTGCTGATCGAATATGTACTGGCCTCTCGCAAGGAAATGTAGACAAAATGTTTATCTCTGTGCCACATTTGATTAAAGATCATTCAGTCTGTTCCCTTTCAGACGGCCCGAATCTTAAATGGGAGTTCCAGGCATTTTTAATGTTTATTAAAAGTCAGCAGCTGCAAAAAGTGTAGCTGCTGGCTTTTAACCTCCCTGGCGGTTTTCCCGAGTCTGACTCGGGGTTAGATTTTTATGCTGCAATCGGTAACCCCGAGTCAGACTCGGGCTCGCCTCGCAGCTTCCACAGGCAGGGTTTACTTACCTTGTTCCTGGATCCAGCGATGCATCCATGCTGTGTGAGTGAGCGGGCGCTCGCTCGATTCACACAGTGCCTCTGTGTGCCGCCGAGCTCCGTTCCCTGCGACGTTACGACGCACGGGAGCGGAGAACTCCGCCATATTCAAAAAAGTAAACAAACACATTACATACAGTATACTGTAATCTTATAGATTACAGTACTGTATGTAAAAAAAACATACCCCCTTTGTCCCTAGTGGTCTGCCCAGTGCCCTACATGTTCTTTTATATAATAAAAACTGTTCTTTCTGCCTGCAAACTGGAGATTGTCCATAGCAACCAAAACGTGTCCCTTTATGTCAAAAATGGTTTTAGAGCAGCTAGAAAACAGCGATAATAAATTAGAATCACTTGCAGAATTGAGCGATTTGTGGGGGAAATTCGTTATAAAAAAAAATAATAATGACAGCGACAATTCTGCAACTGAGCAAATTTCTGTGATTTTAAGTTGATTACATTATTGAATAATTTTTATTATAAGTATATTATTATTTATAATTATTTATTATATTATAATTTATAATTTTGTTTTTAAAAAAATGTCATACCCGGGATGCCTATTAGACTCTTGTTTGGTCAGATTTAAGTGAGTTATTCCTAAGAATTACAGGCCTACAGTATAAAACGCCAAATTTCCTTGCAAATAATGGTACCGCTTTCAGCACCTAAAATCTGAAAGAATCATACCGCCAGGGAGGTTAATAAACATGCACTCACCTGCTCCACGTTCCAGCGACGCGCCGGCCGTAGCTCCGCTCCTCCCCCCCCCCCCTCTCCGGTCGGCGTCCTCATTGTTACTGTGGGCACCCATTCCCCCCTAAAAAAAGTTACATGCCAAATATGGCATGTAAGGGGGCGAGGAGTGGATTAACCGGAAGTTCCACTTTTGGGTGGAACTCCACTTTAAGTAATTTTTTTTTGCCAAACCCTATAATATCCCTGAACACCCCATTGACCACCACCAGTGGACCTCCTCCATAAAATAGATCAGTATCCCACTGCTGGTCAAATGCCCAAAATCACCATAGTTGACCTACAAGGGACGCAGTTTGCCAATCGCACATGAGAAATCTATACTTATAGTTAAAACATTCTTGATTAATAACGCCGCAGACCCGGGTGGCCTATCGTACCTTAAATTTTCCCTACAAGGAAAATTTCTTACCCCTTTTACATCTCAATAAAAACCTACTTTCAGCCTGGAAGACGTATTACATCTCATTCCTGAGTCAAATAACAGCCATTAAAATTATGACACTGCAAAAAAATTTAAAATCTCTAGAAACTACCAATAAATACAGCTAATCCTCATATTAAAAATATAAAAAATAACCTTAATTATATAGAACTTACAAATATGTTTGTATTTCCAAATTGGTCCTATATGGTGCCTATCATTTCCAAAATTTTACACATTTTTCTATTTGCACATTACCCTCCTGGTTCACGTTCTCTGCCTATAACCAATTGACTGAGGTGGAGAAATTGGGGCTGGCCCTAATTTATTCTGATTCCGTGCTGTGTAATGGCAATGCAGGACTAGAAAAAGCAAACCTTACCCATAAGTTTGGTGGCATACAAAACAGGGGTGAGCTGCCTCTTGAAATATTTTGCACCTTCTACACAGAAAATCAGTATAAAATAATTTTTCATTGTTGCCAAACCCCCGAGATTCTTCATACCACTATTTCAAATGCCTCAAATAAATGTGAGGTTTGCTAGAAACATCTTGACTCCCTGCTACGTATATATTGGTATTGCCTGCTCATGCTGAGTGACTGTACATGTCTTGATTCATTGTGTGTTTGACACCTGGGTCCCCTTCTCCTCCAAGACCTACCCTTTGTGTCTACTCCCAAAGGATTTTTCTAGAACAACCAAAAAAATGGCTATTGACACATTTTCTTGTGGCTGCAACTAGATGCCTTATGGTGTCTTCACATAAAACTAGTGTTCGTGTGATTATTGGGTGATAAGGGTCTGATTTACTAAAACTGGTGCACACATAGCAACCAATCAGGTTTTAGGCCTCATTTACACTGAGGACGGGTTTGAAATTGCGCAAGTTCAGCCCCACATGTCAGATCGAGTTCGGGAGCGATTGGAAAGACATCTGTTCGGATTTGTGCACTGATGTCTATTGAAATCGCCCCAGAAGTTGCCAAAAGTAGTGCAGAAACGAATTTTGAGAATCGGTGCGGCGCCGCAGAGCCTGCGTCTCACGGATTCGCAACTGTGCCGCTGCGCGAAATAGGCTCTAATTTGGCATGAGATTTCACTTGTCAAATCAGCCCTGCGACGGCCTCCGGACACTCTGTCGGTTATTTCTGCCAAGAAGCTGCTGCCCAAGTCCTGGAACACGAGATCAATGGATCTGGCTATAGAAACTCCATGAACCAGACAACACAAGCCTTGGAGTACACCAAAAAAGGAACTGCTTCATTTTTAGAAACACACAAAATTTATACAGCAAACCATCAGAGAAGGGTTTCTCACATTATTTCAGACAAGGGTCAACTTACACAGTAGAGCTAGTCCTAATATCATAACAATTACCTTTTTAGACAGGCCGGCTCCCCCATAGGACTAACTTGCATAAGAAGCCACAAGCAATTAGTGACCAGCCCTGTCTGGATAACTTAAAGGGGTTGTAAAGGTTTGTTTTTTTATTTTCAAAAAAGGTACCTTTAAGCTAGTGCATTGTTGACTCACTTACCTTTTCCTTTTTTCCCCCCTTCTAAATGTTTTTTTTCTTTCTCTGAATTCCTCACTTCCGGTTCCTTCTCAGTAAGCTTGCCCCTATCGTCCGAGCTGTTCTGTCTGGGGGTTAGTCAGCCAGAACAGCTTACTGAGGAGGAACAGGAAGTGAGAAATTCAGACAAAGGAAAAAAAGACATTTATGAGGGAAATCGAAGGAAAAGGTAAGTGACCTATACACTAGCTTAAAGGAACCTCTTTAGAAAATAAAAAACGAACCTTTACAACCCCTTTAACTACTTGAGCCCCGGGCCATTGTCAAATGACGGCCTCAAGGTGGCTCTGTAAATCCAGGAGGACTTCATATGATGTCCCCGAGTCTTCCGGCCACTGGGGGGCACGCGCGCGCACCAGGCGCGTCCCCGAGATGCCGATGCACATGCCTAGAGGCCGCAGAGGCCTCAGGGCTCCACGTCCTGTCAGGGAGAGGAGACAGATGCTGTGTCCCTTGTACATAGGAACACAGCATCGGTCACCTCCCCCAGTCAGTCCCCTTCCACACACAGTTAGGACACACCCAGGAAACACATTTAACCCCTTCCATGCCCCCTAGTGTTAACCCCTTCCCTGCCAGTCACATTTATACAGTAATCAATGCATATTTATAGTACTGTTCGCTGTATTAATGTGAATGGTCCCAAAAATGTTTTAAAAGTGTCCAATGTGTCCGCCGCAATATCGCAGTTCTGACAAAATTCGCAAATCGCCGTATTACTAGTAAAAAAAAAAAATAATAAAAAAAATGTCAGAATTCTATCCCCTATTTTGTAGTCACTATAACTTTTGTGCAAACCAATCACTATACGCTTATTGCGATTTTTTTTTTTTTTTTTTAACAAAAATATGTAGAATACAGTACATATCGGCCTAAACTGAGATTTTTTTTTTTCAATTAAATATTTATTATCGCAAAAAGTAAAAAATATTGTGTTTTTTTTTTTTTTCAAAATTGTTGCTCTTTTTTTGTTTATAGCACAACAAATAAAAACCGCAGAGGTGATCAACTACCACCAAAAGAAAGCTCTATTTGTGGGGGAAAAAAGGACGTCAATTTTGTTTGGGAGCCACGTCGCACGACTGCGCAATTTTAATATAAAGTGTCACAGTGCTGAAAGCTGAAATTTCACCTGGGCAGGAAGGGGGTATATGTGCCCAGTAAGCAAGTGGTTAAGAACACATTATAACACAGAGTTCTTCAGCAGACCAAAGTCAGTGACAGGCACAATGTATATGGGGGCTTGAAGTCAAAGCTTAAAGTGTAAGTAAATCCCCCTATCGTTTTCGGCCAAGGAAGCTGCCATCTTTACCTCTGTTTAATCTACAACTGCCATGATGCTGCACATGTGATCAGCCATTGGATGGTTTGACAGCACAGCCAATGGGAGTGTTACATTTCCGACATGTGCCGGAAATGAAACGACTGTTTTATGGATGGGTTTACAATCGCTTTAATTGAACAAACTAAAGTTAGAAGCTGATTGGCTACCATGCACAGCTGCACCAGATTTTGCATTCTCCAGTTTTAGTAAATCAACCTCTTAAGTGCATCAGATATGCTTGTTCTGTGTGCCAACACTAAAAAAAGTATACCACTTCACTCCACCAATAATCTTCAGTGCCGTGATTTACAGTGCCAACACCAGAAACTGTTGACCCTTAACGGAAAAAGGGGCAGTCTACTCTTTGTAATATCATGCTCTGCCACTCTTTCAAATTAAGGCAAAGACAGGTCCCAGCACTTTGATAGATCCTGACTAAATAGCTGTGACAGGAGAACAGAGAGACCGCAAAGCGGGCATCATTGCGCAGAAAATTTATTATTTTAGCATAAAATATAAAGATAAAACTATGCCATTACACTCACATTTAATTGTAAGATTTTTGTATGCAAGAAAAGGCATTGAATATTTTTCTTTCTCGTACATCACGGGACACAGAGCGGCATATTCATTACTATATGGGTTATATGGAGTACCTTCAGGTGTGGACACTGGCAATCTCAAACAGGAAGTCCCCTCCCTATATAACCCCCTCCCCTAGAGGGAGTCCCTCAGTTTTTTCGCCAGTGTCTTAGGTGTTGGTCACGGAATAGCTTTGCTCCACATCCTTGGGATTAAGGGCGGGCTAACCGGATCTGTCCAAGGAGCCTCAGTGCCAAAGTGGACAGTACCCGGGCCCCAAACCGTGGGGTTTTGCCTATAATGCTCCTCTTTGGAGGGCTGGACCCTGGGCCCAGGACTTGGAGTTTGTAAAAACCATAAGTTCCTGTTTGCCAGGGTGCTATATAGGTCCAGGACAGTGGGTACCTTCATAGGACCCCAGGGCCTGAAGGTCTACTACACTACCCACGGAGATGGGAGAAGATTGGATCGTTTTGCTGGACAAACATCCTGCAGCATGGAGCAGGTAAGGGGGAGCCTGCGGGACTTGGTTCGACAGCAGGCTCTCCGGGGTAACCTAAAAGGGGGGATAGCCTAAGTATGCTCTGCATTGGCAACCTTGCTCACTATGTCTGAGAAAGACAGGATGACCCCTTTTTTCCCCCCATCACTAGGTTCCCCTGTCTAAGAATGTGTTGCTAGCTAACCTGCTGCTTTCTTCCTAGGACTGGTAAGGATCCCTATGGGGCCTTTTGGAGAGTCCTACCTGGCCGGGGGTTTGAATCTGCCGCCTGATACTGCAGTCCTGGGTCTCCAGCAGCGCGGCTCCTCCATGTTCCTCCTGTTCCGGCATACGCGCGCGCGTCTTATAGACGTTTTTTTGCGCCGTTCAGAGAGGAGGGCGGGGGGGGGCGTGCCTGCGGCGTCATACAGGGGCGCGCCTTGTGCTGTTATAGATCAGCAGGCATTGTCAGTGCTCAGTCTGAGGCTGATTTCAGAAGGAGAGGACGCAGAGCGGCAGAACAGTGACTCCCGGTGGCGGAAGAGGGGTAGTACATGCTGGACTTTGTTCCAATGCCTTTTTTGTTAAGCCAAGAAATCCCCCTTTTTACAGCAGGTTGGAGGCTGGCAAACTAAGTTTGGGGTCACTGTATGTTTTAAAAAAAAAAATATATATAATATATATTTAAAAAAAATAAAAAAAAAAAGAAAAGCATACGGGGCCCCATCAGTTTTTGGGCATTAGTGATCTATTGTCCCCTAAGCTCTGGTTTTGTACTCCTGGCCACTACAGTCTGTTGTTGTTGGCGGAGTCCCTCGATTTTGTATTATGGCTTCCAAAGGTTCGGGGTCAAAGGGTACAAAAAAGACCAAAAAACAAAGGGGTTCCCCCTCTGATTCTGATGATATGCCGATACTTTCCCCGCAACTTATTAACATAAAGGGCGCCTTGGATGAGCCATTAGGGGGATCTGGTGCGGAGGCTGGCCCAGATCAGCCCTGTGTTTATCACAGAGGAGATGCTAGCCGTATCCCTAGGGGGGCTAGAAGAGAGAATAGCAGCATTGATCGCTAGAGCTATTCCTGGTAAGAAACGGGTTAGATCCCCATCACCAAGAGGTGTATCCTCAGATGCTGAGATTCTCTCTCCGGAGGAATTGGAATCACAGGAGGATCAACTAGACCTGAACCAAGAGGGTTCAGGGATTGAGGGATCTGCCTCTGAGGAACCATTTTCAGACTCCCAGACAGAAAGACTGTGGGTACAGTCTTTGACGGACATGGTCCGCTCGGCATTTAGTTTACCATTGCCAGAGCCTCAGGTTCCTCCGGTATCCTCTCTGGGCTCTTTGAAAGCTCCGTTAAGCAACGCAGTTTTTCCGGTCCATCCTCTCTTGGAGGAATTGATCTTTCGGGATTGGGTACGGCCGGACAGGATTTTTCTGCCACCGAAAAGATTTGCGGTCATTTACCCCAGGGAGGAAAAATTCTCCAAGAGGTGGAGGCTCCCGGTAGTGGATGCAGCCATCTCATGTGTGAATAAATCACTAACTTGCCCGGTAGAAAACATACATATGTTTAAAGATCCGGTTGATAAACGGTTAGAGACACTTTTAAAAGCATCCTTTGCTACGGCAGGAGCAGTGGTACAGCCAGCTGTGGCTGCAATTGGAGTTTGTCAGGCGTTAAAAGACCAGACAAAAGAAATGTTAGAGGACATGCCTACCCAACAAGCAGAAGAGTTTTCTGACATTCCCAGAGCTCTGTGTTTTGCTGTAGATGCTATAAAAGATGCCATCCAGCAGGCCTCTCGTTTATCACTATTTTTGGTGCACATGAGAAGGCTCTTATGGTTGAAGAACTGGGCGGCGGAGCCCCCATGCAAAAAGCTTCTGGCAGGGTTTCCCTTCCATGGAGGACGACTCTTCGGAGAGGATCTGGATAAATATATTCAGACTATTTCAAGTGGCAAGAGTACCCTTTTACCGGTCAAAAAGACATTCCGGGGTCCTACATTTAAAAGGCAGCTTTTTCCTGTCTCGGGGCCCTCAAATTCCAGGCAGTATCGACGGCCGCCTGCACGATCCAACGTTAACAGTAGATCGCAGGGACAGGCCCCTGGGGGTAAGAGGCCATGGTATCGCAAGCCGACAAAGACAGCCCCTAAGTCTGCCTTATGAAGGGGCGCCCCCACTCTCGCGGGTGGGGGGAAGGCTTCGTTTCTTCTCAGAAGTTTGGGAAGCCAAGATCCCCGACAAATGGGTCCAGGCATCGGTAACCACAGGCTACAGACTGGAGTTTCTAAGGTGTCCTCCGCCTCATTTTCAAGAATCAAGGCTACCAAAGGATCCAGCAAGGAAGGCCTCATTGCTGGCAGCTTTGGATCACCTGCTTTGCCAGGACGTAATAATAGAGGTGCCAGCCCAAGAGCAAGGGCTAGGTTTCTATTCCAATCTCTTTGTCATACCAAAGCCCAACGGCGATGTCAGGCCAATCTTGGACCTAAAAAGGTTAAACGGTTACCTAAGGGTTCGTTCCTTCCGGATGGAATCCATCCGGTCAGCAGCCGCCGCGCTTCAGAGGGACGATTTTCTGGCCTCCATAGACATAAAGGATGCTTACCTTCATGTACCAATCTTTCAGTCGCATCAAAGATTTTTACGCTTCGCGGTGGGGCAGCGACACTTCCAATTCAGGGCGCTCCCCTTCGGGCTGGCCACGGCCCCCCGGGTATTCACGAAGATCCTAGCCCCAGTTCTGGCCAATTTAAGGATCCAAGGGGTCACAGTCCTAGCATACTTGGACGACCTTTTAATCATAGATCACTCACGGCCGGGTCTGCAACAGGCAGTAAACCTCACGGTTCGGTACCTCGAAGGATTCGGCTGGGTCCTAAACCGGGGAAAGTCAGCGTTCCAGCCTACAAAGCAGTTGGAATACCTCGGCATGAGGTTAGACACAGAACAGCAAAGGGTGTTCCTGCCCCTTGTAAAGATCGAGGCTATCAAGGGGTTGGTTCAGTTGGTTCTAAACAAGAAAAAAACAACTATTCGCCTGTGTATGCGAGTACTAGGCAAGCTAGTGGCCACGTTCGAGGCAGTACCATACGCTCAGATCCACACTCGCGTCCTACAGGCAACCATTCTAGCAGCCTGGGGCAAGAGGGCACATGCCTTAGAGTCCCCTTTGACGCTATCATCAAGGGTCCGACAAAGCCTGGCCTGGTGGTTGAACCCTCAGAATCTTCTAAAGGGAAAATCCTTCAGCCCTGTTGTCTGGAAGGTAGTTACCACAGACGCCAGCCTGGCAGGCTGGGGGGCGGTCTTCGAGGGGTTCTCTCGCCAGGGAACTTGGGTGAAAGCAGAGAGGCTGCTCCCCATCAATATCTTGGAGATCAGAGCTGCTCGCCTAGCCCTTCTGGCATGGACCTCCAGATTACAGGGGTTCCCGGTGAGAATCCAGTCAGACAATGCCACGGCGGTGGCATACATAAACCACCAAGGGGGAACCAGGAGTCAGGCCGCTCAGAGGGAGGTGAGCTTGATTTTTCAGTGGGCAGAGGTTCATGTACCCTGCATTTCGGCGATATTCATTCCCGGAGTGGACAACCTGCAGGCAGACTTCTTAAGTCGCCAGAGTCTGTTGCCAGGGGAGTGGTCTCTGCATCCCCAGGTCTTTCAGACAATCTGCCAGAGGTGGGGAATGCCGGACGTAGATATAATGGCATCCAGGTTCAACAAGAAACTAGACAGGTTCGTGTCTCGAGCGAGGGATCCTATGGCCTGCGGAACCGATGCGTTGGTTTGCCCTTGGCATCAATTCAAACTTCTATATGCATTCCCTCCGCTACAGTTACTCCCTTGCCTGTTGCGCAGGATCAGAGTGGAGCACAAGCCGGTCATTCTAGTAGCTCCGGCTTGGCCCCGGAGGACTTGGTACTCACTAGTCCTGAAGATGGCAGTGGGAGACCCTTGGACTCTTCCTCTACAACCAGACCTACTCTCACAAGGCCCGATCCTCCACCCTACATTACAGCGTCTAAATTTGACGGCCTGGAGGCTGAATCCCTGATTCTCAGGGGTAGAGGTCTGTCTAGGCAGGTAATTCCTACCCTGATTAGGGCTAGAAAGCCGGTCTCCAGGGTGATTTATTACAGGGTGTGGAGGAACTACGTAGGCTGGTGTGAATCCAAAAGATGGAATTCCCGCAAATATACTATTGATAGGGTGTTAAGTTTTCTCCAGCTAGGAGTGGATAAAGGCCTGGCACTAAGCACAATCAAGGGACAGATCTCAGCTCTGTCAGTGTGGTTTCAGAGGCCGCTGGCCACCCACTCGCTGGTAAAGACCTTCTTACAGGGGGTCTTGCGTATTAATCCTCCTGTCAAGTCACCACTTTGTCCATGGGACTTAAATCTTGTTCTGTCATCTCTACAGAAACAACCCCTTGAGCCGTTGGCTGAGGTACCTTTGGTTTTACTGACTAGAAAGTCGGTATTTCTGATCACCATAGTTTCGGCCAGGAGAGTATCGGAATTGGCAGCCTTATCTTGTAAGGAACCATATCTCATTTTGCATAAGGATAGGGCGGGGTTCCGTCCTCATCCTTCCTTTCTACCAAAGGTTATATTCAGTTTCCACCTGAACCAGGATGTGGTACTTCCATCCTTCTTCCAAAACCCACCTCTAGAAAGGAGGGGTTGCTGCATACGTTGGATATTGTCAGGGCCATAAAGGCCTATCTTAAAGCTACAGAGAAGGTTCGGAAAACAGATGTGGTGTTCGTTTTACCGGAAGGGCCCAAGAAGGGTCAGGCAGCTGCTTGATCCACCATCGCAAGATGGATTAAACAATTAATTGTTCGGGCCTGCGGTTTGAAGAGGTTGCCTCCTCCTTTGTCGGCAAAGGCCCATTCTACCAGGGCCATGGGCACCTCCTGGGCAGCACATCATCAGATCTCTATGGCTCGAATATGCAAGGCAGCAACGTGGTCATCAGTCCACACGTTTACAAAATTTTATCAATTGGACGTAAGAAGGAATGCGGATACAGCCTTTGGGCAGTCAGTACTACAGGCCGCGATTCAAGCTCCTCAGGATCTGAGGGGGCTCCCTTGATTTGATTTGAGATTTACATTTCTCGTTTAAGTTGGATTTACTAGTATCTGAGTATACCTCTAAAATTAAATCCTTCTTTGGAAGATGTCTCCCTCCCCTCATTAAAGCATTGCTTTCGGACATCCCATATAGTAATGAATATGCCGCTCTGTGTCCCGTGATGTACGAGAAAGAAAAAGGGATTTTTTAAATACAGCTTACCTGTAAAATCCTTTTCTTGGAGTACATCACGGGACACAGAGCTCCCACCCCTCTTTTTGGGAACATTTTGGGAGGCATACTGCTTGCTACAAAACTGAGGGACTCCCTCTAGGGGAGGGGGTTATATAGGGAGGGGACTTCCTGTTTGAGATTGCCAGTGTCCACACCTGAAGGTACTCCATATAACCCATATAGTAATGAATATGCTGCTCTGTGTCCCGTGATGTACTCCAAGAAAAAGATTTTACAGGTAAGCTGTATTAAAAAATCCCTTTTTTTTTATGTTTCTTTTCTTTCCTTTTTTTTGTTTATACAGCAAATTTTTGCAAAATGTACTTTGTGGCCTGTAGGATACTTTATTGTTGTAGTGTAAACCCATTTATTTATATAATGTAGGAAACCTTTGCTTATTTTAATTTTTTTGTCTAAAGCCTCAAAGCTTCCAGTTTTGGTTGTGTTAGGAAGAGTTGTCAGGCCACAACTGAGTATAAAAGAGAAGAGAGGCTCCCCTAAGTGTAGCAATATGGTTACTTTATTTTCCGGCGTATAAGACGGCCTTTTGGAAGCAAAAAAATGCATCCAAAGTCGGGGGTCGTCTTATACGCCGGGTCTGACTGCTGCTGGCACAATCTTCCTACCTTATTTCTGGATTCCAGGCTGCGGGCATCCATAAATCAAAAGCCGCGCCTCCTCCTTAGACTGTTCCGTGATAGGCAGAACACAAAATTCAGTGTTCCGCCTATCACGGATGCCTTCTCATCCTCGGACGAGAGGACATCCGTGATAGGCGGAACACTGAACAGAGGCCCTGCTGGGAAAATTTGTGTTCCGCCTATCACGGAACAGTCTGAGGAGAAGCGCGGCTTTTGATTTATGGATGCCCGCAGCCTGGAAGCCAGAAATAAGGTAGGAAGATCGTCTTGGCTGGCACTGTGGGGGCAAGTGATGTAATGGAACAGTGGAGGCAAGTGATGTAATGGAACAGTGGAGGCAAGTGATGTAATGGCACAGTGGAGGCAAGTGATGTAATGGCACAGTGGAGGCAAGTGATGTAATGGCACAGTGGAGGCAAGTGATGTAATGGCACAGTGGAGGCAAGTGATGTAATGGCACAGTGGAGGCATGTAATGGCACAGTGGAGGCATGTAATGGCACAGTGGAGGCAAGTGATGTAATGGCACAGTGGAGGCATCTAATGGCACAGTGGAGGCATGTAATGGCACAGTGGAGGCAAGTGATGTAATGGCACAGTGGAGGCAAGTGATGTAATGGCACAGTGGAGGCAAGTGATGTAATGGCACAGTGGAGGCAAGTGATGTAATGGCACAGGGGAGCATGTAATGTAATGGCACAGCGAGATTTGAAAAAAAGCCTGTTCTTGTCAGCGGTTGTTCTTGCTACCCCTCAGCTTCCAGAAAGACTAGTAGGAAGGGGGTCGTCTTATATGGTGAGTATATCCCAAAACCAACATTTTTCCTGGAGAAATAGGGGGTCGTCTTATACACTGGCAAATACGGTACTGTATTTATTGGCGTATAACACTCACTTTTTCACCCTGAAAATAGAGGGTAAACTGTGCCTGCGTGTTATACACAGGGGGCTGTGGAAAGTTTTTTTTCTGAAACTTCCCTCTTAAAGTTGGGTGCGTGTTATATGCCGATAAATACGGTACATTTAATGAAGGTGCATTGTTGATGATTGAAACAGGCACATTTAAGTATGCAGGCATCCGGGGTAAACCTGTCCACATAGACCATCCCCCGCATTGCCATTGACGTCGTCTCTTCCACAAACAGTTCAGGCCTCGCTTTCAGATCGCTCTACTGCAGGGTAGTCGTCACGATTGCAGACTAACAGCGGTGAGAGCCGGTGGTGTTGATGATGGTCTATGTGGCCTGTGCCGTGTGCCTTGTTTAATCAACTGAGTTGCTAAATGCTGTACCTTCATTAAATGTAACCATATTGCTACACTTAGAGGCGCCTCTCTTCTCTTTTATACTCTGGAGCTCCTGCTGGATTTTGCTTCTAATCCCCTTGTGGAGGCTTCCATTTGTGGATGGACATTTTATGATTACACAACCCATCACATTTGCTATAATCTTTTTTTATATGACCTATAAACTGAAGGACCTGTGAATAAATGGTTGTGGAACGAATCATTTCAGTTCCCATTATTTCTTATGGGGAATTTTTTTTTTTTTAAAGTCACAATGTAGAGTATAAGATTTCCTATCATCTGTGCCCAGTCTGCCACACATAGTTAATCCAGATCTGAGTAATCCTCTTTCCATGTTCAGTGAAACAGCCTTCCAGATAAAAACCTGTCTAAATAAAAAGTCAGTTTTCTCTCTACTTGCTTTGAGTGACATGTTATTTACATTTCTAGCTTGGACATGTTTATCATATGTTATGTTTATCATAACATGAGGTATAAAAAGTGAGAAATCCAACCCTCCCCCACATAACACATCCTGGTAATATACAATGAACTTTGGATCACCTCATATTATGATAAACATAACATATGATAAACATGTCCAAGCTAGATATGTAAATAACCTGTCACTCAAAGCAAGAACAGAGAAACGGACTTTATAATTTGGCAAGTTTTTATCTGGAATTCTGTTAATTTGCACTGCACATTACAAGAGGATTACTCAGCACTGGATTAACTCTGTGTGGCAAGACTGGGCACAGATGATAGGAAATCTCATACTCAACATTGTGACATCAAAAAAAAAAAAAAATGTTTGGGTTTACATCCACTTTAAGGACTACCTAACGCCGATATACGTCGGCAGAATGGCACGGCTGGGCACAATCACGTACCTGTACGTGTTTGTTAAATGCCCAGCTGTGGGTCGCGGGCGCACGCCTGTGGCCCGAAGCCCCGCGGGAGCCGTGGACCCGATCGCCACCGGAGTCCCGCGATCAGTCATAGGAGCTGAAGAACGGGGAGAGGTGAGTGTAGATGCACCTTCCCCGTTCTTCACAGTGGCGCTGTCATTGATCATCTGTTCTGTTCGATCAATGATGTCACACGTCCAGCCCCGCCCCCCTGCAGTTAGAAACATACATGGTCACACTTAACCCCTTCAGCGCCCCCTAGTGGTTAACTCCCAAACGGCAATTGTCATTTTTACAGTAATCAGTGCATTTGTATAGCACTTTTTGCTGTGAAAATGACAATGGTCCCGAAAATCAAAATTGTCCGATGTGTCCGCCATAATGTCACAGTCATGGAAAAAAACGCTGATCGCCACCATTAGTAGTAAAAAAAAATATTATTAATAAAAATGCAATAAAACTATCCCCTGTTTTGTAAACACTATAAATTTTGCGCAAACCAATCGATATACGCTTATTGCGATTTTTTTTTAACCAAAAATAGGTAGAAGAATACGTATCGGCCTAAACTGAGGAAAACATTTTTTTTTTTAGATGTTTTTGGGGGATATTAATTATAGAAAAATAGTAAAAAAAAAATATTGAATTTTTTTCAAAATTGTTGCTCTATTTCTGTTCATAGCGCAAAAAATAAAAACCGCAGAGCTGATCAAATACCACCAAAAGAAAGCTCTATTTGTGGGGGGAAAAAAGGACGCCAATTTTGTTTGGGAGCCACGTCGCACGACAGCGCAATTGTCAGTTAAAGCGCCGCAGTGCCGAATCGCAAAAAGGGGCCTGGTCCTTTACCTGCATATTGGTCTGAGGCCCCGTACACACGTCCGAGAACCTCCTCGGGCTAAACCCATCGTTCCGTCGAGTTTGTCGACCAGGCTGTCGAAAAAGGCGTCGATCCATTAGTCCCGATGGCCCGTCGAGCAAATAGAGAACCTGCTCTCTATTTTGGCATCCCGACGGGACACTCGACGAAAGTGTACACACGATCGAGCTTCTCAGCAGAATATGGATCCCAGCGAGCTTCTCGCTGGATTCTGCCGAGACGCTCGGTCGTGTGTACGGGGCCTCAGTCTGGTTAATATACGAGTGCCTTGGATTACAAGCATGTTTCTGGAACGAATTATGCTTGCAATCCAAGGTTTCTCTGTACTTTGATGGAGCGAAGGGCTTTTTAATAATAAAATAATTACTATTTTTGTTTTATTATATTGTTTGTTACTTGTTAGAAATGTAGTCACGCAGATTTATATAGCTACTGGAATACAATGTACAAAAAAAAAAATGTAGCCTGTAAATTCAGGAGATCCCTGCTGAGTGGCTCCAATCTTTATCCTGGCATTCATCTGCACCTGCTAGCAAGATCTCTATCCTCCTCTTCTCAATAGGCTGAATAGAAGCAGAGCAAGCATTCTCCACTTCCGAGGATAGAATCTGAGCACATTTAGAACACGTTGGCAAGCTTTCTTCCTCAAATCCACACATTTATAGCAGTACACATTCCTGCCCGATGCATATTTATTAGGCCTCCAATATGCTCTATGTTTATTGAATTGTAAGCTTCTCAAATGGAAGAATTCCATATGGAACCAAAATGTTCTCTTGTTTGTATTGTCCTAGAGCTGCCTTTTGGTTTTAACCACTTTAGCCCCGGGCCTGTTTTTCAGATTCGGTGTTTACGAGACTAAAACATTTTTTTTTGCTATAAAATTACTTAAAACCCCCAAACATTATATATATTTTTTTTTCTAACACTCTAGAGAATAAAATGGCAGTCATTGCAATACTTTTTGTTACACCGTATTTGCGCAGCGGTCTTACAAGCGCACTTTTTTTTGGAAAAAATTCACTTTTTTAAATTAAAAAATAAGACAACAATAAATTTGGCCCAATTTTTTTACATATTGTGAAAGATAATGTTACGCCGAGTAAAATGATACCCAACATGTCACGCTTAAAAATTGCGCCCGCTCGTGGCATGGCGTCAAACTTTTACCCTTAAAAATCTCGATAGGCGATGTTTAAAAAATTCTACAGGTTGCATTTTTTGAGATACAGAGGAGGTCTAGGGCTAGAATTATTGCTCTCGCTCTAACGATCGCGGCGATACCTCACTTGTGTGGTTTGAACACCGTTTTCATATGCGGGCGCTATTCGCGTATGCGTTCGCTTCTGCGCGCGAGCTCGTCGTAAAGGGGCGATTTAAAAAAAAATTTTTTTTGTTTTCGTATTTATTTGTATTAATTTTACCAATTTTTAACACTAAAATAAAAAAAATAAAAAAATTATCACTTTTATTCCTATTACAAGGAATGTAAACATCCCTTGTAATAGAAAAAAGCATGACAGGTCCTCTTAAATATGAGATCTGGGGTCAAAAAGACCTCACATCTTATATTTAGGCTAAAATGCAAAAAAAAAAAAAAAAAATTGTAAATGTAATTTTTCAAATGACATTTAAAAAAAAATGTCTCTTTAAGACGCTGTTTGGAACTGACGTTTGACGTCACTTCCGCCCAGCAGAGCTACGGGGATGGACGAGGGAAATTTTTTCCCTCGCTCGCATCCCCGCTGACCAGACGAGCGCACCCGATCGCCTCCGCCGCTACCGACGGCTCCGGTAAGCAGCGGAGAGCGCGGGAGCGCAGCAGGGGGGGGGGGACGCTCGTCCGCCACCGATAACGGCGATCTCGCGGCGATTCCGCCGCGGAGACCGCCATTATCGTTTACCCGACCGCCCACAGAAGAGATGGATATCTCGGTTGTGGCAGCAGCTGCTGCCGTTACCGAGATATCCATCTCTAAAGTGCCGACGTATACCTGCGGTGGGCGGTCGGGAAGTGGTTAATTTGCCGAGGGGGGGGGGGGGGGGGGGAATACTACATGCGAATAACGATGGGAAATGTCTTGGAAACTAGGAGTTCAGAGCTTCTAAACAGTCCAAATGTATTCAGCCTGAATTATTAATATATTTCCCTGATATGAACTAGTGGTGGAAGTAGACTGACAGACAACAGATACACATTTATTTATTTATGATGGAGGAACACATTTTTTGCTGATTCAAGTTTTCCTTTAAGTGATGAAGAACCAAGAGAGAGAATTCAGAGCAAGGCCTTACTGAGACAGGCGCTATTCATTTCCAATCTTGTTTCTTTTTCTTTTTCAATTTTTTATTTACTTATTTATTGCAAAGACAGCCCAAAGAGCAGTCTGATTTGTGCCTCGTCAGCCACTCCGCGGTCCAAGAATTCTTTTTTTTTTGTCCCACTTTTAATTTACTTTTAAACCCATCTCTGCTCACTGGAGCGTACAAAGTTGCCTGTTTGCAATGTGTGCCAGTGATCAATAGAAACTCACTCCTGTTGTTTGGTATTAAAGGGGTTGTAAAGGTAAAAAATGTTTTCCCTAAATAGCTTCCTTTAAAATATACCAGTTCCCGCTGTCATTCCCATTGGAGCAGAAAAAATATTTTTCTCTTTCTAAATTTGGAAATTAAGAGAAATTAATCAGTTGCCTGGCAAAGGGCAAATATTCCCAATTAAATCAGAAGCTCCAAAATGTATAGAACATATTTAAAGGGGTTGTAAAGGTATTTGCTTTCCCCCTAGAGAGCTTCCTTTCCCTTAGTGCAGTCCTGCTTCACTTACCTCATCCTTCCATGTTGCTTTTAAATGTCTTTATTTTTCCTGAGAAATCCTCACTTCCTGTTCTTCTGTCTGTAACTACACACAGTAATGTGGGGCTTTCTCCCTGGTGTGGAAAAAGCCTCTTGAGGGGGGAGGGGGTGAGCAGGCAAGTCAGGATACTGTCTACTTTGCAGATAGAGAAAGGAGCTGTGTGTTAGTAGGCGTCCTGACACTCCTGCTCTCCCTCTCAAGAGGCTTTCTTCACACCAGGGAGAAAGCCTTGCATTACTGTGTGGAGTTACAGACAGAAAAACAGGTAGTGAGGATTTCTCAGAAGAAATAAGGACATTTAAAAGCAAAATGGAAGGATGAGGTAAGTGAAGGAGGACTGCACTAAGGTAAAGGGAATGCTTATAAATTTGTTGTTCCGCAGCAACTCACACCAGGCTCTCCAGAGAACGCATTTTTAATTAACTTCCAATAAACTCCAAAGTTCACAGATCATACAAAGTCCAACAGAGTATATAATTCAAATCTCTACCTGTGCCTCCATACTCATACAGAGAGAATACCGGGAATACATTCTCTGAGTGACAACCAGAATTCCCAGAATATATCTTCTATTCACTGAATAGCTGAGCAATTTGATTGGTCGTCTTTGATCTGAAAGACCTGATCCAATGTCCTGTCTTCCAGAGTGCCAGGTAATTGTCACTCCCAGCAGGAGTCACTAATTAGTATTGGGGAGCTAACTAGTATACATCCTTGCATACCAATTGGCTCTCTTTTAATAAGTAATTACATATGTAAACTAGACGTCCTATTTCTTTTGACAATGGACAAGTGTCTTACAGGTTACTGAAATCTGGCCTGTATATGTTGGACTTGCTTACATATATATATATATATATATATATATATATATATATATATATATATATATATATACAGTGCAGAAAATAAGTATTTGAACACCCTGCTATTTTGCAAGTTCTCCCACTTGGAAATCATGGAGGGGTCTGAAATTGTCATCGTAGGTGCATGTCCACTGTGAGAGACATAAACCAAAAAAAAAATTCCAGAAATCACAATTTATGATTTTTTAACTATTTATTTGTATGATACAGCTGCAAAGAAGTATTTGAACACCTGTCTATCAGCTAGAATTCTGACCCTCAAAGACCTGTTAGTCTGCCTTTAAAATGTCCACCTCCACTCCATTTATTATCCTAAATTAGATGCACCTGTTTGAGGTCATTAGCTGCATAAAGACACCTGTCCACCCCATACAATCAGTAAGAATCCAACTACTAACATGGCCAAGACCAAAGAGCTGTCCAAAGACACTGGAGACAAAATTGTACACCTCCACAAGGCTGGAAAGGGCTACGGTGAAATTGCCAAGCAGCTTGGTGAAAAAAGGTCCACTGTTGGAGCAATCATTAGAAAATGGAAGAAGCTAAACATGACTGTCAATCTCCCTTGGACTGGGGCTCCATGCAAAATCTCACCTCGTGGGGGCTCAATGATCCTAAGAAAGGTGAGAAATCAGCCCAGGACTACACGGGAGGAGCTGGTCAATGACCTGAAAAGAGCTGGGACCACCGTTTCCAAGGTTACTGTTGGTAATATACTAAGACGTCATGGTTTGAAATCATGCATGGCACGGAAGGTTCCCCTGCTTAAACCAGCACATGTCAAGGCCCGTCTTAAGTTTGCCAATGACCATTTGGATGATCCAGAGGAGTCATGGGAGAAAGTCATGTGGTCAGATGAGACCAAAATAGAACTTTTTGGTCATAATTCCACTAACCGTGTTTGGAGGAAGAAGAATGATGAGTACCATCCCAAGAACACCATCCCTACTGTGAAGCATATGGGTGGTAGCATCATGCTTTGGGGGTGTTTTTCTGCACATGGGACAGGGCGACTGCACTGTATTAAGGAGAGGATGACCAGGGCCATGTATTGCGAGATTTTGGGCAACAACCTCCTTCCCTCAGTTAGAGCTTTGAAGATGGGTCGAGGCTGGGTCTTCCAACATGACAATGACCCGAAGCACACAGCCAGGATAACCAAGGAGTGGCTCTGTAAGAAGCATATCAAGGTTCTGGCGTGGCCTAGCCAGTCTCCAGACCTAAACCCAATAGAGAATCTTTGGAGGGAGCTCAAACTCCGTGTTTCTCAGCGACAGCCCAGAAACCTGACTGATCTAGAGAAGATCTGTGTGGAGGAGTGGGCCAAAATCCCTCCTCCAGTGTGTGCAAACCTGGTGAAAAACTACAAGAAACGTTTGACCTCTGTAATTGCAAACAAAGGCGACTGTACCAAATATTAACATTGATTTTCTCAGGTGTTCAAATACTTATTTGCAGCTGTATCATACAAATAAATAGTTAAAAAAATCATACATTGTGATTTCTGGAATTTTTTTTTTTGATTATGTCTCTCACAGTGGACATGCACCTACAATAACAATTTCAGACCCCTCCATGATTTCCAAGTGGGAGAACTTGCAAAATAGCAGGGTGTTCAAATACTTATTTTCTGCACTGTATATATATAAATATTATATAACACCCAACATATTACTACAACAATGTGTTCTGACAGGAGGGCCGATCAATGACCCCCCCCCCAGAAAGCTCATCAAAATTCAAAGCCATTGGCTGTGAGCGCTGGTCGGATCCTGCTTGTTCTACAGACGGAAATGGGTTGGTAGGTTGTGAGACACCCGGGGGGTTATTTATGAAAGGCAAATCCACTTTGCACTACACGTGCAAAGTACACTTGAAGGTGCAGTCTCTGTAAATCTGAGAGGTAGATCTGAAAGGAGGGGAAGCTCTGCTCATTGTATTATCCAATCATGTGCAGGCTAAAATGCTTTTTTTTTTTTTCCTAGAAGGCCCCCTCAGATCTACAGCAAGTGCACGTTTTCAGTGCAATTTCAAGTACACTTTGCACTTGTAGTTTGCACTTAAAGTGCAAAGTGGATTTGCCTTTCGTAAATAACCCCCACGGACCAAAAGTTGGACGGTTCCTGCCGAACCAACGTTTTTCGGCCCATGTGTTCCCAGCCTAATGCCCCGTAAAGACGATCTTTTTTTGTGATGAAAAAAAATGTAATTTTTCTTCATGAAAAAAAACGAAATTTTTCCAACTTCATCATTAAAAATTATGTTGCCTACACACCATCGTTTTTGGAAAATGATGAACAAAACGACGGCACTCTAAAGGGGAAGTTCTATTTGCCTTGAGGCTGCTTTTAAGCTGGTTACTTGTTAGTAAAAGATGATTCCTGCTTTTTTGTCTGTTACAGCGTGATGAATGTGATTACTCCATTATGAATGATAGTTTTACCTCCCGTCTCCTAACTTGCTGCTGGGCATGTGCGGGTTTAAAACGTCATTTTTGCCCACACACGATCATTTTTTATGACACAAATTACATTTTAAAAAATTCAAGCATGTTAAAAAAAAATTTTGGTCGTTATTCAGAAGACATAAAATGACATTTTGCCCACACACGGTCATTTTAAATGACATTTTTAAAAATGTAATTTTTTTTTCATCACAAAAAGTGATCGTGTGTACGCGGCATTAGAAGAAAAGAGAAGGCACACAATAGAAGTTGAAGTGGCCTTAATCCCACACGTGCAACTGAGACCACAGTACAAATGATCCAATGTAGATCTTACTGCACAATAAATGTTATAACAGGTGGAATTAGTGCATTATAGAACTTCCACTGTTATCCTTTTCCTGATTAAGTCTTGAAGTTATGAAATACTTTAATAGTTACTGAAAAATATAATTGCTTTGGAACTTAATTGGAAATGAAGGTTGTCACCGGCTGAAATAACAGATTCTTTATCAAAATGTAATTTGCTACAAAGTCGCCTTTTAGCTTATATAGCCTATATGCCTATATATAAAGGTTCCTTATTAAGTAAAGTAATTACTAACTCCCAGTAGTTTCTCTCTTAATGAAAACATATTTTCTTCTTTTTATTAAAACTGTTCAGTTTGGTTTAGAAACGCAATATTATAGTTTCTAGCATGGACTCTGCCATAGGATGTGTTAATGATGGCTAATAAATGTGGTGTTTAATGGCTCATTTCAGACCTAAAACTGTGCTTGCAAACAAAGCTGGCTGTTTACAGGTCCATGTCCCCATTTGCACTTGCGCCCAAGAACTATACGTAATAGGAAAAGGGCCACATGTTCATGGTGGCGTAATAAGGTTTCTCTATAGACTTGTTATGATAGGGTGTGTAGGATTCACGTAAACCCACTGCTTCTTCAAGTCAAGCTGTGCCAGTTGTGGGCATCTTAACCACTTAAGACCCGGACCTTTATGCAGGTAAAGGACCTGGCCAGTTTTTGCGTTTTCGCACTGGGTCGGTTTAACTGACAATTGCGCGGTCGTGCGGCGTGGCTCCCAAACAAAATTAGCGTCCTTTTTTTCCCACAAATAGAGCTTTCTTTTGGTGGTATTTGATCACCTCTGCGTTTTTTATTTTTTGCGCTATAAACAAAAATAGAGCGACAATTTAAAAAATGTAATAATATTTTTAACCTTTTGCTATAATATCCCCCAAAAATATATATAAAACGTTTTTTTTCTCACTTTAGGCAGATACGTATTCTTCTACATATTTTTGGTAAAAAAAATCGCAATAAGCGTTTATTGATCGGTCTGCACAAACGTTATAGCGTCTACAAAATAGAGGATAGTTTATGGCATTTTAATTAATATTTTTTTTTACTACTAATGGCGGCGATCCGCGTTTTTTTTTTTTTTTTTTTTTGTGACCTCGACATTATGGTGGACACATCAGACAATTTTGACACATTTTTGGGACCACTGTCTTTTTCACGGCAAAAATTGCTATAAAAATGCACTGATTACTGTGAAAATTACTATTGCAGTTTAGGAGTTAACCCCTACACCGCCCCCTAGTGGTTATGTGTGACCTCATATGTGTTTCTAACTGTAGGGGGCGGGGCTGGACATGTGACGTCACTGATTGCCTTTCCCTATATCAGGGAACAGACGATCAGTGACACTGCCTCTGAAGAACGGGGAAGGTTTGTTTACTCTCACCTCTCCCCGTTCTTCAGCATGGTCATACAACACTGTACCCAAATGACATTTTTATATTTTTTTCCCCCCCACAAATAGAGCTTTCTTTTAGTGGTATTTGATCACCTCTGCGGTTTTTATTAAATATTTTATTCTATCTTTTCATGTGACAACACTGAAGAAATGACACTTTGCTACAATGTTGTGTAGTGAGTGTACAGCTTGTATAACAGTGTACATTTGCTGTCCCCTCAAAATAACTCAACACACAGCCATTAATGTCTAAACCGCTGGCAACAAAAGTGAGTACACCCCTAAGTGAAAATGTCCAAATTGGCCAAAAGTTTTAATATTTTGAGTGGCCACCATTATTTTCCAGCACTGCCTTAACCCTCTTGGGCATGGAGTTCACCAGAGCTTTACAGGTTGCCACCAGAGTCCTCTTCCCCTCCTCCATGAGGACATCACAGAGCTGGTGGATGTTAGAGACCTTGCACTCCTCCACCTTTACCCTCAGCTTCTTTAGGCAGTGGTCATCTTGGAGGTGTGTTTAGGGTTGTTATCACGTTGGAATACTCCCCTGCGGTCCAGTTCCTGAAGGGAAGGGATCATGCTCTGCTTCAGTATGTCACAATACATGTTGGCATTCATGTTTCCCTTAATGATCTGTAGCCCCCCAGTGACGGCAGCACTCAGACCATGAAACTCCCACCACCATGCTTGACTGTAGGCAAAACACACTTGCCTTTGTACTCCTCACCTGGTTGCCGCCACACACGCTTCACACCATCTGACACCAAATAAGTTGATCTTGGTCTCATCAGACCACAGGACACGGTTCCAGTAATCCATGTCCTTAGTCTGCTTGTCTTCAGCAAACTTTTTGTGGGCTTTCTTGTGCATCATCATTAAAGGACTTCAGCCATGCAGACCAATTTGATACAGTGTGCAGCATATGGTCTGAGCACTGACAGGCTGACCCCCACTCCTTCAACTCCTGTAACAATGCTGACTGTACGTCTATTTCCTAAAGACAACCTCTGGATATGACGCTGAGCACGTGACCTCAACTTCTTTAGTTGATCATGGCAAGGCCTGTTCTGCGTGGAACCTGTCCTGTTAAACCGCTGTATGGTCTTGGCCACAATGCTGCAGCTCAGTTTCAAGGTCTTGGCAATCTTCTTATAACCTAGGCCATTTTTATGTAGAGCAACACATTTTTTTTCAGATCCTCAGAGAGTTCTTTGCCATGAGGTGCCATGTTGAACTTCCAGTGACCAGTATGAGAGAGTGAGAGCGATAACACTACATTTAACACACCTGCTCCCTATTCACACCTGGGAGATTGTAATGAGTCACATGACACCAGGGAGGGAAAATGGATAATTGGGCCCAATTTGGACATTTTAACTTAGGGGTGTACTCACTTTTGTTGCCGGCGGTTTAGACATTAATGGCTGTGTGTTGAGTTATTTTGAGGGGACAGCACATTTACACCATTATACAAGCTGTACACTCACTACACAACATTGTAGCAAAGTGTCATTTCTTCAGTGTTGTCCATACCTCCCAACATTTTTAATTTTCCCTGCAGGACATTTTTGTTGAGCGCGGGGAGGTGCCGATCAGAACAAATTGTTGAGCGGGGGGACGCAGTTCAGAGTTGTTGAGCGGGGGCGCAGGTCGGAGTTGTTTGGCGGGGGGTTCCATGGATCGGAGTTGTTGAGCGAGGGGAATTCTGCGAATCAGAGTTCTTTTTTTTTTTCAAACAATTTTATTGAGTATTTCAACAATACATTTGTAAACATCGAGATACAATAGTCGGGGTAGTCTTCAATTCACATCAAGCGTTACAGAAAGAAATATAACAGCACATGGAACGCTCCGGAACATCATACACATAAGATCTCATTCCAGAATTTAGATTACGAGAGATTTTTACATACAATATAATACCTCGGTAGGAAGAGAAACGTTCAGGTCGGGCAGTGTTGAAACAGTATGGGACCCTCTAGGGCCCGCCCACCCCTAACGGGAACAGTCTGTGGGCGGTGAGGGGGGGTGCGAATCAGAGTTCTTGAGCGCGGGGGGGGGGGTGCCGCGGATCAGAGTTGTTGAGCGAGGGGGTGCCGCGGATCGGAATTGTTGAGCGGGGTGGGGGGTGCTGCCACTCCAGCCCTGACCGCAGGATTTACCGCAAATCTCGGGTGGGGGGGGGGGGTGCCGCGGAATCCGGGACGGTTGGGAGGTATGGTGTTGTCACATAAAAAGATAGAAGAAAATATTTACAAAAATGTGAGGGGTGTACTCACTTTTGTGAGATACTGTGTGTCTTGCTTAAGCAGGCTTTCAAAATGTTTGTTACGCAGTGCTATCTTCTGACACATTCACAGCTGCTTTTGTGTTTTCTAAAAACTCATCCACAGCTATGCAGAAGTCCTCAAAAATAAAGATCTTGGGAAAGATTATAGTAGGCACTCATTAATCTGTTTCAGCTCGCAGCGTGTATGAGGTGCAGGCAGCTTCCATCAGTAATTCACAGCTGTAGCAAAGCGCTGTGTTTTATGGGGAAAGATGTGCCATGTTCTTAAGTCGACTGCCATTAGTTCTAAGTACTCTACAAGCAGCTTAAAAGGATTAGGGACATTGGCAAGTGCCTTGTGAGGCATTAAATTCCATTCATTATTACTGCAAGGGCGAGAGCAGAGACGTGTACATTTAACCCTGTCTGTGTGGTGCGTTGGGGTTCGGGTTAAAGGTTCTAGTCAAGAGTTAAAGTGTTGCTGTGAAAATTGTGGCGCCCAGCTGCTTTGTGTTTACTTTGCGCGAGAGGACCGGCGCACAGCGATATACGTCAACAAAATGGCACGGCCGGGCACAAGGACGTACATGTACGTCCCCTTTAAGAGCCCAGCCGTGGTTTGCGAGCGCGCCGCAGTTCTCTTCTTCGTGACCGACCCCGATCGCCACCGATGTCCCGCGATCAGGTCACAGAGAGGAGGAACAGGGAGAAGTAAGTGTAAACAAACCTCTCCCCGTGCTTTCTAGTGAGCCTGTCACTGATCGTCTGTTCCCTCTCATAGGGAACGACGATCAGTGATGTCACACACACAGCCACTCCCCCCATAGTAAGAACACTCCCTTAGGGCACACTTAACCCCTACAGCGCCCCCTCCTGGTTAAAGGGTCACTAAAGGAAAACATTTTTTTAGCTAAATAGCTTTCTTTACCTTACTGCAGTGCTGTTTTCATGTCCTCATTGTTTTTGCTTTGATGTTGCTGTAATCTCCACACTTCCTGGTTGTCTGTTTCCTTGTAACCACAGTGCTGGGAGCTTTCTCTCTGTGGTCACTAATCAAGGAGGTGTGTAAACTGAAACTGGGTTGGTGCTGAGGGGTTTTAGACAAACCATCACTGCCCTCTATTATCTCTGTGTCTCTGTACATCAGAGAGACAGGAAATAACAGCAAAAACGAAACTAGAACTGTAGGTTGATTATATGATTGATTTTTATCTATTTTTAATCATTTTTAAAAGGAATCAGTTTAACTTTTATGTCTCTATACCCTGTAAACAGTCATTTCAGCCCAAATATTTTTTTCCTTTAGTGACCCTTTAACTCCTTCACTGCCAGTGTCATTTTCACAGTAATCAGTGCGTTTTATAGCACTTTTCGCTGTGAAAACGACTGGTCCCAAAAATGTGTCCGATGTGTTCGCCATAATGTCGAAGTCATGATAAAAATCGCTGATCGCCGCCATTACTGGAAATAAAAAATCTTAATAAAAATACAATAAAACTATCCCCTATCTTGTAGAAGCTATACATTTTGCGCAAACCAATCAATAAACGCTTATTGCGTTTTTTTGTTTTCGTTTTTTGTTTTACCAAAAATATGTAGAAGAGTACGTATTGGCCTCAACTGAGAGGGAAAAAATATATATATATATATATTGGGGATATTTATTATAGCAAAAAGTTAGAAATATTGCATATTTTTTTCAAAATTGTTGCTCTATTTTTGTTTATAGCGCAAAAAAAAATAAAAAATGCAGAGGTGATCACATGGATTGTAACAGTTTAGCAGGGTCCGGTCGAATTTCGATCTATGTATGGGAAACCTGGTGGTACAGAAGTCGATCTATTGATAAAATACACCCTTTTTTTCCTGAACGATCAGTGCCCCCGGTTATAGCCAGTAACACTGATCATTGTGTTCTGATGGCAGGGAAGGCTCTTCGCCACCAGAACACATTAGCACAGCGGAATTGATTTCCCCCATCCACCTCAAAATGTGTGGATGGGAGAATAAGCAGAGCTTCCGCTCATTTACTAAGTTCTGGAACAACTGCTCTTGCAAACTACACTGTCTATTTGCTTTTAGTAAGTCGGCCCCAAAGTTGGATTTTTGTCCTTGAAGCAGCTGTTTCAAGGATAACTTGGCAGTGTACTGACCGACCTTGCGTGATGTCAGGAGTTGTCCTTTAACCACTTCAAAACCGGGCATTTTCACCCCCTTCCTGCCCAGATCAATTTTTAGTTTTCAGCGCTCTCACACTCTGAATGACAATTGCGATTCGGCACTGCGTCGCTTTAACTGACAATTGCGCTGTCGTGCGACGTGGCTCCCAAACAAAATTGGCGTCCTTTTTTTCTCACAAATAGAGCTTTTGTTTGGTGGTATTTGATCACCTCTGCGGTTTTTATTTTTTGCGCTATAAACAAAAGAAGAGCGACAATTTGGAAAAAAAACACTATCTTTTAATTTTTGATTTAATAAATATCACAATATTTTTTTTAACTTTTTTTCCTCAGTTTAGGCCGATATGTACCGTGTTTCCCTGAAAATAAGACTGGGTCTTATATTAATTTTAATCTAAAAAAAAACCACACTAGGGCTTATTTTTGGGGTAGGGCTTATTTATTTACGGTATGTATATTAAAGAACATTTATTCAAATACAGTCATCTCCATTTCCCTTTAAACCATTGGTCCGAATTGCTTAAAAAAAATCCTGCTCCTTTAAAGCATTATAAACAACACAGTGTTTGTGCTGTGTCATTTATCCCTCTCTATTTTCTAAAAAACCTGTTAAAATCTAAAAATTCTGTGTCCTCTGTCTTTCCCTCAGGTCTCCCCCCCCACCCCCCATTGTCATGTCAGTAGTCCGTTTATAAATCATTAATGGTACTGTATACAGTTTTAATTCAGTTAAATGTTCCTGTGTATCCTGTATTACTGTACCTGTACAGTATTCTTCCCTATGAGCTCTGAGGTAATGAAGTGTTCGGCTGCAGTGACGTCAGCCCGCTTCGTGCACTAAAGACGGAGGGGGGCGCAGACGTCAGCGGGAGGAGAGGAGGGAGAAAGAAGAGCCGAGGTTGCCGCAGTGCACTGAAGACATCTGGTGGGAGGAGGGGAGGCTAGAGAATAGCCGAGATCCTCAGCTGACGTGCCCACAAGGAAGCAGCAGCAGACATCAACCGGGATGAGAGAAGAGTACCTCCGGCGGGGCAGCGGTGGGTGCAGACATGTTTGTTTTATATTTAGCAGCAAACGGAGACAATAGGCAGCATTTAAAGGGTGCTTTAAACTGAGATTTACTAGGTCTTATTTTCGGGGTAGGGCTTATATTGCAGCCCGCCCGATAATCCAGATAGGGCTTATTTTCGGGGAAGCACAGTATTCTTCTACATATTTTTGGTAAAAAAAAATTGTAATAAGCGTATTCGATCGGTTTGCGCAAAAGTTCTAGCATCTACAAAATAGGGAATAGAATTATAGCATTTTTGTTTTTTACTAGTAATGGCGGCGATCTGCGATTTATTTTTTTATTTTTTATTATTGTGATCGTGACATTGCGGCGGACCTATCGGACACTTTTGACACATTTTTGGGACCATTTACACAGCAATTAGTGCTGTAAAACTGCACTGATTACTGTATAAATGTGACTGGCAGGGGAGGGGCTAGCACTAGGGGGCGTTGAAGGGGTTAATATGTTCCCTGGAAGTGATTCTAACTGTAGGGCGAGGGGGACTCGCAAGGGGAGGAGACCGATCTGTGTTCCTCTGTACTGGGAACACACATCCGTCTCCTCACCACTGACAGGACCGTGGATCTGTGTGTTTAAATTTCTGAAATTTGACCCGTGTATGGCTGGCCTAAAACTGCTGGTTTCACCTTCCTACCTGTGTGAACCACTGGCTGACCAGGTGTTAACTTGGCAGGTAAGATCAGTTCCGTGTAGTATGTGTTTATCAGCGCTGTGTGCATTTGGCTGAAGTTTCGGTCTAATGACCAGTTTGTAGATTTATTCCCAGTGACCCCCCCCCAATCATTTTACACACATTCACTACAGAGTGACACAATTTGCATTACATAAGCAGATTAACTTTACAAGCTTTGCTATTAATCGTAGTGGCTTTATATATTGACCTACGAAAGAGCATAATTAAGTTGGTATAATTAAGTTAATTAATTGTCACACACTGATGAATGAAGTATTAAGAGAAAATTAAAAGCAAATAGGAAATCAACAGCAGTTGGTTGGCAGCCGTGTTGTTGGGGATTTTCTAAAGATAGAGGGAATTAGGAATGGGAAGAAGTGTGCGCTCTTCAAAGTGTAGGCAATTAAGATATTTTTAGCTAATAATTCCCATCGGGGTCACCACTCTCGTGTTGGCTTGATTCAGTTCTGATCGCATTCTTTTATACTGGTGAACTGAAATGAGTTGTATTTTGTTGGCAAAGCTTAGCAATTTTTTTATTCACTTTCTTAAAGCTGAATATTAGGCAAAAACATTTACTTAGTACCCCCATTTTGTTTCAAGGTTCTGCTGAAGGGGAAAATTGTGTGTGACTTTCAATGCATCAAATGGAACCAATATTGAAATGTTTGTTAACCCCCCCAAAAAATCATTCTGTTCCTTTAATGCACGTTATACAGCACAGTGCTTGTGCTGTGTAATTTGGCCCCTTGTAGCGCCTGTAGTACCTGGCTAGTCCTGCCTGGCTATGCCCTCCCCCCTGTAAACTGACCACGATAATCAGGGCTGCTGAGCCCTGACACCATGGTCTGTTTACGTGCCTCCATCATCCGTAGCCCTGCTTTCCCGTGTCTGTCTGTCCTCCTCCCTCCTCCCACCTCTGCCTGTCTGTTGCATATTTGTCACGCTTAAATGACTCAGATCATCAAACAAATTTTATCATTACACAAAGATAACCCACGTAACCACAAAATGCAGTTTTTAAATTATGGTTTCATTTATTAAGGCAAAAAAAACTGTCCAAACCTGCCTGGCTTTATGTGAAAAAGTAATTGCACCCTAAGGGCCCTTTCACACAGGGCGGATCAGTATTGATCCGCCCCGTGTGTGTCCGTAAGCTCAGCCCAGATGGGGGGGTCGGATGAACACGGACCGTATGTCCGTATTCATCTAATCCGATCCGCCAGATGGAAGAAAAATAGGATTTTCTTCCATCCGAAAAATCGGGTCATTGCGGAGGTGGACAATGACTGGTGTCAGCGGATGGTCATCTGCTGACACCCGTAATCACATAGGGACCAATGTATGTCCCGTTTTCATCCGCAACGGATGGATGAAAGTGCGGACATACAGTCCGTACGTGTGGTAGGGCCCTAAACCTTAATAACTGGTTGTGCCACACTTGTCAACAACTGAAATCAAGCGTTTGCGATAACTGGCAATGAGTCTTTCACATTGCTGTGGAGCAATTTTTTGCCTGCGGAAGTGTTTTAATTCAGACATAAAATTGGAGGGCTTTCCAGCATGAATGGCCTGTGTAAGGTCATGATACAGCATCTCAATTGGATTTATGTCCGGGCTTTGACTAGGCCACTCCAAAACCTACATTTTGCTTTGTGTGAAACATTTGGAGGTGGACTTGCTGTTGTGTTTTAGATCATTGTCCTGCTGCATAACCCAAAAAGGCGCCTCTAAGTGCAGTATGCACAATCTAACCACTTAACCCCCGGACCATATTGCTGCCCAATGACCAGAGCACTTTTTGCGATTCGGCACTGCGTCGCTTTAACTGACAATTGCACGGTCGTGCCACTTGGCTCCCAAACAAAATTGGCGTCCTTTTTTTCCCACAAATAGAGCTTTCTTTTGGTGGTGTTTGATCACCTGCGTCTTTTATTTTTTTGCGCTATAAACAAAAATACAGCGACAAGTTTGAAAAAAACACAATATTTTTTACTTTTTGCTATAATAAATTTCCCCCAAAAATATCGAAAAAAAAAAAAAAATTCTCAGTTTAGGCCGATACGTATTCTTCTACATATTATTCATAAAAAAAATCTCACTAAGCGTGTGATTGGTTTGCGCAAAAGTTATAGCGTTTACAAAATAGGGTTTTTTTTATAAAAAAAAATGTTACTAGTAATGGCGGCGATCAGACATTTTTTTCGATAATGCGGCATTATGGCGGACACTTCAGACACATTTTTGGGACCATTGCCATTTTTATAGCGAAGGGAAGGGGTTAAGTATGTTCCTGGGTGTGTTCTAACTGTATGGGGGGGTGGACTGACTGAGGGAAATCACTGATCTTCCGTTCATACATTGAATGAACAGAAGATCAGCGTTTCTCTCCCGGTCCTCGCTCTGTACCGAGCAAGCGGCATTCGGGCACGGGACTCGGGGGCGAGCGTGGGGGGCCCCAGTGGCCGTCACGAGAGCCAACTTATAGCTATGGGCTCTCGCGCAGGGGAGTCGACCTGCCGTCTTATAACTGCGGCGACTTGTCGGCAACTAATTATTTAAAGTGCACAAAGGGTTAAAAGCACTTGCAAGATTAACAAAACTTTTTTGCGCTGATTTTCGTTTTGTTCACTTGCAAGATTGTTGAGTGTTAAGACATGATAAAATCAGGAGTCCTCATCTGTGGCATGTGTCCATCCTCAGCATGGTGGTAGAGAGCAGTGTAGAGCCGTCCAGCAGCTGTAAATAGTTCTCATACGTGTTGGAGAGAGGAGGCAGCAGGGAAGCCTGTATTCCGGGTTTACTGCGGGACACACAAGGCTGATGGTGTCAGTGGGGAGAAGGGGGCGGTAACGCATTTCGGAGCATATGCGGCTCCTTCGTCAGACCACGCAGACTTGCTGCATAACCCATGTGCACTTGATCTTGAGGTCACAAACTGATGGCTGGACATTCTCCTTTATGATTTTCTGGTAGAGCTCAGAATTCATGGGTTCCATCTATTATGGTAAGTCGTCCAGGTCCTGAAGCTGGAAAGCAGCCCCAGACCATCACGCTACCACCACCATGTCTGACTGTTGATATGATCTTGTTATGAAATGCTGCATTCGTTTTATGCTAGATGTAACGGGACGCACACCTTCCAAAAAGTAACATTTTTGTCTCATCAGCCCACAGAATATTTACCTAAAAGTTTTGGTGATAATCAAGATGTTTTTTGGTAAATGTGAGATGAGCATTTGTGTTCTTTTTGGTCAGCAGTGGCTTTGGCACTGGAACTCTTCCATGGATGCCATTTTTGCCCAGTCTCCTTCTTATTATTGAATCATGAACACGGATCTTACTTGAGGCAAATGAGGCTTGCAGTTCTTCTGGGTTCTTTTTTGACCTCCTGGATGAGTCGTCATGCTCTTGGAGTAATTTTTGTAGGCCGGACACATCAACACTATTCCAAGTTATCTCAATTTGTGGTCAATGGCTCTCCCTGTGGTTCACAGAAGTTCCAAAGCCTTAGAAATGGCTTTGAAACCCTTCCTAGACTGATACATATACATTACTTTGTTTTTAATCTCTTCTTGAATGTTTTTTTAGAGTTTGCCGTGATGTGTGGCTTTTTGTGATCTGTTCGCGTGCTTCACTTTGCCAGACAGCTTCTATTTATGTGATTTCTTGATTCAACAGGTCTAGCAGTAATCAGGCCTGGGTGTGGCAAGTGAAATTTAATCCAGCTTTCCAAAAATCGTGGTTACTCACAGTTCATTCATGATTCAGCCTTGGAGGGGGCAATTACTTTTTCACATAGAGCCAGGCAGGTTAGAACAGCCTTTTTCCCTTAAAGCGGAGTTCCACCCTTGAGCCCTGGTTCACACTGGGCTGCGGGAGTGAAATCGCGCAATTTCAGCTGAACTCGCGCGATTTCACTCCCTCTGGCAGTCCAGATTTCGGCGCGATTTAGGAGACATCTGTGCAGGTTTCTGCACAGATGTCAATGTAAATCGCGTCCTGAAATCGCAAAAAGTAGTACAGGAACTACTTTTTGAAATCGGTGCAGCGCCGCAGATGCGGTGTCGCACCGATTAGGACGGTGTCATTGCCGGCAATTGCCGCCGATTTGAAATGCGATTTCACATGTGAAATCGCATCTCAAATCGAACTAAATCGTACCCAGTGTGAACCTGGGCTAAAACCACTTGGTTTCATCCCATCCAGCATACTGGCGTCAGCGCCAGTATGCTGTTTTTTTTTTGTTTTTTTTTAATGCATGTATGTACTTTATAATAAATCATTTAATTTTGTGCGCACCGCGGTATGTCGCTGCTATAAGGCGTCACTCCTTCCGGAAACAGCCGATTAGCGTTCGGCTCTTCTCGGCGCCTGCGCACAGACCCAGGAGCTGACTGCGCAGGCGCCGTAAATAGCCGGTCCTAGTTCGGGTTTTTTCGGAGGGCGTGACGCGGCTATATACGGCGCCTGCGCAGTCAGCTCCTGGGTCTGTGCGCAGGCGCCGAGAAGAGCCGAACGCTAATCGGCTGTTTCCGGAAGGCGTGACGCCTTATAGCGGCGACATACCGCGGTGCGCACGGAATTAAATGATTTATTATAAAGTAAGTACATGCATTAAAAAAAAAAAAAAAAACAGCATACTGGCGCTGACGCCAGTATGCTGGATGGGATGAAACCAAGTGGTTTTAAGGGTGGAACTCCGCTTTAATAAATTAAATAATAATTTAAAAACTACATCTTGAATTTACTCGGGTTGTCTTTGTGTAATATTAACATATTTGTTTGATGATCTTAATCTAAATGTGAGAAATATGCAAAAAATAAATAAAAAGCCTCATGCTGCGTACACACGACCATTTTTAATGGTCTAGAAAAAACAACCCAATTCTTGTCAAGCCTGCCTTGCCTACACACGATCGTGAAAAAAAAAAAATGCTTGAGCAAAGCGCGGTGACGTACAACACGTACGACGGCACTATAAAGGGGAAGTAGCATTCGGATAGCGCCACCCTTGGGGCTGCTTTTGCTGATTTCGTGTCAGTAAAAGTTTGGTGAGAGACGATTTACGCTTTTCAGTCTTCGTGCTTTTCAGTCTGTTACATCGTGACGAATGTGCTATCTCCATTACGAGCGCTACTTTTACCAGAACGAGCGCTCCCTTCTCATAACTTGCTTCTGAGCATGCGCATTTTTTTTAACGTTGTTAAAGCCTATACACGACAATTTTCCACTACGTGAAAAACGTCGCGAAAAAATAGAGCCTGTTCTAAATTTTTAATGCCCATTTTTCACGACAATAAAAATGCTCTAGAGCCCACACACGGTCGTTTTTAATGACATAAAAAAAAAATTAAATTTTTCACGTCATGAAATACGATCGTGTGTACACGGAACCATTTTCGAAAGTCATGATCTGACAAAGTAAATTTAGTTAAATTAACCGGCACATCTACAACTTTTTATAAGCCTGCAGGACTGGATACCAAAATTCTATATTATGTGCAGTGGTGACAGGTTCTCTTTAATGTCCTAGGAACAGAATTGTTTATGTCTGCTAGAGTAATTAGAATAGATTGGCGCAGATGCAAATTGAAAGTCTGTATGCGGGTTCGTGTTTGGTGCTCTTTCTGCTGCAAGGTCAGGGCGAGAACATGTAGCGACACTCTTCATTTTCTCAATATCTCGGCCTCAAATTGAATTAACCTCATTTAGCTATCTGGCACGCTCCTGCCTTATCAGCTGCCGAGACCTTTTCATTTGAAACAGCAGCTTAAAAACCCAGTTTATCAGCGCAAGATTCCAACTTGTAATACCCAAAAGTAAAGTCTACTGCTCTGTATTCATCAGAGGCAGCTAGGTCTGAGCTGAAGTGGAGACTACTTAAAGTTTGTAGTCTTCTTTTCTTTAGTGTGAAGATTACCTGTCTTATAGAGAACATCTGGAAATGTCATTTGTGCCTGAACATTACCCTAAAAGAATTACTGTATATAATCGAGTATAAGCCGACCCGAATATAAGCCGAGGCACCTAATGTTACCACAAAAAAATGGGAAAACGTATTGACTCGAGTATAAGCCTAGGGTGTCCATCTGCATGCCTCACTGTGCCCATGCCTCACTGTGCCCATGCCTCGACTGACGATTACCATGGGAGTCTATGGAAAGGGTGCCTGGCTTTGAAAAATTGATGCTCCCCAGCCATAGGTCCCCCAGACAACAAACTTTGCACACCTGTAGAGAAAGAGTGGGGATACAAGTGTACCAAGTTCCGGGTCCAGGGGACCTACGACTGGCCAGTACCGGGTCCCCAAATTCACTGGAGAAATTACAGTTTAACATGGGAGTCTATAGAAGGGGTACTTGGCTTTGAAAAATCGGTGCTCCCTGGCCTTAGGTCCCCTGGACAACAAACACTTGTAGAGAAAGAGTGGGCCTACATGTGTACTGGGTCCCCGAATTCCGGGAGATCAAGCGCAAAAAGGTGACTCAAGTAAAACTCGGCTTATACTCGAGTATATACGGTACATTTTGTCTTGGGTTCTTTTGAATAATACATTTCCTGTGCACTCCAGTTCTCTAACCTCCTAGCTGTAAAACTGCAGTGTGAGATTATCTAATGAACTTCTGCCTCTTGTCCTCCTTTTACCAATATCGGGTAACTATCATTTACTCTTCTCCTTGCTGGAGAGGAAGCTGTACCTGAAGATGTGCAGTGCAAGAATCCCTGTTTCATTTTTTTCCCTGTAGACTTGTGCTTCCCTCGCCTCTCTGGCTGCTTCTCCAATAGTCTCCCACCAGTCACCAGATCACCGGTCATCACTTTTGCATCTTAGAAAAAAGGAAACTGACACAGTTCACCCCTTCTAGTATTCTTTTTTTCTCACCTGCATTCAGGGCCAGGTCTTTTGGCTAGAACCAGAAGAGTTTTGTATTCTGGCCAAAAGGCTCACCATTGTCTTGCAGGTTGACACGTTTGAAGCACTTGTCCCCTTCCCCTTTATTTTTACTTTCACTTGCACCTCCCAATTAGGATGTAGGTCCTCGGACTTGCCCTGAAACTCTTGGGGAGGGGGTGCTTGGTCTTTTGGTCAGGTTTTTCCCCATCTCATGTGATTTTCTATCTGGGGGAGCCCCACCTAGTTCTTAGGTTATCTTGTTCCAGCAGGCCTCCCTGAGAAAGGAGTCACCAGTCCCTGTCAGGAGCCTTGCACCCCAGGGGATCGGGGTCATGATCCTAGTCTGAAGAGAAAGGATCCCATATATACCTTCTGCACTTTTTTGTGTGCTCACTTTTTTTATGCACCTGGTGTTTAGTTTTGTGAGCGTGTTTTAGTACACCGAATAGCTTCAAAAAACAAAAAAGTAGCCTTCCAGCTTGTGCTTAATTACAAAGCTACAGTATTGAAGTATGATTATTGGGAAGGGGGGAGGCCACTGAGGAAATGCTTCTCCCTGCTTACAGCTGACCGATGTAATATATTGGCCTAGGCACGGTAACTAAATAAGAGCTTAAGGATTTTTTTCAATAAGAAAAGTAGAGCTTTTTGGAATCTTGCCTAAGGCCCCCTTTCACATGGGCAATCTGATCAGGTTTCCTGTCGGTTTTTCAGGTGGACCTGATTGGACCCTTCAGTCTCTTCTATGGAGCGGCTGATGTTGGCGGACACATGTCCACTGACACCTGCTGCCATTCGGTCCTGTCCTATCCGCCAAAAACAAACAGATGGTGGTCCTATTCTCATTCCATCTAGCGGATCAGATGGAAACAGATAGGCGGTCCGTATTTATCTGATCGCCCCATAGAGGAGAGCAGGACCTTATGCTTTCTGCATAGCGAAACGGACATGCACCTGTTATCCGCCTACTCAGCGGGGATCACTGAGCAAGCGGATTCTGTGTGAAAGGGGCCTTCGTGTACAGAACATTAAGCCAGAAACACTGGGGTTGATTTACTAAATCTGGTGCGGCACTGCATGGTATCCAATCGGCTCCTAACTTCAGCTTGTTCAATTAAGAATTGACAATTTTTTTTTTTGAAGCTGAGTGGTTTCTTTGCACAGCTGCAGCAGATCTGACACACTCCAATTTTAGTAAATTAACCCCACTGTTTGTTCTTTCCCGGCCACCATCAGAAAAGCCCATTTAGTTGTCAGTTTGATGCCGTTGGTGCATGTTTAATCACTTAAGGACTGCCTAACACACATATACGTCAGCAGAATGGTACGGCTGGGCACAATCACGCAAGGGTATGTCCCTTGTAAGTGCCCAGCTGTGGGTTCGACGCACTGCGCCCCCCCGATCGCCTCTGGTGTCCCGCGATCGGTCACAGGAGCTGAAGAACGGGGAGAGGTGAGTGTAAACACACCTTTCCAGTTCTTCACCATGGCAATGTTACTGATCGTCTGTTCCCTTATATAGGGAAAGATGATCAATGACGTCACAAGTCCAGCCCCGCCCCCTACAGTTAGAAACACATGAGGTCACACTCCAAAGACATGCTGGTAGGTAAATTGGATCTGTCCAAATTGGCCCAGTATATGTGTGTATGACTGTGTGTCCCTAGTGTGTCAAGATCCTACGGGGTAAAAATGACCGCACCAGCCAAGCAGACACTGGCTGGAAAAAGCGCCCAGAGGCGATTCAGTTCGCATGCGTTGCGCTATACAAGTCATTCATTCATTAACTCCTACAGCGCCCCCCTAGTGGTTAACTCCTAAACTGCAATTGTCATTTTCACAGTAATCAAGACATTTTTATAGCATTTTTTGCTTTGAAAATGACAGTGGTCCCAACAATGTGTCAAAATTGCCCGATGTGTCCGCCATAATGTTGCAGTCATGAAAAAAAAAATCCTGATCACCGCTATTAGTAGTAAAAAAAAAAGATATATTAATAAAAATGCCATAAAACTATCCCCTATTTTGTAAACGCTATAAATTTTGCGCAAACCAATCGTTAAATGCTTATTGTGATTTTTTTTTTTAACCAAAAATAGGTAGAAGAATACGCATCGGCCTAAACTGAGGAAAAAAAAAAAGTTTTTTTTAAATCTTTTTGGGGATATTTATTATAGCAAAAAGTAAAAAATATTGAATTTTTTTCACAAATGTCGCTCTATTTTTGTTTATAGCGCAAAAAATAAAAACCGCAGAGGTGATCAAATACCACCAAAAGAAAGCTCTATTTGTGGGGGAAAAAAGGGACGCCAATGTTTGGTTGGGAGCCACGTCGCACGACTGCACAATTGTCAGTTAAAGCAACGCAGTGCCAAATCGCAAAAAGGGGCAAAGTCCTTAACCTGCATAATGGTCCGGGGCTTAAGTGGTGAATAGAATACCAAATAGAGCGATGGGTTGTTTTGGTAACGTTTCCAGTACTGGAGATCCACTGTTGGTCATAAAGATTTCACATTATATTATCTTTTCTACTTGGAGCATTTTTTGGGCTGCTATGAATGAAAAATAACCAGAGAAAATAAACAGTTTGCAGTGTATTTTTGATCAGTCCTCTGGTGGATGTTAACTTTTTCCTCTCAAGGCAGCCTGGAGCCATCATCCTTCTGTAAGCAAAATATGGAGTCTCTGGGGAGACCCAGCCGAGAAAACCAGACTAATGGGCATGTAAATTATAGATAACAATTTTGCCCACACTGGACAAAATGTACAATACCGCCTTTCCATGTAAAGTTTTGTTTCTGCAGAAGTAATTCTATACATTATTGTGAAATGTCGCATTGTTAAAATGTTATCGTCTATCCAGATGCAGCTGCATCGGCCGTTTTCAAGAGCTTAGCTAATGCTTGAGAGCGTGCAGACACAAAAGTAGGCCTCGCCCAACAATAATTTCGCTAGTTTGCTTCATAAATTGGTGTATGACGACTTTGTTTGAAATAAATCTACCTTTATTTAACCACTGAAGACCCAGACCATTATGCAGGTTAAGGACCTTGCCCCTTTTTGCGATTACGCACTGCGTCGCTTTAACTGACATGGCTTCCAAACAAAATTGGCGTCTTTTTATTCCCACTAATAGAGCTTTCTTTTGGTGTTATTTGATTTAATTTTTTTGCGCTATAAACAAAAATAGAGCGACAATTTTGAAAAAAATGAAATATTTTTTACTTTTTGCTATAATAAATATCTCCCAAAAATATATATAAAATCTTTTTTTTCCACTTAGTTTAGGCCGATACGTATTATTTTTTTGGTAAAAAAAAATTGCAATAAGCGTTTATCGATTGGTTTGCACAAAATAGTTTATTTTTTATGTTTGTTTTTTTAAGTGTATTTTTGTGCGTGAACTCGAGAGAGGAGCCGGACTGCTGGAGTTGGGAGTAGGCAGACCCTCCCCCCAGAGGCAATCTGCCTTCCTTCTCCATGCCCCCGGTGGCAATTGGGGGTGTGAGGGAGGACCTCCCCCTCACCCTGCCCTACCTGCTCCACTTGGGAGCCCAACGGGGCAGAGGGACTCCCCCTATGAGGAAGTGAGGGGGCCTAGCCCGCTCAGCCAGCCCCGTAGGTCCTTCACCTCTCTTTTTTAGGAGACCGCGTGGCCAAAGTGCGTGTGTGTTAAACCAATTTTTTTTTGTGTACGTGCAAGGGTGGTGTTTTTTTTGTGGGGATGGGGGTGGGCGTACTAAGCACAGGCTTACCTTGCATAGCACATCCACCGGGAGCCGGGCTGAGACCACCAAACTCAATTCACATGTAGTGGGGGACACCTGGAGACCGGGATCCGAACCCTTGGCTGCAGAGGTGAATGGCTTATCAGCGCAGTGCCAATCACGTTGAGCCACCACAGCTCCCTCAACAAAATAGTTTTATTGTATTTTTATTCATATTTTTTTTACTACTAATGGCGGCGATCAGCATTTTTTTTCGTGTGTGTGACATTATGATGGACACATCAGACAATTTTGACACGTTTTTGGGACCATTGTCATTTTTACAGCAACAAGTGCTATAAAAAAAGGCACTGTTTACTGTGAAAATGACAATTGCAATTTAGGAATTAACCACTAGGGGGCACTGTAGGGGTTAAGTGTGACCTCATGTGTGTTTCTTACTGTAGGGGGGCGGGGCTGGACGTGTGACATCACTGATCGCCTTTCGCTATATCAGGGAACAGGCGATCAGTGACATTGCCACTGTGAAGAACGGGGAAGGAGTGTTTACACACACCTCTCCCTGTTCTTCAGCTCTGGTGACCGATCGCGGAACACCGGCGGCGATCGGGTCCCGCAGGCGTGGTCATGGAGCTTTGGACTGGGTTGCGAGCATGCCGGCGGTTTGTGCACTCGCGACCCCACAGCTGGGCTTAAAGAGACACGTACAGGTACGTGATTGTGCCCAGCCGTGCCATTCTGCTGTCGTATATCGGCGTGAATGGGTCCTTAAGTGGTTAATTGCCCCATTTAAAAATCTGTACAGGCGGTCCCCGGGTTACCAACAAGACAGGGTCTGTAGGTTTGTTCTTAAGTGGAATTTGTATGCAAGTCAAAACAGGTAAAAAAAATTAAGTGTAGCTCCAGCCCAAAAAATAATTTTTAAGCTTTTGAATAGCATAGGGAAGGGTTTAACGCCCCTGTAACATTTGTTTTGCTGTCTGTGCCCTTGTCCTGCTGGGGAAAAAAAATCATACTTTTTCCGAACGAGAAACCCGATCATGTGTACGGGGCATAAGAGGAGGGAATTTTCCTTCCTAGGGGTAGATTTCCTCTCACTTCCTGTTGTCTCCCTCCATTTGTAAGTAGGAGTCATTTGTAAGTTGGATGTTTGTAAGCCGGGGACCGCTTGTAAAGCGGAAGTTCCGTGTTTTGGGTGGAACTCTGCTTTAGGCTGGGTTCACACTAGGGTTGTCCCGATACCACTTTTTTAGGACCGAGTACAAGTACCGATACTTTTTTTCAAGTAGTCGCCGATACCGAATACCGATACTTTTTTAAATGTCCCCCACAAATGCAGCCGTGTCCCCCACAAATGCAGCCGTGTCCCCCACAAATGCAGCCGTGTCCCCCACAAATGCAGCCGTGTCCCCCACAAATGCAGCCGTGTCCCCCACAAATGCAGCCGTGTCACCCACAAATGCAGCCGTGTCACCCACAAATGCAGCCGTGTCACCCACATATGCAGCCATGTCACCCCTACCTAGCCACCGCCGCACGGGGAACATCACAGCTTTCATTTGAATAGATGTAGTGTTCCCGCCCGTATAGACACTCCCCCTTGCTCGGGATTGGACAGATCACGATCACCCATCCAATCCCGAGCAAGGGGGAGTGTCTATACGGGCGGGAACACTACAGCTATTCAAATGAATGCTGTGATGTTCCCGCACGATGTTTAACCCATGCGGCGACGGGTTTCGATGCGGCGGGGGACGGGGACGGAAAAAGTATTCTATTCTGGTATCGGGGGTATTTGCGGGAGTACAAGTACTCCCGCAAATACTCTGTATCGGTCCCGATACTGGTATCGGTATCGGGACAACCCTAGTTCACACTATACTACATGACGGTAGTACGACTTTCATCCTACTTTGCTCTGCGACATTGGTCCTACATTCATCAGACTTTCATGAACAGGATACTACTTTGATCCGACTTTGTCATAGTCTGACTTGTTCTTTGACCAATCAAAACAATCCCAGAGTGAGATAAATTCCTTTTACTGCTGCTGTAATCACAATGTTGGAAGTCAAAAGTCGGGTGGTAAGGACAAGGATCCTACTTTGGTCCGACCTTCAATGAATTTCAATGGAATGAAGTAGGATCAATGTCGAAACAAAGTAGTGCAGGGAGCGTTTTCAAAGTCGGACCGACTTGTGTCAGACCAGTTAAGCGGCTCTCATAGGGAAACATTGATTTTCACACGTCATACGACATGAGCTCCCAATGTTGGAGGGTTTGTCAGACGTGTGAACCCGGCCTTAAAGCGGAGTTTCACCCTAAATATAAGCCCTCCCATGTGATCCAGCATACTGGCGTCAGCGCCAGTATGCTGTTTTTTTTTTTTAAATCCATGTACTTACTGTCTTATGCAGAATTTTATTTTTTTTACCCCGCGGTGGACGGCGCCAGTATAGCGCGTCACATCTTACGAAAGTACCCGAAAAGGACTCGGGTAATCTCGGCGAAAATGCGGCGCTTGCGCACAGACCTAGGAGCTGACTGCGCAGGCGCCGTATTTCTCCGAGTCCTACGGCTATGGCGCGTCACGCCCTCCGAAAAAACGCCGAAATAGGACTCGGAGAAATACGGCGCCTGCGCAGTCAGCTCCTAGGTCTGTGCGCAGGCGCCGCATTTTCACCGCGATTACCCGAGTCCTTTTCGGGTACTTTCGTAAGATGTGACGCGCTATACTGGCGCCATCCACCGCGGGGTAAAAAAAATTAAATTCTGCATAATACAGTAAGTACATGGATTTAAAAAAAAAAAAAAACAGCATACTGGCGCTGACGCCAGTATGCTGGATCACATGGGAGGGCTTATATTTAGGGTGAACCTCCGCTTTAACGTTTTTCGGCCGGCCTGATCGACTAGAAGCAATGCAGACAATGAGACATTATTTTGTACAGATGTTGACCGGGGAATAGAAAATGTGCATTTATTGAAGAAATGTACTGAATTTTTTTGCACAGACGTTAAATGCAAGTTTTGGACCACCGTCACCGATCTTCCTACTATTACTATAACTTCTTCAGTTTTTAAAGTCAGCAGCAAAAACTTTCATTCATTCTGGAAGACGTTTAATGGGCCTGATGCGAAATCATTAAGGAGCGCGTGTCCGGCACCAAAGTGGAAACTTTATTGAAAAATTCAATGTCACCTCTAAGTTGGTGTAGATAAGGAGAGGTCACCAGGCAGCTATTAATAATGCAGTTGTATAGATTTTCTTTTGCTTGTTTCTGGGTTATCTCAACATTGCAACAGAGTGAATGTCACACCGCCGCAGACTCTCATTAGTATACTCTCCCATATGCTAACGGAATAGATTAGATAATAAGCGAATGGAAAACAATGTGGTTACAGGTTTCTAAATGTTAAGCATCAAGTGGACTGTGAGTGAATGTGTAGTAAGATACCGTGTGTGTTTTCCATGAAGACCAAAAAAAATGGTATTTTTTTGTTTTGTGGGTGGCACCCATATCTAGTAGTGTTTAGCAATATGGTGAAAAATGTAACGGCCTTTTGTCGCTTTTAGTGAACCTTTCCATTCCCTAAGCATGGGCACTTCTTAAAGCGGAGTTCCACCCAAAAATGGAACTTCTGCTTTTCGGAACCCCCCCCCCTTTCGTTGTCACATTTGGCACCTTTCAGGGGGAGGGGGAATCAGATACCTGTTGTAATACAGGTATTTTGCTCCCACTTCTGAGCATAGATACCCGAGCCACCCGCGGGTATCTACGCCACTTCCGGCGCCTTCTATATCCCTCCCTGCTGTCTTCTGGGAGACACACATGTCCCAGAAGACAGAAGGAACCAGTGGGATAGCGCAGCGCAAGTTACGCATGTGCAGTAGGAAACCTGATTCCCTTACCAAAGATGGCGGCGGCAGCACCCGTGAGCAGAGCTGTATCCTGGCCTAGGCCAACAAGGCCCAGGCCTAGGGCAGCACTTTGCAGGGGGGCAGCAAAAAAAGGGTCCCCGCCAGCTTGCACTACACTGTTAGGAAAATTAGTCTAGCGCCCCCATAAAGCGGCCGCTCTGCTTCTGGTATGCGGGTGGCCAGCATTCCACAACTGTGGGGGTTCCAATTTTGACTGTTTTATCATCCTGGACCACAAACCTTTCTCACTGTGCTATATGTTTCTACTTAACCACTTCCCGCCCGGCCAATAGCCGATTTACGGCCGGGAAGTGGTTATGAAATCGTGACAGGCCGTTCTCAAACGGCCTGCACGATTTCATGCCGCACGCGCCCGTGCGGGCGCGCAGCGCGGCGATCGGTGATGCGGGGTGTCAGTCTGACACCCTGCACCTCCGATCTCGGTAACGAGTCTCCGGCGGACCCTCGTTACCACGTGATCAGCCGTGTCCAATCACGGCTGATCACGATGTAAACAGGAAGAGCCGCCGACGGCTCTTCCTCACTCGCGTCTGACAGACGCGAGTACAGGAGAGCCGATCAGCGGCTCTCCTGACAGGGGGGGTTCGCGCTGATTGTTTATCAGCGCAGCCCCCCCTCGGATCGCCACACTAGACCACCAGGGAAATAAAAAAAATACAAAAAAAAATACAAAAAAAAATGACAAAAAAAAAAAAAAATGACAAAAAAAAAAAAGGGGGGCAGTAAAAAAAAATGATGCCAATCAGTGCCCACACATGGGCACTGATTGGCAACATTGATCCATCAGTGCCACCCCTCAGTGATCATCAGTGCCACCCCAGTGTCTGTCAGTGCCACCCCACAGTGCCAATCCATGCCCAGTGCCCACCTGTGCCACCTATCAGTGCCCACCTGTGCCGCCTATCAGTGCCCACCTGTGCCGCCTATCAGTGCCCACCTGTGCCGCCTATCAGTGCCGCCTATGAGTGCCCACCTGTGCCGCCTATGAGTGCCCACCTGTGCTGCCTATGAGTGCCCAGTGCTGCCTATAAGTGCCCATCAGTGCCGCCCATGAGTGCCCATCAGTGCCGCCCATCAGTGCCCAATACCAGCGCCGCCTATCAGTGCCCATCAGTGCTACCTAATCGGTGCCCATCAGAACTACCTCATCGGTGCCCATCAGTGCCACCTCTTCGGTGCCCATCAGTGCCACCATATCAGTGCCCATAATTGAAAGAGAAAACATACTCATTTACAAAAAAATTAACAGAAAAAAATAAAAACTTTATTTTTTTTTTCAAAATCTTCGCTCTATTTTTAGTTGTTGCACAAAAAAAAAAAACCGCAGAGGTGATCAAATACCACCAAAAGAAAGCTCTATTTGTGGGGAAAAAAGGACGCCAATTTTGTTTGGGTGCAGTGTAGCATGACCGCGCAATTGTCATTCAAATTGCGACAGTGCTGAAAGCTGAAAATTGGCTTGGGCGGGAAGGTGCGTAAGTGCCTGGTATGGAAGTGGTTAAAGTAAAACTATAGGCAACACTTTTTTTTTCATTTTGAATAGAGTCAGTTTATTTTTTACCATCCCTGTCCATCCGTCCCCCCCCCCCCCCCCCCCCCAAGGCCCTCAGAACTAGTGTCCTCACTAAAAAAAATCAGGGTGGGTCTTAAACAACACAGGGTGTGGCCGTGACAGAAAGGGGTGGGTCATATTTAAATTAGGGGGTGCACTAGTTTAGTCAGGCCTAGGGCAGCACAAAACCTAAATACACCTCTGCCCGTGAGCCGAGTGGTGCCCTTGACAGGAAAGTTTCCTTATTTTAAAAGTCAGCAGCTGCAGTATTTGTAGCTGCTGACTTTAAAAAAAATAATAATAATTTGGCGGACCTCCGCTTTAAAGTGATACTAAAGTCTCAATTTGTTTTGCATAAAAGTAACAAAATGTTATACTTGCCTGCTCTATGCAGTTACATTTGCACAGAGCAGCCCAGATCCTCCTCTTCTCTGGTCCCTTTTTGGTGCTTCTGGCTCTTCCCCCCTTGTTGAGTGCCCCCACAGCAAGCAGCTTGCTATGGGGGCATCCAAACCGTACTGCAGCTTCTTGTGTCCATTCAGACACAGAGCCGTGGCCCAGCTTCTCCTCGTTGGCTCATTGACTTTGATTGGCAAGAGCCAATGGCGCCAATCAGGGGTAGAGTCCTGGCCAGTTGAGTCTCTAATAGACTTTGCTGAATCGAGATGGGGCTCAGGTAAGTATGAAGTGGGGGCTGCTGCACACAAAAGGTTTTTAATCTTAATGCATAGAATGCATTAAGATAAAAAAAAATCTGACTTTACAACCACTTTAACCTGCTCATCTGGTGGTTTTAAGTAGGGTTGTCCCGATACTACTTTTTTAGGCCCGAGTACAAGTACTGATACTTTTTTTCAAATACTCGCCGATACTAAATACCGATACTTTTTTTAAATTTGTCCCCAAATGCAGCCATGTCCCCCACATATGCAGCCATGTCCCTCCAGCCATGTCCCCTACATATGCAGCCATGTCCCCCACATATGCAGCCATGTCCCCCCAGCCATGTCCCCCCAGCCATGTCCCCCCAGCCATGTCCCCGCAGCCATGTCCCTCCAGCCATGTCCCCCATACCTAGCCGCCGAAAGCCGCAGCACGGCGAACATCACAGCTTTCATTTGAATAGCTGGTTTTCCCGCGCGTATAGACACTCCTCCTTGCTCGGGATTGGACAGATCACGATCACCCATCCAATCCCTAGCAAGGGGGAGTGTCTATACGCGGCGGGAACACTACAGCTATTCAAATGAAATCTGTGATGTTCCCGCACGCTGTTTAACACATGCGGCGGCGGCTTTCATTGTGGCGGCGGGGGGGGGACAAGTATTCTATTCAGGCATCGGGGGTATTTGCGGGAGTACAAGTACTCCCGCAAATATTCGGTATAGGTCCCGATACCGATACTGGTATTGGTATCGGGACAACCCTAGTTTTAAGTATTTTTATGATGTTCTAAATGGAGACAGCCTTATTATGTCCTTTCTATAGTCTATACTCAGTCTGGATAAATACTGGTGTTCCTCTCAGGGCTCTCCCGCATGCACACCTCTTCCTCTTCCCCGTTTTTTTTTTTCCATGCTGGGATTCTGTTTAATGCCGCAGAGTCATTTAATGTAGTAAAATCTTCTTTTATGTTCGGTAACCTCCCGTGAACCTTGGCAAACTTTCCGTCAGTTTGTGCCATTTTGCTTTGTACACGGGGAAGGTCTGACCTTGACGATGAAACCCACTGCACAGAGTGACTGTTCGCTGAGATTAATGTGCTACCTGGGACTCTCAAGGTTAGAGACGGCATTTTTTGTGAAATCATGTATAAATTCATGGAAGCAAATCTTGTCACATCAGGCCGTGTAGCAGGAAAAAAAAATATATATATATATACAGGAAGATTTATAGTGTATGAAATAACTTTGAAATTTCAGCAATATTGGTTCTAAACAGGAATTTCTTTCGTATTAACATAAGAGGACTGTGTGTGATAACAAGAGGGGAAATGTCTTCCTGTGGTGTTTGGAAATGATTCGTTCAACTTTCTAAACCACTTAAGGACCACCTAACGCCGATATACGTTGGCAGAATCCCACAGCTGGGCACAGGCACGTACAGGTACGTCACTTTTAAGAGCCCAGCCGTGGGTCCGAAGCTCTGTGACCGCGTTTGTGGACCCCGATCGCCGTTGCTGTCACGGGATCGGTCACAGGAGCTGAAGAACAGGGAGAGGTGAGTGTAAGCACAGCTTCCCCGTTCTTCTGTGTGGCAGTATCGCTGAATAGTGACGTCACACCTGCAGTAAGAATCACTCCCTTAGGGCACATTTATACCCCTTAGCCACTACTAGTGGTTAACCCCTTCACTGCCAGTGTCATTTTCACAGTAATCGGTGCATTGTTTAACACTTTTTGCTGTGAAAATGACAATAAGCCTAAAAATGTGTCAAAAGTGTCTGATGTGTCCGCCATAATGTCGCAGTCACAAAAAAAAATATTTATTAATAAAAATGCCATAAAACTATTCCCTATTTTGTAAACGCTATAACTTTTGACCAAACCAATCAATAAGCGTTTATTGATTGGTTTGCACAAAAGTTAGATTTTACCTAAAATAAGTAGAATACAATTGGCCTAAACTGAGGGAAAGAAATGTTACCGGTATATATATATTTTTGGGGGATATTTATTACAGCAAAAAGTAAAAAAATATTGAATCTTTTTCAAAATTGTCGCTGTAGTTTTGCTTATAGCACAAAAAATAAAAACCGCAGAGGTGATCAAATACCACCAAAAGAAATCTCTATTTGTAGGAAAAAAAGGACGCCAATTTTGTTTGGGAGCCACGGCGCACGACTGCCCAATTGTCAGTTAAAGCGACACAGTGCCGAATCGCAAAAAGGGGCAAGGACCTTAAAGGGGTAGTTCCCCCAAAAACCTTTTTTTTAACATTGATTGAGGCTCGTTATGTCAAGGGGAATCAGGTTTTTTTTTTTTAGAAATGAAGCAGTACTTACCGTTTTAGAGATGCATCGTCTCCGACGCTTCCGGGTATGGGCTCCGACTATAGGCGTGCCTATTTGATTGACAGGCTTCCGACGGTCGGATACATCGCGTCACGATTTTCCGAAAGTAGCCGAACGACGGTGCGCAGGCGCAGTATAGAGCCGCACCGTCGCTCGGCTTCTTTCGGCTACTCGTGACGCGATGTATGCGACCGTCGGAAGCCTGTCAATCAAATAGGCACGCCCAGACCAGACGATCATACCCGGAAGCGACGGAGACGATGCATCTGTAAAATGGTAAGTATTGCTTTGTTTCTAATAAAAAACCACCCGATTCCCCTTGACATAACGAGCCTCAGTCAATGTTAAAAAAAGGTTTTTGGGGGAATTACCCCTGCAAAATTGGTCCGGGTCTTAAGTGGTTAAAGCCCAGTTGAAGCCTCTTTATTACTTTTACTATTACTATTTATTACTGTAATGCATGTCAAGCTGCAAATACAGTAACATACTCTCTTAATTCTGGGTGTTTTTACATACTATTCTGGAGCAAGGGTTAAATATAAAGTTAGAATGTTTTAGTCTAATCACTGAAGAGACTAAGTAAAATGCTTTCTCCTGGCTGCAGCAGACTAGTGACATCTTGGCTTAGGTAAAGCCACTGGACTGGTATTTTACATTGACATGTCAGTTCTGAGCCAACATCTCAGTCCAGGAAGTAGATCGCTAAAAAATAGGGAAGGTTTGCAGAAAACTTAAAATCTATTAAAAAATCTCACTGTAAAAATAACTTATCTTATCCTTTTATCTCCAGTGAGAAACTTGGCATTCACTTGTTTTTTTTTTTTTAATTCACATCTGTAGAGTAATTTGGTTGAGCCGGGTTGTGGTCTCTGCTGCCCGAGCCGGGTTCCGGTCTCTGCTGCCCGAGCCGGGTTCCGGTCTCTGCTGCCCGAGCCGGGTTCCGGTCTCTCCTGCCCGAGCCGGGTTCCGGTCTCTCCTGCCCAAAACGGGTTCCGGTCTCTGCTGCCCGAGCCGGGTTCCGGTCTCTGCTGCCCGAGCCGGGTTCCGGTCTCTCCTGCCCGAGCCGGGTTCCGGTCTCTCCTGCCCGAGCCGGGTTCCGGTCTCTCCTGCCCGAGCCGGGTTCCGGTCTCTCCTGCCCGAGCCGGGTTCCGGTCTCTCCTGCCCGAGCCGGGTTCCGGTCTCTCCTGCCCGAGCCGGGTTCCGGTCTCTCCTGCCCGAGCCGGGTTCCGGTCTCTCCTGCCCGAGCCGGGTTCCGGTCTCTCCTGCCCGAGCCGGGTTCCGGTCTCTGCTGCCCGAGCCGGGTTTTAGTCAGGACAGTGCAGTGGTCAGGAGTAACAAGCTAGTGTTAAGGGGTCAGTAGTATATAACACAGATTGCATTCTCGTTTTACTGATTGAAAATAGCCCTTTTAACAGGGAGTTTACTGTGTGCGCCTCTACATTCTCACCGACACACGGCACTCAATTCACCACCATCTAGAGGCTGCTGTGGGTGCTGCAGGGGGTGGCGCTGTGGAAGTTCTGTGCACAGAAGAGCTGCCGGTCGGAGCAGAGGAAGAGAGTGAGAAACCGGAGCTGTCTGAGAGACAGCTGACATGGCGGGCTCACAATCTACTCTGCAGATGTCCACGAATAACCCAGTGCCCACCCCCACAGTAAGGTTGTGACCCTAGATGATGCTTGAGCAAAGATGGTTCCATTCTTGTGGGGATAAAGCAGGTGAAGGTTTTGTTAAAGGGAAGTAATGTGATCTCTGTGAGAGGTAATAAGGATGTTACCCTTACATATTACTTAGCATGTATACATGTATATAACATGTCTGAAAGCTTGCTTGGGTTTACAAGATAGAGGAGTTAGTGTTGTAAAGAGAATTGAGGAGGCTTGGCAGTGTCCAAAATGTGACGCTACCTACAACGTGCTACACAGCGATATATCAGTGGTTGGTGGGTCACAGCCCCCAACTATTTAGAAGTTTGACTGGTCTTTAAATTGAAACTGTAACCACACATGCATCATTTTATTAAAACTTTAATTAGTAATTATACACTATATCACCAAAAGTATTGGGACGCCTGCCTTTACACGCACATGAACTTTAATGGCACCCCAGTCTTAGTCCATAGGGTTCAATATTGAGTTGGCCCCGCCCTTTGCAGCTCTAACAGCTTCAACTCTTCTGGGAAGGCCGTCCACAAGGTTTAGGAGTGTGTCTATGGAAAAGTTTGACCATTAAAACCTTAGTAATTAAACATGTAGATGAGACAGTCATTTAAAGTGGAATTGGAGAGGACAAACTGAGTGGGTATTGGCACATTGCTAATACCCACTCAGTTTGTCCTCTCCAATTCTATTTTAACACTTCAAGGACTGGAGCACTGTGTCTGTCCTGGTAATCGTCCAAAAAAACTCTTTCAAATAGTCATTTAAAGTGGATCTTTCCCACTCTCCTCCTTATGTAAATGGCCGTCAGTCAGGGGCGGACTGACCATTCGGGCGCCCGGGCCCCATCAGGGTTGCCAGCCTCAGTAAAACCAGGGACAGTATGTAAAAATCAGTTTTTCTTTTTCCATCTGTCCCTGAAATGTCCCTTACCGACATCTTTTTGGTCTAGAAATCCCAAGATTATAGCTGCCCAGCCTCTCCAGTACCTTTTCAGTGTGTGTGTGTGTGTATGTGTATTCTATGTGTATGTATACTGTGTGTGTATACCGTGTGGCCCCATAATCTATTGCCTGGGGACCCCATAATCTCCTATTTCTTGGAGGTCCCATAATCTCCTATTGCCCGGGGACCCCATAATCTCCTATTGCCCAGGGGCCCCGTAATCTCCTATTGCCCGGGGGGCCCCGTAATCTCCTATTGCCCGGGGGGCCCCGTAATCTCCTATTGCCCGGGGGGCCCCGTAATCTCCTATTGCCTGGGGGGCCCCGTAATCTCCTATTGCCCGGGGGGCCCCGTAATCTCCTATTGCCCAGGGGCCCCGTAATCTCCTATTGCCCAGGGGCCCCGTAATCTCCTATTGCCCGGGGGGCCCCGTAATCTCCTATTGCCCGGGGGGCCCCGTAATCTCCTATTGCCCGGGGGCCCCGTAATCTCCTATTGCCCGGGGGGCCCCGTAATCTCCTATTGCCCGGGGGGCCCCGTAATCTCCTATTGCCCGGGGGGCCCCGTAATCTCCTATTGCCCGGGGGGCCCCGTAATCTCCAATTGCCCGGGGGGCCCCGTAATCTCCAATTGCCCGGGGGGCCCCGTAATCTCCTATTGCCCGGGGGGCCCCGTAATCTCCAATTGCCCGGGGGGCCCCGTAATCTCCTATTGCCCGGGGGGCCCCGTAATCTCCTATTGCCCGGGGGGCCCCGTAATCTCCTATTGCCCGGGGGGCCCCGTAATCTCCTATTGCCCGGGGGGCCCCGTAATCTCCTATTGCCCGGGGGGCCCCGTAATCTCCTATTGCCCGTGGGCCCCCGTAATCTCCTATTGCCCGTGGGCCCCCGTAATCTCCTATTGCCCGGGGGGCCCCGTAATCTCCTATTGCCCGTGGGCCCCCGTAATCTCCTATTGCCCGGGGGGCCCAGTAATCTCCTATTGCCCGGGGAGCCCCATAATCTTCTATTGCCCGGGGGCCCCGTAATCTTCTATTGCCCGGGGGGCCCCATGAGTTGTCAGTCCGCCCCTGCCGTCACTAATGTAGTTGAGTTTAGGCCATAAAGCATCTAGATATGATTTCTTGCATCATGTGTTTCTGTGTTGTCATGTACTGACGCTCCTTTTCTCCTCCACGCCGCCGTTGTAACCAGGAGAAGTCGTCGAAGGCCGGCTTCTTCTGTTTTATGTGTGCCCGCCCACCAATGATGTCACCATCCGATCCTTTGAGATCTTGCAGTTTACACACAGGATCACTGGTGGCGTAGCCTTCCCAGGGGGCAACTGGAGGGCACTGGCTACATCAAAAGTGCCAATGAAAACCCCCGGATGTTGATTCAATTAAACTGTAAGTTTCTTAATAAATCTTTCTGAATGGAGCGTTTTTTTTGTAGATGTGCATGCAGAGCTGCATGCCCCTGTGATCTTGTTTGGGGAGGGGGAAGGAAAGGCCCGCTTTAAGTTCTAAATAGTCTTTGAATAATTTGTTTCCAAGTAGAATATCTGCAATTTTTGTGTCTGCTTATAGTTTGCAGATTTTTAAACAGCTACAAAATGATGCACGTAGCTGAGCCATTTACTCGCCTGACCTGTCCTTTCTCCAAAATGTCACGTCCTTCATTTGTAAAAATGTTAATGGTTCTTTCTATTACGGTGGGGAAAAGAAAGCTGCATTTCCTTTGCTGCGGGAGAATCTTGCCTCGCTGGCAGTCTATCCTGAAGAGTGACCGGGTTTTGTCACTTTATTTTTCAGCAGTTTTAAAGTGGCCATCTCTAGTGACCAATGAAATTGTTAAAATTTGTTTAATTTCTCTGTGGCTGCGGTTTGGATTCCGGTGCATTTGTGTTCGCCGGTTCAGGTGAAAATCTTTCCCTAAATTTTCACCTGAAACTGACCCAATAACGCACAGGACCCTTTTCAAAACCGCACCACGGCCGGCCTCGCACATGTGTGAAACCCGGTCACATTCACATGTTATGCGACTATAAGGCCTCGTACACACGATCAAATCTGTCCGCTGGACCGTTTCAACAGACAGATTCGATCGTGTGTACGGCCGAGCCGACGGATTTGGCCACCCGACAGATTTCAAAGCATGCTTTGAAATCTATCGGGTGGGAATCCGTCCGCCCGACATGTCTGCTGGTTAGTACACTTACCAGCAGACATGTCGTCCCGCACCGCCGCCGCACCGCCGCCGAATGGATTCGGCGCATGCGCGGAAGTGTTTTACTTCCTGGTGCGGTGACGTGGCGGCGTCAACGTCACCGCCACGTCACCGACACGTCAGCGCGCCGTCTGCTGGCGGGGATTTTGGTTTGCTCGTGAGTACACGCGAGCAAACCAAAATCCCAGCAGACAGATTTGTTCAAATCTGTCGGATGGACAGATTTGAACAAATCTGTCTGCTCGTGTGTACGAGGCCTAAGGCACCTAATTTTACCACAAACTGGGAAAACGTATTGACTCGAGTATAAACCTAGGGTGTCCATCTGCATGCCTCACTGTGCCCATGCCTCACTGTGCCCATGCCTCACTGTGCCCATGCCTCACTGTGCCCATGCCTCACTGTGCCCATGCCTCACTGTGCCCATGCCTCACTGTGCCCATGCCTCACTGTGCCCATGCCTCACTGTGCCCATGCCTCACTGTGCCCATGCCTCACTGTGCCCATGACTAAACTTACGTTTAACATGGGAGTATATAGAAGGGGTGCCCGGCTTTGAAAAAACAGTGCTCCCTGGCCGTAGGTCCCCCAGACAGCAAACTTTGCACCCATGTAGAAGAAGACTGTGGCTATTTGTGTGCCAATGGGGCCGGTACCGGGTCCCCAAAGTCCGGGAGATCAGGCGTAAAAAGGTGACTCAGTATATAAGCCGAGGGGGGGCATTTTCAGCACAAAAAAACATGTGCTGAAAAACTCGGCTTATACTCGGGTATGTACGGTACATATGTGGGCCTGACCTATGTATAAATTCACCACTGCGTGTGAGCATCGGCGGGATGGGGGCGCTTTAAAAAAAATGTAAATACATTTTTTTTTTTTATTCCTTTTTTAATTTTTACACTGTCCTTTTAAAACATAAAATAAAAGTAAACATCCCTTGCGATAAAAATACAGCATGACAGGTTCTCTTTATGGAGACCCCAAATTTCTCTTCTACCCTTAAAAGCAAAAGATCAAAAAAAAAAAAACGTGATTCTGCTCTTCCGCCTAGGATTACTCACAGCAGAAGACGATCTGGTGGTGCTGGGCACTGGATGTCCGCCAACACCTGTCGATAGTTGGGTAGAGAGTCACAACAGAGATCTGCCTATGTAAACAAGGCAGATCTTCGCTCTGACAGGGGGGGAAGGGATAGATTTTGTGTCCCTGCAAAGCATGGAATTAAATCCATCTCTTCCCTAAAAAAAAAGCAGCCACATATAGGACAGTAAAACACTGGATAGAAACACAATGAACCCTTTGATCACACTAGATGTTTAACCCCTTCTCAGCCAGTTTCATTAGTACAGTGACAGTGCATATTTATAGCACTGATCAGGGAGCTGTGGTGGCTCAACGTGATTGGCACTGCGTTGACAAGCCATTCACCTCTGCAGCCAAGGGTTCGGATCCCGGTCTCGGCTACATGTGAATTGAGTTTGGTGGTCTCAGCCCGGCTCCCGGTGGGTGTGCTATGCAAGGTACGCCTGTGCTTAGTACGCCCACCCCCCCCCCCAAAACCACCACACTTGCACGCACACGAAATTGGTTTAAAACACACACACTTTGGCCATGCGGTCTCCTAAAATAAAGAGAGGCGAAGGACCTACGGGGCTGGGTGGGCTAGGCCCCCTCACTCCCTCATAGGGGGAGTCCCTCTGCCCCATTGGGGTCCCGTTGGGCTCCCAAGAGGAGCAGGTAGGGCGGGGTGAGTGGGAGGCCCTCCTTCACACCCGCCATTGCCACCAGGGGCATGGAGAAGGATGGCTAATGCCTCCGGGGGGAGGGTCTGCCTACTCCCAACTCCTGCAGTCCGGCTCCTCTCTCTCGAGTTCACGCACAAAAAATACACTGAAAAAAAAAAACATTTAAAAAAAATAAAATAAATTATAGCACTGATCGCAGTACTAGTGTCACTGGTGTCAGTGCCCGACTGTCCACTGCAATATCATAGTCCCACCAAAGTCACTGATCGCCGCCATTACTAGTATAAAAAATAAAAAATTCCAGTACATATCCCATAGTTTGTAGATACTATAATCAATGTACGCGTATTGGGTTTTTGTTTACCAGAAATATGTAGCAGAATACATATTGGCCTAAATTTATGAAGACCTTCTGATTTTTTTTATTGGATATGTTTTATAGCAGAAGATACATTTATTTTTTCAAAATTGTCTGTTTTTTTTTTTTTTTTGTTTATAGCGCAAAAAAAGAAATAAATGAGGTGGTACAGTAATTAAAGAGAAGAAAGCTCTATTTTGGGGTGAAAAAAATAACATACATTTTATTTGGGTACTTTGTTGTATGACCGCGCAATTGTAAGTTAACCCCCTTCCTGACCAGAGCACGTTTTACGATTCGGCACTGCGTCGCTTTAACTGGCAATTGCGCGGTCGTGCGACGTGGCTCCCAAACTAAATTTGCATCTTTTTTTTCCCACAAATAGAGCTTTCTTTTGGTGGTATTTGATCACCTCTGCGGATCTTATTTTTTTGCGGTATGAATAAAAGAACCACGACGATTTTGAAAAAAAGAAATATCTTTTACTTTTTGCTATAATCAATATAACAATTTTTTTTTCCTCAGTTTAGGCCGATGCGTATTCTTCTACATTTTTTTGGTGAAAAAAATCACAACAAGCATATACAAAATAGGGGATAGAATTCTGGATTTTTTTTTTTTTTTTACTAGTAATGGTGGCGATCTGCGATTTTTCTCAGGAATGTGACATTATGGCGAACACTTTTGACACATTTTTGAGACCATTGACAATTTTACAGCGATCAGTGCTATAAAAATGCAGTGATTACTGTAACAATGTCACTGGTAAGGATGAGCTCCGGCGTGTTCATACAGTCCACGTGCAGAGCCCACCAGGAAGTCGCCACCGCGCTGCACTAATCACAGGCAAGGTGACATTTCCCGATCTCTGCAGCCGAGCATCGGGATAATGTCTCCCTGCCTGTGATTAGCGCAGTGTAGTGCCGACTTCCTGGCGGGCTCTGCACGTGGACTGTGCGAACACGCCGGAGCTCATCCTTGGTCACTGGCAAGGAAGGGGTTAACACTAGGGGGCAATCAAGGGGTTAACTGTGTTCCCTCACTGTGTTCTAACTGAAAGGGGGATGGGACTTGACAAACAGATCCCCTGAAAGAACTAAGTAGGGATGAGCTCCAGCGTGTTCCGCATCGTACACATGCAGAGCCCGCCAGGAAGTCTGTACGGCACTGAGCTAACCAGGGAGACATTGTCCCAATGCTCGGCTGCAGAGATCGGGAAATGTCTCCCTGGCTGTGATTAGCGCAGTGCCGTGCAGACTTCCTGGCGAGCTCTGCACATGTACTATGCGAACACACTGGAGCTCATCCCTAGAACTGGGAGCTGAGTGTTTACACACACAGCTCCCGGTTCTCGCTGTGTCACGAGCGATTGCGGATGCCCGGCGGTCATCGTGCCTGCCGGGCACTCGCATCGGCTCCGGGGGCGAGCATCGGGCACGCTCGCGCCCCTAGTGGCCACAGGGCAAAGTGACATAACATAACATAGCTTCGCCCAGCCGTGCCATGCTGCTACAGTAAAACTGCGGCGGCTGGTCGGGAAGTGGTTAAAATAACCCAGTGCCATATTGCAAAAAATGGCCTGGTCATAAAGGGAGGGTTTAAATTGTCCAGAGGTCAAATGGTTAACAAGGCTATATAAAGACATTTGATGCACCCATTTTGGAATTATATCCTTTATAGCTATTGAAGAAGACATCTGAATGGAGGCCCTTATCCCCGGAGTTCTTCTTTAATATTGTCCAAAAAAAGGGTTTATATCTACTTTACGTCTACTTGGCTTAATTGAATTTCATTTTGTTCCAGCAGTAAACAAGTAGTATATTTATCTTCTTACAGTAAATCATTTTTTATCATAGTTCTTTTTGGTTTCTGTTTTCTTCTTTTTTTTTTCTTCAAGCGTATGTGAAATAAATATTTTGTTTCCCTCATTTTTATTTTTTTTTACCTAGAAGATACAGATAAAATAGGCTTGGAGTGTCAAACATAATGCATTGCCAGCATAGAGAGGTGCCTTACACTTCCATTGGGCAGAAGCAAAGTCTAAATCATTTAGGTGGCAAGCTTATAAGCAAGATAACATCAGCAGTTTCCCGCCTGAAAATATATCTGCGGTAAATTAAAAGAAGTTGTATTTTATGAAAATCTGTTTGCCGGAATGTAACTCTGTCAGCGAGTCAGATTGCCCACTCCATTCTCATCCGCAGAGGCATTTAGGCTGCATTCACACCTGAGCGGCAAGTAACGCCGCATACGCGGCTTTACTTGCCGCGCTTCGATTTTTTTTTTTTTTTTTTTTACAAATCTTCCCATTCATGTCTATGGGCGAACGCCAATGTCGCTTGAAAAAAAGGGTCCGGGACTTTTTTTCAGGCGACAGGCGTTCGGCGTCTCAGAGATGTGAACCATCTCTATAGACATGAATGGGAAATTTCCCCTCCAGCGGCACGAGCGTCGCGCGACAGGCGTTTTGCCGCTCAGGTGTGAATGGGCCCTTATAGCGGATGCTGCTTAATGGAAAGTTGTCTTTACAGCCTGCACACTGCCACCGGGCACAAACAGTGGTGCAGATATTTTCTGTGGGTGACTCTTCGCTTTATTTTGAGAAACGTACAGAAGAATTTGGGCTTAAAGTGACACTATAGGTTTCTTTTTTTTTTTTTTTTAAATAAACATGTCATACTTACCTCCACTGTGCAGCTCGTTTTGCAGAGTGTTTTCCCAAACACTATTTTCTGAGGTCCCCCGGGGGCTCTCTCGGCTCCTCTCCGCATCACATAACCCTCTCTGGGCTCTCTCAAGGAGGTAACCTTGTGGGCGCGCTCCTGAGTCCTGCATTTGGCGTCCATAGCTGCCGAATGCAGGCCCGCCCCCGGCACCCGAGTCATTGTAGTTGATCGACAGCAGGGGGAGCCAATGGTTGCACTGCTATCAATCTATCCAATGAAGAGTCAAGAAGCCCAGGGAAAGATCCAGCGCGTTCTTAACGCAGGACTTTCCAGGGCTCAGGTAAGTAAAACGGGGGGCTGGGGGGCCGGTAATAGTCATAGAATGTGTAACGGTCACCACCGCTTACGACTTTCCATCCATCCACGACAAGCTTATCTGACACACTCCGACAATATTGCATACACGATCCATATCCTTTCCCAGAATAAGACGAGACAGAGCTCCGTTCTTGCTTCCAAAGATATGACAATTTATTAGTATTTCCTTAGCTTGCTTATATCCAGTACAGCATAATACAGTTAATCACAGGACAATGCAATCTCCACCCCCCTTCACACCATGGGGGGCTTCAATCACACTCTAAAAGGCATTCAGGTAAGCTAACCATGTAGACCGGTCGGCACCGCATCTTCAATAGTGTTCAATTAACCTTGAATAGTAACACAGACAGCTTTATCACACAATGATTTTCCCTTTTGAATAATACACAATCACAGATAATCTTCACACACAGAAAGGAAACCTCAATCACATTACCTAGACAGACTTACTGACTCTAAAGGGGTTTGACACCTTTGTACCATAGACAATTGCATCTACTCCTAGACAATACATTACACCTTTCCACAGAATGTGTCCACACATTGAAGAGCCAACCTCACTTAACATTTCAATAGCCTATTTTATACAGAATGATGCGTCACTTGTCTTGAAGACCTGGTCTCAAGTCAAAATGAGCTCCTTTTGTAATATTCCAGTCCTGCAATATGAATTATTATTAATGTCCCTTATTAATGTCTTCTGTAACATATGAATTATGATTCTTTGTCACCCTATGGCCCTAGTGGACATAAGGTGACCCTAGACATAGGAATATCTCAGACTGTCACGGTGCATTCCGTTACATCATGCATTAAGGTGAAAAATATAATTTAATTTTTAACCACTTCCCCCTCATTGTTCTGATTGGATGTCCTTCAGAACAAGCAGCTTGTGTGCGACGCGCCCCCCCCCCCCCCCCCCTTGGCATTTTTCGTGTTTTGTTGCCTCACAACCTGGAATTAACATGGGTTGTTTGAGGATTTGCATCATTTAATTTACAGAACTTGCCCACAACTTTGAAGATTTTTTTTTTTTATTATTATTGTAAAGCAAACAAAATAAGAGAAAAATTCAATGTGCATAACTATTCACCCCCTAAAGTCAATACTTTGTAGAGCCACCTTTTGCGGCTATCACAGCTTCAAGTCGCTTTAGATAAGTCTCTATGAGTTTGCCACATCTTACCACTGGAATTTTTGCCCATTCCTCCTTGCAAAACTGCTCCAGCTCCTTCAAGTTGTATGGTTTGCTCTTGTGAACAGGATTCTTTAAGTCTGACCACAGATTTTCTATTGGATTGAAGTTTGGGCTTTGACTAGGCCATTTCAACACATTTACATGTTTCCCCTTTAAACCACTCAAGTTTTGCTTTAGCAGTGTGTTTGGGGTCATTGTCCTGCTGGAAGGTGAACCTCTATCCTAGCCTAAAATCACACACACAGTGGTACAGGTTTTGCTCAAGAATATCCCTGTATTTTGCACCATCCATCTTTCCCTCAACTCTGACCAGTTTTCCAGTCCCAACTGCTGAAAAACATCCCCACAGCATTATGCTGCTACCACCATGTTTCACAGTGGGGATGGTGTTCTTTGGGTGGTGTGATGTGTTGGGTTTGCACCAGATATAGCGTTTTCTTTCATGGTTAAAAAGTTCAGTTTTAGTCTCATCAGACCAGAGCACCTTCCTCCATACATTTTGGGAGTCTCCCAAGTGCCTTTTCGCAAACTCAAAACGTGTCATTTAGTTTTTTGCTGAAAGTAATGGCTTTCTTCTGGCCACTCTGCCATAAAGCCCAACTCTATGGAGCGTACGGCTTATTGTCGTCCTATGTACAGATACTCCAGTCTCTGCTGTGGAACTCTGCAGCTCCTCCAGGGTTACCTTAGGTCTGTATGCTCCTCTCTGATTAATGCCCTCCTTGCCCGGTCTGTGAGTTTTGGTGTGCGGCCGTCTCTTGGCAGGTTTGCTGTTGTGCCATGTTCTTTCCATTTGGTTATGATAGATTTGATGGGTCTCCTAGGGAGCATCAAAGATTTCGATATTTTTTTATAACCTAACCCTGACTTGTACTTCTCAACAACATTGTCCCTTCCTTGTTTGGAGAGTTCCTTGGTCTTCATGGCAGTGTTTGGTTACATGTTGCAGCCTCTGGGGCCTTTCAAAAAGGTGTGTCTATGTAATGACAGATCATGTGGCACTTATATTGCACGCAGGTGGACATTATTTCAGTAATTATGTGACTTCTGAAGGTAATTGGTGGCACCAGGCTTCATAACAAAGGGGGTGAATACATACGCACATGCCAACTATCAGTTTTGAAAAATTGTTTTATGTATATATTTTTCTAATTTTAATTCACCAACTTAGACTATTGTCCATTACATATAACACAAAAAACATTGAACTAAAGGCTGTAATGTAACAAAATAGGTAAAAAGCCGGGGGGGGTGTGAATACTTTTGCAAGGCACTGTAATTATTAAAAAATCTGCCATTAGTTTTTAATAAAGATACTGGCTTTTCAATAATATTTAAAAAAACAACATTCTTGTCTTTTGCACCTGTGGGTAATATATTGAGCCATATTCTTCGAACACTGTAGAGTTATGCCTGAGACCTGACAAAGACTGACAGTTACCATAGGGGTACGTTATTTTTAAATCACTGTATTTGTTCAGATCAAGGTGGGTGTTAGTCTAATGACAGGAAAAAGCCGACATTAACTCTCGGTGACAAGTAACAATTTCCACACGCGGCAAATATCCCGTACTGTAAATTATAGCTGTCGCCAGTCACTGTCTTACAGCTATCACTTTCTACATGTGTGATCTTATTGACTTTGCGGTAAAATTGTTCCTCATCAGAGGTGATCATAAGAAAGCCGCATATGAACATTATGCTGATAGAATCCAACTTGTTCAGTATACATTGTACGTAGCAATATACTCATCAGACCTTGCATACGGTACTGCAGCTGATGACTTATATTTATCCTATTTTGTGCCGGTGACACATTATTTAAGACCCTGCCAATAAGTGCAAGGTCCGCTTACACAGCCCAGGCCCCCCTCCACCTTTACAAATCTCATGCTATTAGTAGGTGTAAGATGTATCTATAAAGAAAAATGTGAGGGTTTATTCTTATACTTGCCATCCACCCATGGCACCTAGGTAAAAATAATTTCACAGTCTTTATGGCTAGATCCTGGAATATAGAGCAGCCAAAATGTCACAAGAGAACACTCTTGCAATGGACAAGGGTATCCATTCAGACCAATTCTCTTGGCACAGAGGAGTTAGGATAGTGCTTTCTTCTTGTCTTTTGAAACATCCTCACGACAGATGCCAGACTGTTGGGCTGGAGGTGAGCACTAAATACCTTGACCATCAATCTTGCCTCATGATCACAATCCTAAAGCTTCGGAGGGAATGCTTCAGGGATTGTGCGGACAAAGAGGTAGCGAGCCAGGATACACAAAGTAATGGTAACCTTTTCTTTGTGTATCCTGGCCCACTACCTCTTTGTCAGCACAATCCCTGGGGCATTCCCTCCAAATTTCTATATTTTGGCATGTGACAAAGTTCGCTGGGATTCCAAATATTCCACGTTCGTTTTTCATCCTTTAATAGTTGCACAATCCTGAAGTTTCGGGTGTTATGGTCCATTTTGCTGGTGAGTCATCTGATCCTGATTCAGTCAAGCAAAGCAATTGGCAGTAGCATGCATCAATCAGGGAGGAACCAGACAAGAGGTAGATCACAGCCTGGCCTGGACAAAATTTCATGTTCCAGTCTTGTCCGCCTTTTACATTGGGGTGTTGACAACTGTCAAGCAGATTTTTTTTTTAAACTGGCAACGTTTGGACCCAGGGAGTTGTCCCTACACCTGAAGATGTTCCAGGACTTGTGCCACAAGTGAGGGGGGTGCCAGATGTAATCTTCCCGGGTTCCAGGTTTAACAAAATAACTGCACAGGTTTGTCACCAGGTACAGCGGAAGCAGCAGATGCTCTGGTGAACTCCGGAAGACCAGTACACCGTGATCTGTGCCTTTCCTCCTCTGAAATGTCTTCTTTGTTTGCTTTTCAGGATTAGATCCTCAGTGCTCTGGACTGACCCAGGCTGAGGTTTTGTAGAGTGACAAGATGGTGTTGAAGCCCAGGACTTCCTTTTTTCCTGGTATAGATTCTGACTTTCACTTTAACCGAACATCGTTCTTCCATACAAAAAAAAGTCGGTCTGTCCTTACAGCCCAATTTCCTAGTGGGTGCAGGTCCAGCTCGTGACTTTATGCCTTCAAATAAAAAAGTCAGATGAGTGCACACCAATGTTATATAAAAGCATTGTCTTTATTAAAGAAGATGCTTTTTATGGCATTGGTGTGTGGTCATCTTTGTATGCATATCAATCTTCCATACCTTTTGTATGGCAACAGTTCACCGAAAGGATATTTCCCTCTATTGTCTGGATGAGGTTTCGGCTGCCAAATCGCGCAGCCAATGCTTCTTCAGAAAAACCGATTCCCATTTTGCTATCCTTAATGGTCCCCATAGGAATGCACCGACTTCTTGTTCCACAATCTCTAGCTCTAGGTGGCTCACACAGACTCTCCTCCATGCTTAAGGTCTCAAGAATGATTTCCTCCCTTCCCGGCCAAGGTGCATTCTGCTAAATCAGTTAGTGCTTTTTGGGCTCTTCAGCATCAAGCAACTGTTTCCCAGATTTGCAAGGCTGATACTGTTCTGGTCACTTGTTCTCTAAGTTCTAACAAGTGGTCTTTGCAGCCTTCTCTGATGTGAGCTTCAGCTATAAGGTTCCATAGGTAGCTCTTTAAGCTGCAGACAGTCCCACTTTCTTGACTTCGACTGCGAAAGTGAAAGACTGCCTGTCTCCCTTAATGGACAAAAAGAAAGTAAAAATTTTGTGTCGCCATAAAATCTTTGTTTTGGAGTCTATTGAAGGGCACAGGTCCCATTCCTCTGCTTTCAAGATCATGCTCTTGGTTGCTGCTTTGCTTCAAAACTGAGGAGGGGTTATCCTGGGCTGGCCAGATACCATATATATACACACATTTTATATAGCGAGATTACAATCTAAGAGGGAGGGGCTGGTGAAACAAAAGGTAGGAACTGTGAGAAATGAACTGATGAGGAGAGCAGAAGATTCGGTTTTTAGCTGGAGGAAGAATAGGCCACCCTAGGTGAGTTTTCAGGGATCACCTAAAAATGGACATAGTAGGAGATAGACAGAATGGTGTAGTGAGTTCCAGAGGAAGGGAGAGACTCTGAAAAAGTTCTGGAGATGAGCATGGGAGGGTGATTTGTTTGCCCAATGTCTTTCCCTTCTGTAGGCAGCAGAGAAACCCAAATGTGAAAAACTTTGTGTCCATTAATTGACTGCAGAAATGTTCTGTTAAAGTGGATCAATGTTGGAGCCTTTTGTGATGTTTTATTATTGTCTGATTTCCTTACCAGTATAAGGTCTAGTGTACAAAAATAATTTTTCAGATGGACAGAATAAAAGTGGTGATTCTAGAATCTAATGACTCAAAATCATTTTATATCAACACATACCAACTTGGGGATGTTGGTGAGGGGGGTTGTAGCAAAAAGGAATAAAGATTTTATGCTTGATGGTTAAACATACTGCAGTCTTTGTCTAATATGTTTCTTTTATAGTCCGTTTTTTGGGTGGTTTGTTAGAGCTGCACGATAAATCGTAATAAAATCACGATCTCGATTCACCGCCCCGCCCCCCCCCCCCTCCCCCCACGTTCTCCAGGCTGGATGACCCACGATTTTCCGGTGCGGCCATAGGAAAGTCCCCGGCAGCCATCTTGGTACACCCGGCGGCAGCTGTCTCTTCAGAAAGTGACGTTTCCTTCGCCGCCATCTTGCTCCACCCCACACTCCTGCACAGTAATGATAGTTACACCCAACAATTATTTTCAACACAAAACGGAGCTTATGTGGTTAAATACAATATATGTAAATCTGACAGACTGTTTACATGTTAAATTTTAAAAGCAGCAGCAAACCTTTCATGTTTGCTAATGTGACAGAACACATCTGATTTTCACATTTAGTTAAATGTGAAAATCAGTGGTGTTCTGTCACAATAGCAAGCATGTAAGGTCAGCAGTTTTTCTGCGGCTTTTAAAATTTAACATGTAAACAGTCCGTCAGATTTACATATACTGGGCCAGATTCACAGAGCGATTACGCCTGTGTAACTGGTGTTAGACTGGAGTAATTTCAAATTACGCGCGTTTTTTAGCTAGTCGGAAAGCTCAAACCATGAATAGACGGCTGCGGGCTTCAATTTGACTGGATTACGTGTTCGTACGCCTTCGGATCTACGCTGCAATAAAATTGCGGCCACTGGGTGGACTTCCCGTCGTTTTCCGCGTCGGGGTATGCTAATGAGCTTTTGCCGGCGATCCCAGAAATTACGATCCTCAATCGCAATCTCTTACGGCACCTTTAGTCATCTTTTTTTTACGTAACACTATACCAGCTTTTTGCTGCTCTAATATTCGACAGCCCATGTTAAGTATGGCCGTCGTTCCCGCGTCGAATTTCTACGTTTTCCGACGTCTTTTATTATTTTTTACGTAAGTCGTCCGGGAATAGGAATGTTCGTAAACGACGCTACTCAAACAACGAATGACGTAACGACGTGATTTCGCGCAATGCACGGCGGGAAATTTCTGAGCGGAGCATGAGCAGTTCGATCGCCGCGGGGACGCGCTTAATTTAAATGCTTCACGCCCCCCCCAATCGCGTATTTCGATTACGCGGCGAGAAATAGACTACGCCGCCGTAGTGTACGGGCAAAAATCTACCAGGATTCGGTGTAGAGCCTGGTGAAATACGGCAGCGTACGGTATTTCGATTACGCAGCGCAATATTAAGTGTATCTGAATCTGGCCCACTGTATTTAACCACATAAGCTCCGTTTTGTGTTGAAAATAACTTTAAATATTTTTTTTTTTGAGAATCGTGATCTTTATTTTATACAAAAGAATCTTATTTTTCCCAGAATCGTGCAGCTCTATGGTTTGTACATTTTAGTTGTTGCTTTTAAAAAATATGAAGGCAAGAGTCCTCTTCCCAAGGGCACAAGAGATGTAAATCTAAGACCCCTTTCACAAAAATAGCGCTGCTATACTGCCTGAGAAACTCCTTCACTGTCTACTCAATGTGAAAGCCCGAGGCGATGCGCTGGCGGGGGAGAAAAAAATCTCCTGTCAGCAGCATCTTTGGAGCGGCATGTATACCGTTCCTTCCCATTTAAAACAATTGGAAACCGCGGCAATGCGCCTCTGCAGGGCGGTAATAACCCTCTATCGGCCGCTAGCGGAGGTTAATACCGAACCGCTAGCGGCCAATTCCCGCGGCAATCCCCGCGGTATAGCGCCGCTTTTTGTAGCGGCGCTATATGGCCACCGCGACTCCTGCTCCAATGTGAAAGGGGCCTAACCCAACAAATGATGCATAATGCCCAAGAAAAACTCCATACTGATACAGAATAAGTCAGAGGAGGAAGTCTGCAGGGAAGAGTAAGGATTACAGGATTTAACTTAATGGAGAGCGGGAGAAATAAATAGGAAACCCAATTTGATTTTCTGAGAGACATTTGGATTGTCAGTGCTGGATGTTTAAAAAAATAAAATAAAATGAATAGTTCAGAAGACGAGGCTGCTGATATTTTGAAAATTCTATTTGTGACATTATTCTCAAGACAATTCGATAACTTTTCAAGGGGACCTTTTAGCAGTAGTAGCAGCTGGAGATCGGCCGCATTAGTTTGGCTTCCTGTATTGTGCACTGCAGGATTTTGAGCCTTTCAGGCAAAAATACTCTTTTTGTAGTTTAGCCAGAATGACCTCATCACACCTCATTGGTGTAATGCCGCGTACACACGACCGTTATTCATGTTTTTCTCTGTGATTCCTCTCAAGCCTGCCTTGCCTACACACGATTGTGATAAAAAATGCTAGAGCAAACGTACAACGTAGACCAGGGGTCCTCAAACTTTTTAAACAGGGGGCCAGTTCACAGTCCCTCAGACTGTTGGGGGGCCAGACTATAGTTTGAAATAAAATATATAAACAAATACAAATAAATTCACAGAGTCCCCCTTCCATGTGACAGCACAGCACTTCCCCCCCCCCCCTCCATGTCACAGCACAGCACTTCCCCCCGCATGTCACAGCACAGCACTTCCCCCCCGCATTTCACAGCACAGCACTTCCCCCCCGCATGTCACAGCACAGCACTTCCCCCCCCCCCGCATGTCACAGCACTTCCCCCCCCGCCAGCACAGCACTTCCCCCCCCCCCGCATGTCGCAGTACAGCACTTCCCCCCCCCCCATGTCACAGCACAGCACTTCCCCCCCCCCCCCCCCCGCATGTCACAGCACAGCACTCCCCCCCCCCCCCCCCGCATGTCGCATGTCACAGCACAGCACTCCCCCCCCCCCCGCATGTCACAGCACAGCACTTCCCCCCCCCCCCGCATTCACAGCACAGCACTTCCCCCCCCCCCCGCATATCACAGCACAGCACTTCCCCCCCCCCCCCCCCCCGCATGTCACAGCACTTCCCCCCCCCCCCCCATGTCACAGCACAGCACTTCCCCCCCCCCCGCATGTCACAGCACAGCACTTCCCCCCCCCCCCGCATGTCACAGCACAGCACTTCCCCCCCGCATGTCACAGCACAGCACTTCCCCCCCCCCCGCATGTCACAGCACTTCCCCCCCCCGTATGTCACAGCACTTCCCCCCCCCCCCGCATGTCACAGCACTTACCCCCCCCCCCCCCCGCATGTCACAGCACAGCACTTCCCCCCCCGCATGTCACAGCACAGCACTCCCCCCCCCCCCCCCCGCATGTCACAGCACAGCACTCCCCCCCCCGCATGTCACAGCACAGCACTCCCTCCCCCCCGCATGTCACAGCACAGCACTTCCCCCCCCCGCATGTTACAGCACAGCACCCCCCCCCCCCCCCCCCGCATGTCACAGCACTTCTAACCAGCATGTCACAACACAGCACTTCCCCCCCCCCCCCATGTCACAGCACAGCGCCTTCCCCCCGCCTGCCCCCTACCTTTTCCACACACGACGCGAAGCCTGACAGGATCGGACAAAGCGCGGGACTTTTCAGGTGAAAGGCAGATGATTGATTGCTGGGACCGCCCCACTGCCTAGTAACCAATTACCTGCTTCTTAACGAAAAGTCCCGCCCTTTGTTTGGACTTGTCATGCTTTGTGACTTGTGTGACTAAAGTAGCAGAGGGGAGGGGGAAGTGCTGCGGAGGGGAAGTGCTGCAATGTTATAAAAGGGACAGTCCGTGCCGTGGGCCGGGTAAATCGGCTTGGCGGGCCGTATGTGGCCCGCGGGCCGTAGTTTGAGGGCCCCTGACGTAGACATACAACACGTACGACGGCACTATAAAGGGGAAGTTCCATTCGAATTACGCCACCCTTTGGGCTGCTTTTGCTTATTTCCCTATCTCATAACTTGCTTCTGAGCATGCGCGCTTTATTGTAGGACTTCATTTATTGCTGATTTGATTTTCTATGTCTGTGCAATAAAACTCGGTAAACTCCTAATCTACATTTGTTCTGGGGCTCGTTCTGCCTTCAGGTGTCTAATCAACAAGTGCCCGTTACCCAGGAGCTCCTGTTTGATCACAGTGCAGGTCCTTGCACTCTGTGTTTCATTACTGTCAAAACGAAACATGTAAACGCACAGAGTCTCAGCACAACTGCATTAGGGGGACACAGAGCGCTAGCCAAATATGCGACCGTGAACGGCACATTGGCTTTCTTTTGTCAATCATTTTTATGTTGATTTGAAACATTGTGTAAAGGAGGAAAAAGTTTTATTTGGGGAATAATTACTTTAGTATTGACTCGAAGACGGAGAAAAGGTCCATTTTGTCATATTGGCCTCAACAGGTCTTTACAGAAGAGCTGGGAAAAACATTTATATCTAAGATTAGCCACATAGAGCTTTTTTTCTCAAAAAATAGGTGCAGGAACTCAACCATGACCCCATTCAAATTCCACAAACAGTAGAAGGGTCTTAAAGGGGCATTAAATACCAGGATTGCATTACATACAGAGTGCAGAGTTCAGGGGGTTACACATTGTTAGAATTTGAATTTATTACAATTTTAAGTGATAAAAGTTTCTGACATCTCTATTGAAAACATGTTAATTTGGAGGGTTGTTGAGGACAAGAGGAAGGTCATCTGTTGTGGGTTACATGTATTTTTGAAGTTCTACGTCAAGACAGTGGGTGGAGTTATGTTACTTAATATACACAAGTGGGTGTTACGTTTGTGACAGTAGCATCATCACCTTCCTTGGAGCTCTTCTAAAAGTAAAAATGCTTAGCTTGGCTTTAAGAACAGTATAAGAATCCATGTGGTTTGAGTAGCTAGTTAGGAACTTGGGGGTCACCTGACCCTGCTGGAAGGGACCCCACCCAGCAGAAATATGTACCATCATACCATCTGATTCCTCCTTCTGAAATTATCATCTTGCCGTGTGTTACCAGCTGTCATTATGTAAGCATTGTCTTTTGCTTGTCTATCTTGAAGAATAAACTTCACATTTTTTTAAGGAAGCCTAAGGCCTCGTACACGCGATAGGTCAACGGTCTGATGGACCGTTTTCATCGGTCAAAACCGATCGTGTGTGGGCCCCATAGGTTATTTAACCTTCGGTTAAAAAAAAGCCAACTTGCTTTAAAATTTAACCGATGGATGCCTAACGGTAGGTCAAAACCGATCGTTAGTAGGCCCAACCATCGTTTAAAAATCCATGCATGCTTGGAAGCTTTGAACTTCATTTTTCCAGCACGTCGTTGTGTTTTACGTCATCGCGTTCTGACACGATCGTTTTTTTAACCGATGATGTGTAGGCACATCAGACCATCAGTCAGCTTCATCGGTTAACCGATGAGAATGGTCCTTCGGACCATTCTCATCAGATGGACTGATCGTGTGTACGAGGCCTTGGTCTTGAATATTGGGAATGAAGCCCCTGGGAAGAGAAGACACTACTGACATAACACATGACACATTGTCAAATGTCTCCCTTTCCACATTTTACACGCACAGAGTGCAGAGCTGTCACTTGTAAACACAGAAACCAGACTTATGTGTTTACAAGTGATTGTGGTGAGCAGGCACCAAAGGGTCTGAGCCAGAGGTGGTGGAACTGAGTTCCCCCTGAAAAAAAAACCTGGACGCATATAATCCTAAAGCAGTCTGTCAAAATCTGGCCATAGGCGGTAGATCAATATAGATCAATATATCTAGAGAGTACAGTTGTTGGTGATAGTTTGCATTGATCCATTTCATTATTTTTACATTTGAAAAGTGGTGAAATGTATCAAAAGCTTCTGTCTGCTTGACCAGCGCAACAGGTACATGTGAATGGATAAGTTGGAAGTAAGCTTATTGATGGGAGCAACATTTTTCCACCATGGGAGAGCATCTAGCTCTATTTTCCACATGCAAGGAATAGAGCTGGACTGTAGACTGCTTGATGCATGTGCTATGCCTTATACACAGAAAGTGGCAAGGAATGGAAAGGGATTTTGTCAGAAATTACTTTGCTTGAAATTTTTTTTTGAAAACCTCTGCCACTAAGTGATTTTTTCCTAAAACAAGTTTAAATCTGCATGTATATGTGTATATACAGTGTGTATATTGTATCTTCAAGAATGGTTTGAGGAACACAATAACAAGTTTGACATGTTATCTACATTTTCCAGATCTCAATCCAGTTAAGCATTGTGGGATATGCTGAAAAAAAACAAGTCCAATCCATTTGGGCCCCACCTCACAACTTAGGCTACTTTCACACTAAGGCATTTTGCAAGCGATATGGCGCTAAAAACAGCGCCTGCAAAGCGCCCTGAAAGAGCCTCTTCTCTCACTCCAGTGTGAAAGTCTGAGGGCTCTCACACTGGAGCAGTGCGCTGGCAGAACGCTCAAAAAAGTCCTGCTGGGCGCATCTGTGAGGCGCTGTGGGAGCGGTGTGTACACTGCTCCTAAAGCACCCCTGCCCATTGAAATCAATGGGCAGCGCCGGCAAAGCACCGATGCAGTGGGCGGTTTTAACCCTTTTTCGACTGTTGGAGTTAAAATCGCCCCTCTATCGGCCGAATAGCACTGCAAAAACTACTTAAAAGCGCCGCTAAATATAGCGGAAATTTACGGCCAATGACGCAGCGCCTCAGTGTGAAAGTAGCCATATAAGACTCAAAGGATCTGCTACTTGACAGTTTGCTGCCAGATAACACAACATACCTTCAAAAGTCTAGTGGAGTCCACGCCTCGATGGGTTATAATAGGTGGTCAGAACATTATGGCTGATCATTGCGTATGTGTATATATATAAAATGTGTATGTATACAGTGGGGAAAATAATTATTTGATCTCCTGCAAATTTTGTAAGTTTGGTCACAAAGAAATGAAGGGTCTAAAAATTGTATCCTAGGTGTATTTTAATCGATGGAGACAGAAAGTCAACCAAAATCAGATGCAACTCCCTATTAAATCCCATCTTTGAACCATTAAAAGTCGGGCTAAGTGTGTTCTGAGCAACTACTACACTGCCCAACAAGAATCCTCTTGCCTTTGTGGCTGTGTGTGGTGAAGAGATGGGGTCGGGCGTGTTATTTGGAGATATATATATATATATAATCTTTTATGGCCCCAACGAATCCCTGAGCGCCACTCAGGACTAAGGATGAGCTTGGGTGTGTTATTTGAATATACCGTATTTATCGGCATATAACACGCACCTTCACTTTAGGAGGGACGTTTTGGGATTATTTTATTTTTAATAAAGATATGTGAAGCAAAATAAGGGTAAGTGCTCATCAATGCAGACTAATCGGTGCCCATCTGCAGCCTCTCCATTGCCATGAATGCAGCCTCTCCATTGCCATGAATGCAGCCTCTCCATTGCCATGAATGCAGCCTCTCCATTGCCATGAATGCAGCTTCTCCATTGCCATGAATGCAGCCTCTCCATTGCCATGAATGCAGCCTCTCCATTGCCTCAGTGCAGCCTGATCAATGCCCATCTGCAGCTTCAGAGGGGACGGGTGGGCACGGGATGGGCGACAACAGTTAACATACAGGAGATTCTCCTGTTTACACAGCAGCCTCTTTAATACAATGTCCCGCTTCCTATTATAGACAGAGGAGTCATCTGATGGCAGCCCAGGATGTAGGACTTCCTATTACAAATGCTGCCGAATAAGCAGGAGTTTCTCCAGCATGTAATTTTTACGGCACTTGTTCCACCCTGGGGGCCACAAAAGGTATATATATCCAAATTACCAGGGGGCTACATTAAACCAGAACTGGGGGCCGCAATTGGCCCGTGGGCCGGACTTTGGACATGATGCCTGATGTACACATTATGTCCATATAGTCCAGTGTCACTCTGCTGCAAAAGAATCCTGGCTTCGAGGTGCTACAGATGACTGCACATAGCCTTCTCGTATAAGACTGCATTCGTCATCTTTTTTTTTTCTTTTTTAATTATTGAGAAACTTTAAATTGAAAATTAAAACCGTAAAATATCCGCTTTGTTAGACCAGACTTATTTTTAAGCAAATAAGGTAAGACGTTACACTTGTGTGCAATCCTGCATTATAAATTTTGTGAGCAAAACTGTTTTGGATTTCGGAAATGAGTTGTTTCGTTTTTTTTTTTGCCCTGTGTCGGTTGATTCTTTCATTAATTTTCCAGTTTAATTTGTCTGTATCTTACTTTGGAAAAAGATTTTTATATATAGCTGGCAAGACTAATTTATCGGTGAGTGAGTTTAGTAAATTGGCTCCCATGCATACCTGTATGGAGATTGCATTTAGAAATATGAATCCCATTTCCTCAGCTCTTTTTATAAAGCATCTGATTAGAACACTTGACGTTGTATCAGCAAAACCAAAATTAAGGCTTAAGATGCTTTAGTGAACTGTGTTTATAAATTACATTAGTTTAATGCCACGGAATAAACCTGACGTTAGGATTTTCATAAGTCTGAATATTGGGAGAGAGTTGGGCAATATAAATCAGTATTACTCTGGATGCTAAGAAGCAGAACTTGGAGGTTCTCCAGGGAAGAGTTAAACTTCTTCCACTTGAAAATGGAGACTCTAAGGCAGGGGTGTCAAACTCAATTTCATCGTGGGCCGCATCAGTATTATGATTGCCCTCAAAAGGGCTGGTTCCATCTGTAAGAGTAGATGTCCAGCCCATCCCCTCCCCTTACATTGGATGCCAAAACCACCCCACCATCGGAACTTGAGTCCCCCACTCTCCTTTACATCACAGTGCACCCCCTTACCTTATGCTGCTGCTGGGAAGAAGATGGATGCATTTCTTAAAAGCAGGAAGTACAGGGTCTGAAGGAGGACCAGAGGAGGGCTGGAGCTCCCCTGCAGCTGCAGGAGAGGTGCGAGGGCCACATGAAATGGCCTGGAGAGCCGGATTCGGCCCATGGACCTTGTGTTTGACACCTGTGCTCTAAGGTCATAAACAGCATTCTGATCATGTTCTTCCAGACAAACCACTATTTGTACAGTTGAAATACATAGACTTTATGGGCAAAGGTTTGTGACCATCACACCTATATAATTATGTTGGAGACCCCATGCCAGTTGGCCACAGCCTCTGCTCTTCTGGGAAGGCATTCTGTGCGTTTGTGGGAATGTGTGCCTATTCTCACCCAAGACCTGGCTTGTAGTCAATATTTCAATTCATGCCAAAGGTGTTCAGTAGGGTTGACGTCAGGGCTGTGTGCAAGACACCCAAGTTCCTCCACACCAAATCATGTCTTTAGGGAGCTGGCTTTGAGCACAGTGGCACAATCATGCTGGAACAGAGGCACAGTCATGCGATTACCACAACTTTGGAAGAAGGCAGCTATAATGACTTTTTATAGTGTAGCAGTAACCGTTCTCTTTACTGGAAACACCTGAACTTAATCACTTGGAGGGGTGTTCACATTCTATTGTCTGTATAGATAGTTGCCAGTATGTTCACTGTGGAAAGCCGTCTGTGATTCATTGTGGCTTCACAGCTGGCTCCCCACTGTCCCTTCATGAGCCCCGCTAAGCCTTTGGTAATGGGACCAGCAGGTTCCTGAGACCTCTAACATGTCCCAGAAGGTTGTGGGGTGGGGGATAGCCAAACTCGCGCTCCAATTGCTTAGGCAGTAGTAATGCATACTTCTCAAAACTAGCGTCCTGCTCCCCCCCAAAAAAAAGGATAATATTTTTATATATATATATATATAAGGAGAAAAGCTGGCCACACACTGAAGTTGTCTGGTTTAGTATCTGCATTCATTTTGAATCTTTCTAATTATTTTTTTTAGGTTCTAGTTGCATAAATTAGGGGTAATGCTTGTTGTAGCTTGGACAAGACACTAGTCTGTTAAAGTGTACCCAAAGTTTTAATTTTGCATCTTTGTAGAACCCAGATTGTTTCGCAGAGAGTAGCCCCAAACGGCGTCTTCTGGGGTCCCTCGGCGGCTGTCTCGGCTCCTCCCCGCTTCTGATAACCCCCTCTGGGAAGGGCTCTCCCAAGGAAGTTACCTTGCGCGCGCGCGCTCCCGAGTCCTGTATTCAGCATCCACAGCCGCCAACTACAGGACTCGGCCCCGCCCCCAGCCCTCGTAACATTGGAGATTATTTAACAGCAGTGCGAGCCAATGGCTGTGCTACTATCAATCCAATGAAGAGCCCAGAAGACTAAGCAAAGGAAGAGAGTGCTTGCGACGCTGGTTTTTTCAGGGCTCAGGTAAGTAAGACGGGGGGCTGGGGGGAGTGGGCAGCGATCGTAAGATGTTTTTTCACCTTAATTCATAGGATGCATTAAGGTAAAAAAACATGAACCTTTACAACCACTTTAAGTCAAGTTGGCCAAATTTCTCTTCTTTTCCTGTACTGCTAGCACAACAGAAAGCAAGAGGAAATCTGTCCTAAAGCAGAGGTTCACCCTAAATATCAACTTTGTCTCACTCATAGCAGCAGCATACATAGATGTAAGTCCATTGTTTTTATTTTCTTCAATGTTTACCTTTCTAATCGTCCATTCTATGTGTTTTCCGGGTTTCATTCCCCGCGGGATTGGGCGTATCTTTAAATTTCCCCGGCCGTGCGCAATGTCCCCTGGGAGTGATGTGTTGAGACTCCCAGGAGACGATCTATACTGTAATCCCGCGCTATCTCGCAGGTCACGTGACTCGGCAAGCGGATCCCAGAAGGATTTGCTTGTGGGCTTCACAGTGCCCAGAAGCAAGATGGAAACGTCCATCGAAGATTTTTATAAAATATCTTTTGCGGCAGATTGACTATGCTGGCGGCTGCAATACTAGGACACGTGAGTACCAGATTAGCAAAGGTAACAGCGCTGCTTTAAGCAGCCATTCTCAATTAGGATTCCATGGAACCCCAGGGTTCCTCCAAAAGTTTCTAGGCGTTACTTAAGCTGTGGCTGATTGACATTCTATCTGATGGTACTTGTATAATTCCAAAGCTAATGCGACATGGAAGCATGACACTATTGACCCTTGTAGCTGTCTGTAAGGCTGGCATTTTGTGTACCACTCTTCTTCCCAATGGCCACCAATGTAGGGGGCATTTTTCTCACTGATTCCTATATTGGCTGTTGTAGTTGTTCCCCAAGATGTGAATATTGTTTCCCAAAGAGACAGTGGTCACCAGGACAAACAAAGTAGATGAACCACCCCAGCAGGGATGCAGCAGTCAGCACTAAAGGCCTGAAAAAGTTGCCTACCCTTCTCTACGCCCTCCAAAATGTTAAACTGACCTGGCTATGCTGTCTAGCATGTGTCTCAATCACAAAACTAGCTGAACACATTTACCAATGCCAAGGCAGGAAAGGCGTCTTACGTATCTGTATACTAACTGTGTGTATTTTTAATTTTTTTTTTTTGTCTGGAGTTCCATTCTGATACTCGGGGATGGCTTGCTTGCTATTTCACCGATGGAGTTTGTTTTTGATAGAGTTGGGTTTTAAAACATCTAATTTTCTTTACCATGGATCCTGAGGGTATTCGTTTTGCTATCAGATCCATGCGGTGTGACTCCCCTCTGTCATATGTCTTTCATATAATATCCTTCTGAATTTCCAGTCCTAGGATCGTCAATCCAAGTGTACCGGTTTTAAGCTGTACTTTTTTAAATATGAATATTCTAGTGAACCTCGAACATCTTTTCCCCCTTTATATTTATATGTTTATAAGGCTGCGTCTCTCTCTAGAAATGATAATATGACTGAAGCCTCGTGGCCTAAATATTAATGCATTTTAACACTCCTTGAAAAGATGAAAGACTGCAACGCTCATTGTAAAGTCAGAAATAAATTGCCTTTACATTCTGGAGCACTTTGATTTTTTATTTGCTCGATTTATGGTGTGTAATTGGTGTGGGAATGTGTTTTCTTTAAAGGGAAACTAGTGGATTCTGGTCAGTTTTATGTTGTTTATTTTTAAGTTTGTAAGTTTATGAAAGTGGTTCATTGTCCATAATTTACTATGGAATCTGAGATCAACGTATAAAGTAATACATCATTCTGGACTGGTTATACACATGACCAGTGACACTCCCACTTCATTCATTGCAAGCTCTAAACTGCTTTAAGGTCCGAATATTAAAGTGACATTTATCAATATCCTTATTATTCAAAAAATTGTACTACTTAACTGCTTAACGCCCACCGCACGACTATGTACGTCCACAGAATGGCACGTACAGGCAGATGGGCGTACATGTACGTCCCTGCCTTCTAGTGGCTCGGAGATCCGATCGGGACCCCCTCCGCTGCGTGCGGCAGGCGACTTACCTTCGGGAGCGATCCGGGACGAGGGGGCGGCTGTTGGTTTCTGTCTGCCACCTCGTGATCGTTCCCAGCCAATCCCCTGAGCCTCGCCGTGTCACTTCCTCTGCCTGTGTAATGTAAACACTGGCAGAGGAAGTGATGTCACCTCTTCTCTCGGCGGTATTTTCAATCGGCCGAGAGGAGAGAAGACTCCCAGTAAGTCGCACCAACACTACACTGACACCACACACATAGGCACATTTAACCCCTTCCGATCACCCCCCCAGCCCCCTGTCACACTGTCACTGATTGCAGTGATCATATATTTACTGATCACTGCATTTAGTGTCAGTGTGACAGTTAGTGTGACAGGCAGTTAGTGTTAGGTCCAGGGTAACCCCCTACTCCCCCTAATAAAGTTTTAACCCCTTGTTTACCGCCCTAGTTAACCCTTTCACCCCCTATTGTCAGCGCCACTAAGCGATCGTTTTTCTGATCGCTGTATTAGTGTCGCTGTTGCTGCTAAGTAGCGATTTTTTTTTTTACTAAAGACATGTGGCTGAATACATTTTGGCCTAAATGTTAGACTTACATTTTGTTTATTCAGATTTTTCTTATAACAAAAAGTAAAAAATTTTATTTAAAAAAAAAAATGTCGCTCTATTTTTGTTTATAGCGCAAAAAATTAAAATCGCAGAGGCAATCAAATACCATCAAAAGAAAGTTCTATTTGTGGGAAGAAAAGGACGCAAATTTCTTTATCGTACATCACGGGACACAGAGCGCATAGCCATTACACTTGGGTTATATGGGTACCTTCAGGTGTGGACACTGGTGTAATCAATTTCACAGGAAGTTTCCTCCCTATATAACCCCCTCCCACTGGGGAGTGCTTCAGTTTTTTCGCCAGTGTCTTAGGTGTTGGTCACGTCTAGCTGTCCCTCGGAGGTCTCGGGACCCAGGATAGCTAGCCGGATCCGTCCAAAGTGCTTCAAAGCCAAGGTGTACGGTACCCGGGCCCTGCTGGAGTGGGGTTTTGCCTATAATGCCTCTCCTTGGAGGGCTGGATTCTGGGCTCCAGTGCCTTAGTCTCTTCCAAGAACTAAACGCTACTGATGCCAGGATGCTATATAGGTCCAGGGGTGTGGGTTCCTTAACACAGGACCCCGGTCCCTGAAGGTCCAAGACAATACCCACGGAGATGGGGGAAGGCTGGGCCTCTTGCAGTTTGCAATACCCTGCGGCGTGGAGCAGGTAAGAGGGAACCTGCGGGACTTGGTTCGACAGTAGGTATCCCCCTGGGGGTTCTGGGTTGGCTAATGGTATGCTTGTGCATCAGCCACTATCTCCACTATGTCTGTTGAGGCAGGATGGGATGTACTAATGTTTACCCAGATAACATGTAGATATATATATGCTTTTAAAAGATATGTATTTTGCTACTCCCCCCAGATTTGCCTGTTAGCATGATACTGCAGCCCCACGTGTATAGAGAGGAAGGGCTGACAAAACTCCTGTTCCTAGGAAGCCTAGGGAGACAGCTTCCTCTATGTGTGCACTACAAAGATAGTGGCTTACCAGGTGTCTGTGTTCTAGCGCTGGTCCGGGCTTCTCCTCTGCTCTCTGCTTCCTCCATGTTGGTTTCAGCGTGGGGGGGGGCGCGTGCGCGTGCGCGCCGCCTTTTACAACGTCAGCGGGCGTGGGGGGGGGGGCGGGCCAGCATCGTCAGTCTCAGATAAAGCAAAAAAGCATTTCCTGGCTGGTCATTCCCTCCTGAGAGCAGTGGAGAGTGAGGACATAGAGCGCGCAGCTGAGCCAGTTCTGGCTAACAGTGACACCCAGTGGTGGTTTGTGGATCTTCAGGTCTGGACTTAAAAGTCCACACTGACAAAAAAAAAAAAAAATTTTTTTGCTTAAAGGGACTCAGCCTTAGATCCGGCAGTATCTGAGTCGGTGCAACCTTGGACTCCAGCTAACGGGCATTGGTGTGGCAATACTCACAGGACTTTCCTCTGTATTGCCGCCTTCTCAGGCGTATGAAAATTTTGAAAAGATTTTACATAGCCTGTCCTTATTAATGTTTCACTTCTAGCTACAACAGTTGGGTGTTGGCTGTAGGGGTGTCTCAAGGTTGTGCAATGGCTCCCAAGGGATCAGGACCAGCTGCAAAAGGTGCCAAAAAAGTAAAGGGGTCTCCAACGGGGTCAGAGGATTTGGGCCAGGCTCCAGTGGTCCCACCCTCACCAGATAGACCCCCGAACAGCATCGTGCAGGAGCCATTGAGGGTGCTAGGGGCAGAGGCGGCCCCCAATCAACCCATTCCCGTTTATGTTACGGAAGAAATGCTAGAATCCACCCTGGGTGGGCTAGAGAAAAGGTTAACTGCTTTAATTGCCCACTTTTTGCCGGGTGGCAAACGGGCTAGATCCCCGTTACCTAAAACGGTGTGTTCAGATGCAGAGGTCCTCTCTTCGGAGGAATTGGACCCACAGGGGGATCAAGCGGACCTGAGTCCTGACGGGTCAGACATTGAAGATTCCACTATAGATGAAATTTTTTCGGCTTCTCAAGCAGAGAGCCTGTGGATCCAGTCTCTGACGGATATGGTTCGCACTGCTTTTAAACTTCCAGTGTCAGAACAAGTAGCCCCCGCGGTATCCTCTTTAGGTTCCTTGAAGGCACCATTGAGTGGTGCATCTTTCCCGGTTCACCCCCTTCTGGAGAGCGTGATTTTTCAGGATTGGGCTCGACCTGATAGGATTTTTATCCCTCCTAAAAGGTTTACCATTCTCTATCCTATGGAAGAAGAATTTGCAAAGAAATGGGCACTCCCTACCGTGGACGCAGCCATTTCCTGCGTAAATAAATCCCTGACCTGTCCGGTGGAAAATGTCCAGGTGTTTAAAGATCCAGTCGACAAAAAATTGGAGACCCTACTGAAGGCTTCTTTTACCACAGTAGGTGCCGTGGTTCAGCCAGCAGTGGCAGCCATTGGCGTTTGTCAGGCTTTAAAGGATCAGACTAAACAGATATTAAGGGACATACCGGCTCAGCAAGCTCGTGAATTGGCTGACCTCCCAAGAGCTCTCTGCTTTGCAGTAGATGCTATTAAGGACTCCGTTCAACAGGCGTCCCGTTTATCGCTGCTGTTGGTTCATATGCGTCGCCTTTTGTGGCTAAAAAACTGGTAGACGCACCCTGCAAAAAGCTTTTAGCAGGATTTCCCTTTCATGGTGGGAGACTATTCGGTGAAGACCTAGATAAATATATCCAGACCATATCAGGTGGTAAAAGTTCTTTCTTGCCCATCAAGAAAAGATCACGTGGGCCCGCATTTAAGCGACAGGCCTTCGCAGGCTCGGCCCCTTCAACTTCCCGTCAGTATCGACGGCCTCCCGGGCGTTCGGCATTTAATAGCCGCCCACAAGGACAAGCCACGACAGGCAAGAGGCCATGGTCTCGCAAGCCGGTTAAACCAGTCCTTAAGTCAGATTCATGAAGGGGCGCCCCCACTCTCTTGGGTGGGGGGAAGGCTTCGGTTCTTCTCCGAAGTGTGGAAGACCAGAATTCCCGACTCTTGGGTAAGATCCGTGGTAACCACGGGCTACAAGCTAGAGTTTCGGGAAGTCCCCCCTCCTCATTTTCAGGGGTCAAGTCTTCCAAGCGACCCATTAAAGAGGGCCTCTCTTGCAAAAGCATTGGATCGTCTCTTACTCCAAGGAGTAATCGTAGAAGTACCAACCCAGGAATGGGGTCTGGGATTCTACTCCAACCTTTTCATAATACCAAAGCCCAATGGCGACGTCAGGCCTATCTTGGACCTCAAACGCCTAAATCGCTTTCTAAACATTCAGACCTTTCGTATGAAGTCCATACGTTCGGTGGCAGCCAGCCTACATCAAGACGACTTTCTAGCATCTATAGACATAAAAGATGCGTATCTGCACGTGCCGATCTACCCGGCACATCACAGGTTTCTTCGTTGTATGATAGATCACCGCCATTACCAGTTCGTAGTCCTCCCTTTCGGGTTGGCAACAGCTCCGCGGGTATTCACAAAGGTGTTAGCCCCGGTGCTAGCCGTCCTAAGGACAGAAGGCATTTTAGTCTTGGCATACTTGGACGATCTTCTGGTTATCGACAGCTCAGCTTCCAACCTCAATCAGGCAGTAGGTCGCACAGTTCAGCATCTAGAGGAATTCGGGTGGATTGTAAAACTAGAAAAATCGGTATTGAAACCCACAAAGCAGTTGGAATATCTAGGCCTTCGGCTAGATACAGACTGCCAGAGGATAAGTTTACCTCAAGCAAAGATCAGATCAATAGCTCAAGCAGTTCAAGTGATCTTAGGCAAGAAGAGGCCGACTATTCGCCTATGTATGCGACTGCTGGGGAAGATGGTGGCCGCCTTCGAGGCTGTGCCCTACGCCCAGATCCATACCAGATATCTTCAGGCAGCCATTTTCTCTGCTTGGAACAAATCCATTCAGGCGTTAGATCGTCCGCTAGTGCTCTCCCCGAAGGTCCGGCGCAGCCTGTCTTGGTGGCTGGTCTCTCAAAATTTGTCAAAAGGGAAATCCTTTTGCCCCATCACGTGGAAGATAGTATCCACGGATGCCAGCCTGTTAGGTTGGGGGGCAGTTCTAGAAGAACAGACCCAGCAAGGGCTGTTGTCGGGGGCAGAAAAACTGCTTCCCATCAATATCTTGGAGATCAGAGCTGCTCGACTGGCCCTGATCGCCTGGACTCTCCCCCTTCAGGGTCTGCCAGTAAGGATACAGTCCGACAACGCCACTGCGGTGGCATACATAAACCACCAGGGGGGCACGAAGAGCCCAGCAGCCCAAAGAGAAGTAAACCTGATTTTCTCATGGGCCGAAGCCCATGTACCCTGCATCTCGGCTGTGTTCATCCCAGGGATAGACAATTCTCAAGCAGATTTTTTGAGTCGTCAACAGTTGCTCCCGGGGGAATGGTCGCTTCACCCCCAGGTATTCCAAGAGATTTGCCAAAGATTTGGAGTCCCAGACGTGGACATTTTGGCAACGAGATCCAACAAAAAGTTGGACAAATTCATATCCCGAGCCAGGGATCCCTCGACCTACGGGACCGATGCCTTGGTTTGCCCTTGGCACCAGTTTTCTCTTCTGTATGCGTTCCCTCCACTGCAGATGATTCCCCGCCTTCTACGGAGAATCCGGGTGGAGCGCAGGCCTGTGATCCTGGTGGCTCCAGCCTGGCCCAGGAGGGCTTGGTACGCACTCATCGTGAAGATGTCAGTCGGGGCGCCGTGGCCGCTCCCCCTGCGCCCAGATCTGCTGTCTCAAGGCCCAATCTGCCATCCTGCTTCACAGCAGCTAAATTTGACGGCTTGGCGGCTGAATCCCTAATTCTTAAAGGCAGAGGCCTCTCAGATCAGGTAATAGCTACGTTGATTCAGGCTAGGAAACCGGTCTCCAGAAATATTTATTACAGAGTCTGGAGAACCTATGTGGAGTGGTGCGAGTCTCAAAAATGGCATCCTCGAAAGTTTTTTATTGACAGGATCTTGCGATTCCTCCAGGTTGGCGTTGACAAAGGGTTGGCTCTTAGTACTCTAAAGGGGCAGGTGTCGGCTTTATCAATATGGTTTCAAAGACCCTTGGCCACCCATTCGCTTATGAAAACCTTCTTGCAGGGGGTCTTTCATGTGAATCCCCCTATTAGAGCTCCCCTCTGCCCCTGGAATTTAAATCTGGTCTTGTCAGCTTTACAAAGGCAGCCGTTTGAACCTCTGACAGAAATCCCTCTTGTGCTACTAACCCGAAAGTTAGTTTTCTTGGTGGCTATGGCTTCAGCCAGAAGGGTTTCCGAGCTGGCAGCCTTATCATGCAGGGAGCCATACCTTATTCTGCATAAGGACAGAGTTGTTCTGCGGCCTCAACCTTCTTTCCTTCCTAAGGTCATATCCAGTTTTCACTTGAATCAGGACCTAGTCCTACCTTCCTTCTTTCCTACTTCCCAGTCCAGAGAGGAAAGACGGCTTCATACTTTGGACGTGGTTCGAGCCATGAGGGTCTATCTCAAGGCTACAGAGAAGATTCGGAAAACAGATGTGCTTTTTGTTCTTCCGGATGGCCCCAAGAAGGGTCAGCCGGCTGCCAAGTCTTCCTTGGCTAGGTGGATTAAGCAGCTGATTTTTCAGGCCTATGGTCTGAAGCGCGTTCCACCTCCCTTATTAGTTAAAGCCCATTCTACGAGGGCCATGAGTGCCTCCTGGGCGGCACACCATCAGATTTCTATGGCACAGGTTTGCAAGGCGGCAACCTGGTCTTCCGTACATACGTTTACTACATTTTATAAGTTGGACGTTGCAAAGAGTACGGACGCAGCTTTTGGGCAGGCGGTCCTACGGGCAGCAGTATAGAATCCTCTGGCCCGGTTCACGCCCCCTTGTGTTTCTGTTGATGGAGCCATGTTTTCTCCTGACAATGTTTTTATTTGGCTATTCTTGGCCTTACGGTCTCCCTCCCTTCATAGAGCATTGCTTTAGGACATCCCAAGTGTAATGGCTATGCGCTCTGTGTCCCGTGATGTACGATAAAGAAAAAAGGATTTTTAATAAACAGCTTACCTGTAAAATCCTTTTCTTGAAGTACATCACGGGACACAGAGCTCCCACCCCTCTTTTGGGGAACATTGTGTAACCTCGGGAGAATTGCTTGCTACAAAACTGAAGCACTCCCAGTGGGAGGGGGTTATATAGGGAGGAAACTTCCTGTGAAATTGATTACACCAGTGTCCACACCTGAAGGTACCCATATAACCCAAGTGTAATGGCTATGCGCTCTGTGTCCCGTGATGTACTTCAAGAAAAGGATTTTACAGGTAAGCTGTTTATTAAAAATCCTTTTTTTGTTTGGAAACCACGTCGCACGACCGCGCAATTGTCTGTTAAAGCGACGCAGTGCCGAATTGTAAAAACGCCTCTGGGCATTTAGCAGCATATTGGTCCGGGGCTTAAGTGGTTAATTGCCCTTTAACCCCTTAAGAACCGCCGCACGACTATTTATGTTGACAAAATGGTACGGCTGGGCATATGGTCATACAGGTACGTCCCCTTTAAGAAGCCCAGCCGTGGGTCTTGAACGCGCTGCCAGCTGGGTGCTCCCGGTCCTGTCCTCTGTGACCGCGCCCGCGGGACCCACGGACCCCATCGCCGCCTGTGTCCCACGATCGGGTCACAGAGAGGAAGAACAATGAGAAGTAAGTGTAAACAAAGGTGTAAGTGTATTATTATTGTATTAATAATACAATGTTTTACAGCCCCCGGAGGTCCTCTTCTCCCGTCCTGGCTGACGTCTGCAGCCCCTTCCTCTTCAGTTATAGAGGGCTGACATCAGCACGATTTTGGCTCTTCTCTCTCATCCTCTCCTCCCCACTAACATCAGCGGGATCTCGGCTCTTGTCTCTCATCCTATCCTCCCAGCTGACGTCAGCGGGATCTCAGCTCTTCTTTCTCATCCTCTCCTCCCCGCTGACATCAGCGGGATCTCGGCTCTTCTCTCTAATCCTCTCCTTCCTGCTGAGGTCAGCGGGATATCTGCTCTTCTCTCTCATCCTCTCCTCCCTGCTGACATCAGCAGGATCTCGGCTCTTCTTTCTCATCCTCTCCTCTCTGCTGACGTCAACAGGATCTTGGCTCTTCTCTCTCATTCTCTTCTCCCCGCTGATGTCGGCAGGATCTCGGCTCTTCTCTCTCATCCTATCCCCCCTGCTGATGTCAATAGCATATCGGCTCTTCTGGCTCATCCTCTCCTCCTCGCTAACATCAGCAGGATCTCGGCTCTTCTCTCTCATCCTCTCCTCCCCGCTCACGTCAGCGGGATGTCAGCTCTTCTCTTTAATTCTCTCCTCCCCGCTGATGTCAGCGGGATCTCGGTCCTTTTCTCTCATCCTATCCTATCCTATCCTCTCCTATCCGATCTCGGCTCTTGTTTCTCATTCTATGCTCCCAGCTGACGTCAGCGGCATCTCGGGTCTTCTCCCTCATCCTCTCCTCCCCGCTGACATCAGCGGGATCTCGGCTCCGCTCTAATCCTCTCCTTCCTGCTGATGTCAGCGGATATCGGCTCTTCTCTCTCATCCTCTCCTCCCTGGTGACATCAGTGGAATCTCGGCTCTGCTTTCTCTTCCTGTCCTCTCCGCTGACATCAGCAGGATCTCGGCTCTTCTTTCTCATCCACTCCTCTCCGCTAATGTCAGCGGGATCTCGGCTCTTCTCTCTCCTATCCTCCCTACTGTTAGCGGGATCTCGGCTCTTCTCTCTCATCCTATCCTCCATGCTGATGCTAGCGAAATCTCTGCTCTTCTCTCTCATTCTATCCTTCCTGCTGATGTTAGGATCTCAGCTCCTCTTTCATCCTCTCCTCTCCGCTGACGTTTGTGGCTCCTCCCTCTGCAGTACTCGGAGCGGGCTGACGTCAGCGGGGATTTTAAAGGTATTTTCTCTGGTATAAAACTGTGGACACACAGTACAGGATTTCCACATTGATTTTTAGAACATGGAGAGGGGTAAATGGCACAAGCACTGTGCTTCTTTTTTTTTTTTAGGGTAACATCCACTTTAATACCGTAAATAAATAATCCCCCGAAAATAAACCCTAGTGTGTTTTTTTGTAGCCAAAATCAATATAAGACCTGGTCTTATTTTCAGGAAAACACAGTAGTATGGAGGGAAAGAAAGAACCAGGTTAGACAAAATAAAGGGAGATGAAACTTCAGAGTTAATATATCTTAATTTCTTATTGCCAGCTTTCTTGTAGTAATCTGACATCACAATTGGCTTATCAAAGATGATTATTTCCACAATCAGAAGTCTTTGTCCTCACTGCTCTTAGTAAGTTTAATTAGGCATTTCCTGTAAGGTCATCCTGTGGTCTATCATGGAACACTTACGTCTGGATGATGATGAAGAATGGTAGATTAATTGCCCTTTCTATTAAATGAAATACAAGTCTAAAAAAAAAAAAATTCAGCATAAAGATGTGTAATTGCTTTTTTTTTTGGTCCCGGTTGCCTTCTCACCGCAATCTAAAAGTGAAAGGAGGAACACGGAAGTGAATGAGCACAAGTGTTCAATGTAGCACATAACATGTATTTTGAACTTTATTTAATGAGGCGAGGGCTGAGAGCCGTAAAATAAATGCTCCATTGAATGAATTATGGGTAAACGGCAGAACATTACAAATCTAATTAATTTTGGTTAGAAGATCTACCATGGCCCTGTTTTATCTCAAATTATCTTATTAAACGATCCTTATTTTCCTGCATCTGCCATTTTGAAACTCTGGGCATAGTGGATCTCTTTTCTGAAAATGTGAGTTATTTTTTTTTTTTCCTTGACTATCAGTCACATTGTCTAGATCGGCCTTTTTCAACCTTCAGAAGTGCCTTGTCAAAATGCCTAAAAATTGTATACAGCAAAGAGAGGGGGCATTTCGGGATTTTGAATAAGGTGGGTGGGAGTGGCTAAATGATAAGTTGGTTTCGAAAAAGGATACCTTTATTATCAAAAAAGAGAGCAAGGAGTTGCCAGTAGAAACCCATCCAAAACGTATCATAGACATGCCTCCATTCCTATACATATGTAAAAATAAATGGGTTTTGGGACTTTAACCACTTCCCTACCGAGTCATTGTAAAATGACGTCGGCAGGATCCCTCCCTCCCAGGTGGAAGTCATATGACCTCCTGGGCTTCCCGGGCGGCTAGGGGGCACGTGCGCCCGCCGCATCGCTTGTGACCTGGTGCCCGTGCCTGGCGGCCGCGATATCCGCCGTGCACCATGGATCTGTGTGTGTAAACACGCAGATCCATGTCCTGTCAGAGGAGAGGAGACCGATGTGTGTTCCCAGTACAGAGGAACACACATCGGTCTCCTCCCCTTGTGAGTCCCCTCCCCCTACAGTTAGAATCACTCACTAGGGAACATATTAACCCCTTGACCGCCCCCTAGTGTTAACCTCTTCCCTGCCAGTCACATTTACACAGTAATCAGTGCAGTTGTATAGCACTTATCGCTGTATAGATGTGAATGGTCCCAAAAACGTGTCAAAAGTGTCTGATATGTCCGTCGCAATGTCACGGTCACAATAAAAATTGCAGATCGCCGACCTTACTAAAAAAAAAAAAAATGACATAAATCTATCCTTTGGTTTTCGCAAATGTTATAGCATTTACAAAATAATCGATAAGCGCTTATTGCGATTTTTTTTACCAAAAATATGTAGAATAATCTAAACTGAGGAAATTTTTTTTTCTTTTTTTACATTTTATATTTAATAAATCAAAAAGTAAAAAATATAGGTTTTTTTTCAAAATTGTCGCTCCTCTTTTGTTTATAGCGCAAAAAATAAAAACCGCAGAGGTGATCAAATACCACCAAAGGAAAGCTCTATTTGTGCGGGGGGGGGGGACATAAAGATTTAATTTGGGTACAGTTTTGCATGACTGTGCAATTGTCATTCAAAGTGCGACAGCGCTGAAAATTAAAAATTGGTCTGGGCAGGAAGGTGGTAAAAATGCCCTGTTTTGAAGCGTTTAATGAGGCATGATATAAGGAAAAACTTTTTATAGGTTATGTTGTGATTCCTGTAGGAAAAACCATATGGCCTTAAAGCGGAGGTTCACCCAAAAATCCACTTTCTGCCATTAGCTCCAGCATACTGCTGACACCTGCAGTATGCTGGATTTTTTATTTTTTTTCGAACTTATTGTTTTAGCCGGGGGTTCTTCTCCGGCTCCGAGCGGGGAATCCTGTGGGGAGTAGGCATTCTTAAATCAAGCCCAGTTGATTGACGGGCTTGGATAGGGCGTCACGCCTTCTGAAAATAGCCAAAGTGACACTCGGCTGTTTACGGCGCCTGCGCCTGCCGTGTAGAGCTGACTGCGCAGGCGCCGTGAACACCCCAGCGTCACTTCGGGTATTTTCGGAAGGCGTGACGCGCTATCCAAGCCCGTTAATCAACTGGGCTTGATTTAGGAACGCCTACTACCTGGAAGGATACGCCGCTCGGAGCCGGAGAAGAAACCCGGCTAAAACGATAAGTACGAAAAAAAATACAGCATACTGCAGGTGTCAGCAGTATGCTGGAGCTAATGGCAGAAAGTTGATTTTCGGTGAACCCCCTCTTTAATGAGTTGAATCAATATGATTTGATGACTCCAATATATTAATTACAATTTAATGAATACAATATTAGATATAATGTATCATATAAATGATATATAATACATGATGTAAACAAAGAAAGACCTAATAAATAATAATAATCATATTGACATATTTAATATTCGTAATTGAGAAAACATGATTGATACAGACATAATGGTAATTAATGAATTGATTAAATAAACATACAAATCCAATAGAATTGATGGTCATAATACAAAATGTAAACATTGAATGGTATTTGCAGAATTCATGATTCTAAGCAAGCCTGGCTTGGCATCCTTAAATGAAGAAGAATGAATGAATGAATGAATTGTCAAAAAGCTTTACAGCAGGGGTGTCAAACTCAATTTCATCGTGGGCCGCATCAGCATTATGGTTGCCCTCAAAAGGGCCGGTTGTATCTGTAAGATTAGATGTCCAGCGCATTCCCTCCCCTTACATTAGATGTAAAGAGCCACCCCACCATCAGAAGTTGAGTCCCCCACTCTCCCTTACATCACAGTGCATCCCCTTTCCTCATGCTGCTGCTGGGAAGAAGCTGGATGCATTGCTTGAAAGTATAAAGTAAGGGTTTGGAGGAAGACTGGAGAGGTGCGAGGGCCACATGAAATGGCCTGGAGGGCCGCATTCGGCCCGCGGGCCTTGTGTTTGCCACCTCTGCTTTACAGCATAACATAAATGCAGTGAGTAAATATGCAATCACATTAAAAGCCATTTATGGTGAAAACAGTAATGCAGGCTGGCAGGTCCATCGTATGGTAAATGGTAAGACCTTCCATGTGTAAACAAAATAAGATCACAGAAATGTAGTACATACAGTTTATTAGAATCAATAAATCATGTACAGAATAGGTGCATCTGGTGAGACTGACGCGTTTTGTGTATATAAAATGTCACTCTTCAGGGGCAGGGGCACTTGGATCTACAACAAAACATGAATTAATCAATATGTACCATGGTTGGAAAATTGTATACAAGGGCAGTAGGTGGATGAAGCCCGCCCTTTGTTTACACAAAGCCACAGGTTTTTATTGTGCACCATTACAACCTTCCAGCCGCCAGCGCCTTTAAATGGGTTGTAACGGTTTGTTTTTATTTTCTAAATTGGTTCCTTTAAGCTAGTGCATTGTTGGTTCACTTACCTTTTCTTTCCATTTTCCTTCTAAATTGTATTTTTTTTGTCTGAATTTCTCACTTCCTGTTCCTCCTGTCTATCCACCGCTCGGAGAAACAGGAAGTGAGACATTTAGAAGGGAAATCGAAGGAAAAGATAAGTGAACCAACAATGCACTAGATTAAAGGAACCTATTTAGAAAATAAAAAACAAAATAATAAACTATCCTTTACAACCCCTTTAAGAACCAGCGACGTCATTGGTTTATGAGGAGGGTATCGGGTGCCTGCACATCAGCACTGGGGTCACAATAGATAAGTGAGGGAGATGCACCTTTTCACTGACTAGTATTGCAATGTTTATTTGCTTTGGAAGAATAAATCATGTTGAGTGTCCTACATGTGTGGATCTTGGCACGTTATGATAAACTTTTAGTTTTGTTTTCTTTATCGTACATCACGGGACACAGAGCGCATAGCCATTACACTTGGGTTATATGGGTACCTTCAGGTGTGGACACTGGTGTAATCAATTTCACAGGAAGTTTCCTCCCTATATAACCCCCTCCCACTGGGAGTGCTTCAGTTTTTTCGCCAGTGTCTTAGGTGTTGGTCACGTCTAGCTGTCCCTCGGAGGTCTCGGGACCCAGGATAGCTAGCCGGATCCGTCCGAAGTGCTTCAAAGCCAAGGTGTACGGTACCCGGGCCCTGCTGGAGTGTGGGTTTGCCTATAATGCCTCTCCTTGGAGGACTGGATTCTGGGCTCCAGTGCCTTAGTCTCTTCCAAGAACTAAACGCTACTGATGCCAGGATGCTATATAGGTCCAGGGGTGTGGGTTCCTTAACACAGGACCCCGGTCCCTGAAGGTCCAAGACAATACCCACGGAGATGGGAGAAGGCTGGGCCTCTTGCATTTTGCAATACCCTGCGGCGTGGAGCAGGTAAGAGGGAACCTGCGGGACTTGGTTCGACAGTAGGTATCCCCCTGGGGGTTCTGGGTTGGCTAATGGTATGCTTGTGCATCAGCCACTATCTCCACTATGTCTGTTGAGGCAGGATGGGATGTACTAATGTTTACCCAGATAACATGTAGATATATATATGCTTTTAAAGATATGTATTTTGCTACTCCCCCCAGATTTGCCTGTTAGCATGATACTGCAGCCCCACGTGTATAGAGAGGAAGGGCTGACAAAACTCCTGTTCCTAGGAAGCCTAGGGAGACAGCTTCCTCTATGTGTGCACTACAAAGATAGTGGCTTACCTGGTGTCTGTGTTCTAGCGCTGGTCCGGGCTCTCCTCTGCTCTCTGCTTCCTCCATGTTGGTTTTTTTGCTTAAAGGGACTCAGCCTTAGATCCGGCAGTATCTGAGTCGGTGCAACCTTGGACTCCAGCTAACGGGCATTGGTGTGGCAATACTCACAGGACTTTCCTCTGTATTGCCGCCTTCTCAGGCGTATGAAAATTTTGAAAACATTTTACATAGCCTGTCCTTATTAAGTTTTCACTTCTAGCTACAACAGTTGGGTGTTGGCTGTAGGGGTGTCTCAAGGTTGTGCAATGGCTCCCAAGGGATCAGGACCAGCTAAGGCTGCAAAAGGTGCCAAAAAAGTAAAGGGGTCTCCAACGGGGTCAGAGGATTTGGGCCAGGCTCCAGTGGTCCCACCCTCACCAGATAGACCACCGAACAGTATCGTGCAGGAGCCATTGAGGGTGCTAGGGGCAGAGGCGGCCCCCAATCAACCCATTCCCGTTTATGTTACGGAAGAAATGCTAGAATCCACCCTGGGTGGGCTAGAGAAAAGGTTAACTGCTTTAATTGCCCGCTCTTTGCCGGGTGGCAAACGGGCTAGATCCCCGTCACCTAAAACGGTGTGTTCAGATGCAGAGGTCCTCTCTTCGGAGGAATTGGACCCACAGGGGGATCAAGCGGACCTGAGTCCTGACGGGTCAGACATTGAAGATTCCACTATAGATGAAATTTTTTCGGCTTCTCAAGCAGAGAGCCTGTGGATCCAGTCTCTGACGGATATGGTTCGCACTGCCTTTAAACTTCCAGTGTCAGAACAAGTAGCCCCCGCGGTATCCTCTTTAGGTTCCTTGAAGGCACCATTGGATGGTGCATCTTTCCCGGTTCACCCCCTTCTGGAGAGCGTGATTTTTCAGGATTGGGCTCGACCTGATAGGATTTTTATCCCTCCTAAAAGGTTTACCATTCTCTATCCTATGGAAGAAGAAGTTGCAAAGAAATGGGCACTCCCTACCGTGGACGCAGCCATTTCCTGCGTAAATAAATCCCTGACCTGTCCGGTGGAAAATGTCCAGGTGTTTAAAGATCCAGTCGACAAAAAATTGGAGACCCTACTGAAGGCTTCTTTTACCACAGTAGGTGCCGTGGTTCAGCCAGCAGTGGCAGCCATTGGCGTTTGTCAGGCTTTAAAGGATCAGACTAAACAGATATTAAGGGACATACCGGCTCAACAAGCTCGTGAATTGGCTGACCTCCCAAGAGCTCTCTGCTTTGCAGTAGATGCTATTAAGGACTCCGTTCAACAGGCGTCCCGTTTATCTCTGCTGTTGGTTCATATGCGTCGCCTTTTGTGGCTAAAAAACTGGTCTGCAGAGGCACCCTGCAAAAAGCTTTTAGCAGGATTTCCATTTCATGGTGGGAGACTATTCGGTGAAGACCTAGATAAATATATCCAGACCATATCAGGTGGTAAAAGTTCTTTCTTGCCCATCAAGAAAAGATCACGTGGGCCCGCATTTAAGCGACAGGCCTTCGCAGGCTCGGCCCCTTCAACTTCCCGTCAGTATCGACGGCCTCCCGGGCGTTCGGCATTTAATAGCCGCCCACAAGGACAAGCCACGACAGGCAAGAGGCCATGGTCTCGCAAGCCGGTTAAACCAGTCCTTAAGTCGGATTCATGAAGGGGCGCCCCCACTCTCTTGGGTGGGGGGAAGGCTTCGGTTCTTCTCCGAAGTGTGGAAGACCAGAATTCCCGACTCTTGGGTAAGATCCGTGGTAACCACGGGCTACAAGCTAGAGTTTCGGGAAGTCCCCCCTCATCATTTTCAGGGGTCAAGTCTTCCAAGCGACCCATTAAAGAGGGCCTCTCTTGCAAAAGCATTGGATCGTCTCTTACTCCAAGGAGTAATCGTAGAAGTACCAACCCAGGAATGGGGTCTGGGATTCTACTCCAACCTTTTCATAATACCAAAGCCCAATGGCGACGTCAGGCCTATCTTGGACCTCAAACGCCTAAATCGCTTTCTAAACATTCAGACCTTTCGTATGGAGTCCATACGTTCGGTGGCAGCCAGCCTACATCAAGACGACTTTCTAGCATCTATAGACATAAAAGATGCGTATCTGCACGTGCCGATCTACCCGGCACATCACAGGTTTCTTCGGTTTATGATACATCACCGCCATTACCAGTTCGTAGCCCTCCCTTTCGGGTTGGCAACAGCTCCGCGGGTATTCACAAAGGTGTTAGCCCCGGTGCTAGCCGTCCTAAGGACAGAAGGCATTTTAGTCTTGGCATACTTGGACGATCTTCTGGTTATCGACAGCTCAGCCTCCAACCTCAATCAGGCAGTAGGTCGCACAGTTCAGCATCTAGAGGAATTCGGATGGATTGTAAATCTAGAAAAATCGGTATTGAAACCCACAAAGCAGTTGGAATATCTAGGCCTTCGGCTAGATACAGACTGCCAGAGGATATTTTACCTCAAGCAAAGATCAGATCAATAGCCCAGGCAGTTCAAATGATCTTAGGCAAGAAGAGGCCGACTATTCGCCTATGTATGCGACTGCTGGGGAAGATGGTGGCCGCCTTCGAGGCTGTGCCCTACGCCCAGATCCATACCAGATATCTTCAGGCAGCCATTCTCTCTGCTTGGAACAAGTCCATTCAGGCGTTAGATCGTCCGTTAGTGCTCTCCCCGAAGGTCCGGCGCAGCCTGTCTTGGTGGCTGGTTTCTCAAAATTTGTCAAAAGGGAAATCCTTTTGCCCCATCTCGTGGAAGATAGTATCCACGGATGCCAGCCTGTTAGGTTGGGGGGCAGTTCTAGAAGAACAGACCCAGGAAGGGCTGTGGTCGGGGGCAGAGAAACTGCTTCCCATCAATATCTTGGAAATCAGAGCTGCTCGACTGGCCCTGATCGCCTGGACTCTCCCCCTTCAGGGTCTGCCAGTAAGGATACAGTCCGACAACGCCACTGCGGTGGCATACATAAACCACCAGGGGGGCACGAAGAGCCCAGCAGCCCAAAGAGAAGTAAACCTGATTTTCTCATGGGCCGAAGCCCATGTACCCTGCATCTCGGCGGTGTTCATCCCAGGGATAGACAATTCTCAAGCAGATTTTTTGAGTCGTCAACAGTTGCTCCCGGGGGAATGGTCGCTTCACCCCCAGGTATTCCAAGAGATTTGCCAAAAATTTGGAGTCCCAGACGTGGACATTATGGCAACGAGATCCAACAAAAAGTTGGACAAATTCATATCCCGAGCCAGGGATCCCTCGGCCTACGGGACCGATGCCTTGGTTTGCCCTTGGCACCAGTTTTCTCTTCTGTATGCGTTCCCTCCACTGCAGATGATTCCCCGCCTTCTACGGAGAATCCGGGTGGAGCGCAGGCCTGTGATCCTGGTGGCTCCAGCCTGGCCCAGGAGGGCTTGGTACGCACTCATCGTGAAGATGTCAGTCGGGGCGCCGTGGCCGCTCCCCCTGCGCCCAGATCTGCTGTCTCAAGGCCCAATCTGCCATCCTGCTTCACAGCAGCTAAATTTGACGGCTTGGCGGCTGAATCCCTAATTCTTAAAGGCAGAGGCCTCTCAGATCAGGTAATAGCTACGTTGATTCAGGCTAGGAAACCGGTCTCCAGAAATATTTATTACAGAGTCTGGAGAACCTATGTGGAGTGGTGCGAGTCTCAAAAATGGCATCCTCGAAAGTTTTTTATTGACAGGATCTTGCGATTCCTCCAGGTTGGCGTTGACAAAGGGTTGGCTCTTAGTACTCTAAAGGGGCAGGTGTCGGCTTTATCAATATGGTTTCAAAGACCCTTGGCCACTCATTCGCTTATGAAAACCTTCTTGCAGGGGGTCTTGCATGTGAATCCCCCTATTAGAGCTCCCCTCTGCCCCTGGAATTTAAATCTGGTCTTGTCAGCTTTACAAAGGCAGCCGTTTGAACCTCTGACAGAAATCCCTCTTGTGCTACTAACCCGAAAGTTAGTTTTCTTGGTGGCTATGGCTTCAGCCAGAAGGGTTTCCGAGCTGGCAGCCTTATCATGCAGGGAGCCATACCTTATTCTGCATAAGGACAGAGTGGTTCTGCGGCCTCAACCTTCTTTCCTTCCTAAGGTCATATCCAGTTTTCACTTGAATCAGGACCTAGTCCTACCTTCCTTCTTTCCTACTCCCCAGTCCAGAGAGGAAAGACGGCTTCATACTTTGGACGTGGTTCGAGCCATGAGGGTCTATCTCAAGGCTACAGAGAAGATTCGGAAAACAGATGTGCTTTTTGTTCTTCCGGATGGCCCCAAGAAGGGTCAGCCGGCTGCCAAGTCTTCCTTGGCTAGGTGGATTAAGCAGCTGATTTTTCAGGCCTATGGTCTGAAGCGCGTTCCACCTCCCTTATCAGTTAAGGCCCATTCTACGAGGGCCATGAGTGCCTCCTGGGCGGCACACCATCAGATTTCTATGGCACAGGTTTGCAAGGCGGCAACCTGGTCTTCCGTACATACGTTTACTAAATTTTATAAGTTGGACGTTGCAAAGGGTACGGACGCAGCATTTGGGCAGGCGGTCCTACGGGCAGCAGTATAGAATCCTCTGGCCCGGTTCACGCCCCCTTGTGTTTCTGTTGATGGAGCCATGTTTTCTCCTGACAATGTTTTGATTTGGCTATTCTTGGCCTTACGGTCTCCCTCCCTTCATAGAGCATTGCTTTAGGACATCCCAAGTGTAATGGCTATGCGCTCTGTGTCCCGTGATGTACGATAAAGAAAAAAGGATTTTTAATAAACAGCTTACCTGTAAAATCCTTTTCTTGAAGTACATCACGGGACACAGAGCTTCCACCCCTCTTTTGGGGAACATTGTGTAACCTCGGAGGAATTGCTTGCTACAAAACTGAAGCACTCCCAGTGGGAGGGGGTTATATAGGGAGGAAACTTCCTGTGAAATTGATTACACCAGTGTCCACACCTGAAGGTACCCATATAACCCAAGTGTAATGGCTATGCGCTCTGTGTCCCGTGATGTACTTCAAGAAAAGGATTTTACAGGTAAGCTGTTTATTAAAAATCCTTTTTTTTGCATTTTAGAATAGGGAGCCTCGAGATTGTGAATCATATGAAACCACTTGCCGACCAGCCGTCGTCGTTCTACAGGGGGCAGGTCGGCCCTCCTGCACAAATCGCCGTAGCTGTTCATCAAGGCAAAAAAAAAATTTAAACATTTTGCTTGTCTTGCAAAATGTTCTCAAACTAAGTTACTCCCAAACCAAGGTTTTACTGTACTACTTTGTAGAAAAGACAGAAAGACACAGTCATGTTAATTCCAATAGCAAAAATTGGTGGGTGGGGACAGACTACTGCGTTGTGCCCGACACCCCTCAGTACTGGAGTCACCGAGGCAAATAATAAATAATTATTTTCCTTAATACGCCAAATTCCTAACCTGCACCGAGTTCTCAGTGTTGGGTGGAATTATCCTTCAAGTCCCGTAATTCAAGGTGAAATACGTTTTAGTAGGCAGTGAAGGTGAATCTGCTGTGATGCATTAAGGCGTATTTCCATGGAAGTGAATGATGATTTCCGAAGTTCTTTACTGCTCCCCGCGCCAGCTGCCTTACTGTTCCGAAATGGAATGTTGCTGATAACAAAAATCACACTTAATAGAAATCCTGAGTGTCACACAGCACCGCTCCTACCGGCTAACTGCCTTCTAGTTATACCACCGGTAAGGCTGGTCTTCTACTGCCACCTACAGGAGCAAATAGGCAGTGCAGCCAGAATTTATGATGAAATATTATTTTATCCTATACAATTACAATAATACCAGTCAGATTTTCCACTTTGTTTTAATATTTTCCTATAAAGCCCCACACTGGGCACTACCATTGGAATAGTTTGAGGTCTTGGTACTTGTTTTCCCCTGTGCTGTACTAATCTAATCCTATTATCTTCCTATAGCTTAAAAAGCGATAGTTTTGGTTTCCCTGGATTAAAGCTGAATGATGCAAATATAATAGACACCAGTGGTACGGTCGGGTCACCGCCATTGTCTACAGGTGGCCGGTCACAATAAATAACCATGCATAGCTGGAGGCAGGAACATGACACAGCACCTAGTGACATGAGTCTATAGATATTTTTATTTTACTTAACCACCTTACTGGGCACTTCCACCCCCCTCCTGCCCCGACCAATTTTCAGCGCTGACGCACTTTGAATAACGATTGCGCGGTCTTACAACACTGTATTTTTCTTTTGGTGGTATTTGATCATGGTTGGTTCTTATTTTTTGTGCTATAAAGAAAGAAATCCTGCCAATTTTGAAAAAAACACAATAATTTTTGCTATAATAAATATCCCCATTTTTTTTTTTTTTAAATAACTATTTTTTTCCTCAATTTAGGCCGATATGTATTCTTCTATATATTTTTGGTAAAAAATCACAATAAGCGTTTATTGATTGGTTTGCACGAAAGTTATTGCGCTTACAAAATAGAGGATAGATTTATGACTCTTTTTTTTTTTTTTTTTACTAGTAATGGCGGTTATCTGCAATTTTTGTCAGGACTGCGATATTGCGGCGGACAGATCGGACACTTTCGACAAATTTTTGGGACCATTCACATTTATGCAGCGAACAGTGCTATAAATATGCACTGATTACTGTGTAAATATAACTGGCAGGGAAGGGGGGGGGCGATCAAAGGGTTAAATGTGTTCCCTGGGAGTGATTCTTAGACCCCTTTCACACTTTTTCAGGTGGTACAGTGCTAAAAATAGCGCTGCTATACCGCCTGAAAAACTCCTGCCCAGCAACCTCAATGTGAGAGCCCGAGGGTTTTCACACTGAGGCATTGCACTGGCAGGAGAGAAAAAAAATCTCCTGCAAGCAGCGTCTTTGGAGCGCTGAGAGGAGCGGTATATATACCTCTCCTTCATCGCTTCTTCCCATTTAAAACAATGGGAAACCACGGTAATACCGCCCGCAATGCGCCTCTCCCGGCCGCTAGCGGGGGTTAATACTGCACCGCTAGCGACCGAATCCCGCTGCAATATCGACGGTCCGCCCCAGTTTAAAGGGGCCTTACTGTGGGGGGAGGGGACTGACTGGGGGTCGTGACTGATGGTGTGTCCCTATGTACAAGGGACACACCATCTGTCTCCTCTCCAGAGATGGGATGTGGATCTGTGTGTTTACACACGGAGATCTACGTCCCTGGCTCTGTGACTACCAATCACGGGTACCCGGCGGACATTGCGGCCGCCAGGCACGCGCATCGGCACCCAAGTGACACGGCGGGCACAGCTCTTCCTCGATGCGCGCCTGCATTAATTGCCAGGAGGGACGGCCTCCCGGCAATTAAGCGACGCACTGTAGGCGTCTTCCATCTATAGCGCGGGTGCCAACAGGTTAAAAAAATTATATTTATTTATTACAGGTACTTATATAGCGCTTTACATATTTATTATACATTCACATTAGTCTCTTCCCTCAAGGAGCTTACAATCTAAGGTCCCTAACGCACATTCATACATACACATACTAGGGCCAATTTAGACAGGATCGTAGCCGCGCGCACAGGGTGTGCCTGGGCACACCCTAATCACCTAGTGCACATTAGCTTAATTACTGTGTGTAGCAGCGGGGAGATGGGAAAGATCTCCCTTTTACCAGCTTTGCCATAAGAGAAGTGTTTACGCACTTCTCTTTCACTGTGTTGGCAGGGAGATCAATGTGCCATGGCCATATATATATAGACACATACACGTGTGTTTGAGCTTTGGGGTGCACACCCTAATGCAATAGACTGCGCACACCTATGGACAGGATCCAGTTAACCTACTAGTATGTATTTGTAGTGTTTGAGGAAACCCGAGTACCCGGAATTAACCCACGCAGGCACAGGGAGAACATGCAAGCTCAGGTAGTGTCGTGGTTGGGATTTCGCACCAATGACCCCAGTGCTGCCAGGCTGAAGCGCTAGCCACTTAGTCAATGTGCTGCCCACAAAATGCAAAGATGTGCGCCACAGAGGTAAACAAACCACTTCAGCTTGGAAGGTTTTACCCCCTTCCTGACCAGGCCATTTTTTGCGATACGGCAATTGACAATTGCGCGGTCATGCAATGTTATACACAAATAAAATTATCCTTTTTTTCCCACAATTAGAGCTTTCTTTTGGTGCTTTTTTAAATTTTTTGTGCTAAAAACAAAAAAAGACCGACAATTTGGAAAAAACAAACCAAAAAAAACAATATTTTTTTATTTTTTACTATAAAACATATCCAATAAAATGTCTTCATAAATTTAGGCCAATATTTAATCTGCTGCATATATTTGGTCCAGAAAATCCCAATAAGCTGTACTGCTGTTTCTCTTCCCTGAGCTCCTTATGCAGCTGAGAACAGAGGGTATGTGATCACTTTTTTTATTCTTAGGGCCCTTTCACACGTCCGTTCCGTTCGTCCGTTTTTTGGACGTCCGGTAACGGACCTCAATGCTTCCCTATGGGAGCGGATCCGTTAGCGGATGATGCATCCGCTAGATCCCCATCTGTTTTTGCGGACGGAAGAATGTCCTATTTTTCTTCCGTCCGGCCAAACGGATCGGATGCAAACGGACAGACGGTCCGTTTCCATCTGATTCCCCATAGGGGATAGCGGAGGAGAGACAGGGCGGTCCCTGCACATTGTGCGGGGACCGCCCTGTCCGCCCGACAGCTCAGCGAAAACCCCCCCCGCTGAGCTGACGGACACACGGAGCGGACCGAAAAACGGACCGCACGTGTGAAAGGACCCTTAAGTTGTTTAAAATGTGTTTTTTTTTTTGTGTTTGTTTTTTATACCTATACTCAAATGTTTTGCTTTTCATTTCAATTTTACACTGAATGGGTCGTCTTTCAAGGTTTTGCATATACTTTAACCACTTAAGACCCGGACCTTTAGGCAGGTAAAGGACCTGGCCAGTTTTTGCGATTCGGCACTGCGTCGCTTTAACTGACAATTGCGCGGTCGTGCGACGTGGCTCCCGAACAAAATTGGGGTCCTTTTTCCCCCACAAATAGAGCTTTCTTTTGGTGGTATTTGATCACCTCTGCGATTTTTATTTTTTGCGCTATAAACAAAAATAGAGCGACAATTTTGAAAAAAAAACAATATTTTTAACTTTTTGCTATAATAATAATAATATCCCCCAAAAATATATTAAAAAAGTTTTAGGCCGATACGTATTCTTCTACATATTTTTTTTTAAATCGCAGTAAGCGTTTATCGGTTGGTTTGCGCAAAATTTATAGCGTTTACAAAATAGGGGATAGTTTTATTGCATTTTTATCATTTTTTATTTTTACTACTAATGGCGGCGATCAGCGTTTTTTTTTCGTGACTGCGACATTATGGCGGACACATCGGACAATTTTGACACATTTTTGAGACCATTGTCATTTTCACAACAAAAAATGCATTTAAAATGCATTGTTTATTGTGAAAATGACAATTGCAGTTTGGGAGTTAACCACAGGGGGCGCTGTAGGGGTTATGTGTTCCCTAATGTGTGTTCTAACTGTAGGGGGGTGTGGCTGTAGGTGTGACGTCATTGATTGTGGTTCCCTATATAAGGGAACACACAATCAATGACAGCACCACCGTGAAGAACAGGGAAGCTGTGTTTACACACATCTCTCCACGTTCTTCAGCTCCGGGGACCAATCGCTGGGCTCCAGCGGCAATCCGGTTCCGCGGTAACAGAGCTTTGGACTGGGTCGTCATTCTGCTGACTTATATGTGCAGGAGGCGGTCCTTAAGTAGTTAAAGTGTTACTAAACCCACAACAGTAAAATCAGTCTGTATGTGCAGTAAAGTGTGCTTGTTATACTCACTGAGGAACCTAAGGAGTTAATTCTGCACATTGTGGAAAAAGGCTTTTTGATCCTGTCTTCTCTGATCCTCCCCTTCTTCCACAGTCCCCAATCAATCTCCTGATAGTACAGAGCCTTGGGGGCACTCTGCACATGCTCAGTTTAATGTGCATTACTAGAGCCTTTTTTTTTTTGTGGAGTACTCATGTGATCAGCACAGGGCCAATCGGCACTGTCCAGACAGTGTCAAAGGTTTTGCAGCCTCATAGGACAGTCAAAGTAGAATGCAAACTCCTCCTTCAAGCTTTAACCAGACACTGATAGAAGTCACAAGACTGCTGTATACTGCTGATGAGAAAAAGTATTTAGCCGTTTCTATTTATTAAAATAATTACATTTCCATGTACTGTGGGAGATCAGATATAGTGAGTGCAGAGTCCTGGATTTAGTAACACTTTAAGAGCTCACTAGTCTTCTGGCAGATCAACAAGTATTTTTAAAATACTTTAAGAGCCTAGCCGTGGGTCGGGCGTGCACGCCGGGGGCAATTGCACGTGACCCCGTCCGAAGATCTGGGGCCCGCGGACCCGATCGCCGCCGGTGTCCCACGATCGGTCACAGGAGCTGAAGAATGGGGAGAGGTGAGTGTAAACACACCTTTCCCGTTCTTCACAGTGGCAGTGTCAGTGATCGTCTGTTCCCTGATATAGGGAAAGACAATCAATGACTTCCCATGTCCAGCCCCGCCCCCCTACAGTTAGAAACACATATGAGGTAACACTTAACCCCTACAGCGCCCCCTTGTGTGTTAACTCCCAAACTGCAATTTTCAGTGCATCTTTATAGCACTTTTGTGAAAATGACAATGGTCCCAAAAATGTGTCAAAATTGTCCGATGTGTCCGCCATAATGTGGCAGTCACGAAAAAAATCGCTGATCGCCGCCATTATTAGTAAAAAAAAAATATATATATATTAATAAAAATGCAATAAAACTATCCCCTATTTTGTAAACGCTATACATTTTGCGCAAACCAATCTATAAACGCTTATTGCGATTTTTTTACCAAAAATATGTAGAAGAATACGTATCGGCCTAAACTGAGGAAACATTTTCTTTTATATATATATTTTTGGGGGATATTTATTATAGCAAAAAGTAAAAAATATTGAATTTTTTTTCAAAATTGTCGCTCTTTTTTTGTTTATAGCGAGAGAAAAAAAAAACACAGAGGTGATCAAATAACACCAAAAAAAAGCTCTATTTGTTTGGGAGCCACGTCGCACGACCGCGCAATTGTCAGTAAAGGTGATGCAGTGCCGAATCGTAAAAAGGGGCCTGGTCCTTAACCTGCATAATGGTCCGGGTCTTAAGTGGTTAAAGTAAAAACCCCTCCACCGAACCTCTTTAAATAGGTAAATATGGGTAGCACTCCTCTTTTTGTTCGGAGGATTAATAGAGAGGAGTTTCGGATTGACGCGTACTGGGTGGTCCCCGCGGGGACACTTTCTTGATGGCAGCTTCAGAATTCCTTACCAAGCAAATGTCAGACTTGTCGCGGCTGCCGCTATGAAAATGATCCATGTCGCCGGGTCTATTTTCCTAGGGAAACAAACAGCTGCCTTATTGCCGCGCTCCTCCGCTGACGAGATTTGTCATTTATCATCCGAAAAATGAATATCTGCCTATTAATAACCATCGCTGAAAAGAGCGCACACTTCTGCCGTAACAGATACGGCAAATCACAGCTGTGGGTTCGGTGAATATCAATATCCCGTCGGGTCAGGCTCAATAGGATGTTATTCTCAGCATCTCACAAAGTGACATTAATAAGGAACGCCATAGCATTTCACTAATAATATATAAATGCTCCCATCTCTCCTTTTGTTCTTTTGCTTTTATTTTATTTTCTACTTTTGCTGTGAATTTAATTTAATTGCATGTTAAAAGGCAACTCCAGCCCATCCCCTATATGCCCACAGACCTGCAGTATATCTTGTTGCAGTTCATAATCCCTTCTTAGCCATGGCGTTGGTCACATGATCTCCGCTATTCAATCTAAACCAGTGGTTGTCAATTCACTAGCCCCAAATGTGGCCCTTGACATCACTAAAGGACCGCCGCACAACGATATATGTCGGCTGGGCATAATCACGTACAGGTACGTTGCCTTTAAGAGCCCAGCCGTGGGTCCCGTGCGCACCGCCGACGGCGCGGTCGCGACCCGGTCCTGAGCTCCATGACTGGGACCCGCGGACACGATCGCCGCCGGTGTCCCACGATCGGGTCACAGAGCTGAAGAACGGGGAAAAGGTGAGTGTAAACAAACCTTTCCCCGTTCTTCCTAGTGGCGGTGTCGGTGATCGTCTGTTCGCTGTCATAGGGAACGACGATCAGTGACGTGTCACGCCAGGCCACGCCCCTCTACAGTAAGAATCACGCACTAGGGAACACTTAACCCCTACAGCGCCACCTAGTGGTTAACCCCTTTTCATTTTCACAGTAATCAATGCATTTTTATTGCACTAATTGCTGTATAAATGACAATGGTCCCAAAATAGTGTCAAAAGTGTCCGATGTGTCCGCCATAATGTCGCAGTCACAATAAAAATCTATGATCGGCATCATTACTAGTTTTTTTTACCAAAAATATGTAGAAGAATACGTATCGGCCTAAACTGAGGAAAAACAACGTTTTTTTTATATATTTTTGGGGGATTATGTTCATTCCCCGACTTAGTTGGGGTAGGCGGTACACTTCGGTGGGGGTGGGTCAGCCATGCCCTGTGACCTTTGACCTGGGAATCCGCCTTCTGATCTTTGACCTTTGGGGGAGGTCCCTGTTATTATTATTCCTGAGTCCTTGTCGCTCTATGTTTGTTTATAATGCAACAAATAAAAACCGCAGAGATGATACCACCAAAAGAAGGCTCTATTTGCGGGAAAAAAAGGACGCCAATTTTGTTTGGGAGCCGCGTTGCACGTCCGTGCCATTGTCAGTTAAAGCGACGCAGTGCCGAATCGCAAAAAGTGGTCTGGTCCTTTAGCTACAAAATGGTCCGGGGCTTAAGTGCTTAACCACTAGTCGACCAGCCGCCGTGGTTCTACGGCGGCAGGTCGGCTCTCCTGCGCGAGAGCCCGTAGCTCTACGTCGGGACTTTCGCGGCCGCTAGGGGGGCGCGTGCGCGCCGGCGGCCCGCGCGCACGCCCCCCGCTCGCCCCCGAGTCCTGCGCGCGTGCCCGGCGGTCGCGATCGCCGCCGGGCACGCACGCGCGCTCGTTCGTTACAGAGCGGGGAACGAGAGCTGTGAGTGTAAACACACAGCGCTCGTTCCTGTCAGCGGGGGAAACGCTGATCTTCCGTTCATACAATGTATGAACAGAAGATCAGTGATTCCCCCTAGTGAGGCCACCCCCCCCCCCCATACAGTTAGAACACAAATAGGAACACACTTAACCCCTTCCCCGCCCCCTAGTGTTAACCCCTTCACTGCCAATGGCATTTTTATAGTAATCCAATGCATTTTTATAGCATTGATAGCTATAAAAATGCCAATGGTCCCAAAAATTTGTCAAAAGTGTCCGATGTGTCCGCCATAATATCGCAGTACCGAAAAAAAATGCTGATCTCCGCCATTACTAGTAAAAAAAAAATATTAATAAAAATGCCATAAAACTACCCCCTTTTTTGTAAACGCTATAAATTTTGCGCAAACCAATCAATAAACGCTAATTGCGATTTTTTTTTTTACAAAAAATATGTAGAAGAATACGTATCGGCCTAAACTGAGGAAAAAAAAATGTTTTTTTATATCTTTTTTGGGGATATTTATTATAGCAAAATGTAAAAAATATTGCATTTTTTTCAAAATAGTCGCTCTATTTTTGTTTATAGCGCAAAAAATAAAAACCGCAGAGATGATCAAATACCACCAAAAGAAAGCTCTATTTGTGGGGAAAAAAGGACGCCAATTTTGTTTGGGAGCCACGTTGCACGACTGCGCAATTGTCAGTTAAAGCGACGCAGTGCCGAATCACAGAAAGTGCTCTGGTCTTTGGACAGCAATATGGTCCGGGGCTAAAGTGGTTAACCACTTAAGGACCGCCTACTGCACATTTACGTCGGCAGAATGGCACGGCTGGGCACATCAACGTATATATACGTTGGTTTTAGTACCCAGCCGTGGGTCGCGGGCGCGCGCCCGCGACCCGGTCCGAAGCTCCAGGACCGGGACCGCGGGATTCGCGGACCCGATCGCCGCTGCAGTGCGGCGATCCGTCCCTGGAGCGGAAGAACGGGGAGAGCCGTGTGTACACACGGCTTCCCCGTGCTTCTCTGTGGCCGGAGCATCGATCGCGTCATCCCTGTAATAGGGGGAAGCGATCGATGACGTCACACCTACAGCCACACCCCCCTTCAGTTGTAAACACACACATTAGGGCACACATTCCCTACAGCGCCACCTGTGGTTAACTCCCAAACTGCAACTGTCATTTCCACAGTAAACAATGCAATTTAAATGCATTTTTTGCTGTGAAAATGACAATTGTCCCAAAAATGTGTCAAAATTGTCCGAAGTGTCCGCCATATTGTCGCAGTCACGAAAAAAATCGCTGATCGCCGCTATTAGTAGTAAAAAAAAAATAATTAATAAAAATGCAATAAAACTATCCCTTATTTTGTAAACGCTATAAATTTTGCGAAAACCAACCGATAAACGCTTATTGCGATTTTTTTTACCAAAAATATGTAGAAGAATACGTATCGGCCTAAACTGAGGAAAAAAAATGTTTTTTTATATATTTTTGGGGGATATTTATTATAGCAAAAAGTAAAAAATATTGCATTTTTTTTTTAAATTGTCGCTCTATTTTTGTTTATAGCGCAAAAAATAAAAACCGCAGAGGTGATCAAATACCACCAAAAGAAAGCTCTATTTGTGGGAAAAAAAGGACGCAAATTTTGTTTGGGAGCCACGTCGCACGACCGCGCAATTGTCTGTTAAAGCGACGCAGTGCCGAATCGCAAAAACCCCTTGGGTCATTTGCCAGCGTATTGGTCCGGGTCTTAAGTGGTTAATATACACTATATTGTCAAAAGTATTGGGACACCTGTCTTTACATGAACTTTAATGACATCCCAGTCTTAGTCCGTAGGGTTCAATATTGAGTTGGCCCCGCCCTCTGCAGCTATAACAGCTTCAACTCTTCTGGGAAGGCCGTCCACAAGGTTTAGGAGTGTGTCTATGGCCATTCTTCCAGAAGTGCATTTGTGAGGTCAGGCACTGATGTTGAACGTGAAGGTCTGGCTCACAGTCTCCCCTCTACTTCATTCCAAAGGTGTTCTATCGGGTTGAGGTCAGAACAAGTTCCTCCACCCCAAACTCCAATATAATAAGTGCATTTCCTATTTTCTTTCTCAAACTCATCTAAGAGGTTCGACTCAATTTGGTCACAGTGGCTGGCCCACATGAGTTCGGTATCAAGCTTTTTAGACATTGTTGTTTTATTAATAATAGGTCCCATCTGCAATGTTTGATGTTTGCTGGTCATTAGAAGGGTGTTTTTTTGTTGTTTTTTGTGTATTTGGTGGTTGTTTTTGGCTTGCTATGATTCTTTGAGATATGCTTTCTCTTTTTTTTTTTTTTTGTAGGTTTGTGTTCATAATTTTTTTTTTTTATATATATATACTAGGGCTGTTACTGATCAAAATTTTTGTGTTCGATTAATCGTTTGTTTTTTTAATCGATTAATCGACTAATTTCGATTAATTGTAACGCACATACAGATCCAACTACTTTTAGCTGATCTCCTTGCAGGCCGATTCCCAGTGCAGCTCCCAACCACTGGAAAAATGGATAGCAGGATTAAAAAATCACACAAAGGCAGCGCTCAATGGGAATAGCATTAAAACTCTTGAAGTAGGTAACAAAATAAATATTGCACTGGAGATAAAATCGATGTAGCTACATAAACTGTAAAAATGGTGCGAGTAATACCAAACGGTAGCAAAAGCAGTCATAAAAACATGTAGCTAAGTATGATACTGGTATAAAAATGTGTACAACGATACCACTGCTGAATCCAGATGAGGAGGGGTTAACATCAGTCCGTCGGCATGTAGATGTCCCATGAAGGGAAATATCAGAACTCCCAGTGGATGGCTGTACAATCCCAGGTTGATAGAGGGAAGTGATAGAGGGAAGTGTAACAGCCCTTGTGTGTGGCAGATAGTCAGGTCCCGCCGCCATGCAGATATAAAGGCACAGCAAAGGAGCCCTTCAGATGGACACGGCAAGCCCCGCCGGTGTCTGTGACATCACCGGATCTCAGACGGAACTCCCTGAAGGCCCAGAAGCCGGCAGAGAGGTGAGTACCAATCAAAAGAATTTTAATCGATCAAAAAGATTTTGATCGATCAAAAAAATTAAAGATTAATCGATTAATTAAAAGTTAATTTGCACAGCCCTAATATATACATATATATATATATAATCTGGAAAAAAAATTGCTCAAACTGAAGGAAGTTGGGTGGTTTAGCACTATTATCGTATGATCATACTCTGTCTCTTCATATGTAGGGATATGCAATATTTAGCCGTGGACTGCATCATGTAGATTTTTATCTTATGTAGAAGATTGCATACATTTTATACCTTTTTATAAAACCAGTATTACCATCTACATTACTTTTCTCTGAAGAAGCCCATCGTCATGAATGTTTTTGTTTTGATTGTCTATGAAGCACTGATATAAATCATCGTTAAATTAGCGGCGAGAGGAAAGGGATGTGTCAGCGGTGCATCCTTCTATGCCGGATGATTTATCGATCAGTCAGTCTGATATTAAAGTCCGCGCCGCTTGCTGAGTTGACCAGTGACATTAACGAAGTTCCTTGTTTTACATAAGTGTCGCTGCTCTCGTTTCTGAGGGAATTTTTCCACATAAAGTAACGGCAGGAAAAATTGCCGGAATTAATAGCTGGCAAGCTTTCGATTCAACCATTTTGAATTAAATTTTGAAGAGGATTTGAATTGGAAGTCCCATGAGCAATATCGACAGTGGGCTTGTCTTGCTTATAGCCTTAGACCAGTGGTCTCAAAACTGTGGCCTTTTCCTGCCTATATCCGGCCCTTGGGGCACTATTACTCCCAGTGATACCAACAAGGGTGCACAATACTGTACCTCCCACTGACACTGATGGGGCATTAGTCTTCCCACTGACACCAGTAATGGGCCAATATTCCTCATACTGACATCATTGATGGGCCACTATTTCTCATTCTGACACCATTGATGGGCCACTATTCCACCTACTGACACCAGTAATGGGCCACTATTCCTCATGCTGACACCAGTGATGGGCCACCATTCCTCCTACTGACACCAGCAATGGCCCACTATTCCACCTACTGACACCAGTAATGGCCCACTATTCCACCTACTGACACCAGTAATGGCCCACTATTCCTCATGCTGACACCAGCGATGGGCCACTATTCCTCCTACTGACACCAGTAATGGCCCACTATTCCTAATACTGACATCATTGATGGCCCACTATTCCACCTACTGACACCAGTAATGGCCCACTATTCCACCTACTGACACCAGTAATGGCCCACTATTCCACCTACTGACACCAGTAATGGCCCACTATTCCACCTACTGACACCAGTAATGGCCCACTATTCCACCTACTGACACCAGTAATGGGCCACTATTCCTAATACTGACATCATTGATGGGCCACTATTCCTCCTACTGACACCAGTGATGGGCCACTATTTCTCCTACTGACACCAGTGATGGCCCACTATTCCACCTACTGACACCAGTAATAGGCCACTATTCCTCATGCTGACGCCAGCGATGGGCCACTATTTCTCCTACTGACACCAGTGATGGCCCACTATTCCACCTACTGACACCAGTAATAGGCCACTATTCCCCATGCTGACACCAGCGATGGGCCACTATTCCTCCTACTGACAGCAGTAATGGCCCCACTATTCCACCTACTGACACCAGTGATGTGCCACTATTACTCCTACTGACACCAGTGATGGGGCACTATTTATCCCACTCACACCAATGATGAGGGGCACTGTTTACCCCAATTGACTTCAGAGCATTTTCTACCCACACTGACAGAACAAATCAATGGTTTCCTAAGGGTCACACTACACCTACACTACGCAGTCCATTCTGGGCATTGAGATTCCAAAGGCCTGTCTCCTAAAAAAAATTCTAACAGTCATTGGCATTGTGTAATGGTACACTTCAAAAAGTTGATTGTGAGGCCGCGTACACACGATCGGATATGTCCACTGAAACTGGTCCGCCGACCAGTTTCAGCGGACATATCCGATCGTGTGAACGACCTAGCGGACAGGTTTTTCCAGCGGACAAATTTCAAAGCATGCTTTGAAATTTGTCCGCTGGAAAGCTGTCCGTCGGACATGTCCGCTTGTTAGATACGCCTTACCAGCGAGCATAAATCTCCCGCATGCGTCGAATGGATTTGACGCATGCGTGGAAGTATTTTACTTCCTGGAGTGGTGGCGTCAACGTCACCGCCACGTCACTGCGTCCTCAGTCCGAGGGGCTTTTCGTCCGATGGTGTGTACACGCCATCGGACCAAAATCCGAGGAGACATGTCCGCTGGAAACGGTCCGGTTACTAAGGTAAAAAGAGGCCTACTTTGAACGTGCCCGCAGTCAGTAATGTTACAGATTAGGAGCAAGAACAAGAACAGCATCTGCTCTACATTCCCTTTGGTTCATTATCCACCCTGCCAGGAGCAATAAAGGATTATCTATATATTGCACTGCACTTATGTAATCATTGGAGATCACAAACTGGTTGAAGCAAGCAGCACCAGTGTGAGTTTAGCTGAGGTGAAAAGGGTGATATATAGGTCTAGACCAGACATATGTAACACAGTTTATCTAACTCAGGGGTGTCAAACACAAGGCCCACAGGCCGAATACGGCCCTCCAAGCCATTTCATGTGGCCCTCGCCCTCCTCAAGACCCTAACTTTCTGCTTTCAAGCAATGCATCAGCTTCTTCCCAGCAGCAGCTTAAGGAAAGGGGGGTGCACTGTGATGTAAGGGAGAGTGGGGACTCAACTTCTGATGGTGGGGTGGCTCTTAACATCTAATGTAAGGGGAGGGGATGCGCTGGACATCTAACATTACAGATACAACCGGCCCTTTTGAGGGCAATCGTAATGCTGATGCGGCCCTCGATGAAATTGAGTTTGACACCCCTGATCTAACTAAACTTTGAAGAGTTTAATCCCAATTTGGAAGAAATATTGAGGCCCTGTATATAGTGGTGATAGGGTTCTACCCAGGCATATGGGAACTGATTTGAGCATGGGTATTTATTTTATGTTCTTTATTTGTTAGTTTTGTACACTTTAGTGTGAGGTTCACTTTAAGAAGATGGTTGGAGTAAGACCCAGACCTGTAGGACTTTTCATCTCCGAGCTGTGAGTCTGCAGCTGCCTGATCGGTGCTTGTTTACTGTCTTAGACCTGGCTGATCTTCAGATAACATATGGCTGCACAAGTAATTGGAAAATTGGCACCACTGTCAGGAAAATATGCGAGATGGAGTGGAAATATGATGTTGCAGCACAAGAAGCTAAATTTATTGTTGTAGCAAATGATAAAGTAAAGACATTGCTTGGTGGAACTAAAATTACCACCATGCGTCGCTTTTCCTGATTTACTTTCCTGGATGTATTATTGGAGCTGCACACATTCTGATGGGAAAAGAATCTTCATACAGTCAGGTGCTGGCAGATCTAATTTTTTTTTCTCCTGTTAATTCCAACCACCAGATTGAAGGAAAACTCAGAAACTGACATTTTTTGCACGCTGGGTTAAGTTAACTTGAAGGTCCAAAATAGTCGCAAGAATATTTCAGAAGTAGTTATAAGGAACCTGACCTGAGCTAAAACCTTTCTATGGGGAGAACAGTGCAGAAATGATGGTCATTTTAGTATCTGCAAGTACCTGTTATAGGTTTTTATGCTGATCTCAGTGTCCCTATAAAACCCCCTTAGTTCTAAGCCACCATTTACATTTCAGATTTTTTTTTTTTTTTTCCCTATGCCTGACTATGCTCAACATCACTGAATCCCGTTCTTTCTAGTTGTCCCCCCTGTACACACTTGTATGTTAGTGGCCCTAAACGCTACACCCTATGCTTTAAAAAAATGATATGACTCAAAGTCCATAGACGTGCCTTTTCACACATGAAGATGACAATGCAGAGCGTTGTCGTCCTATAAAGCGGAGTTCCATTTGGCATGTAATTTTTTTTGGGGGGGAGTGGGGGCTTCAGGAGGAGTGGGACATCCTGTCCCACTTCCTCCTTCTCCCGAGGGGCTGCTAAGGCAATACGTCATATCGCCTTTTGGCAGCCCCTCCCTGTAGGCGATCGCCAGGTCCCAGGCGATAGACTGTCCAATCTGATGGCGCAGCACCTCTCACGCATGCGCAGTGGTGCCCGGCCGTGAAGCCGAAAGCTGTCACGGCCAGGTGCCCACACTTAGAATGAAGACGCCGGCCGGAGAGGGGGGCAGAGGAGAGGAGCGGAGCCCCGGCCGGCGCGTCGCTGGAACTTGGAACGTGGAAGGTGTATGTTTATACACTTTTTGTAGCTGCTGAATTTTAATAAACATTAAAAATGCCTGGAACACCCCTTTAACAAGAACATTTATGGTAGTATCACACGATATCATCTTTATAAAATCTACAGATATACTGAAAATTACATTTTGAAATCACATTACGGCTTGGTTCACACTGTTGTAATCCAATTCTGATCCAATATTCAGTGTGATTAGGTAATGCAACTTGGATGTGGGTTGCATAATCTATGGAGTCATGCTGAAATCGCACCAAAGTGGTACAGGAACCTTCTCCAAAATCGTGCCATGGTGAGATGCATTCATGTGAATGGGCACCATTGAAAACAATGTTATTTCCATTGTCATGTGATTTTGTAGGACTCAAATCTGAAAGTCTTCTCTGGGGCGGACCGTGGTGCCCATTTAAAAAAAGGGTCCTGTGCGTCTTTGGCTCAGAATCAGGTGCGAGAGAGACGCACCGCACCCCCTGCTGTGAGCCACGACCGCATAAGTGTTAACCCAGCCTTAAGCTTACTTGAGAGTTTACATCTACTTTGCATATAATTACCAGTGTAATGTAGTATGGGACCAGTGCTCCCTACTACCTAGTTTCCATATCTTCGGCAGACCATAGATTATTTTAGAATTTTCTTTCCTGCAACCACGTGCAAGTGTTGATGGGGGGAATCCCTCCTTGGAGCTACTGTGTTCTCTCGGCGGGAGAACACAATGATCATTTCTAGCGGCTATAATCGCTTTCTAGAAATCCGACATGCTGGTTGTACCCAAGTCAATCGATGAATCAACTTGGGTACAAGCAGCCTGCCTATAGATGGTTTGAATCTCGGCCGCTCCCTGCTGAACAGGCTGAGATTCAAATCATCTATGGCCGCATTTATCCTACATTAGATGCAGGTGCCTAAAAATTCAATATTTTTAACTTTTTGCTATAATAAATATCCCCAAAAAAGATTTAAAAAAAATTCCCTCAGTTTAGGCCGATACGTATTGTTCTACACATTTTTGGTAATTTTTTTTTTGCAATAAGCATTTATTGATTGGTTTGCACAAAATTTATAGTGTCTACCAAATAGGGGATAGTTTTATTGCATTTGTATTAATATTTTTTTTTCTAGTAATGGCGGCGATCGGCGCTTTTTTATCGTGACTGTGACATTATGGCCAACACATAGGACACTTTTGACACTATTTTGGGACCATTGTAATTTTTACAGCTAACAGTGCTATAAAAATGCACTGGTTACTTTAAAAATGACACTGGCAGTGAAGGGGTTAACCTGTAGGGGGCGCTGAAGGGGTTAAGTGTTCCCTAATGTGTGATTTCTACTGTGTGGGGGCATGGCTTGGCATGTGACATCACTGATCGTCGTTCCCTATGACAGGGAATGGACGATCAGTGACGGTCTCACTAGGAAGCACGGGGAGAGGTTTGTTTACACTTACCTCTCCCCATTCTTCCTCTCTGTGACCCGATCGCGGGTCCGCGGTTCCCATGGGGACGGTCACGGAGCTGAGGACCGGGTCACGAGCGCGCCCCATGGCTGGGCTCTTAAAGGGGACGTACATGTACGCCCTTGTGCCCAGCCGTGCCATTCTGCAGACGTGAATCCTCAATCGGCTAAAGTGTCTTTTTCCAAAAAAATTGCTTCTGAAAAATTGTGCAAATATTGTGTGGTATAAAAATATTCAACACCCTCCATTTTATTCTTTAAGGCCTCTGCATAAAAAAAAAAATGTTTGGGGGTTCTAAGTAGATTGCTAGCCCAAAAAAAATGTTTTTTTACAAGCAGGAGAGAAATGTCAGAATTGACCCGGACTGGAAGCAGTTAAAGTAAATAATTTAAAAATTGCCTGTTGACTTTTTTTAAACTGTGTTTCTATGTATAGTTTTTACTGTATGTCTGTATATATTGTTGGACCTCTTATTCCCAAACCATGGTCATGAATATGGAGTTGATTGTTCCCTATTCTTTGCAGCTAAACAGCCTTCAATTTGTGAGCTCTTGTAGTGATGTTGGATAAGAGAACCTGGCTCACAATTGGCATTCTCAATCATTTCAGAGGTGTTCAGTAGGGTTGAGGTCGGGGGTCTGTGCAGAGCACTTGAGTTCCTCCACACCAAACTGGTCAAACTATGTCTTTATGGAGCTGGCTTTGTACACAGGGGGACAGTCATCTCGTGACAGAAATGGGCCTTCACCAAACTGTTACCGCAAGGTTGGAAGAGCACAATTCTCTAAAATGTCTTTGTATGCTGTAGCATTAACGGTACCCTTCACTGGAAACACCTGAACTCAGCAACCGGGGGCAGTTTTTACATACCTTTGGCCGTAGAGTAAGTCAGACAAACTTTTTGCTATACATACAGTACTGTGCAAACGTTTTAGGCAGGTGCGGAAAAAAAATGATGTAAATTAAGAAAGCTTTCAGACATAGAAGTGTTAATAGTTTATTTTTTATCAATTAACAAAATGAACAGAAAGGAAATCAAGAAAGCACATCAACATTTGGTGTGACAGCCCTTATGCCTCCAAACCAGCATAAATTCTCCTAGGTACACTTGCACACAGAAGATTTTGTAGGAACTGGGCAGGTAGGTTGTTCCAAAAATCTTGGAGAACTAGCCACAGATCTTTTAACCACAGATTTTCCATGGATGTTGGCTGCCCAAGAGTCTTCTGTCCCCCTGTAATCTCAGACAGACTCCATGATGTTGACAACAGGGCTTTGTGGGGGCAAACCATCATTTCCAGGACTGCTTGTTCTTCTTTATGCTGAAGATAATTCTTAATGACTCTGCTGCAGAGTATATTTGTAGCCGATCGCACACCCCCATGATGGTATGGCATGATGGATAAGTATCTGCCTGTATTTCCCAGCATTTAGGGCACCATTGATCCTGACCAAATATCCAACTCCATTTGCATAAATGCAGCCCCATCTTGCAAGGAACCTCCACCATGGCTCACTGTTGCCCGCAGACATTCATTATTGTACCGCTCTCCAGCCCTTCACCAACAAACTGCCTCCTGCTATAGACAAATATCATCAGTCCAGAGCACCTGTTGCCATTTTCTGCACCCCAGGTCCTATGTTTTTATGCATAGTTGTGTCATTTAGCCTCGATTCCACGTCGGAGGCTTTTTGGCCGAAATTCTTCCATGAAGACAACTTCTGGACAGTTTTCTCCGGACAGTAGATGGGTATACCTGGGGCCCACTGGTTTTCACCAGTTCTGTGCTGAAGGCACTGCTGGACATCATCTGATGTAGAAGCATATTATGTTTCATCTGCTGCATTGTTTCCTTGGCCAACCACTGTGCCTACGGTATTCAACGTTGCCCGTTTAAAAGTTTTTCTTCAAAAGAGCTTGAACAGCACATCTTGACACCCCAGTCTGCTTTGAAATCTTTTCCTTTTTATAGACCTTGGTGATGAAGTATAACTACCTTATGTTTGTTGCTGTGCTCAGTCTTGCCATGGTGTATGACCTGCGACATGAAACTGTCTTCTACAACCTCCCCTTAGTAGCAGAGTTTGACTGTTCCTCACTCAGGATTAAGCCTCATACACAGCTGTTTCCGTTTCAGTTAATGACTTTGTTTCAGGCCGGGTTCACACTTGTCCTACAAACGCTCCGACATTGGGAGCTCATGTCGCATGATGTGTGAAAATCAATGTTTCCCTATGAGAGCCGTCTTAACTGATCCGACACAAGTCTGTCCGACTTTGAAAACGCTCCCTGTACTGCTTTGGTCATTCATCCTACTTCAGCCCATTGAATATCATTGAAGTCGGACCAAAGTAGGAGCCTTGTCCTTATCAGACATCCAACATGTGATTACAGCAGCAGTAAAAGGAACTTATCTCACTCTGGGATTGTTTTGATTGGTCAAAGAACAAGTCAGACTATCACAAAGTCGATTCAAAGTAGTATCCTGTTCATGAAAGTCGGATGGATGTAGGACCAATGCAGGGGTGTATTTAGGTTTTGTGCTGCCCTAGGCCTGACTAAACTTGTGCACCCCCTAATTTAAATATGACCCACCCCTTACTGTCAAGGCCACACCCCTTGCGGTTTAAGACCGACCCTGACATTTTTAAGTGGGGACACTAGTTCTGATGGCCTGGGCGGGGGCAAAGGATTCCCTTAATTTGCATAGATTTTCTCTCACTTCCTGTTTGGCTATGGGACAGGAAGTGAAGGGAAATCTCTGCAATGGGCCAGGGATTGTAAAAAATTAGAAGCGACGTCCCCCCCCCACAGTTGCAGAATGCCTACCGCTCACATACTGGAAGCAGTGCGGCCGATTTATGTGGGCGCTAAACTAATTTGCCCAACAGTGTAGTGCAAGCTGGCGGGGACACTGTCCGTGCTGCCCCAGGCCTGGGCCTTGTTGGCCTAGGCCAGGATACAGCATTGGACCAATGTAGTACCAATGTCGCAGAGCAAAGTAGGATGAAAGTTGTACTGCTGTCATGTAGTATAGTGTGAACCCAGCCTCAACCTTCATATGAAAATAATGATCATTAGCACCTGCTTGGTATAATTGGTTATTCATACACCTGACTAATTATGCTAAAATCGCTGACTTTGTGCAAGTGTACAAATTGATGCTGGTTTGAAGCCAAATAAATAGTAGTTACACCAAATATTGATTTGATTTATATATTTCTTCTGTTTGCTCACTTAGCATTTTGTAAGTTGATAAAAATAAACAAAATGCAGTAGTACCTTTAATTACGAGCATAATTAATTCCAGAAGTATGCTTGTAATCCAAAGCACTCTTATATCAAAGCAAGTTTCCCCATAAGAATCAATGGAAACTCAGATAACTCGTTCCACAGTCACTGCTGGTGCATGTAGTACTGTATGTGGCCAGAAGGGGCGTCAGAGACGCTTGGAGACACTCAGGAACCGAGTGCCTCCGAGCACCACGGCGCGCCCCCGCACCTCTGGCCACATATGGTACTACACACCTCAGTGGCTTGAATCTTGCTCGTCTAGCAAGACAACACTCGCAAATTGAGTCAGGATTTTTATTTTTTATTAAAGTAGCTTGTATTGCAAAACGCTCATATGCCCCGTTACTCGCAATCCAAGGTTTTAAGTCCCTGGGTTACGAACGACTCCTACTTATGAACGGCCTCAAATGCCAGGCACTTGTGCTCCACGCTGGTCCTAGACACCTCTGAACACATCCCACACTGCAGTACTACATGGCCAGAAGAGCCCCAGATAACATAAAAGCGCCCGGAACATCCCACATCCATGCACAGGCAGAAGTTACACTTAAGAATGCAGTGTTGCGATTTACGAACAATTTCAATTTACGAACAAACCTACAGTCCTTATTGTGTTTGTAACTCGGGGACTGCCTGTATATATTTTTGAAAGCATTCTTTACAGCATTTCTTCACACCTGCCCAAAACTTGTGCACAGTACTGTATATAGCAAACTAGTCAGTCACTAGTGGCAGAATTTAGATTATTGAAATGTAAGTGATAAAAAAAACAATCAAAATTCACTCTTCTAAAGTCAGAGACCGACAGAAGATGAATTGACTGGTTGTTGTGGGTCACCACAGCTAATAATTAGCACTTTGCTCCATGCAGTCTTTAATACGTTTGAAAATGTTTGAAAACAATAATAAATGGTTGAAAATGCACTATAGTGTCCTTATATTCTATTTATAGATCAATGAGGCTTGCAAGTAGTAAGCAGTCATCCGTATTCTAGGTATGGGAACTATTACATATATATTTATGGTTATGTATATTGTCCCCCTCCCACATAATTTTTATTTTTTTTTACCATTTTAGACTTACTTCTTTTACAAAAAATTAATATAGTTTTAAAAAGCAGCCTAAAAAAATGTGAAATCATTTTTCTTACCATTTCTACCTTCACTGAATGGAATCTCGGTGCACAGAGCTACTCCCGCCGGTAAAATCTTACAACACTTGTCTCCGACGCACGCTGTGTGGTTCCACCTGCCAGCCACTAAGCACTTGCACCTGCAGCTCTGAAGCGACTAGCTGCGTAGCAACCAGCAGGAAGAAGCACAGTGCTCAGGAAGAGGCCGTGCTTCCGCCATGACCGCAAGCGGCACACCCTGAGGATTCTACCGGCAGGCGTAGCTCTACAAGAGGAAGATGATTTCATCCACCATTGGCGAAACTGACACATATTTGTATTGTGACTTTAAAAGGCTGCTTTTTTGGGCAAAACATTGAATTTTACATTTTTTTTTATGTTTATTTTTAATTGTTTTTAATTTTTTTTATAAGTAAATCCGTTTTTAATGGAAGCTCTCACCTTGCTGTCCTTATACTTACACCTGCCTTTGTTTTCCAGGAAGACGAAACTGAAACGACAGAGGTACAACCAATGCAAGAACTTGACACCGATACCGCATGAATATTTACCGATTGAAAAGAAAAGACCCTGCAACGTTTGTTAAGAAGGATATGTTTTGTATGAAATCATTCCAGTTTATACTGTAAAAAAAAAAAAAATAACAGGCTGCTGTTACAGAAGAAAAATAAATATTTTTCACCTTATTTTCCATAATCTGCCATGCTTTCCAAAATCCCTTTAAGATTCTGATCAATTCACAAAGGCCCTCCAGCCATTCTTCATATAGGATGGCACAGGCCTTGCTGCCTCTGACGCAGACATTTCACAAGCTCAACATTCTAGGTTCAGATCCCATTGCCGATGACCGATAGATTCATTCAAAATCTGCAACTTTTTAGTACAAGCAATTAAATCCAGAAGATATCTGTACTGTGTGAAGCCCATATGACTGGAGGTTTAATAACCGACTGCCCTAAAAACGATACATGATGCCAAAATATGTCAGTATTAAAAAACAACCATTTCAGTAGGGAATGTGTGCCGTGTCTACTGGATCATTGACGTGTTTGTGACTGTCCTCGAAAATGGGCAGATTGTCCCACAATGCACTGCTTCGGTAACTGCCAATTATCCATGCTCAGCGGTAGGGATGAGCCCCGGCATGTTCGCACACTCCACGCGCAGAGCGCGCCAAGAAGTCGGCACGGCGCTGCGCCAACCACAGGCAGGGAGACATTTCCCGATCTCTGCAGCCAGGCATCGGGACAATATCTCCCTGCCTGTGATTAGCGCCGCGCAGACTTCCTGGCGGGCTCTGCACGTGGTGTGTGCGAACACGCCGGAGCTCATCCCTACTCAGTGGTAGCCACATGACATCTTACTATACTAGAAAACTGAAAGAGGGGGCCCCTCGTAACATTGGCAACAGCTGGGAACCCCAGTCTAGATAACTAGCTACTGGCTTGAGGCATTTGTCACCCGGTAGCTGGCTTACTACAACTGCATCTACTAAAAAGTAAAATGTCACTATTGGTAAAGTCTTTAAAGTGTATGTATAGTCAACAATTTTTTTTTTTTTTTTTTAGTAGTAACCATATGCAGTATCTGGGAAGCCGCTCTCCCGACCAGTGTACAGTGTTATAGAGGAACAGTTTAAGAAGTGGGGACTTTTATTATATTATACCTCCAGGGGTGTTATGTAAACTCAAACAATTCACATATCTGACTTGAATTCACTGAATATGTTGATTGCTAACAAATAAAGCAGACCTATGATAACACAAATACCCATGATGATTTTATTATTTTATCCGCCTGTATCATTTATAGTTAGTGAAATAACCTACAAACCTTCGTTGTTTTTTTTCTACAATTTTAATTACAAAAAAATAAATATTATAGCGCCACCATTCTTTGTCATGTTTGTATGTTGATGTAACATGCCCTTGATACAAGATGACCTCCATCACATTCAAAATGTAACTTCCGCTATTTAACCACTTGCCGACCGCCGCACACCTATTTACGTCGACAGAATGGCACAGGCAGGCAGATTGGTGTACAGGTACGTCCCTTTAAATCTGCCGCCCATCGGGCACTCGCGCGTGGGTCCCCGGGAACTCAATGTTCCCGGGAGTCCCGCTTTGCAGTCAGCAAGAGCAGAACAAGCAATTCCCCTATTCTGCCTAGTGACACTATCACTGATGACCGCAGGGCCGTTTGAAGGAATTTGGGGGCCCCAAGCAAAATAAACAACAACATTTGTTTTCACGTTGAGAAGCGGGGGGTTATTTTCAAGAGTTGAGAAGTGGGGGGTGGGCTGCTGAGTTTTTCCAGTTGAGAAGCGGGGGGTTCATTCAAGTATTCAATTTGAGAAGCGGTGGTGTTGTGCTGCTGAGTTTATTCAATTTGAAATGTGGGGGCAGGGTCCTTCCTCCTCCCATGCATCGAGTAAAGAGGTGGGGGCCCCAGGCCAGCTCGGGGGCCCTAAGCAATTGCTAATTGTAGCCATGCCCCCTAACAGTAAGAATCGCTTCCTAGGGAACACTTAACCCCTTCAGCGCCACCTAGTGGTTAACCCCTTCACTGCCAATGTCATTTTTACAGCAATCGGTGCATTTTTTACAGCACTGGTCGCTGTATAAATTACAATGGTCCCAAAATGGTGTCAAAAGTGTCCGATGTATCCGCCATAATGTCGCAGTCATGAGAAGAATCCCTGATCGTCACCATAACTAGTAAAAAAAAAAAATAATACTAAAAATGCCATAAATCAGTCCCTTATTTTGTAGAAGCGATTATCTTTTGCGCAAACCAATTAATAAACTTATTGCGATTTTTTTTTTTTTTACCAAAGATTTGTAGAAGAATACGTATCGGCCTAAACTGTGGGAAAAAAAAAAACATTTTTTATATATTTTTTGGGGATATTTATTATAGCAAAAAGTAAAAAATATTGCATACAGACGATCGGAATTTCAGACAAGAAAGACATGAAAATTTGAGAACCAGCTCTCAAATTTTTGGTGTCGGAAATTTCGACAGAAAAAGTCCAATGGAGCCTTCATTCACACAGTCGGAATTTCTGACCAAAAGCTCACATCAAACTTTTGTTGTCGGAAATTCCGACCGTGTGTACGCAGCATAAGGCTTTTTCTTAATACACCTATTTTATGTGACATTTGTTCAAGTATATCATCTTTATCTGTAAGCACTGTTTGATTCAAAATTTCATGTTTGCCTTTTCCAATATGTTGAAGAAGTCATCAATTTCCCTGAGGCACACTTCCGTCTTTTCATGATTGTATATATGCATTGAGGGGCCATTAGGAATTAATGGAAAAGCTCATATGTTGCAGTAACACACATGATCAAATACATTGTATTGTGAATGAGCTCTTTTTTCCCGGAAAGGTCCTCTATCTCTAATCTATCCATAATGCCCCCTGCTGCAGTGGCGTAGCGGTGACTCGGTAGGCGGTCATGTCAGCTGCAGACAGACCATTCCTCTCAAATAATGGAAAGCTTTCTTTATCTGCACAGTTTTACTTGACATGGCTTCCCTCTTCAGGAAGGCGAGGCTTTAGCAACAGAATGGCAATAAACACCTAGGCCCCTTTCACACGGGCGGATCCATGTTGTCAGACTCCGCTTTGCTCAGCAGGGATCGCCCTGAGAAGGCAAATGACAGATCCATATCTGCTCACTGTGCAGAGACGGACCTATCAGAGTCCCACTCTCCTATATGGGGAGATCGGATAAAACCGGACTGCCTGTTCGTTTTCATCCGATCCGCCAGACAGGTGTAAAATAGGACCACTGTCCATCTGGATTTGGCAGACCATAATGGATAGCGGCGGATGTCACCGCCGACATCCGCCGCTCCATAGGGCTGAATGGAGGACAGGTGGACCTGATCGGACAGCCCATTTCAAAAGGGCCTTTGGAGTTGATTTTTCTAAAACTGGAGAGTGCAGAATCTGGTGCGGCTCTGCATAGAAACCAATCGGCTTCCGTTTTTTTTTTTGTCAAAGCTCATTGAACAAGCTGAAGCTAGAAGCTGATTGGCTACTATGCACAGCTGCACCAGATTTTGCACTCTCCGGTTTTAGTAAATAAACCTCAAAGGCCCTTTTCACATGGGCTGTCCGATCAGGTCCGCCTGTCCGTTTTTCAGGTGGACCCGATTTGACCCTCCATTCAGCCCTCAGCCCACTGCTGCGGGTTAGAAATTGTGTGAGCTCAGCTGGACAATTTCAAACCGGCAATGCAGCCCAACCGGCAATGCATGCCAAATCGGTCCAATGTGAACGTGGGCTTAGGGTCACATTTATAAATCAGTTAATGTGACTTTCACTGTTGGTGAATCACTAATTCTCATTTAAAAACACATGCAGCTAGAAGGTTCACTGCTTCAATAGTACGTCCTTTTATTATTTCATATTTATAAAACTTCCATACGCGGGCTTTTAATTTTTCTTGGTTTTCTTTAACCACTTCCTGCCCGGCCTATAGCAGAATGACGGCCAGGCAGTGGTTCCGTTATCCTGACTGGGCGTCATATGATGTCCAGCAGGATAACAGCTGTCATGGGGGCGCACATTTCGCCCCCATTAGTCTGACGAACTGATACACCGATCTCGATAAAGTGCCTCCAATGGAGGCTCTTTACCACGTAATCGGTTGTGTCCAATCACGGCTGATCATGATGTAAACAGGAAGAGTCGTTGATTGGCTTTTCCTCCCTGACAGACACGAGTAGAGGAGAGCCGATCAGCTGCTCTCCTGACAGGTGGGGTCTGTGCTGATTGTTTATCAGCGCAGCTTCCCCTCGGATGCCCGCCCAGGACCACCAGGATGCCGCCAGGACCACCAGAGTTTGCCATCACACTGTACCACCAGGTATGCCACCCTAGACACCAGGTAAATGCCAAACAGTGCCCATGCAGCTGCCAATTGGTGCCCATCCCCAATGCCTGCCAGTGCCATTAGTGATGCCTATTAGTGCCACTCATAAGTACCCATCAGTGTCGCCTATCAGTGCCCACCTGTGCTACATATCAGTGCCCATCGTCAATACCACCTCATTGGTGCCGCCTTATCAGTGCCCGTCAGTGGAGAAAACGTACTTATTTACAAAATTTTATAACAGAAAAAAAAAAAAATCTCAGAGGTGATCAAATACCACCAAAATAAAGCTCTTTTTGTGGGAACAAAATGATAAAAATGTAGTTTGGGTACAGTGTAGCATGACCACGCAATTGTTATTTAAGCCATGACAGTGCTGAAAATTGTCTTGGGCAGGATCCCTGTGTAAGTGCCCGGTATTGAAGTGGTTAATAAAGTATTTTGCATTTGTATCAGTGTTGCCATCAGCCTTTTTGATAGGGCATTGATACCTGTACAGTCACCAATAGTCACTGATCAGTAGACGGCTCCTAAGGGACGAGTTGTATATAACTGGTAGGTACAGATTACTACCCTGTGCCCTCCTTGTTTGCTGCCTAGTTGAATAAAGGTGAAGATGTCTTTGTACCTTAGCATGGTTTTGTATGGTGATGACATTTTGTGTCTTTTATGCATGCTGTTTATTTTTTATGTACATGTGATATATGTTTCTTTTTTATGAACTCATGGTGGAATTTCCGTTGCAAATGTTCCATATTTTCAACCCATCAATTTAAGGAAAATAAATAAAAGCTATTATTTTGTTTTGCTGTACCGTTTGTTATTTATTTTTTCCAATAATTGCAGAATACTTATTTCATGAAAACTAGTAAATGTGTGCCTGTTTGATAAATGAGATAACATTTTGCATTTAGCATTGGACAGCACATTGATCTTCTAACCAACAGTGACTGTATACAGTATATCACAAAAGTGAGTACACCCCTCACATTTTTGTAAATATTTTATTACGGTATATCTTTTCATTTGACAACACTGAAGAAATGACACTTTACTTCAATGTTGTGTAGTGAGTGTACAGCTTGTATAACGGTGTACATTTGCTGTCCCCTCAAAATAACTCAACACACAGCCATTAACCACTTGCTTACTGGGCACATATACCCCCTTCCTGCCCAGGCGAAATTTCAGCTTGTCACGCTTTAATGGACAATATTGCGGTCGTGCGACGTGGCTCCCAAACAAAATTGACGCCTTTTTTCCCCCCCACAAATAGAGCTTTCTTTTGGTGGTATTTGATCACCTCTACGGTTTTTATTTTTTGCGCTATAAACAAAAAAATGTGTAAATTTTTTTTCTCAGTTTAGGCCGATACGTATTCTTCTACATATTTTTGGTAAAAAAAAAATCACAATAAGCATATAGTGATTGATTTGCGCAAAAGTTATAGCGGCTAAAAAATAGGGTATAGAATTCTGCATTTTTTTTTATTTTTTTTTTATATTTTTTTTACCAGTAATGGTGGTTATCTGGGACTGCAATATTGTGGCAGACACATCGGACACTTTTGACACATTTTTGGGACCGTTCACATTTATACAGCGAACAGTGCTATAAATATGCACTAATTACTGTATAAATGTGACTGGCCGGGAAGGGGTTAACACTATGGGGCGAGGAAGGGGTTAAATGTGTACCCTGGGAGTGATTCTAGCTGTGGGTGGAGGGGACTGACTGGGGGAGGTGACCGATTTGTATCCCTATGTACAAGGGACACAGCATCGGTCTCCTCTCTCCCTGACAGGATGTCCTTGCTCTGTCACTGCCGATCGTGGGTACCTGGCGGACATCGCGGCCGCTAGGCACCACGTGACAGTACAGTTTTTTCCTGCTGCGGCGCCCTAGGCGGCGCGTGCCAGGAATGTAAATAGAAGGATGTACAAGGGACACAGCATCAATCTCCTCTCCCTGATAGGACATGGATCTCTGTGTTTACACAGATGGACACCCTAGGCTTAAACTCGAGTCAATATGTTTTCCCAGTTTTTTTGTGGTAAAATTAGGTGCCTCGGCCTATATTCGGGTCGGCTTATAGTCGAGTATATAGTGTACAAATCGATTCAGAACAACAAATACACAAAACAAATTCCGCAAACTAATCATTCTAACATAACAATCAGGCTTCATGCACACTGAAGCTGATAAAATGCAGTTAATTGGCGTTTTGGCTTTTTTTTTTTTTTTTAAAGCCCATAAACTGAACTCTATGTTAGCCTATGTGCCCATGCACACCTGGGCGTTTTTCAGTGTTAATGAGCTTTGGAGTTTATTGGCTTTTTTTCTGAACGCCCGAAATTTGCGTTCAAAGTGTCGTTTTTTGGCGCGAAAAAACGCAGACGCCAGCATTTTTTTGCGTTTTTTTAATCCATAAAAAAAAAAAAAATGATAAAAACTACACTGAAAAACGCTGATTAAAGCTATTGCAATACAACTAAAAAACATTGCAAGGTTTTTTCTTGTGAAAAAAAACAAAAAACTTGCAAGGCTCCCTGCAAAGCTACTGGCGTTTTTTTTTTTATAGCTTTTTATCAGCTTCAGTGTGGAGCCTCAAGATGAAACAAAATGATTTACTTAACAAATGAATCCTAAACTATTTTTTTCCATTGTGTACATCTCTAGTAGTCTGTAAACAAGCCAAAGGTCGGTGACAAGTGTTTGCAGGTTTGGACCGGGTGGAAGCGAAGTCAAGGAGCAAACCAAAGGTCGAGAACGAATGGTAGTGGAGACGAGGACAGCTGCAGGTCCACAAAGAAGCAAAATATCAGCTGGTGAGAGCACAATAATCTGGCAAACAGGATTTGCAGAGACATGGCTTACATTAGAATGTTTGTGGGATAATCAAAGTGTTCAAGGTTCAGCAGAAACAGGAGACAAGGCAAGATTGTCCGAAGCGATCAGGCTGGTACAGTAGCTGTCCACCATCTCAGTTTGTAATGTAGAAGAAATGAGGATAAAGGAGCGCCAGGTAACCAATGAGGTAAGAAATTTGTAGGCCTTTTTTACTGCTGAAACTTCAAATAAAATACAAATTGTTTACCTCATTGGTTACCGGGCGCTCCTTTATCCTCATTTCTTCTACATTATATGCAAAGTGGACTGTAAAGACGCACATTGAGGTAGCAGTCCAAGCCCAAACAGGGCTTATGGCCATCTTTTTCTAAATGGGCACGGACCTCTGGAAACAAATTCTTTCCATCTGCCCACACCCTACCAATCTACATTACTGACTGATAGAGTCAGTCCAGCGCACTCTACACCCATTCTTCTCAGTTGGCATATTGAGAACAGCCACACCAGGACATCACCGAAGTAGCAAGTTCAAATCCGGACCCCGACAGTTACACTTTTCAAGGGAAAGCTCTTCTGGCTTTCATCATCAAATCTACACACGCACAAACAAATTATTTTTTTTTTTTCCATGCACATTGTTTAGTATTCTCTGCATTATGAACTTTCACCGCATACCCTAAGCTCTGGAAAAAAAAAATCCCATGCAAATTATAACATCACTTACACAGTGAGCAGCCTATTTTTCTATAGTAAATCAACCCTTATATTCTATACCACTTTCTAGGAAAATGTAGCCCCAGATATCTAAATCCCTGTGTATGTTCTCTACCAGAAAGGGTGTCCACTACTCTTTTTTTTACTTTTTTTTTAACCACAGATATTCTGACATTTCTGATTTGATATTGCACCTTGCAAAGGATACAAACCTGTTAGTTTAACCACTAGCCCACCTCCCGCCGTCATATGACAATGAGCCTCTCCTTCTGGGTGGACGTCATATGACGTTGTGCCTTTCAGAGCCACTAGGAGGCACTGGGAATCTGCTGTGCGTGCCCAGCGGCTGTGATGTCTCCCGGGCACCCGCGATTGCCCAGTAACTGAGCAGAACCGTGAATCTCTGTGTGTAAACACAGAGATCCACGTCCTGTCAGGGAGAGAGGAGACCGATGGTGTGTCCCTTGTACATAGGGACACCGATCGGTCACCTCCCCCAGTCAGTCCCCTCCCCCCACAGTAAGAATCACTCCTTAGGGAACACATTAACCCCCTGATCGCCCACTAGTGGTAACCCCTTCCCTGCCAGTCATTTATACAGCCATCAGTGCATTTTATAGCATGGATCGCTGTACAAAAGTGAAATGTCCCAAAAATGTGTCAAATGTGTCCGCTGCAATATCGCAGTCATGATGAAAATCGCAGATCACCACCAGTACTAGTAAAAAATAAAAATGCTATAAATCTAGCCCCTATTTTGAAGCCGCTATAACTTTTGCGCAAAACATTCAATATACGCTTATAAAAAATTGTGTTTTTCTTTCAAACTTGTCCCTCTTCTTTTGGTTATAGCGCAATAAATAAAAACCGGAGAGGTGATCAAATACCTCCAAAAGAAAGCTCTATTTTTGGGGGGAAAATAATAAACATTTCATCTGGGTACAGTGTTGAATGACTGTGCAATTGTCATTCAAAATGTGACAGCTTGAGCAGGAAGGGGGTGAAAGTGCCCAGTATCTAAGGTCACTGTATTTTGTTTTGTATTGTAATCCAATAGGATTACATTGTATCTCTGGGTTTTCACTTTATACTGTGTGAATTTGCTGCCGTTCCGCCCCCATGCGTCGCGACACTCACAGGGAAGGGAATCAGGGGAACACTCAGTGCATCGGGTGGAAGATCCGGCAGCCGTGCACTGCGGAAATACATCGCTGGATCCCGCGGATCCCAATAGGATTACATTGTATCAGTGTGTTTTCACTTTATACTGTTTGAATTTGCAGCCGTTCCGCCCCCCTGCATGGCATCGCTCACAGGGAAGGGAATCAGGGGAACACTGCATCGGGTGGAAGATCCGGCCGCCGTGCACTGCGGAAATACATCGCTGGATCCCGGGGAAAAGGTAAGTAACCTCTTCCAGAATGCAGCGAGGCAATCCCGAGTGTGGCTCGGGGTTACCGATAATAGCACTGAAATCTCCCCCCGGGTCACACTTGGGAATACCGCTAGGCAGGTTAAAAGCTATTGAAGGCCTTCTTGGTATCTGCTAAGAAGGGCAGTGCTTCCTTGTTTGGATTTACCGTATTCCCAAGATCTTTTTTTGGGGGTGGCAATTACCGCCAATAACCCTCTCATATTCCTCAATGAGACACCCCCTGGCATAAATCCTGTTTGGTTTTCATTAATCAGTTATCAAATGATGTTTCCAAGTGTTTTGCAATAACAGCCATCCTAATTTCTAAATCATCTTCAGTAATGATATGGGTCAATTAGGAGGCTACATCTTCTGGATAATTCCCCGATTTCACTATCAGCCATGATAAATCCATTTAGAAATTGTTTTCCTTCCACAAAGAATAAGTCATACATTGTAGATAAACTAAGAACAATCCTACTGTCTAACATTCTGTAAAATTCTGAGCTATATCCATCTGGTCCAGGAGTCCTAAAAGTCTGGAAGATTATTAACCACTTCCATATCGGGCACGTATACACCTTCCTGCCCAGACCAATTTTAAGCTTTCAGCGCTGGCGCACTTTGAATGACAATTGCGCGGTCATACAACACTGTACCCAATTTTTTTTTTATCATTTTGTCATATCATACAAAACATTGTTAAGTAAGTTTTCTCCTTCACTGATGGTACTGCACTGATAAGGCGGCACTGATGGGCACCAATGAGGTGCCATGGATGGGCACTGATAGGCAACATGGATGGGCACTGACAGCGGCATGGATGGGCACTGATAGGCGGCATGGATGGGCACTGATAGGCGGCATGGATAGGCATTGATAGGTAGTACAGATGGGCATAGATGGTCACTGATAGGTGGCACTAATGTACTCCAATGTGTTGTACTAATGGATGCCAATCAGTACCAAACAATAATGCCTGCCAATTAGTGATGCCCATTGTGGGCACTGTTTGGCATCTATTATTCATTTTTGATCGTCATCCCTGGTGGTCTAGGGTGGCATACCTGTGGTGGGCATCCCTGGTGGTCTAGTGGCATCCCTGGTGGTCCAGTGTGGGCATCCTCAGGGGGGCTGCACTGATAATCGATCAGCGCAAACCCCCCCTATCAGAGGAGCAGCTGATCGGCTCTCCTCTACTCGCATCTAACAGACGTGAGTGAGGAAAAGCCGATTACCGTCTTTTCCTGTTTACATCGTGATCAGCCGTGATTGGACACGGCTGATCACATGGTAAAGAGTCTCCGTCAGAGACTCTTTACCTAGATCGGTGTTGCGGGGTGTCAGACTGACACCCTGCAACAACAATCGCCGCGCTGCACGCCCCCATATGGCGTCCAGTCAGGATATTGAAACCACTTTACCAACGTAATTTTGTTATATGGCGGGCGGCAAGTGGTTAATTATATCCCTTACTTCTTTTTGTGTTTCAAGAACATTTACATTTTCTAGCTGACCGAAGTCTAGTTTTGCAATCTAGTAATGGGCATTGATTCTGCAAATGAACTACACTATGGGGGTAATTTACTAAAGGCAAATCCACTTTGCACTACAAGTGCAAACTACAAGTACAAAGTGCACTGAAAGTACACTTGGAAGTGCAGTCACTGTAGATCCGAGGGGGACATGCAAGGAAAAAAAAACAGCATTTTAGCTTGCACATGATTGGTAGTGATGAGCGGAATACGCCATATTCGATTTCGCGATATTTCACGAATATATAGAAGAACATTCGTGAAATATTCGTTAATATCGAATATTCGTGATATTTTATCAAAAAAAAAAAAAAAATTGCGAAATTTCGCTAATGCGAAATTGATTGCGAAATTCTCGTCCGTGCATTCGCATGCGCGAGAACAACGCGCGAAAACGGAGATCATTTCCTGGATTACTAAACTAATAGATTTGTTTTTTTACACTGACTGACAAGGACAAAGACGAGGACTACAAATAATAAACTAATATGCACTAAACACTAACTCTACTTACACAAACTTATATGACTAAACTAAAGCTAATTTTTTTTTTTTATATATACACAAAACACAGAGACTAAACACACACTAAACTAAACTAAGTAAATATACACTTACACTAACTACACAGAAATGTATCTAACACTAAGCTACACTAACCTGGACAAAACAACACAAATCTGAGCTTTTAGAAAAGCTGTTGGGTCTTTTGCTTTGAAAAAGGAGAACTCTGATTGGCTCTGATGCAAAAGAAGGGCAGAGAAAGTATTCGCGAATATTCGTAATACGAATATTCGCATTGCAAATATTCAGCAACATAAAAGGATCGCCTCAGCTACTCGGCCCAGGGTCTCTAATCATACCAGCAATGCTTTTAGACGTCGATGGAGATCACTAGGATGTGATCTGTTTTAAAAATAAATTTGAAAAAATACGTATATTCGCAATATCGAATATTCTCCACGATATTCGATTTATTCGCGAATACTCGAATATGCAATATTCGTAACGAATATTCGCAATTCGAATATTCGTGAGCAACACTAATGATTGGATAATAAAATTAGCAGAGCTTCCTTTCATTTTCAATCTACCCCTCAGATTTACAGCGACTGCACTTCCAAGTGCACTTTGCACTTGTAATTTACACTTGTAGTGCAAAGTGGATTTGCCTTTTGTAAATAACCCCCTATATTACCAAAAGTATTGGGACGCCTGCCTTTACATGCACATGAACTTGACTAATGGCATCCCAGTCTTAGTCTGTAGGGTTCAATATTGAGTTGTCCCACCCTTTGCAGCTATAAAAGCTTCAACTCTTCTAGGAAGGCCGTCCACAAGGTTTAGGAGTGTGTCTATGGGAATGTTTGACCATTCTTCCAGAAGCGCATTTGAGTCACTGATATTGGATAATAAGGCCTGGGTTGGGTTGGCCCCTTAGTTCCAGTGACGGGAAATCTTAAGGCGTCAGCATACCAAGACATTTTGGACAATAGAACACCTTTGGGATGAATCAGAGCGGAGACTGTGAGCCAGGCCTTCTTGTCTAACATCAGCGCCTGACCTCACAAATGCACTTCTGGAAGAATGGTCAAACATTCCCATAGACACACTCCTCAACTTTTTGGACACCCTTCCCAGAAGAGTTGAAGCTGTTATAGATGAAAAGGGTAAAGGGTGGACCAACTCAATATTGAACCCTACGGACTAAGACTATGCCATTAAAGTTCATTGGCGTGTAAAGGCAGGTGTCCCAATATTTTTGGTAATATTGTGTATATTAGAATTATTCAAGGGAATTCATTTATAAACTCTCTGAATTAATTGTCCATATCTTCCTGTATACATACAACCTGACCATCTTTATTTCATATCATGGGGATTATTATTTTTTTTCAGTTTTTTCTTAACTAACTTAGAGAGACATTGTCCTGGTTTATTAACCACTTGCCTACTGTGCACCTACACCCCCTTCCTGCCCAGACGAAATTTAAGCTTCCGGCACTGCGTCGCTTTAACTGACAATTGCGCGGTCGTGCGACGTGGCTCCCAAACAAAATTGACGTCCTTTTTTTCCCACAAATAGAGCTTTCTTTTGGTGGTATTTGATCACCTTTGCGGTTTTTATTTTTTGCGCTATAAACAAAAATAGAGCGTCAATTTTGAAAAAAATGCAATATTTTTTACTTTTTGCTATAATAAATAACCCCAAAAATATATAAAAAAATATTTTTTTCCTCAGTTTAGGCCGATACGTATTCTTCTACATATTTTTGGTAAAAAAAAAAAAATTTGCGTTTATCGATTGGTTTGCGCAAATTTATAGTGTTTACAAAATAGGGGATAGTTTATGGCATTTTTTTTTTTTACTATTAATGGCGGCGATCTGCGATTTTTTTATTGGGACTGCGACGTTATGGCGGACACTTCGGACACTTTTGTGACATTTTTGGGACCATTTACATTTATACAGTGAACAATGCTATAAATATGCATTGATTACTGTATAAATGTGACTGGAAGTGAAGGGGTTAACCACTAGGGGGCGGGGAAGGGGTTAAATTTGTGTCCTATGAGTGTTCTAACTGTAGGGGGAGGGGGGGTGACTGGGGGAGGTGACCGATTGTGTCCCTATGTACAAGGGACACAACTGCTCTCCTCTCTCCCTGACAGGGACGTGGAGCTCTGTGTTTACACACAGAGCTCCACGTCCCCGCTCAGTTACTGAGCAATCGCGTGTGCCCGGCGGCGATCGTTGCCGCCGGGCACTCGCACGGGATCCCCGCAGAGCGGCGGGTGCGCCTGCCCGCGGCTTTAAAAAGACATCACGTCATATGACGTGATGTCAGAACAATGGAGTCCTCCGCCCGCCGTCATTTGACGGTGGGCAGAGGACAAGTGGTTAACGTAGCTTGTCCATCTAGCCAGATTGTTTTTTTAGAGTTATCTTGTATTATTAAAAAATCCTCCAACTTTTCTCTAGGGTTAAAATTCCTCATACCCTTTTTTAAAGTGATCTTTAGTGAATTTATTATAAGCTTCCTTGACCTTTTTAAGTCTTCTAGATGTGCACCTTTCTTTTTATTATAGTGAGCAAAAGGGCACATGTCCCCTATGTTCCATGGAAAAAAATTAATGTGTGCCAAAATATAGATGGGTTATCTCTGTGTTTTTTGGTTATCCCTACAAACTTGTGTCTTTGTGCATGAGAACTGTCTAAAAGCGTAATTCGCTTTCAAGAACATTTGGAATGGATTTTGAGTATTGTGATCTGCCCTATGATAAATCTTCCATGAATAGTAGTTTAGTCCTGCTATCCTAAAGTATTTTCCTAATAAACTGGATTATATTAAAGTGGTTGAAAAGTCACTGAGGACAATTACTGGTATCCCCTCTGTTATACCAAGCTATACAGTGCAGTGTGTGTTTTTTTTAATTATGAAGCTAAATACTTTATTTCACAACACCACGGTGCAGTCACATGACCTCTTACCGCTCTCCTTCCCTGATGTAGGGACTACATTAGGAGGGGCTGAGATTCCCCTCTGATGTCAGCCGGGAGGTCACGTGACTGCACAGCAGCGCAGTGAAATAAGGTAGTTAGCTAAAAACACACACTGTGCAATATAGCTTGCTATATCAGATGGGATTCCAGTAATTGTGCTCAGTGACTTGACCGTCACATAGAATAGCGGCAGGAGGGGAGGGGCGGAGAGGAGATTGTCTTTCACAGCACTGACTATTGAGCTGACAGCCAGGGAGGGAGGGGGGAGGAACTGACCACTGTATCATGGATCAGCAGCCATGATTACCGTAATCAGCACACATAGGGGGACACAGGTGCAGGCAGGATCAACCAGGTATGTTCATCATGCTTTAAAGGAAAAGGGTAATTTTGTTTTTGTTACAAACGCTTTAAAGATAGAAATTAAATCACCTTAAAAAAAAAAAACAGGTGGTGGGTGATAAAAAGATAGTAAAGTTTACACAAGGTAACCTGCCTATTATCAATTGACAGATTCACAATGACATATCTGCACTCCAAAGTGCTAGTGACTGATATCCTGATAGCCACCCATCAAGCTCCATCGAAACAATGGAAATCACCACACCGGCCCACTAAATCAGACACTATGGTGTTTATTTACTAAAGGTAAATCCACTTTGCACTACGAATGCACTGCATGTGGACTTGGAAGTGCAGTCTGTAGATCTGAGGGCAAGATCTGAAATGAGAGGAAGCTCTGCAGATTTTATTATCCAATTATGTACAAGCTTTTTTGTATTTTCCTTGCATGTCCCCCTCATTTTTACAGCAACTGCACTTCCAATTTCACTTGCAGTGCACTTGTAGTGTAAAGTAAATTTTCCTTTAGTTAATGACCCCTATATGTCTTTTGAAAAATCGCTTCCAACTGAAGTTCTCTTTCACCAAGGCCAAGCTGACCACCTCATCTTTCTACAAAAACTGAGCAGCATCGATCTCTGCCCATAGAAGTCCAGCACTGTAGAATCAGGACATTGGTCAAGATTCCCCCCCCTACAGCTTCTTGTCATCCCAAATTTTCCCCTTTGTTAGTGTCAGATTATATCACTTATTACAACTTATTTTTCTCAAATCAATAAACCGATCCCTCTTCTAATTATCAGGTTGTACCCAACCTACCCAGTTTACTCCTATTGTCATTCCAAATAGTCTTGTTGTCAACCATTGATATGTTTATTGTTAACAAAAGAAGGGGATTATTGTGGTGCCTTACAAAAAAGTATAATAAAGACAGTTATTTAAAAGAAGACAATATTTTATTGCAGTGAATTAATTAACAGACAAAGTTCATGTGGGATATACATATGTTACTTCTTTTTTTAGATTACATTGTACAATATGAATTTTCATACCCCTGAAGAAGCCAACGACTTGGCGAAACATGTTGGGAAATTGTGTCATATTTATCTATCAATGTATATCCCACATGAACTTTGTCCGTTAATTAATTTACTGTAATAAAATATTGTCTTCTTTTGAATAACTGTCTTTATTATACTTTTTTGTAAGGCACCACAATAATCCCCTCAATCCCCTTTACTTTGTTACCACTATTGGGATGAGGTGCCGTATATAACAGAGGACACACCAAACGCCTTCACCATTTCTTCATATGTTTATTGTTGTCACCAACAACCTACTGTAAATTTATCTCCACCCATTGTTATTCTGATGAATAATCACTTTCTGTTCCCCTGTCTTGCTTTACAAAATAAATAATTACAGTTAAAAAAAAAATATTGGTCCTTGACCCGTCTCTAAATGTGGTTTGTCTGGGTGCAATATGGTAAACTTTCTTTTATCCTCTGCTGAGTGTTTACAAAACAAAGTCATTTTTTTTCTTTTTATTGCCACTTCAAATCAGTACAGTAATATTGATAATCTTGATAATTTTGACCCTTCAATGATCAATTGTGATGCTAATCTGTAGGCTGTGAATATTTGCAATTTCTCATTCTAAAATCTATAAATAAACATCCTGTTTTTTTTTCCATCATGGGTCTATCTCAGTATGAATACTGCCTTCTTTTTCTATGGCCAACAACTTTTGGTAAATAACTAGTATTACATTATTCAGGATTCTTGGCCTCCACAGATTCTGATGAGCCAACCAGTCTGATGTTATTTTGCCTTGATCTGTTTTCTAGATCAACTTCTTTATGTAGCAACCAAGAATTCCTTTTTTGTAGTTTTGTGAGGATACTTTATAGTAAGCTTTTTTATCATCTAAGGGAAAGTTTTGTTTCTGCATTGGCATCGTGTCACAAAATTTGACAACTCGCTATAAAATTATCTTTGTTTTTTTTGTTTTTCATAGTTTCCATGAACAGTTTTAAAATAATAATGATCCAAGTTGTTATATTACCTGCCACCTGGCCTCAACCTTTTTTAGTGAGCTCAGCAACTGTCTCTTGTGTGGATAAATAGTATTAAAACTCTTGCTTTCTTTCGTTTTTTTCTTTTTTTTTGGTATTTTGACCCTCTCATTTCCCCAAGTTAGTTCTTGTACTTGAAAAAATGAATATGGTCAGATAGCTACAAGAGACTAAACAAGAATAGTACCTGAGATTCCATTGATATATAGATATACTGTATATTTTATTTTCTTGAAAATGCATTTAGAATCAATTTAAGTTTTAAGTGGCCACCTGACCATAATGCATTTTTTTTAAATAATACATTTTTACTTATCTGCTCTGTGTAGTGCTTTTGCACAGAGCAGCTCCAATCCTCCTCTTCTGAAGTCCCCCCTGCCCATGATCTGGGTTCCTCCCCACTGTCAAATGCACCCATAGCAAGCCATGCACATGCTTGCTCCACACAGATGGTGTCTCGGCCCCGCCCCTGTGCACTTTTCATTGGCTGTGATTGACAGCAGCAGGAGTCTCCAAAAAGCTGATGTAGCTTTTAATCTCAGTAAAATCTCAGCAGGTCTTTAAAGCCACATAATATTAAATATCTTTACAGAAGCTCAGAGGATCTTTATAGTAAAGCAAATAGTAGAGAGAGTTTGCCTCAATAAAGCCACACAACCATTCTACAATGGACTTCTATTTGGAGCAGGTCTCAGCAGGTCCTTATAGCCAGTAAGCCACATTTAGGAGTCTTAAACGGTAATCACAGGGTTGTGATGTCGCCTTCAGTCTGAACAAAGTCTCAACAGATCTTAAAGGCCAAAAACAAGTATGGAGAGTATTGTATAGAATTCCGAGAGGTTTTAACGTTTCTTTCAGTCACAATAACTCCTTAATAATGCTCATGGTTTTGAACTGTCCAACAAGCTCATATAGATGTGATGTAGTGAAATTCAACCTATGGGTAGTCAGTCACCTCTAGATCATTGCATTTCACTTCTGATTCTGGTTAATTCAGCCTATGAGTGGTGCCCTCTAGGTCACTGCTGCTGCCAGATTAAGTAGATTATATTTATAACAAGTCAGTTTTTTTTTCTATTTCTCACTTCACTTATTTAAATGGAACTAATGAAGCAGATTTTTTTTTTTTTTGCAAATTAAATTTACTATAGTGAAGATTAATAAAACAAAAGGGCTAGGGGCTACAATTATTTTAAGTAACTTGTAACTTTAACCACTTAAGGACCGCCTACTGCACATTTACGTCGGCAGAATGGCACGGCTGGGCACATCAACGTATATATACGTTGATTTTAGTACCCAGCCGTGGGTCGCGGGCGCGCGCCCCGCGACCCGGTCCGAAGCTCCAGGACCGGGACCACGGGATTCGCGGACCCGATCGCCGCTGCAGTGCGGCGATCCGTCCCTGGAGCGGAAGAACGGGGAGAGCCGTGTGTACACACGGCTTCCCCGTGCTTCTCTGTGGCTGTAGCATCGATCGCGTCATCCCTGTGATAGGGGGACGCGATCGATGACGTCACACCTACAGCCACACCCCCCTACAGTAGTAAACAAAACACATAGGCACACATCCCCTACAGCACCACCTGTGGTTAACTCCCAAACTGCAACTGTCATTTCCACAGTAAACAATGCAAATTTAAATGCATTTTTTTCTGTGAAAATGACAATTGTCCCAAAAATGTGTCAAAATTGTCCGAAGTGTCCGCCATAATGTCGCAGTCACGAAAAAAATCGCTGATCGCCGCTATTAGTAGTAAAAAAAATAAATAATAAAAATGCAATAAAACTATTCCTTATTTTGTAAACGCTATAAATTTTGCGAAAACCAACCGATAAACGCTTATTGTGATTTTTTTTACCAAAAATAGGTAGAAGAATACGTATCGGCATAAACTGAGAAAAAAAAATGTTTTTTTATATATATTTGGGGGATTTTTATTATAGCAAAAAGTAAAAAAATATTGAATTTTTTTTAAAATTGTCGCTCTATTTTTGTTTATAGCGCAAAAAATAAAAACCGCAGAGGTGATCAAATACCACCAAAAGAAAGCTCTATTTGTGGGGAAAAAAGGACGCCAATTTTGTTTGGGAGCCACGTCGCATGACCGCGCAATTGTCAGTTAAAGCGACGCAGTGCCGAATCGCAAAAAGGGGCAAGGTCCTTTACCTACATTTTGGTCCGGGTCTTAAGTGGTTAAAGACCGATTTTTTATTTTATTTACCTTTTTAATACCAAAATTACATTTTTTGTCTCTCTACACTCCACTTAACCACTTGACCTCCAGAAGATTTGCTCCCTTCGTGACCAGGCCATTTTTGCGATATGACACTACGTTACTTTAACTGACAATTGTGTGGTCATACAATGCTGTACCCAAATAAAATGTATATCATTTTTTTCCCAGAAATTGCACTTTCTTTTCGTGTTATTTGATCAGTTTTGAAAAAAAAAAAATGATATTTTCTACTCTCTTCTAAAACATATCCAATAAAAAAGTGTAAAAAATTAAACATCTTCATAAATTTAGGCCAATGTATTCTGCTACATGTTCTTAGTAAAAAAAAAAAAAAAAAAAAAAAAACATTACAGTGTCTACAAACGACTTATAGCTGGACTGAGATATTGCGGACACTAACTGACACTTTGCGATAACAGCGACAGTTAGGCCGCGTACACACGATCGAATTTATCTGCTGAAACCGGTCCGACGGACCGTTTCCCCAGACAAATCGGATCGCGTGTATGGGCGAGCAGACAGGTTTTTCCAGCAGACAAGTTTTAAAGCATGCTTTAAAACTTGTCTGCTGGAAACCCGTCCGTCCGCTATGTCCGCTGGTTAGTATGCCTAACCAGCGGACAAAAATCTCCCGCATGCGCCGAATGGATTCGACGCATGCGTGGAAGTATTTTACTTCCTGGAGTGGTGACGTGGCGGCGTCAACGTCACCGCCACATCACCGCACTGTCTGTCCCCAGGGATTTTGGTTTGATCGTGTGTACACTGATCAAACCAAAATAGCCCAGCAGACATATCGGATTTCTTTAGTCGTGTGTACGCGGCCTAATACACTGATCAGTGCTAAAAATATGCACTGTCACTGTACTAATGACACTGGTTACATAGTTACATAGTTAGTCAGGTTGAAATAAGACACAAGTCCATCCAGTTCAACCATAAAAAAATAAACAAACAAAATAAAAAACACAGTACATCCCATACACCCAACTCCATACCCACAGTTGATCCAGAGGAAGGCAAAAAAAAAACAGCAGAGCGATGATCCAATTTGCTACAGGAGGGGAAAAAAAATCCTTCCTGATCCCCCGAGAGGCAATCGGATTTACCCTGGATAAACTTTACCTACAAATCTTAGTACTCAGTTATATTATGTGCATTTAGGAAAGAATCCAGACCTTCTTAAAGCAATCTACTGAGCTGGCCAGAACCACCTCTGGAGGGAGTCTGTTCCACATTTTCACAGCTCTTACTGTGAAGAAACCTTTCCATATTTGGAGATAAAATCTCTTTTCCTCTAGACGTAAAGAGTGCCCCCTTGTCCTCAGTGTTGACCGTAAAGTGAATAACTCAACACCAAGTTCACTATATGGACCTCTTATATATTTGTACAAGTTGATCATATCCCCCCTTATTCTCCTCTTCTCAAGAGTGAATAAATGTAGTTCTTCTCATTCCTCATAGCTGAGCTCCTCCATGCCTCTTATCAGTTTGGTTTCCCTTCTCTGCACTTTCTCCAGTTCTCCGATATCCTTTTTGAGAACTGGTGCCCAAAACTGGACTGCATATTCCAGATGAGGTCTTACTAATGATTTGTACAGGGGGCAAAATGATATCTCTATCTCTGGAGTCCATACCTCTCTTAACCCCTTCCATACAGGGCATTTTCACCCCCTTCCTGCCCAGACCAATTTTTAGTTTTCAGCGCTGTTGCACTTTGAATGACAATTGCGCGGTCATGCAACACTGTACCCAAATGAAATCGTTATGTTTTTTTCCCCACACAAATAGAGATTTCTTTTAGTGGTATTTGATCATCTCTGCGGTTTTTATTTTTTGCGCTATAAACAAAAGAAGAGCGACAATTTAAAAAAAAAACACAATATTTTTTCCTTTTTATTTAATACATATCACAATATTTTTTTTTAAAAAACTTTTTTCCCCCTCAGTTTAGACCGATACGTATTCTACGTATTTTTGGTAAAAAAAAACGCAATAATCGTATATTGATTGGTTTGCGCAAAAGTTATAGTGTCTACAAAATAGGTGATAGATTTATGGCATTTTTTTTTTTTTTTTTTTACTAGTAATGGCGGCGATCTGCATTTTTTTTTTGTGACCGTGACGTTGCGGTGGACATATCGGACACTTTTGACACGTTTTTGGGACCATTCACATTTACACAGCGATTAGTGCTATACAACTGCACTGATTACTGTGTAAATGTGACTGGCAGGGCAGGGGTTAACACTAGGGGGCGCTGAAGGGGTTAAAATGTGTCCTAAAGTATGTTCTAACTGTAGGGGGAGGGGGACTCACAGGGGGAGGAGGCCGATGTGTGTTCCTCTGTACTGGGAACACACATTGATCTCCTCACCGCTGACAGGAGGTGGATCTGTGTGTTTATACACACAGATCCACACTCCTGACGTGATTGCCGGAAATCGCGGGTGCCCGGCGGCAATCGCAGCCGTCGGGCACGCGTGCGGGATCGCGAGTGGTGCCGCGGGTGCGCGCGCCCTAGAACGCCGTGAAGACAGGACGTTGTGCAACGTCCAGTCTCATCGGCGAGGGGATGACCATAGCGTCATTCCCCTATGGCCAGGTAAGGAAGGGGTTAATACAAGAAAGGACTTTGCTCGCTTTGGAAACCGCAGCTTGGCATTGCATGCCATTATTGAGCTTATGATCAACTAAAAAACCCCAGATCCTTCTCCACTACAGATCCCCCCAGTTGTACTCCCCCTAGCATGTATGATGCATGCATATTCTTAGCCCCCAAGTGCATAACTTTACATTTATCAACATTAAATCTCATCTGCCACTTAGTTGCCCAATTAGACAGAGCATTGAGGTCGGCTTGTAAATTGGAGACATCCTGTAAGGACGTTATTCCACTGCATAGCTTGGTGTCATCTGCAAAAACAGAAATGTTACTTTTGATCTCAGACCCAATATCATTTATAAATATATTAAAAATTAAGGGACCCAACACTGAACCTTGGGGTACACCGCTGATAACCTTGGACCATTCAGAGTAAGAATCATTAACCACAACTCTCTGAATTCTGTCTTTCAGCCAGTTTTCTATCCATTTACAAACTGATATATCTAATCTTGTAGACCTTACCTTACACATGAGCCGTGTGTGGGGAACTGTATCCAACGCTTTTGCAAAATCCAAGTTTACCACGTCCACAGCCACGCCTCTCCAGGGTTTTACTTACCTCTTCATAAAAGGAAATCAGGTTTGTCTGACAACTTCTGTCCTTCATGAAGCCATGCTGTCTGCTGCTGAAATAGTTTGTTTCCAGCAAGAACTCATCCACGTGGTATTTTATTAAACGTTCCAGTATCTTCCCAACTATAGAAGTTAAACTAACAGGTATATAGTTACTTGGTAAAGACTTTGTTCCCTTTTTAAATATAGGCACCACATTGGCTCCACGCCAATCCAGTGGTACTATTCCTGTCATTAATGAGTCCCTAAATATTGGATACAGTGGCTTTGAAATTTCAGAGCTCAATTCTTTTAGGATCCGTTGGGAAGGGATTAAACATGTAGGAGAGATCAAAGGGTTAACTGTGTGCCTAGCCAGTGTTTTTGTGTAAATTGTGTGATGCTTTTACTAAGGGAAGAATGGATTTTGTTCCCTGCTTTGCAGGGACAAAAAATCCATCCCTTCCCCCTGTCAGAACTTACAGTATATCTGCCTTATTTACATAGGCAGTGCTCCGTTCTGTGTGCTTTACCAACGACCGTTCGGTGCCAGAGGACATCCAGTGCCTGGCACCTGCAGATCAGCTTCTGCTGTAATTGATCACAGCAGAAGCGGCCTGCCGGTGGCGCACACGCCCCCTGCAGGCAGAAGTGCAGTATTATGTATATATACCTCATCCTGCACAGGAGGGCTGCCATGTAGCAGTAAATCTGCTATAGGGCAGTCCGGAACTGGTTAATTGAATGGAACTAATGTCATTTTTTTTTTGGATTACAATTTGTTTTGCTAATTAAATTTACTATAGTGAAAGTTATTAAAACAAAATGGGTAAAATCCTTTTAAGTAATTTGTACCTTTACAGCTTTTTAGCACTTTTCAGACAGATTTTTAAATCGCCGCTGATGTTTTTTTTTTACAGATTGTCATTAATACAGTGACAATGCATTTTTTTTTTTAGATTTACATTTTTTCAGTTTTTTTTTTTTTGAAAATTTAATTTACTATAGCACTTTTCAGACAGATTTTTTTTGACAGATTGTTGTTTAACCACTTCCATACCAGGCACTTACGCACCTTCCTGCCCAAGCCAATTTTCAGCTTTCAGCTGAATGACAATTGCGCGGTCGTGCTACACTGTACCCAAACTATTTATGGGTGGCACAGATAGGCACTGATAGGTGGGCACTGGGCATGAATGGGCACTGAGAGGTGGCACTGATGGACACTGAGGGGTGGCACTGATGGACACTGTTTATCCCATATTGTGCCAGTCGGTGCCCATGTTGCCAGTCAGTGTCCATTTGTGGGCACTGATTGGCATCTATTGTTCCTATTTTTTTTTTTAAAATGTTTTGCTCCCTTACCTGGTGGTCCAGTGTGGGCATCTGAGGGGGGCTGTGCTGATAAACAATCAGCGCGAATCCCCCCTATCAGGAGAGCCACCGATCGGCTCTGTCAGACGTGAGTGAGGAAGAGCCGATCAACGTCTCTTCCTGTTTACATCGTGATCAGCCGTGATTGGACACGGCTGATCACTTGGTAAAGAGCCTCCGCCGGAGGCTCTTTACCAAGATCGGAGATGCAGGGTGTCAGACTGACACCCTGCATCATTGATTGCCACGCTGCGCGCCCCCACAAGCGTGCGCCGGCATGTTATCCTGCTGGACGTCAATAGACGTCCAGTCAGGATAACACAACCACTTCCCGAAAGTCAATATACTATTGACCGGGCGGGAAGTGGTTAAACGGATGTTTAACCCCTTCCCAGCCAGATTTTTTTTTGTTAAATAAAATTTACTATAGTGAAGGTTAATAAAACAAAACAGGTACAATTATTTTAAGTAACTTGTACCTTTACAGCTTTTTAGCACTTTTCAGACAGATTTTTTTTATTACTTTTTATACCACAATCAAAAAGAGGAAAAAAAATAAATAAATAAAAGGGGGAAAACAAAAGAAATCTCTATTGCTGCACAGGCTCATTGCTTTGGAGCCTCTAATGCAAGATTGAAAGAAAGCCAAATGATTTTTGTTTACCCTTCACTAAAGCTGTACGCCCAAGTAGATAAGAGAAATCCCGATTAATTGTGAGTGCTTCTTTCCCGTCCTTACATTCGGCTGCTCGAGCCTCCGGAGACCAGTACCAAACCGGTCGTTTATTTTACGTCTGCCTGGAAAAAACTAATTCTCCCTGACATTAGACTGAATAGGTTTTCACTCTGTGCAAAGTGAAGGTTGATTACAAACGGGCTCAATTGCACATGACCTAAAGAAAAACAATTTTTACATAGCAATGAAGTCGCAATCCGCCGCCTATCGACTCTCTCGCTATCATAGCTTGTAATAAACATCTCCCATAGGGCCCACAGTGAAGACTTACTGACTCCGTTATCTGGAAAAAGCTAGTTAAGTGCTGAAGGCAACGGCATGGAAAAAAACAAAACCCATTGAACAATGCGGAATTTCCGATTCGTTTTTTTTTTTTTTAAACAAACTATTAATTTGCTTGTTACAAATCTGAGCCAGATCAGCCCTTTAAACCCTCTGAACCGTGAAAGCCATTTCCGCAAGGGTTTTAATTTTGGGAATCGTCTAGTGAAATTTATAATTTTGATGAGATATTCTTTGCCCGCAGTCAAAATGAGAGGCAGATCGTTGATCTCACAGCGTGACACCTATGTATTCTTGTGTGCGCTCAATATCATTAGGCTTGTAATAACACAGCTATCATCGCATTAGTGTCTCAATGCCTGCCGCTTTTTGTTTTGTTTCTTTTTTTGGTCTGATTTTTAAATGTTACTTTTTACATCAAAGCGTATGTTTTCCCTTCTTTAAAAAAAAAAAAAAAGAGCAGACACACCTATGCGTTTTTCTGTGCATTTTCCAGAAACGCACTACAGTCCATTTAACATGGTTTCCTACGGTACTCATTCACATCACTTTTTTTGCCGGTGCGTTTTTGGAAAGGGTCGGGGACTTTTTTCCCCGCAGCAGATTGCATTTTGCATGTAATAGACTTCGATGGAGTTTTGTGGGGGCTTTCCCCCCCCCTTTAAAAACACTGTATATAGTTGGTTGCTAAGGACCAGGCCGGGAAGCTGGATGACGCATCCTTAACAATCGATGAGTCATCAGTTGTCAGCGGGGTATTCCACTGACAGCTGAATGTAAAAAAAATGGCGTGGGGTCCCTCCCCAAATTCATACCAGGCCCCTGGGGTCTGATATAGATTTGAAAGGGAACCCAATGCCAAAATAAAAAAAAAAAAAAAAAAGCGTGGGGTCCCCCTGTGATGGAGTTCATAAAATGACTATGTTATGTCAATGTTATCTCTCTCTTTTAAACACTCAAATATTGTTATTTTCTTTTCTTTTTTAATATTTTAATTATTTATTTTCTTTTATGTTGCAATATATATATATATATATGTCTTAGTAATCATGTGAGAAACAGTAGTATTTTTTCCTTGACTAAAATATGAAAGAGGTCTTCACCCCTTATTCAAAACAAGAAACAGTCTTCCCACTCCTCACTCCTTGACCCCTTCCTTTTTCCCTCCTACCATCAGCTAAACAATAGAACATATATCCTGGAATTGGACCAGGGATAAATCTATTACACCCTTCTAAATCCATACCAGATCCGTATCTGAGCATGCAGCCCAGCAGGTCAGGAAAGGGAGGGGATGAATGAGCGCCCCCCTCCTGAAGCATACCAGGCCACATGCCCTCAACATGGGGGCATGCTTTGGGGTAGCACCACCCCAAAGCACCTTGTCCCCATGTTGATGGTGATAAGGGCCTCTTCTCCACAATCCTGGGCTGTAGTTGTGGGGGTCTGCATGTGGGACCCCCCTTGCCCCAAAGTACCCCCCCATGTTGAGAGCATGTGGCCTGGTATGGTTTAGGAGGGATTGGATGCTCGCTCGTCCCCTCCCTTTCCTGACCTACCATGCTGCATGCTCCGGTAAGGATTTGGTATGGATTTTGGGGTGGACCCAACGCCATTTAAAAAATTGGCAAGGGGCTCCCCTCTAAATCCCCTCTAAATCCATACCGGACCCGAAGGGTCATCTATACAAAGGCGAGGGCCTATGTACTGTGAATGGAAGTCAGGTAAATCTGTGGGTGTTGTCACAGACGGGAGATACATTTCTGCCTTGTTTAGACAGTTCACCAATTACTATTAGGTGTTGGCTGCAGAAATAGCAAGAAAGGTTTAGGGCATTGGAAAACTTCAGCTGTTCAGTATGAGGCAATTAAGGCCTCTATAAGTCACCCAGAGGGTGACTACTGATTGCTGCATCCTGAGGCCTTTGAGTTAAGGAGAGCAGTGGACTGAGAAAGACTTCTGAAGGTGAGGTCGTATCAGTATTTCTGTGTGATAAATATCAAAGAGACTTTTTTTGTTTTCTGCTGTATGACCAGCAGTGTCTGCCCAGCAGTAGGCTGTGCCAGACTCCATAGGCAGGTTCCTGTGTTGTGAAGGTAGATGCTCCAAGTGGCAAGGGTTTATTTTATGTTTTGTTTTGTTTATGCTGTTGTGATGCTTGCACTTGAAGAATAAACCATATCCTTTGTTTTCAACCATCCTCAACTGCCTTTCTGTATAGTTCAGCGTGTAGTGAACCCATCCAGGGAGTCACACACACCCGCTACCGAGCAAATCCCTCACACATGGTGGAGTGCCGCGGGCAGTTAAAGTAAACCCAAAATGGAGGAGATACTAAAACAGCTGGCTATAGCAAATGCAATACAACAGCAGACAAATGCAGCTTTGCAGCGGAGCCTTGCAGCTCAACAACAGGTTCACCAAGAGAGCATTGCAGCTCAACAACAGGTTCACCAAGAGAGCATTGCAGGCTTGGAACAGAGACACCAGCAGCAAATGGAGGCCATTGTGAAACAGCTTCAGAGACAGCAGACCGAGGCTGGGAGTCAGGCCAGTAACATATCGACTTTTCGGGTAAGCCACTTATTGCCAAAGATGACTGCAGATGATGACCCTGAGATGTTTCTGACCATGAGAGAACAGCGGAAAAAGAGAGTTGGCCTAAAGAACAGTGGGTTGGACTAGTGGCCCCCCTATTATCTGGAGAAGCCCAAAAGGCATATTTTGATTTGGAGTTTGCAGATGCAAAAAACTATGATCGGTTAAAAGAGGAAATATTGGCACGTTTTGGTGTAACCCTGGATGTCCGTGCTCAGCGGGTCCACAATTGGAGTTATCAGCTGAGGAAGCCAGCTCGGTCGCAGATGTATGACCTCATCCATTTGGCTAGGAAATGGCTGCAGCCAGAATCTCTGTCCGGACCAAAAATTTTGGAGCGAGTAGTCATGGACAAATTTCTTAGGTCTCTTCACCCTGCAGAAATGGGTAAGTGGTCCGGAAACCGCAGACAAACTAGTAGACCTGGTCGAAAGGTACCTAGCAACAGAGAATTTGTCCTCTTCACCCAGAGACGCACAGACTTTCCACCCCAAGACCAGATCGTCCCGACCTATAGGTAAGACTGCATCAAGGGATGGGGGTGGAGAGAAGAACCAAAGAGCAACTAGAGGTATTATCAGTAATACTGCTAATGTTTGGCAAGAGCGGCCTGGAAGACCCATCCCACAGGAGAGGACCAGAAGGTTGATTTGTTCCCGTTGCCAGGGAGAGGGACATGTAGCAGCGGTTTGCCCAGCGGGTGATGAACGCATGCAGTGTGACTTTCTGACAGAGAGACGACCACATGCACTGCAGTAAAGGGTAATGAGAAACCTTTATGTAGAATGTGCTTAGATGGTAAAGATGTTGTGGTATTGTTGGATTCAGGTAGCCTGGTCACCTTAGTGAAAAGTGATCTAGTGGTGGGAAAAACCTTACATCCTAGGAAAATGGCTGTAATTTGTATACATGGGGACACTCGAGAATATCCTGTGACTACGGTTTCCTTTGAAACCTCCCTCGGTAACTTGTGTCACCAAGTGGGTTTAGTTCCCCAACTGCCACATGACGCCATTGTGGGAAGGGATTTCCCAAACTTTGGGAGCTCTGGGATTGCCCAGATTCCCCAGTACATGGTTCTTCTGAGCCTGAAACATCTACTCCAGAATCCTCTAATTGTGAGGATTCTCCTGAGTTTCCGTTTTCAGTCTCAGCAGGAGAAACACCAGTCCCTAGGGTGGAGCCTGCTACCTCAGAAGAGGAACAGCGGCCGATAGCTTTTGGTGACCTCGAGGTGCACAGAGAAAATGTTATCACTGAGCAATTGAGGGACCCCACATTGCTGAGAGCCAGGGAGAATGTAGTGAAGATAGATGGGGAGTTAGTTAACCCTGATGAGAGGGTTGCCCTCCCTTACTTCATTATTGAAAGGGACCTGTTATATCGAATGTCACAGAGGTTAGAAGAGACCATTGAGCAACTGGTAGTGCCTAAACCGTACCGCAAGATGGTTTTGGAACTGGCCCATGGGCACATTCTTGGGGGACATTTGGGAGCAGAAAAATCCCGGGAGAGAATCACCCAGAGGTTTTTTTGGCCTGTGATCACTAAGGAAGTGGAATTGTACTGCTCTTCCTGTCCAGTTTGTCAGATTACTGCACCCATGCCACATTTCCGCAGTCCGTTGATACCCCTGCCCATTATCGAGGCCCTTTTTAAGAGGATCGCCATGGACTTGGTTGGCCCCTTACTGAAGTCCACCAGAGGGCACCAGCACATCTTGGTAATAATGGACTATGCCATCCGTTACCCAGAAGCGATTCCTCTCCGAAACGCCTCTGCTAAAACCATTGCCAAAGAGTTATTTCAGGTTTTCAGCCATGTGGGTCTTCCTAAGGAAGTCCTAACTAATCAGGGCACCCTGTTTATGTCCAGGGTGACCAGAGAACTTTGTAAACTCCTGAAAGTGACCCAATTACGTACATCAGTATATCACCCTCAAACAGACCGGTTAGTGAAAAGGTTTAATAAAACTTTAGAACAAATGTCGAGGAAGGTGGTGGATAAAGACGGAAAGAACTGGGATTATCTGCTCCCTTATCTGATGTTTGCCATAAGAGAGATTCCCCAATCGTCCACAGGGTTCTCTCCATTTGAGCTACTGTATGGGAGGCACCCCCGGGGCCTACTGGACATTGCCAGGGAAATGTGGAAAAGTGAGAGTTCCCCTTATCGAAGTGTGATTGAACATGTGGCACAAATGCAAGATAGAATTGCCCAAGTGATGCCGATTGTGAAGGCACATTTAGCCCAAGCCTAGTTGGCTTAACAGAAGATTTACAATCGTGGGGCCCAGGTCCGTTCCTTTGCACCTGGTGATAGAGTGTTGGTGCTGGTCCCCACGGTCAAAAGTAAATTCCTAGCCAAATGGCAGGGTCCTTATGAAGTGTTGGAGAAAATGGGGGTGGTGAATTATAAAATTAGCCAACCGGGAAGACGAAAACCTGAGCAGATATATCATGTGAACTTGTTGAAACCATGGAAGGAGAGAGAGTCCTTGGTCGCTGAGACTACCCAATTTTCTGCTCCATTTAACCTGGCTGTCACTGAAGTTGGGATAGCGGAGACTCTGTCCAAAACTCAGCGACAGGAGGCTAAAGAATTTGTGCTCTGTAATGTAATAGGGAGAAGTTTTCAGATTTGCCAGGTTGGGTCTTCGGGGTTGAACGTGACATTATCACCACACCAGGGGAGAAGGTCAAGTTGAAGCCTTATAGAATTCCAGAAGCCCAGCGACAGGCAATTCGCCAGGAAGTAAAAAAAATGCTTGAGCTGGGGGTGATAGAAGAGTCAAATAGTGATTGGTCCAGTCCCATTGTCTTAGTGCCCAAACCAGATGGAAGTTGGCGGTTTTGTAATGACTTTCGCCGCCTGAATAAAATCACTAAGTTTGACACCTATCCTATGCCCCGCATAGATGAACTGATCGATCGCCTAGGCACTGCCCGGTACATGACGACGTTAAACCTGACCAAGGGTTATTGGCAAATTCCTCTCTCGGAGTCGGCCAGGGAAAAAACAGCCTTTGTAACTCCAGATGGATCTTTCCAATATCGGAGGATGCCTTTTGGGTTACAGAATGCCCCCCCCCCCCCCACATTTCAACGCACCATGGATAAGACCCTTCGGCCTCATCAAGCCTGCATACCTCGATGACGTTGTCATCCACAGTGAGGATTGGGAATCACACTTGCCAAAAGTTCAGACTGTGTTGGATTCCATCTGGAAAGCCGGGTTTACAGTAAAAAAAAATTTACCCTTGGGCTAGAAGAAGAAGTTCCTGGGGTATACCATTGGAAAAGGTTTAATCAAGCCCCAAATAAACAAAGTTGAGGCTATTCAGGATTGGCCACGTCCCACCAACAAGAAACATGTTTGTGCATTTTTGGGAATCGCAGGATATTATCGCCGCTTTATCCCCTATTTTCCCTCACAGGCTGCTCCCCTGACCAATTTGACCAAAGAGAAGGAGTCTGTCATGACCAAATGGACTCCAGAAGCAGAAGCAGCTTTTCAGGCTTTAAAACAGGCCTTATGTAGTCAGCCAGTTTTAAAATCGCCTGATTTTTCACGGGACTTTGTGGTTCAGACAGATTCGTCAAATGTGGGGTTAGGAGCTGTACTGTCCCAGGTTAGGGGGAGGAAGACCCTGTTATGTACCTCAGCCGCAAGTTGAAGGCCTATGAGGAGAATTATGCCACCTTTGAGAAAGAGTGTTTGGCGGTGAAATGGGCTTTGGATTCTCTCCGGTACTACCTCGTGGGTAGACAGTTTGAACAGGTGACGGATCATGCCCCATTGAAGTGGATGGCACAGAACAAGGAGACCAATAGTAAAATAAATGGGTGGTTCCTGGCCCTTCAGGAATTTAGTTTTGTGGTAACACATAGCCCTGGGGTTAAAATGGGGAATGCAGATGGGTTGTCCCGAATGCATGCATGCCTGGCAACCTGTGTCCCAACCCTAGGGTTGAAACAAGAGGGGGGGTTGTGACAGGAAGTCAGGTAAATCTGTGGGTGTTGTCACAGACGGGAGATACATTTCTGCCTTGTTTAGACAATTCACCAATTACTATTAGGTGTCGGCTGCAGAAATAGCCAGAAAGGTTTAGGGCATTGGAAAACTTCAGCTGTTCAGTATGAGGCAATTAAGGCCTCTATAAGTCACCCAGAGGGTGACTACTGATTGCTGCATCCTGAGGCCTTTGAGTTAAGGAGAGCAGTGGACTGAGAAAGACTTCTGAAGGTGAGGTCGTATCAGTATTTCTGTATGATAAATATCAAAGAGACTTTTTTTGTTTTCTGCTGTATGACCAGCAGTGTCTGCCCAGCAGTAGGCTGTGCCAGACTCCATAGGCACGTTCCTGTGTTGTGAAGGTAGATGCCCCAAGTGGCAAAGGTTTATTTTATGTTTTGTTTATGCTGTTTTGATGCTTGCACTTGTATCCAGCAATATGGAAGAATAAACCATATCCTTTGTTTTCAACCATCCTCAACTGCCTTTCTGTATAGTTCAGCGTGTAGTGAACCCATCCAGGGAGTCACCCACACCGGCTACCGAGCAAATCCCTCACAGTACATATAGAGAAATGTACCATCAGTATGCTAGGGATTAGAGTGTCCCTTGTGGCTCCAGCAAAATGGCCGCAAAATGGCTGCCATCAATGTATGAACAGAAGATCAGTCATTTCCCCTAGTCAGCCCCCTCCCCCCATACAGTTAGAGCACACCCAGGAACATAATTAACCCCTTCCCCGCCCCCTAGTGTTAACCCCTTCACTGCCTGTGGCATTTTTATAGTAATCAATGCATTTTTATAGCACTGATCGCTATAAAAATGCCAATGGCCCCCAAAATGTGTCAAAAGTGTCCGAAGTGTCCACCATGATGTCGCAGTACCGAAAAAAATCGATGATCGCCATCATTACTAGTAAAAAAAAAATAATAATAAAAATGCCATAAAACTACCCCCTATTTTGTAAACGCTATAACTTTTGCGCAAACCAATCAATAAATGCTTATTGCGATTTTTTTTTTTACGAAAAATATGTAGAAGAATAGGTATCGGCCTAAACTGAGGAAAAAAATATTTTTTTATATATTTTTGGGGGATATTTATTATAACACAAGGTAAAAATATATTGATTTTTTTTCAAAATAGTCGCTCTATTTTTGTTTATAGCGCAAAAAAAAACAAAAAACGCAGAGGTGATCAAATACCACCAAAAGAAAGCTCTATTTGTGGGGAAAAAAGGACGCCAATTTTGTTTGGGAGCCACGTCGCACGACCGCGCAAATGTCAGTTAAAGCGACGCAGTGCCGAATCTCAAAAAGTGCTCTGGTCATTGGGCAGCAATATGGTCCGGGGGTTAAGTGGTTAAAAGATACAGATAATTGCCTCCCACACCATTTTGTAATTGAGTGTTATTAAAAATGACCTTTCTATTTCACACTCTACTATCAAACATGATTTTGTAAAACTGCCAAAAATGTTGAATGTCTGTTTACAGCTGTGACAAAAGCACTCACTTCATAGATGGGACTTTCTAGGATTCCCACATGTTTGCTCTTCTAATTGGCTCCCTGGTTTCCCCAGGCATCTGTACATAACTCCCACATTAAAGCTGAACTCTGGGCAGATATACAAGATACACATCAATGCAGCTCTGTAGTAATTAATTCATCATTAACCACCTCACTTGCACCATAGAAAAACGTCAGATAGGTGGACTTAGTTTTTTTGAGTGCCGTTTATATATCAGACAGCACTGCTCCCTCACTAACCACCAATGGAGAAGGGGTACAATGGAGGCATATTGTACATAAAAAGGGCACACTGACCGTCATTGAACAACAGAGGGTAAATAAGGGGCATATGACCACCAATGAGCAACAAGTGGGGTATATTAACTATAAAGGGGCACACTGACCACCAATACAGTCTTTATATAGCACCAACAGTCTCCGCAGAAATTTTCAACACAAGGGCAAACAGTAGAGTTATTCCGTGTACATACAGTCGGAATATCCGACAACAAATGTTCGATGTGAGCTTGTTGTCAGAAATTCCGACCGTGTGTATGCTCCATAGTACATTTTCTGTCGGAGTTTCTGACAACGAAAAATTTGAGAGCTGGTTCTCAAATTTTCTGACTTGTGGTCGGAAATTCCAAGTGTGTGTGCACAATTCCGACGCACAAACTTCCACGCATTCTCGGAATCAAGCAGAAAAGCCGCACTGGCTATTGAACTTAATTTGTCTCGCCTCGTCGTAGTGTTGTACGTCACCACGTTCTTGACGTTCGCAATTTCCGACAACATTTGTGTGACCGTGTGTATGCAAGACAAGTTTGAGCCAGCATTCCGTCGGAAAAAAATCCACGGTTTTGTAGTCGGAATGTCCAATCGCCTGTATGCGTCTGTATGCGGCATTACAATACAATTCAATACAGGAGAAATCAGAGGGCCCTGCTCGTTAGAGATTACAATCCAAAAGGGAGGGTCAAATGATACAAAAGGTAATTACTGTGGGGGATGAGCTGATGAAAATAGTGAAAATACAGTTGTTAGGTAGAGACGGGAGAGGCTTCTCTAAAAGAGAAGGGTTTTCAGAGATTGCCTAAGGCCTCGTACACACGATCAAATCTGTCTGCTGGAAACGGTCTGCTAGACCTTTTCAGCAGACAGATCCGATCGTGTGTACGGGGCTAACAGACGGATTTGGCCACCCGACAGATTTCAAAGCATGCTTTGAAATCTGTCGGCTGGGAACCCGTCCGCCCGACAGGTTTGCTGGTTAGTACGCTAACCTGCAGACATGTCTTCTCGCACACGCGCCGAATGGTTTCGACGCATGCGCGGAAGTGTTTTACTTCCTGGTGTGGTGACGTGGCGGCATCAACGTCACCTCCACGTCAGCGCGCCGTCTGCTGGCGGGGATTTTGGTTTGCTCGTGTGTACACGCGAGCAAACCAAAATCCCAGCAGACAGATCTGTTCAAATCTGTCGGACAGACAGATTTGAACAAATCTGTCTGCTCGTGTGTACGAGGCCTAAGAGTAAACAGAATAGAAGATAGACAAATTGGAAAAGTGGCAGTTTTTACGAACTGTCCCTAAAAATATGGGCTGTTGGCAACTCTGGCTAGTGGCAGCCAATGAAGGTATTGGCAGAGAGGGGTAGCAGCAGTTGGTAAGGTGGATGAGTCTGGCAGCAGTATTACATGATGGACCAAAGGGGGATAGCCAATAAGGAAGGAGTTGCAGTATTCAAGGCGAGAGTTGACCAGAGCATGAATTAGAAGTGGTGTGGTGTCATTGGTTAGGAAGGGGTGTGTTCTGGAGATGTTGCGGAGGTTGAGGGGGCAAGCTTTGGACATCGAATGGTTGTGCCATTGATTTTGATGGAGAAGTCAGGGAAAGGGGCACATGGGGAAGGAAATGTTTTTAGCTTGATTTTGGATAGACTGAGTTTGAGGAAGTGGTGTGACATCCAGACTGATATGTTGGTCAGTAAATTAGTGATGTGTGAAGAGACTGATGTTGTGAGCTGGGGGTAGAGAAATAGATGTGGGCGTGGTAAGAATAGAAATGGTATTGAAAGCCATGAGAGGCTATTAGCTGACCCAGAGAGGAGGTGTAGATCGAGAACAGAAGAGCTCCATGAACAGAACCTTGGGGAACCCCGACAGAGAAACGGAAGAGAGAAAGTAGTAGAATTGTAAATGACACTGAAGGTGTGGTGGGATAAGTAGGATGAGAACCAACAAAGAGTACAGTCACTGAGATCAAAGGAGTAAAGTTTTTTGAGGAGGAGGGGCCATTGTCTCACTGTGCCATTGTCTCACTGTGCCATTGCCTCACCGTGCCATTGTCTCACCTCATTACTTGCCTGGTGTGAGTCAGACTGCAGGCGTCCATTTTTTAAAAGCCGCACCTCTTCCTTGTGCTGTTCCATGATAGGCGGAACACTCAGTTTCACAGCAGAGCCTGTGTTCAGTGTTCCTCCTATCACGGACGTCCTTTCGTCCGAGGCTGAGGACAAGACGACATCCGTGATAGGCGGATCACTGAGCCTATCACGGAGCAGCACGAGGAGGAGGCCCGGCTTTTAAAAATGGATGCCCGCAGTCTGCATCCGGCGTATAAGACGACTCCCGTCGGCCCACCCAACCCAAAGTACCTTCCATCTTATGCACTTCACCGCTGTTGTCTCGGCGCTCCCTGGTTCTTCTCCCGCTCGCTCTCCGGTGCCTTCTTCTTCAGGGCTGGCCACCGCTATCTTCGTGTTAGCTCAATTACTAGCGGCGGCGCAGCCCGCTCTTCTATCTTCTCCTCTTCTTCCGATGTTGATGCGACGCTCCTTCCCGCTGTAATGCCCTGTGCGCGGCTCGCACCGATCTATATAGGCCTCCTACGACGTCACAGTCCCATCATGCACCGGTACCTACTGTGAGGAATGCGGGTGTGTGTGACCCCCTGAATGGGTTCACTACACGCTGAACTGTACAGAAAGGAAGTTGAGGATGGTTGAAAATAAAGGATATGGTTTATTTTTCCATATTGCTGGATACACGTGCAAGCATCAAAACAGCATAAACAAAACAAAACATAAAATAAACCCTTGCCACTTGGGGCGTCTACCTTCCAACCCCCAGGAACCTACCTATGGAGTCTGGCACAGCCTACTGCTGGGCAGACACTGCTGGTCATACAGCAGAAAACAAAAAAAGTCTCTTTGATATTTATCACTAGTGTTGCTCATGAATATTCGCATTGCGAATATTCGTTACGAATATTGCATATTCGAGTATTCGTGAATAAATCGAATATCGCGGTGAATATTCGCTATTGCGAATATTCGTATTTTTTCAAATTTATTTTTAAAACTGATCACATCCTGGTGATCTCCATCAATGTCTAAAAGCATTGCTGGTAAGATTAGAGACCCTGGGCCGAGTAGCTGAGGCGATCCTTTTATGTTGCCGAATATTCGCAATGCGAATATTCGTATTACGAATATTCACGAATGCGTTCTCTCCCCTTCTGTGTTTTGTGTATAAAACAAAAAATTAGCTTTAGTTTAGTCATATAAGTTTGTGTAAGTAGAGTTAGTGTTTAGTGCCTATTAGTTTAGTAATCCAGTAAATAATCTCAGTTTTCACGTGTTGACGAGAATTTCGCAATCAATTTCGCATTCGCACTAGCGAAATTTCGCATTAGCGAAATTTCGCAATTTTTTTTTTTGATAAAATATCACGAATATTCGATATTAACGAATATTCGCGAATATTCGATATTAACGAATATTCGCGAATATTCTTCTATATATTCGCGAAATATCGCGAAATCGAATATGGCGTATTCCGCTCATCACTATTTATCACACAGAAATATCAACAACCACCTCACCTCTTCAGAAGTCACTGCTCTCCTTCACTCAAAAAGCCTCAGGATGCAACAATCAGTAATCATCCTTTTGGATGATTTATAGAGGCCTTAATTACCTCATTCTAAACAGCTGAAGTTTTCCAACGCCCTAAACCTTTCTGGCTATTTCTGCAGCCGACGCCTAATAGTATTTGGTGAATTGTCTAAACAAGGCAGAAATGTATCTCCCGTCTGTGACAACACACACACACACACAGATTTACCTGACTTCCTGTCACACTACCCATGGGAAGAAGCGTTGCATCAACATTGGAAGAAGAAAAGAAGATAGAAGAGTGGGCTGGCCGCCGCTAGTAATTGAGCTAACACGAAGATAGCGGCGGCCAGCCCTGAAGAAGAATGCACCGGAGAGCGAGCGGGAGAAGAACCGGGGAGCACCGAGACAACAGCGGTGAAGTGCAGAAGATGGAAGAAGACCCCCGGAGAGTGGAGAAGACCCCCGGAGAGCGGAGAAGACCCCCTCCCCCCAGAAGATGTCAAAGAAGCAAGCCCCCCCTCGTAAAAGAGCTAAAGAAAAAATGGGGCCCCCGGAGCTGACTAATAAAATATATTAAAACCCTGTGTTGTGTGTTTTTGTTATTAACACTTTGCCTCCAGGTGAATGGGTAGGGGTACGATGTAATTATTAAGGGGGGCTCCCAGATTCCGATAAGCCCCCTGCCTGCAGACCCCAACAACCATTGGCCAGGGTTGTCGGGGAGAGGCCCTGTCCTTATCAACATGGGGACAGGGTACTTTGTGGTGGGGGGGCCACAGGGAGTTCATCCCCACTCCTTCCCTGACTGGCCGGGCGGCGTGCTTTGGATACGGGTCTGGTATGGATTGTGGGGGAACCCCCACGCCGTTTTTTCGGCGTAGGGGGGTTTCTTCTTACAACCCATAGCAGACCTAAGGGCCTGGTATGCCTCCTGGGGGGGAACCCATGCCGGATTTTTATTTAAAATCTTGGTGTGGAGTTCCCCCTCATGACTCATACCAAACGCCGCGTGTAGATTTGGCGGGAATGCAAGTCGGATCCCCGTCGCTTCTATGACGTCATTGTCCCCAACGTGGCAAGCCGGCTCGGTGCTGGCTCCCACGATGGGGCTCGTAGGTGGTCAATCTCGCCGAGAAAGGGAGCAAGATTGACACAATATCGCGGTCACCTACTGTTGGAAGCGTGGCAAGGGCCCTGCTTGGTTTGCTTGCCTTGTCGCGACAGGCCTGCAGACAGGTCAGGGATAAAGTTGTGGAGAAGTTTAAAGCAGGGTTAGGTTATTAAAAATATTCCTTTAAAGATATCATGGAGCACTATTTAATCCATCATTGGAAAATAGGAGTACGGCTCAACTCATTGTTGAAAAAATTACGGAAGTTCCACTTTAATTTGAATGTGTGTTTGCCCATGTTGTAAATGCCTTCTCTCCCTCCCTACCAGACAGGCTTGTGCCAGGCAAACACAGCCAGGACAATAGTCTCTGTGATGCATTTACTTTGCTTAATGGTTCTAATTAGAGCCCTCATTTGCAGCGTTTTAAAGTCAATGCAGGAAATAATAGAAGTGCTGATATCAGTGAAGCGGCAAAATAGTTAAAAAGTGTCTGTTAAATAGTTTCTTCCCTGCTCTATGGCACTTTGTACGAGAGAAAAACACTTTGAACATAATCAAGCAAGTCTCTGGAATTCTAATTGAATTTGCCATCTCTTTACCTGTTTTTTTTTTTTTACTTTTTTTACTTTTTAGGCACAACCAGCTTATCGTGATGATAGACACAATTCATAAGCCAATATGTACAATTTTTGTGTAAAGGCCATCAAGAAGTTCTTTGAGGATTTCCACAGAACCAGCAAGCACTCATTGGCCCACATACAGCCTGCAATGAAAACGAATCTTGTGGTCAGGGGAGTACAAGGAACCTTTGTACCAGCTTGAACTTGGGGGAACTCAGTTCCACCACCTCTGGCTCAGACCCTCTGCACCCTGCTCACCACTATCACTTCTAAACACAGAAGTCCGTCTCCTGTGTTTACAAGTGACAGATTGTTTCCCAATGGCTCCCAAAGATCTGATCTCCTAAGTGGATGCCACTGAGTGCAGGATGGGACAAGGGACATGCAGGTACCTGGGGTGCAGTTCAGATCCCGACACCCCAACTGAATGATCTCCCTGCAAGTGAAAGAGGCAGAGCCACGTACAGTGTGTAGGGAGGTACTAGAGCCGACTGGGTGCTTCAGCTTAATACACAAACACAAGTGATGCCGCGTACACACGGCAGAGAAACTCGACGGGCGGAACACATCGTTCCGCCCGTCGAGGTTCTCTGCCGGCCGTCAGATTCGGCGACCTGCCCGTCGGGAAAGGCAACCAGCCATTCATCCCGACGGGCCGTCGAGCAAATAGAGAACCTGTTCTCTATTTGCTCGACGGGTTTCCCGACGGGTTGGGGCTCGCCGAGAGCGTACACACGGCCAAGGTTCTCGGCAGAATGCGGCTCCCAGCGAGGTTCTCGCTGGTTTCTGCCGAGAACCTCGGCCGTGTGTACGGGGCTTGAGACATGTGGAAGATGGTGGAGCTTTTGAGGAAAGAGGGAGAAAATGGGGACAGTGGAAGGGGGTTGCATGCAGAGGTCAGAGTTGAAGAGGGGTGAAAGTGAGGCGGATAGGAGATGCAGAGGTAAGCAGCTGTGGAAGATGGCGGAACTCTGCACTGAACTCTACACTCTGCACTGAACTCTACACTCTGCATGCAGTGCACCCCAAAACTCTGCACTATGTACATAGGTTGTTTTTCCTGGGCATTCAATCTGTCTTCCTGGATTATATGTCAACACCAGCGGCGGTGCTTCAATAGTAGGCGCAAGAGCGCCGCCCCCTCTCTCCCCTGCGCCGCCAGGTGTACAATACATAGAGATTCACGCAATGCATGAATCTCTATGTATTGTCACCGCTGCCACCCACTATTCAGATGGCCGGCCCCCTGGTGAGCGCCGGCCATCTGAATAACAGCAGTTTGTTGGTGTTTTGAAGTGTCTATCAGATAGGCTTACCGATTACAGCCTGTTGGTTCTAATCGGCTTCCAAATAGTTAACCAGTGGATGCAGAGGGTGTGCTTCTCAGCCAATCAAGTTCACCGGGTCTGGTTACCGGTAACCTGATTGGCTGAAGCGACATCAAGGGCGGGACTTGGGAGAAGACATCGAGGGAGCGTGGCTGACCAGAGAACGGTAAGTGCTGGGGGACCGGGAAGCAATCTGGCGGCAATTGCTTGACACAGTGGTGACAATTGCTGGGCACAGTGGTGACAATTGCTGGGCACAGTGCAGTGGTGACAATTGCTGGGCACAGTGCAGTGGTGACAATTGCTGGGCACAGTGCAGTGGTGACAGTTTCTGGGCACAGTGGTGACAATTGCTGGGCACAGTGCAATGGTGACAATTGCTGGGCATAGTGGTGACAATTGATGGGCACAGTGGTGACAATTGCTGGGAACAGCGCAGTGGTGACAATTGATGGGCACAGTGGTGACAATTGCTGGGCACAGAGCAGTGGTGACAATTGCTGGGCACAGTGGCTGTGTTTGATGGCACAGTGGCTGTGTTTGATGGCACAGTGGCTGCGTTTGATGGCATAGTAGCTGCGTTTGATGGCATGGCATGTTTGATGGCACAGTGGCAATGTTTGATGGCACAGAGAGGCTGCAATTGATGTTTTTTATTTTTTGTTTGTTTGCGCCCCTCCAAAAAATTTTGAGCACCAGCCGCCACTGGTCAACACCCAACCTGGAAGCTGTGTATCCTTCCTAAGCATCTGTTGGGACTTTGATGTTCACTATTCATGAACTCCTATTGTGTCACATCACGTACATTTTTCAATTACATACTTTCGATATGCCATTATGAGTTCTCTCATTTCACTTACTGTCACTGAGAGACCTCGATGATCACCATTCATGAGTTCACATTGTGTTTTATTACGCATTTATACTCACCTTATATTGTCACATTTTATTATGTTATAGTGGGTTTAGTCTTAGTATACCCATTGTCACTACGAGTTGGTGACTCATTGTCATTATTTTGTTTTTCTCATTTGTATACACTGGGCCAGATCCACAAAGAATTACACCGGCGTATCTACAGATACACCGGCATAATTTTAATTTCCCGCCGGCGTGTCATTGTTTTGTATCCACAAAACATGATACACCCGGAATAACGCTAAGAGACGACTGGCGTAAGTATATTACACAGTCGTTTCTTAGTTGTAGTCTTACGCTGGACGCTAGGGGCGCTCCCGTCGGATTTCCGCGTCGAATATGCAAATAAGCGAGTTACGCTAATTCACGAATGTACGAGCGGCTGGCGCGTTCCCTTTACGTCGTTTGCGTAAGCGTATCTCCGGTGTAAAGCTACCCCTGCTATATGGAGGTGTACGCAATATTAAGTCTGGACATCGGGCCAGCGTCGCTTTTTCTGTCGTTCACGCCGTTTGCGTAACCCGTTCGCGAATAGGGAATTGCGTAAGTTACGTACACGTTGTTTTTATTGAATATTTGCGACGTGATTTCACACATGCGCTCTAGGATACGTCCACGGCCGGCGCATGCGCAGTGTAAAAAAAGTGTTGTTTGTGTCTGGTCATTCATAATTATAATAAAACACGCCCCCCCTAGTAAATTTGAATTACACCCGCGAACGCCGGCCTATTTACGCTACGCCGCCGTAAATTATCCACATTTCTTTGAGGATAAGGAAAACGCAGCTGTGACTTACAGCGGCGTAGCGTAAATGGGACACGCCGCGCGGGCGGCCAACGTATGTGGATCTGGCCCATTGTTTCCAGGTTTATACATAGATGTTTCCAGATGTTTCATCACTTAGCGCTACACTAATTTTTGTATATTACTTTTAGACTTTGTTTGAGTGTAAGCTGCTATCAGTACATTTCTATTGTGTTTTGGTTTAGCGCAGTGTTTCGCCCCTTTTTACACTATGTACATAGCCCACCCCCGAACTCTACACGTAGTGCACCACCCGAACTCTGCACTCTGTGTAACACCCCACCCCGAACTCTGCACTCTGTGTAACACCCCACCCCGAACTCTGCACTCTGTGTAACACCCCACCCCAAACTCTGCACTCTGTGTAACACCCCAGCCGAACTCTGCACTCTGTGTATCACCCCACCCCGAACTCTGCACTCTGTGTAACACCCCACCCCGAACTCTGCACTCTGTGTAACACCCCACCCCGAACTCTGCACTCTGTGTAACCCCCCCGAACTCTGCACTCTGTGTAACACCCGACCCGAACTCTGCACTCTGTGTATCACCCCACCCCGAACTCTGCACTCTGTGTAACACCCCACCCCGAACTCTGCTCTCTATATGTAAGGCGCTCCTGGTATTTATTGCCCCTTCCACTGTTGGTGAAATCTGATCACACCCACTATTTGATGCCGTTTGGAGGGTGTGTCTGTGTGTGTGGGGGGGGGGGGGGGTCGGGGATGGGATATTTGAGAAGTCATGGTTAAGTTTCTGTGCCTATTTTCGGAGAAAAAAAGCCCTGAACACAACCAATCAGCCTTTTCATGGTAGGGATAGGTTTCTGTTGGCACTAGGCTAAGTGTGTATGGTGTGCCATTGATTGGTGGGCATAGTGAAAGATGGATGTTCCTGAAGCAAATATATTTTTTTTTTTATCACACCGTATCACTTGTCCTCATATGAGCTTCCATTGTGGATGTCCACATTTTGGTCACATGACATCTCAAAGCCATACAGGAATTCAGTGCCAAAATACTTTTAGGTGCTGTGGTTGCAGGTCTGAGCAAGTAGCTAATATAATGCCCAATAATGCCCAGCATGTGTCACTGACTGCAGTTACCTCTCTGAACAATGTCTGAATGGTGAAGTATCTCAAACCGGGGACCAGAAGCCCAACATATCTAATTAGTACTGGCCATACATTTCACATGCACCAGAATGTACATGATTGTGTTATCTCTGAGCAGGTATCTCAGTCCAGGAAGTCGAGATGACCCTGGATGATGGCTTTACAAAGATGGCGTCATCATTCTATGGAGAAAAGGAGCTGTATCCATTGTCAGGGGGAGTACTGTGATCCCTGTAAGTGGTAACAATTACCCCAAAAGTGTTACACTTACACATTAGTTAGCACGCATACACCTTATGTGGACCTGAACTCAAAATGTGAGGATTTGTTATGTTAAATGTTAACTATGCCAACTAGTACCCTGAAAAATTGCTCTTGGGTTCCTTCTAAAAAATTGCTGTTAATTTCTTAGAATGTGAGTGTTCCTAGGCACCCCTGCAGGGCCAGGACAAGGGGTGGGCAGGAGGAACGACCGCCCTGGGCACTGTGGTTTCATGTGAGGAAGGGGGGGCACTGCATGAAGATTGGGGGGGAATTTGTGTTGGCAGGGAAAATTTGTGAGGCAGCAGGGGATAAGACATGTTATGATGCTTGGGGGCTAGTAGGGATGATTGGGGGGTATTCTTTCTAGAAGGGGGTTTTGGGGGAGGGATTTGTACGGGGGGGATTAGAGGGGTAGAGGATTTGTGCTAGGGGGGCATTTGTGCTGGGGGGATTTGGGGAATGGGAGGAGGGATTTCAACAGGGAGGCAGATGTATACTGGGAGGAGGGGGATTTATGCTTAGGGGGTGCAAATCAGTGCTCAATTTTTTTGGGAGGGGGATTTTTGCTGACACATAATGCATCTTGGTAGGCAGGTGGGTGAATTTTAACATGTTCGCCCTGGGCTCTAGATGACCTTGTCCCGTCACTGGACCCCTGTGCTTACTGAATCATAGCTGTATATATGCAGCGCTGAAGTCCCTAACTGCTAGTCTCTAGACATGTGCAATCGTTTTTGTTTTCGAATGCATTTTCGTCCGAAAATCTGTTTTTTTGTGCAAGAAACGAAAACCGAAAGATCCGACATAAAAAATGCTTTATTTTCGTTTTCGTTGCGGTAAAAATTTGATATAGAGAAATTCGACATTATAGGGAAAAGATTCGACATCATAGAGAAAAGATTTCAGATATATGGAAAGGCTCCTGCGCTACCAAGGGGGATGGAGTGGGGCTGGGAGGTGGACTGGGGATACTGCAGCAGACCCCTAACACTCTGTCCTGGGCAGAGAGAAATTGGCATATAAAAAGGGAGGGGGTGGTGTCTGCGCTGAAATAGTGAAAGGGGGAGGGGGGAATGGGTGAATATGTGTGGGAATGGGGCAGGTGACTGGTGGGGTGGATGGTGAATGAAGGTGAATTTAGGACAACATAATAACCAACATTATACAATGAACAATGTGAATGGTTATACACATTAACCACTTAAGACCCGGACACATACGCTGCTAAATGACCCAAGGTGTTTTTACAATTCGGCGCTGCGTCGCTTTAACAGACAATTGCGCGGTCGTGCGACGTGGCTCCCAAACAAAATTTGCGTCCTTTTCTTCCCACAAATAGAGCTTTCTTTCGGTGGTATTTGATCGCCTCTGCGATTTTTATTTTTTGCGCTATAAACTAAAATAGAGCCACAATTTAGAAAAAAAACACAGTTTTTTTACTTTTTGTTATAAAAAAAATCAAATAAACTAAATTTTAGTAAAACATTTAGGCCAAAATTAATTCAGCCACATGTCTTTAGTAAAAAAAAAAATCGCAATAAAAAAAAATAGCTACCTAGCGGGAACAGCGACACTAATACAGCGATCAGAAAAATGATCGCTTAGTGACGCTGGCAATAGGGAGTGAAAGGGTTAACTAGGGCGGTGATCAGGGGGTTAAAACTTTATTAGGGGGGGTGGGGGGGCTATCCTGAACCTAACACTAACTGTTTTTTACACTGCCTGTCACACTGACACTAAATGCAGTGATTAGATCACTGCATTCAGTGACACTGTGACAGGGGGGTGGGGGGGGGCGATCACAAGGGGTTAATATGCGAGTGTGTGTCAGTGTTGTGTTGGTGCACACTTACTTGTGATGTCTTCTCTCATCAGCAGCGCTGGGAAACAGCGCTGCGATGAGAGGTGACATCATTTCCTCCTTCCTGTGTAAACACAGGAGGAGGAACTGACACGATGGGAGCGCGCTCCCATTGGCTGGGAGCGATCACGGGGGGGGGGCGGAAATCACGGACATCCGCCCGCTCGTCGGCGATCGCTCCCAGAGGCAGGGGGACCCCCGCACGCTGCGGAGGGGGTCCCGATGGGACCCCCAAACCGCACGAATGCGGGGACGTAAATTTACGCCCTTGTGCCTGTACGAGCCATTCTGTGGCCGTATATGTGCGTGCGGGGGTCCTTAAGTGGTTAAGGGTGATTACCAATAAGTATTGTGACAACAAAGGGAAAAAAAAAACTAGCCGGTGCAATGTGAAACCAAAAGAACTTTAAATAAAACACAATACTAGATCCAAACAGACTATAAGACCAGAGAAAAATCCATGGGGGAATGCCTCTGGATACACAAAATAAATAAATGAATAAATAAAGTCTCTGGTGAAAAAAACAAAAATGTCCAGGAAAGTCCAGAGTGAAATAGTGGTGCCAGGAAAGGGTGACAGCAGAAAACACCTCGGGTGGTCCCCAGCTCCTCACCTCAAGGCTATTGCACGGATAGCCTACAACAGCACCTCCCGGTGGAGGACAGTGATCCCTCAGCAGGGCAAGCAGCAGAAGCACTCCTCAGCAGTAAAAAAAATGAAGCAGGTAGAAGCGGGTAAGTGACAGTACAAAAACTGTCAGCCTGTGTCACTCATACATCCACTCACCACAGGGTGATGGATGATGGGCCTATCTCCCACGAACAGCGAGTTCGTTCTTGATCAAGTAGCAGGTACCCTCTTCTAAGATGGCCAAATAGTCACTCAAAGCAATGGACCTCTCAGGTAGCATACATGATGAAAAAGAAACAGACCATAGCGCAATCCCGCAAGGTAAAATACACATTTAATAAAAAATGTGAGTGTTATTTTTTATTAATATGGTCTGTTTCTTTTTCATCATGTATGCTACCTGAGAGGTCCATTGCTTTGAGACTTTATTTATTCATTTATTTATTTTGTGTATCCAGAGGCATTCCCCCATGGATTTTTCTCTGGTCTTATAGTCTGTTTGGATCTAGTATTGTGTTTTATTTAAAGTTCTTTTGGTTTCACATTGCACCGGCTAGTTTTTTTTTTTTCCCTTTGTTGTCACAATACTTATTGGTAATCACCCTTAATGTGTATAACCATTCACATTGTTCATTGTATAATGTTGGTTATTATGTTGTCCTAAATTCACCTTCATTCACCATCCACCCCACCAGTCACCTGCCCCATTCCCACACATATTCACCCATTCCCCCCTCCCCCTTTCACTATTTCAGCGCAGACACCACCCCCTCCCTTTTTATAGAGAAAAGATTTGACATTATAGAGAAAAGATTTGACACTATAGACATAATAGATTCAACATTACAGAGAATAGATTTCGATTTATGAGACGTAAAGATTCGACGTTCCGTCGAATATGCTTTGGTCATTCACCAGCAGGGCTTTTTTTCTGGGGGAACTTGGGGGAACTCAGTTCCACCACCTTTGGCTCAGACCCTTTGGTGCCCGCTCACCACAATCACTTGTGAACACAGAAGTCTGGTTTCTGTGTTTACAAGTGACTGCTTTGTAACCCCCTGAACTCTGCACACTGTATGTAATGCAATTCTGGTATTTAATGCCCCTTTAAGACCCTTCTACTGTTTGTGAAATCTGAACGGGTCGTGGTTGAGTTCCTGCACCTATTTTCTGAGAAAAAAAGCTCTGTTCACCAGCAACCAAAAAGATTTGACGGAACATCGAATATTCGTTTGCCCACTCAACAGAAACCAAGTATTATTGGATTTTCGAACGAAAGCTATTCCCCAACGAAAAACGAAATAAATCTAAACGATTTTTCGGGAGTAACTAAATAAATTTATTTTCCAAACGAAAACGAAAAAACGAAACAAAATATTCCAGTCTGCACATGTCTACTAGTCTCAGAAGATTTGGAGTGATATTTGGTGATGTCACTACTGTGCTGCTCGCTGTTCTCCTTGTTGGAGGCTCTGACATGAGAAACTAAAGCTCTTCCTTTACCAAGGTGGCCCCCTTCAAACAGAGATGTAGTACAGAACAAGGCATAGTAAATCAGTAATGGGGACATGATCAAGTAAACCACAGGCAACACTGGTGACTAGTCTTTTGTCCTCTGCCAGCCTATTTCTGGAAACAGCTTTCAGAGCGTAGGAAGAGGTTATCTTTGTTCCAGGGCTCCAAAGTCCTACCCAGCCACTGGTGAAAATGTGGGGCTCCTGGCACCGTTGGTTTTGGAGATACAGGGTTCCTTGCACAGCCTTTCAGAAGCTACATACAACATGGCCTGGTTTAAATACAAGCTGGCACAAGCTGCTTGGCGGCAGACTGAAAGGATGAGCACACAATCAGGGCCAATCCTAGGCAGGGTGCATAAGGTGCATTGTACCCAGGCATCTGCAGAGGTGGGGGCGCCGAAGTGCCAGAGTTCTCCCCTCCCACCTTCTCTCCTTGTTTGTGTACTATGTCTGCAGTCTCTAACTGTCTCCTGTATCATGTCTGCAGTCTCTGACCATCTCCTGTATCATGTCTGCAGTCTCTGACTGTCTCCTGTACTATGTCTGCAGTCTCTGACCATCTCCTGTATCATGTCTGTAGTATGTCTGGGGGTCTTTCTAACAGACTCTCTAACAAAAGCCCTCTCTGTGTCCATCAGAGAGGCCCCTCTCCAGGTCCCAATAAAGTACTCTGCTTCTCTTGTTTGTATTTTGTTTATTGTTAAGAGATCATGTAAGGATCCCAGGGTAATGAAATCTTCATGGGGGAGCATCTCTGTGGTTGAGTCATTGCTATAGAAACATTTGGAAAGGGGAGGAGTTAGTAAAATAATAACGCCCATGTGGGGGCGCCAGAAATATTTCTGCACCCAGGCGCCTGTGACCCTGCTCACAGTGCCTCTGACTTCCTGTCAGAAGCGCTGAGCTTAATGAACAGCTTGGAGCTTTAGGCCGATGGTAAATTACCCTCAGTACTAAGCTAGAAGATTGGGATTCATGGACTAAGATTGGGATTCATGGACTAAGATTGGGATTCATGGACTAAGGTAAGAAGGTTGAAGCTTTTGCAATGTGCCTTTTGATCCATGCCATCATTTAAAATTTTAATATTTTCCTGATTATAAACAAGAACTTGGCTTCTGGCTGGATGTGTTGTCATTCAAAGTGTATGAAATGGGTCTGGACATAGTTGGGCCACAGGTGGCCAAACAAGGGTTATATTTATAAAATATTCTGGACCAGTAATATCCACAGGGTCACGAATATCATGGTACTAAACATAGACCTGGTTGGGTTGGGAGCTGGTGGTGGCTATCTGGAAAGTGGTCTTCCTGAAAGTGACTTATTGACCACAACAAATGTCCAGTGATCTTGGCTGTAACGGGAGGTCCCGTGGGAACCCAGAAGCTCTTAGAAAGCATGAGCCAGAAAATAATGGACAGTCAGAATATATCTTGGACTACCTGAGATGGGACTATTATGTAATTATTATCCACAATATATTCCAGGATATCTGTGGAGAACTGGTTGCTGTTTGTTGATTCTGAACTCAACAGGTTAATTGAAAGAGTGACTGATTCATAATGCAGGGACACATACTGTTAGGTTTTTAATGTCATCAACTCCAGCCCACATGTTTGTCTGGTGTGATGTAAATGAATCTAGGATGGCTTCTGAGGATCTTTCATTGTGGCTTGTGCTAATTGACCCTGTATTGTGTGAAGGTCTATTGATGATAATGTGTGTGTTGTAAGTTAACAGACAGCCTAAAGGTCAGGTGTATGATTCATCAGCTGTAGTTAATTAGCTCATGTAAATTAGGTCAGAGCTGGAGTCAGAACGTATACTAAAAGATGTATATTGGGGCTCCTTAGTGTGATGTTGTGGGTGGAGTTGGGTCATTGTTCATTTGGTTACTGCAGTATTCTTTTTGTGTATATAAGAGCTTGCTTTCTCAATAAAGACTATCTATTCCTGTCGAACCTCAAACAGAGCTGTGTCTCGTTAATGGGGGAATTCGTATGGGTCGTGTTCGCCGGATTGTGGAGTGTCCATAGCTGCCTTGTGTGCGGAATGGAATATCCTAAACGGTTTTAACCCCTGTCCCATTTGGGGTTCCGTTACATACTGTCATACTGGCTCCAGGTGTCCAATCAGACCTTCTGGACCCTAGCCTGGAGCCATGGGAAAATGCAGGGTCTTGCAAGTAAGTAGCTCCCAACAAATGAGAAGGGTTGGTTGTTGGTTGTGGTGAACCAGGAGGATAGCACTCTGGATTCTCAAATCTGCCATCCATACACAACAGAGCAGGCATTTTTGCTCTGTATTGGGCATCTGGGCCAGGAGCTGGCTTAACAACCCAGCCCCTGCATGCCTCGTAGGCTATAGCAGGCTAACAAGAGTTCAGTTCCTCTTTAACAAGAAAAAAAAAATATCTGATTGCAGGTCCAGTTTAATACAACTCCATTTCTTCACTAAATAGCTATGACATTGGGAAAGGCCAATTGCGTGTGCATCAATCAGAGTTATTGATGCCATCATTTGATAGTTCAAGCTCCCTCGGCACGTAGCGCTCTCTAATACAAGATTTGTGGCCGTTGAACAGATACAGGAAGAGTACATTCAATAGCCCTCTAATACACTTTGGACCATTCTAAGGCCTTAAATATGATCTGTGATACCCTGGAGAGCCTTTTAAGCGGATGTGAGTCTCCACTGAATGGACCTGAAAGAGGCATTTAATCAGAGCTGCTTGGCCACATTAATTGCCTTTTTTTTTTTTTTTTTTCATTTTTTTGTATGGTGTTATTAATCTTCTCTTACGTACAGTATGTACATTGCAGGAATGGCAGGGATTCTGCGTTTTCTGTACATTTAATGGCATTGCCACTGGGCTAGAAATGAGAGCTTGTGGAAAGGATTCTGTTACAGTGTACAATTAGAGATGTCAGCCCGCGCTAGTCACAATGAAATGGTTAATGTCGCGTGGGGGACAATGAGGGCAGCCCAGGCTGGTTGCCGGGTTACAAATAGGAAACGGAGCTGCTAAAAAGGGTTAGTAGGATTCCATACAGGAGACGGTCATACTGAGATCTTCGAGTGACACTCCACATTTGTTGAGAAAAAAGAAAAAAAGAAAAGAAAAATAGAAACAAAATAAAGATTTTTAGAAAATCGAATTGCAGGTTCTCGCCTGCCTCAGTTCCGTATATTCCGAGCCATTTCCCAAACTTTCCCAAAGTGAAGGAAGAGAGACTGCAAAGTGGTGGGAGGGTCTGCCTGCTGCAATAACATGACCAGATCAGCCGTGTTAATTTAGTCAACCAAAACATTTTCGTCACAATTTTTGTCAGCGGCCTTTTTACACTAACAAAAATTAAAAACGAAAAGTACACCACATTTTCGTCCATTGATGAAAACTATGGGCTAGATTCAGGTATAATCGCCTATTTGTGCTGGCGTAGCGTATGCTGTTTACACTACGCTGCCGCAACTTTTACGGGCAAGTGCTGTATTCACAAAGCACTTGCCTGTAAAGTTGCGGCGGCGTAGCGTAAATGGCCCGTCTTAAGTCAAATTGGGCGGGTAGGGGGAGTGTATTATTTAAATAATGCGCGATCCCGCGCCATTGTCAGTGCGCATGCTCCAAATCACGACGCCAATACGCGATGTAAACGGCGTGAACGTCACTTACACAAAGCCCTATTCGCAAACGTTTTATGTAAACGACGTGAAAAAAAAAACCTGCACGCCGTCCGTACTTAAAATTGGCTGCACCTCATACAGCAGGGTTAACATTACGACGGACCTACGCTAATGCAAACAACGTAAAAAATTTGCGCCGGCCGGGCGTACGTTCGGGAATCGGTGTATAGGCTCATTTGCATATTTTAGATGGGAACGCCACCGAGTGTCCAGCCTAAATATGAAAATAAGATTAGACGGCGTAAGAGACTTACGCAAGTCGGATCTAATGGAAATCTATGCGTAACTGATTCTATAAATCAGTTGCATAGATAGGAGGGCTCAGACGCAGAGATAAGACGGCTTATCTGGGGATAAGCCGTCTTATCTCTTTCCTGAATCTGGCCCTATGACGGAAATTTTTGTTAACTGCTTGCCGACCAGCCACCGCAGTTATACGGTGGCAGGTCGGCTCTGCTGGGTGAGATCACTTAGCAATACGTCATCTCGCCTTTCAGCCAATAGGGACCCCCCGCTCACCCCTGATGCCGACGTGTGTGCCCGGCGGGCGCGATCACCACCGGGCACCCGCGATCGCTCATTACAGAGCTAGAACCGGGAACTGGTCCTGTCAGGGGGAGAAATGCCTGATTGTCTGTTCATACAATGTATGAACAGCGATCTGTCATTTCCCCTAGTCAGTCCCACCCCCTTCAGTTAGAACCCAGGGAACATAATTAACCCCTTCATTGCCCCCTAGTGTTAACCCCTTCCCTGCCAGTGGCATTTTTATAGTAATCAATGCATTTTTATAGCACTGATCGCTATAAAAATGCCAATGGTCCCAAAAATGTGTCAAAAGTGTCCGAAGTGTCCGCCATAATGTCGCAGTACCGGTAAAAATCGCTGATCGCCGCCATTACTAGTAAAAAAAAAATATTAATAAAAATGCCATAAAACTGTTCCCTATTTTGCAAACGCTATAACTTTTGCGTAAACCAATCAATAAACGCTTATTGCGATTTTTTTTTACAAAAAATATGTAGAAGAATACGTATCGGCCTTAACTCAGGAAAAAAATGTTTTTTTTTATAGATTTTTGTGGATAATTATTATAGCAAAAAGTAAAATTGCTCCCTAAGTTACGGCGGCGTAGCGTAAATGGGCCAGCGTAAGCCCGCCTAATTCAAATGTGTTTGATGTGGGCGTGTTTTATTTAAATTAAGTGTGACCCCACGTAAATGACGTTTTTTACTAATGGAGCATGCGCCGTCCGTGGACGTATCCCAGTGCGCATGCTCCAAATTGCGCCGCTAAGACTCATTGGTTTCGAGGTGAACGTAATTTACAGCCAGCCCCATTCACGGACGAGTTACACAAACGACGCGGTCCAGATGTCCATACTTAACATTGGCTGCGCCATCTTTTTGGTGGTTTATCTTTATGCCTGAAAACGCCTTACGTAAACGGCGTATCTTTACTGCGACGGCCGGGCGTACGTTCGTGAATAGGCGTATCTTGCTGATTTACATATTCTAGGCGTAAATCAGCGTACACGCCCCTAGCGGCCAGCGTATATAGGCAGCTAAGATACGACGGGGTACAAGACTTACGCTGGTCATATCTTAGCAACATTTAAAGAGGAGTTCCACCCAAATTTGGAACTTCCTCTTGTTCCACTCCTCACCCCCTTACATGCCACATTTGGCATGTAATTTTTTTGGGGGGGGAGTGGGGGCTTCAGTAGGAGTGGGACTTCCTGTCCCACTTCCTGCTTCCGCCGAGGGGCTGGTTAGGCGATTAAGCCTTAATCGCCTACACCAGCCCCTCCCTGTAGGCGATCACATGGGACACTGACAGGTCCCATGCGATCGCCTCTCCAATCAGCGGCGAGCCGCGGCGCGCGCGCATGCGCGGTGCGGCTCGCGCATGCACAGTGGGTGCCCGGCCGTGAAGCCGAAGGCTGTCACGGCTGGGTGCCCACAATCGGGATGGAGACGCTGGCCGGGGAGGGGGGGAGAGGAGCGGAGCCCCGGTCGGCGCGTCGCTGGAACGCAGGAGCAGGTAAGTGAGTGTTTATTAAAAGCCAGCAGCTACACTTTTTGTAGCTGCTAACTTTTAATAAACACATTTTTTGGCTGGAACACCCCTTTAAGCGTATCTCACTTTGAGCATATGCTTAAAGATACGACGGCGCAGATTCTGAGTTACGACTGCGTCATAACTCTTTTTTGAATCTGACCATAGAACTGATCTCCTGCAGTGCAGCTGGAGAGAGGGAGAAGAGGAAAAGCCAGAAACACTGCTGGGGGAGGCAGAAGAGGATCAGTGTCTGCAATAAGGCAGTACAGCTGGCCCTCCTGCTTGGGAGATGCCGGGCCCCCCTTTTGCACTGATGGAACCTGGTACTGGAGGGCAGGCTGTACTGCCTTATCAGCAGCCCTGCATGATGTCTAAATATGACCCTGGTGACGAGTTGAATTTTTTAAATTAAAATGTTTAGCTGGCTCCCTTCATCATCATATGGTAACCTGTAAGAAAAGAAAATTCAACTGTAATGCAATTGTAATTTTCGTTTTCTGCCTTATATGTTATCATTCACCATAATGGGCTGGTGGGCAGTAAAATAAACTACAAAAAAAGAAGAAAACAATTTAAAATCTTTATCGAAATCACAAAGGGTGACTCTGACCTTTAGAAACTCCTCCGCCTATAAACAATTTCAGTTCTAGCAAGACTTTCCATTACAGCCACTCAACCATCTGGCAATTCTGTTCCAAGATAATCTTGATGCAAATCCTTTTTTATCTCTAATTGCATCTACCCATTAATTAACAAACACACACTTTGTAGGACAGACGTCACCGGAGTTACAAGTACGGAACGCAGAGGCTTTCAAAGTGCACGGCTGTCCACCATTTGCTTTCACTCTTTGATCGTTTTTTGAATAGCTTTAAGAAAATGTAAAAACAAAAATGAGCCGGTAGACTTTTTAGAAAACATGTCGTTTAGCCATCACTAGAACTGAAATTTCAATTTCGGCAAGCCTGCGCGTTTAACCACTTAAGACCCGGACCAAAATGCTGCCAAATGACCTTGCCCCTATTTGCGATTCGGCACTGCCTCGCTTTAACTGACAATTGCGCGGTTGTGCGACGTGGCTCCCAAACAAAATTCGCGTCCTTTTCTTCCCACAAATAGAGCTTTCTTTTGGTGGTATTTGATCGCCTCTGCGATTTTTATTTTTTGCTCTATATACAAAAATAGAGCGACATTTTTGAAAAAAAAACAATATTTTTTACTTTTTGTTATAAGAAAAATCAAATAAATTAAATTTTAGTCAAACATTTAGGCCAAAATTTATTTAGCCACATGTCTTTAGTAAAAAAAAAAATCGCAATAATTTTTTTTTTAGCTACCTAGCGGGAACAGCGACACTAATACAGCGATCAGAAAAATGATCGCTTAGTGACGCTGGCAATTAGAGTGAAGGGGTTAACAAGGGCGGTGATCAAGGGGTTAAAACTTTATTAGGGGGGGGTAGGGGGGCTACCCTGAATCTAACACTAACTGCCTGTCACACTGACACTAACTGCAGTGATCATACATATAATCACTGCATTCAGTGACACTGTGACAGGGGGGAGGGGGTGGGGGCGATCGGGGGGGTTAAATGTTCCTATGTGTCTGTGTGCCAGTGTGCTGTTGTGTACACTTACTATGTGATGTGATCTCTCCTCAGCGGTGGTCGAAAAAAACACAGAGGGAGAGATCACATCACTTCCTCCTTCCTGTGTTTACACAGGAGGAGGAAATGACACGCAGGGGGAGCGCGCAGATTGGCTGAGAGCGATCCGGAGGGGGTGGACAAAAACCAACCGCCGCCCCCTCTGCACCGATCGCTCGGCCAGGTAACCGGACCGCCGCATGTACCGGGGGGGGGGGGTCCGATCGGACCCCCGAACCCCCCCAAGGCACCAACGTATATATACGTTGATGTGCCTGTCGGTGCCATTCTGCCGACGTAAATGTACATGCGGCGGTCCTTAAGTGGTTAAAGTACAACATATTTATATAAACACATCTTTCAATGTCTGCTTATGGGATTTAAAGTGGATGTAAACCCCCAAAAAATGTTTTTTTTTTTTTATGTCACAATGTAGAGTATAAGATTTCCTATCATCTGTGCCCAGTCTTGCCACACAGAGTTAATCCAGCTCTGAGTAATCCTCTTTTAATGGTCAGTGCAAATTAACAGAATTCCAGATAAAAACTTGCCAAATTATGAAGTCCGTTTCTCTCTTCCTGCTTTGAGTGAGAGGTTATTTACATATCTAGCTTGGACATGTTTATCTTATGTTATGTTATGTTTATCATAATATGAGGTGATCCAAAGTTCATTGTATATTACCAGGATGTGTTATGTGGGGGAGGGGTGGATTTCTCACTTTTTATACCTCATGTTATGATAAACATAACATATGATAAACATGTCCAAGCTAGATATTTAAATAACCTGTCACTCAAAGCAAGAAGAGAGAAAACAGACTTTTTATTTAGGCAGGTTTTTATCTGGAAGGCTGTTCATTTTCACTGAACATTAAAAGAGGATTGCTCAGATCTGGATTAACTCTGTGTGGCAAGACTGGGCACAGATGATAGGAAATCTTATACTCTACATTGTGACATCAACAAAAAAAATTTTTTTGGGGGGGTTTACATCCACTTTAAGTGTGTAGTTATCCAAAGTAAGATATCATTTTTTTTCAAAGGCTTTCACATTACAGACTTCAAAAAATAGGGGCAACTCCGGGTCATATTTAAAAACTTTAAGACAGAAAGCTTGCTGAAGACTCTCCAGAATTCCATGTAGCGCCTTCTGTGTACAGCAGGAATGTCCAAAGCCCGCCCCGCGGGCCGCAATTCGATTTTATGTGGCCCCACTGGTGATTTGCATATATATATCTTTTGTGGCCCCCAAAAAAATCCCAGAGGGGGCGGGACAAGTGCCATCAGATTACATACAGTAAGAATTTCTTTGTTTCACTTTGCTATTACAGAGGCCCGCAAGTACTGCGCTTGTGCAGTACGGAGCGGCCGAAAGCCGCCGAACATTGGAATATGCTCCCGATACTCGTGCAAGTCTACAAGGCGCGGACTTGTTCATGATGGGCGCGTGTAAGGGGCGGATGGCAACAGAAGGGGGCGTATATTGTAATGATGGGCAGTGCTGTTTAGATGGGGGGCGGAATTTGTCACGAAACTCAAACACATCTGTGCTCATGGGCGTCCGCTCATAGGAGTAAGGGGGGGCCAGTGACCCCCCCTGGAATCGGCAAGGGTCTGCCATGCTTGCATCTCTAGCTGTGCTGACTCTCTGTGTTTGTGCGAGTTGGCTCCACAGCTGTTGCAAGATCAGTGTCACTGAGTTACAGAGCTCTTTACTGCCACCTCTGGCTGCTTCCTGTATGTGCACCCTTGTGTTTGCTTTGCTGCCTGTAATGTATTTTCAAAGGGACATGTGGAAACAGGACTTGGGAGAAGGAAGACCACCGTGACCTTACAAGTGGGGACTGTGAGTACAAGTTAAGGGAGAAGGCTTTATGGGATAATGACTAAGCCCCTGCCCTTCATGATATTGTCAAAGAAGCGGAGCATAGGTGACTGTAAAATTATGCCCCCCCCTGGAAAAAGTTCAGCGGACGCCCATGTCTGTGCTATTCTTCCTACACGTCTTAAGGGCAACACGTGTAGGAAGAATAGCAGAGATATATTTGTTAAGGTGATGTGTTTGAGTTTCGTGACAAATTCTGCCCCCATCTTAACAGCACTGCTCATCATTACAAAATCCGCCCCCTTTTGTTGCCATCAGCCCCTCACACACGCCCATCATGACAAAATCCGCCCCTGAATGCCACCTGCCACGACCCCTGACTTGATCCTGTTTATGCTCTCGTCTTCTGTATACCCACTGTAGCCCCATTGTGTCTGCTACCCACTGGTGAGGTAATCCCAAGGTCAGCAACCTGGTGCCAGTTGCAGTGAAGAGATCTGGTCAATCTCCGGAAAAAGGAGCTGTGTTGGAGACCAAGGGTTAGATTCCACACCCTGGGAGCGCCTGGGTCAACCGCCAGAGGGTATCCTAACACAATCCTGTTAAAACAAATCAAACATAGCGAGTTGGTTATTGTCATAAAAAACTGTCTCTCTCAATGAGCAAAAAAAAAAAAACAATAATGTCATATCCAGGGCTTTTTTTCTCAGAAAATAGGTACAGGAACACGAACACGACCCCCTCAAAAGACCCTTCCTTCACACCCTCCAAACCGCATTAAATAGTGGTTGTGGTCGAATGTCACTAACAGTGGGAGGGCCTTAAATGAGTGCATTACATACAGAGTGCAGAGTTCATGAAGGGGGGGTTATATACAGAGTGCAGTGTTCGGGGGTGCACTGCATACAGAGTGCAGAGTTCAGCCTTATTTCCACAGTTGCTTACCTCTGCATCCCCCATCCACATCTAACTTTTACCATTTTTCAGCTCTGACCTCTGCATGCAATACACCGATCCCCCCACTCATTCACCCTGCATCTTCTTCCCACATCCTGAAAGCTCCAGCATTTTCCACATGTCTTACTTTTGTTTCTGTATCTGGCTGCAGCACCCAGTCGGCTTTAGTACCTCCCCACACTCCACCTCTCCCACTTGGGGGGAGATCATCCAGTGGGGGTGTTGACATCCATACTGCAACCTAGGCACCTGAATCTCCATTGTCCCCATGGAGATCAGCGGGGGCCACTTAGGAGATCAGATCTATGGGAGCTATTGGGAGACAAGCTGTCAGTTGTAAACACAGAAGCCAGACTTCTGTGTTTACAAGTGATAGTGGTGAGCTGGGAGCAGAGAGCCTGAACCAGAGGTGGGGGAACTGAGGTCAACCAAGATCCAGCTGAAAAAAAGCCCTCAATGTCAATAAATTTAGGACTCCACAAGCAGAAAGGAAGCCTCAAAAGAAATAGCATGTCATGAAGAAGCAAGTATCTCCCCTTATAAACTTCAGGACTAGCCATTGTGTATCTTCTACACTCCTATGAGTGTTAAAGGCCTGGTCCCCCACGGTGTTTTGTGGTCCTTACCATTGGCATCTATGCCCTGTAGTGATGTAGTGGCCGATGGAAGGAATGGAGCTTTGAATAAAAGCGTTTTGCTAGCAATATTATATTTTAAAGTCAGCTAAGTTCAGCAACATGTACAGGTAACGTATATACTCGAGTATAAGACAAGTTTTTTAGCCCATTTTTCTGTGCTGAAAATGCCCCCCTCGGCTTATACCCGAGTCACCATTTTGTGCCTGATCTCCTGGACTTTCTGGACCTGGTACTGGCTGGTACTTGGCACACATGTAGCCCCACTCTTCCTCTACAAGTGTGCATAGCTTCTTGTCCGGGGGATTTGTGGTGTCCCAGTACAGGTATTTGCTGTAGGCCCTGTCAGATTGAGACCCTCGGCTTGTGGGGCCTCCTCTGCAGGGACTCAGCTAGTTATCATGTGATTTATACTGTTATAGTTGATAATACATTTATTAGGTGCGTATAGCTTTAAGAGGTTTAGTCCGCCATTTTATGTTTAGTCAGAGTGTATGAGAGTCAGGAGGACTAAGTGCTAGACAAGACCTTATGGTGTTGTATTATACTTTAACTTGTAACAAACTTTAAATGTAAGTTCCAAGGGGAATACAGATAAGTCTCTATGATTCACAGCTCTCAGCCAATGGGCTTCAGTCTCCCTCAGCTCTCAAGCCAATGGGCTTCAGTCTCCCTCAGCTCTCAAGCCAATGGGCTTCAGTCTCCCTCAGCTCTCAACCAATGGGCTTCAGTCTCCCTCAGCTCTCAACCAATGGGCTTCAATCTCCTCACATTTATATAAGGGGTGGGAGTTCCTGTTTGAGGCAGTCTAGTGCTACACACAGTTTCTGTCAGAGCAGAGCAGAGTTCCGTCAGAGGAGAAGCAGTGCAGGCCAGAGGCCTCCCGTTCAGGAGAAAGTACAGTAAATCGCGGAGTACTCCTAAATACTATAGAACCAGTACTTTAGCGCAATTATCGGATCAATCCGTCATTCCGACGAAAAGCCTCAAGTCTACCGACACTTCAGTAAGTGCGTCTATTCTTCAGCCTAGTCAAGCATAGGCCCAGTATTACTAACCCGGCCGCAAAAGCCGAGGATATATGATAAGCCAAGCCCAAGCATTACCAGCTGTGTGGCCCTCTAGAGACTGTCTGTGGAACCTTTGCGACACTCTGTGTGAATGCTGTGAAGATTTTGACATCTGTCTTCATGCCAGTAAAGCCTTCGTTATATTGACCCCTGTTGTGGACTGTGTTATTACTACCCTAGCTAGCGGGGATACGGAGGCCCACGGAGCTGTAGTTTCCTGGGGTATACCAAGACTACAGTGGCGTCACGTGACAGAGAGGGTTAATACCATCCGACCCTCACTAAGGGTTAATACCACCAGACCCTGGGCTCCTAGCCCCAAGAACTAAGTAGCCAACCATTAACGCATGTGCGTGGCCGTGGGGCTCCCCCTCCCCTGTCATCACAGATTTACGTCAGGGGAGCACCGATTTTTCAAAGCCAGGCACCCCTTTCATAGACTCCCATGTTAAACTGTAATTTCTCTGGTGAATTTGGGGACCCAGTACTGGCCGGTCGTAAGTCCCCTGGATACGGAACTTGGCACACATGTAGCCCTATTTCTCCTCTACAAGTGTGCAAAGTTTGTTGTCTAGAGGACCTACGGCTGAAGAGCACAGATTTTTCCCTTCCATAGACTCACATGTTAAACGTCAGTCTACTCATGGGCACTGTGAGGCATGGGCACAGTGAGGCAAAGTGAGGCACAGTGAGGCATGGGCACAGTGAGGCAAAGTGAGGCACAGTGAGGCATGCAAATGGACACTTATACTCGAGTCTATAAGTTTTCCCATTTTTTGTGGTAAGATTAGGTGCCTCGGCTTATATTCGGGTCGGCTTATACTCAAGTATATACAGTAAGTATCTATGCATTTCTTTGCAGTCTTGGCTTGTGTTCATTTTATTTATTTTTTTGCAGTCACTTTAAGGAGTTGTGATATCTGCACTGACTTCAAAACCAGAAAAATTAAGCGTAAAACTGAGCCTGACAAACGCTGTCTGACAACGCGGCCTCCTGAAATTCTTGTCTCAAGCGATGAATCGTCTTTTTGATGCCTGTTTTGGGAATGGAGCTCCTGTCGCCTGCTCACCCGCATACTGTCAGGGTGAAAGACTGATTACTCTTCCAATTCTTTCTTGTTAACCCCGACAGCCCTTTCATTTCTCCGCCGCAAAATTACACAATGCAATTATGGAGAATTTATGATTAACCCCCCCCTTTAATAGGGCCACATAATGTAACACGTAATTAAAGTTAAACACTGTTCAGTATGATGGATATTTGTTGACTGCAGAATTTAATGAAGCCCCCTTTTGAACGACACACTGACACAATGCACCTGGTAATATCTCCTGTATCCAGCGCTCGGTGCGCCGCTACTGAATACTGAAATTGAATAAAGCAGCGTAACATGCTATTATAGTGTTGTACATTGTACTGCGGGCAAGGATTCATCCAGCGGAACACTCACTACATAGTTTTATTATCATAAACATGCATCAGGCTGACAACGAAAATAGGATTATTGGTGTTATGTGTGTCTCTGTGATAAAAACAAAAAATGAAATGTTATGTTTCCCTTTTTACTAGCTTGATTCGATGCCGGGAGCCATCAAGGGATGATTTCTATAAAGCACATGACTTAATACAGCGTTAGTAAGCATGTGTGCAGGAGCAAAAACAAGGAACCATGGAACTTCACTCCTCAAGGACACTTGTAACTACTGGGAACCAACCCTATGCAAGCTTTTGGAAGCAGGCATATTTAGATATAGAATTTAAAGTTGAATCTAGGCAAAGGGGCACGGAATCTTTAGCACTCTCTAGTATCTGCTACTATAGGATGACCAGACATCCCCGATTATAGGGGACAGTCCCTGGATTGAAGACACTGTCCCCGGACCAAGTCTGTCCCCGGTTTTGTCCCCGGATTGGATTTGAACAGGGGCTGGGGCAATTTCAAAGACATCTTGGGTTCATGACCTGGAAACTCCCCAGATCTTAATCCCATTGAGAACTTGTGGTCAATCCTCAAGAGGCTGGTGGACAAACAAAAACCCACTAATTGTGACAAACTCCAAGAAGTGATTATGAAAGAATGGGTTGCTATCAGTCATGAATTGGCCAAGAAGTTGATTGAGAGCATGCCCAGTCGAATTGCAGAGGTCCTGAAAAAGAAGAGCCAACACTGCAAATACTGACTCTTTGCATAAATGTCATGTAATTGTCGATAAAAGCCTTTGAAATGTATGAAGTGCGTGTAATTATATTTCACTACATCACAGAAACAACTGAAACAAAGACCTAAAAGCAGTTTAGCAGCAAACTTTGTGAAAACGAATATTTGTGGCATTCTCAAAACTTTTGGCCACAACTGTAGTGTTGTACGTCACCCCGTTCTTGACGGTCGAAAGTTCAGAGAACTTTTGTGTGACCGTGTGCATGGAAGCCAAACTTTCCGTCGGAAAAATCCAATCGTGTGTACATGGCATTACAGTTTGAGAACCTCCGGTGTGTTTATTATGGGTGGAGGGAGCTGTGTTTCAAGCTTTCTCTGTGTTTTTTAATCCTTGATCGGGGCCTTAAAATTGAGGGTTCCAAAGTGTCTTGGTTGGGATGGAACCTCAACCCTGTGTCCAGATTTTGCTGGAGGCCTTCAGGCTGTGTAAGTACACAGGTGTGTACTTGTTATAAGCCAAATCTGATCATAGGGCTCCTATTTGCAGACAGAGCCCTTGTTGGAAGATATATGTGTGCTCCAGCCAGAAGAGGTGATCTACTCGGGAGACAAGTCTCCATGTTGAACAGATTCTAATACCCACAGGACTGGGAGAGTTGGATCTGCTAAGCCAGATGGCAGACGACTGAGAGAGCTAAGGCAACTAGCGCCTTCAGGGGATTGGAGGGGGTATGTAAGTCTTTAGAAGAATAGGAGAGCCAGGGGCACTGGGAGAACCCCATCTGGAGGCCAGAAGTGGGTCCATGCCTTGGAGGTGCTGTAACAAATGGCTGAATGAGCCAAGAGAGACAAGTAGCTGGGTGTAGTAACCTGACAAAAGCAACAGTGGTGCTGAAGAGAGACAGGTGGCCTTCCACTTTCGGTTTGTTGCTTTGTTATGTGAAGCGGACACCTCTCTGTGGGCAACTGTTATGTTGTGAAATTTAGTTTAGTTTTCAATAAAAGTGAGTAGCAAGCCTTTAAACGCTTGCCGCCCATGTCACTCCGATATACCTATTTTGTTTTTACAATACTTGAATTGTTCTGAACTGTGGGGCTTGTCCCTTTATTTTTATATGTTTCATTGTTTTATGTGAATAAACAATTTTTTACTACATTTACGCTCTCCTATCAGTGCCTTGAAAGTCCCAACCAAATAGGTAGCACAAGTGGTACCTATTTGGTACAGAAGAGGTACAGAAGTGGTACAGAAGATTCAGTTTCCTGTTCCCGGCCGGACTGACAGGAAGTGCACAAAGAGTGCTCACTTCCTGTCAGTCCGGCCGGGAACACGGGAAACTGAATCTCCTGTACCGCATAGTACCCGGCCTGGGCACTATCTGATAGGGGACTGGGGGCCCATAATGATAGAACACCGGACTGACAGGAGGAAGAGGAGCTCAGCCACGCTACAGCGGCTGCCTACAGGGAAGAAGGGGAGGTGAGAATAGAAAAACATAGGGACTAGGGGGGAGGAGTAAGAAAATGGGTTTAAAAAATTAGTGTAGCGCTAACGTAGGCTATGCATGCGAGGGGGGTGCTTGGGGGCCCCCATTTTGCTTGGGGCCCCCAAATTCCTTCAAACGGCCCTGGTAACATATTACGGGCCAGATTCAGTAAGAAGTTATGCGGCTTATCTCTAGATAAGCCGTGTGACTTCTAACCTACGCCGGCGTATCTGTTTTCTGTATTTAGAAAACAAGATACGTGGGGATTGAGTTAAGATACGAGCGGCGTAATTGTATTACGCCGTCGTATCTTAACTTCAATATTAAAATGGCCGCTAGGGGCGTTCCCGCTGATTTACCTTGTGGACGGCCTTCCCAGAAGAGTTAAAGCTGTTATAGCTGCAAAGGGTGGACTAAGACTGGAATGCCATACAAGTTAATGTGGGTGTAATGACAAGCGTCCCAATACTTTTGGTAATACAGTGTATCTATCTATCTGTCTATCTATTCATCCATTTTTTTTTTTTGTCTTTTGGGCTACTTTAAACCTGTCACCCTTATCTCTGTACAAATGTCTCCATCATATCCTCATTACAACATTCCGGCTTTGCTTTGTTCCCCGGGTGATAATGAGACTGATATATATGTGTAGTTAAGCAAAGAGAAGAGGTACTAATTGAGGCCCATTTTAATTTTTGTCTTTTATTTTTTAAATCTTTGAATCGGCCGTGCTAATTGCGTATTTCTGCACCCATAGAGGAAATGGCAGAATGTCAAGGCTCTTAATTAAAATGTGCACTTACATCATCATTAAGGTCTTTAATATTCTATTTTGCTGCAAATGAAAAAGAAGGTGAAATATAGGACAGTATTTTTTTTTTTGTGTGGCCGGGCGCGGGGAAATGAAGTTATGATGTGATAAGGAGCAGAGGCTGTAAAGTTTCAGCGCTGCAGAGACACTTAGGTCAATAAATGAAATAATGGGACATCTACTCTTTACTGCTCCACATAAGATAAGTTAGGTTTGTGCCACCGAAACCCGTCTCCACATCGCGAGCCGAGATACTCATACGAAATATTACCTTTTTTTTTTTTAACAACTGTAGGCAGTGAACGATAAAAGGAATAATTGCTAAGAAAGAGATGACTTTGATCACCTGGCGAATGTCCAGGTCGAGAACTTTATAATTTAACTAATGGCAGCCGGCTGGAAAGAGATGATCTGTGAGCTTGTACTTAACGTACGGAGTTACAAAGGCAAGGGTTCATATTATAGGACAAAAAGGTTTCTTCAGTCTTTACGATTTTATTTTCTAAAATGTGGTGGCTAAGAGGTTAGCACAGCTCCCTTCCAGAGAAAGGGCCCTAGATGTGTGATACAGTGGAACCTCGGATTATGAGCATAATCCGTTCCAGGAGAATGCTCGTAATCCAAAGCAATCGCATATTAAAGCAAGTTTCTCCATTGAAGTCAATGGAAATGAAAATAATTTGTTCCGCATTGACTTCAATGGTATGCAATACCGCATGCGGCCAGAGGTGGGGGGGGGGTGCCGAAGAGCCTCAGAAAGGTCCGGAAAGGCCCAAGGACACCTCGGCTGACCTTGGCAAACCTTGGAAAGGCTCAGGAACAGAGTATTTTCATGTCTTTCCGAGCTTTACCAAACGGCGCCGATCGGCTGCCATTGGAGGCGTTCGGCTCCAGCACCCCCCCCTCACCTCAGGCCAAACGCGGTACTGCACAACGCTTTGGCCTGAATTCTGCTCGGATTGCGAGACAACACTCGCAAATCGAGTTAGGATTTTTTTAAATACAGCGCTCGTATTGCAAAACGCTCATTAACCGCGTTACTCGCAATCTGAGGTTCCACTGTATTCCCAAAACTACTGTGTTTCCCCAAAAATAAGCCTGGGTCTTATATTAATTTTGGCAACAAAAGACCCAGTAGGACTTAATTTCAGGATAAGACTTGACATGTGCTGTCTTCTCCCCCATCTCCCTCCCTGCCTGTCAGGTCAGTGGAACCAAGTAAAATTGGGTGTAACAAAATCTCAAAATGCACACAAAATGCACTGTGTAAACTAAATTTCTCTGCAATCTATCTGTGATAAGCACCCTATAACAGCACCGTGACCCACTGATCATCTCTTCCCGCACTGACCTTAATTTTCTGGTGCAGTCCAGGGCATGCTCTGACCATTGCAGAGGGAGGGAGCCGACGATCCCCCGCTGGCATCAGAGGCAAAGAGGAGAGCAACGTGGATCAGCTGAGTGCTGCTCGTTGCTTACATGGCCCGCCGGAGCTTCCTCCCCTTTTTCGAGCACTGCAAAGGGGGGACCGAGATCCCCCTCTGACAACTGGAAGAAGAGGAGGAGAGCAGTGGGGTATAAGCAGCACAGAAGGCATTAATCAAACATAGATCACAGGAATATTATGGTACACAGTTCACACTATATAACACTGCAATATAGTAATTTTAGGAGTCTACAACCCTTTTAAACTAGGGCTTATTTTCGGGGTAGGGCTTATATTGCAGCCCTCCTCCGAAAATCACAGTAGGGCTTATTTTCAGGGTAGGTCTTATTTTCAGGGAAACACACTATATAGCCAAAGGTACGTTTTAATCTGCGTGGTTACTTTGTCTTGCTCCCGATAAGGTACATGGATGTCAGGTACCTCTTGTCAGCCTTCAGAAAATGTGTGCTCATTTAAATGCACATAGGGACACGGGCATGAGGGCAAGCTCATGGATGCATGGGCACATTCATTATAAATTCTAGCGCCTAGTGGACAATGTAAACCATCCATTGCTGGATGGTGTTTCAGCTTGTATCGTTGTTATTCTTGATATTGAATCCTGCTTGACTCTGTTATTGACCTCACTTTTGTCTGACCTGCCTCTGGACTCCCCGTTACCTGTTTATGTCTGCTGCCTATTTGTGTTGCAGACCTCGGCCTGGACTCTTGACCAAGATTCTGCCTATTGATTCTGTAGATCTTGCCAATCTCTCCTTGTTTCTTGCTCCTGTTCATTATTTGGTGCCTTCCTGCCCAGCTTTTACCAAACTGGGCTTGTGACCCAGTTCTGCTCTCTACCGATCTGAGTGAAGTCAGAGTTCCTTCATAACCGCGCTTCTACTTACGTGACTCCAGTGCTCCCAAGTTCAAGTCCGCAGTTCCAGCTTCCTGGCACCTGCGTCCCTTCCATTGCCCTAGTGGCAAGGCCGGTGCTACCACTAGGAAAACTACGCAGCACTGCTGCCTAGGAGCACCTGGCCGCTGGTTTCCCTCCGTTTCTGTATGCACTGCAGGCTGCAGCATATAACTAACTCAGGCAGCTGTTCCGTCTGACCGGTAAGCACAACATTGAAACCAGAGTTAGAGGAAACAGAGCCGATGCTTCCTGTATAGGAAGCATCAGGAGGGTAAAGGGGGTGGGGCAAGGGTGGAGCCATTGGGGTGGCAAAAATCCTTGCACTATGCCCTGCCTAGCAATCCCTGTCTCAGACTCCAGGGGGTGTTCGAAGGGGAATTGTACAAGACACCACCCTCATTTTGAGCTTCTCACACAGGTAGGTATGTGACTGTAACAGCACCGGTGAGCGGAGTGAACCTCAACTGTGGTTAGCAAGGATTTAAATCCGCTTCCTTATGTGACAACTCAGTATTGGCCCCAGGCGTCACTCCTTGCAACAGGAGTTTGGGGGATCTCTACATCATCATTCTGTCACATAAGGAAAGGCGTTGAGCTACTAAGGATGGACGCATTACAACATGCGACCAGAGATTAGCGTTTAAATGTATAATATACTTCAAGGTCAATATTCCAATACACCTCTATATGCAATTGATTATCAGTAAGGGACCACAGGCCTCATTCCTCGCAACAGGAGTTTGGGGGGTTCTCTACATCATATCACTTTGAGCATATAGGGATGTAATAGGCCACTTTAGGGAGATGCTATGAAATAGCATCAACCCCTAGCATAGAAAAGTTAGAGCGAACATGTTCAAACAATTAGGACGTGGCGTATAAGGGATTTGTACTTGTGTCAAGCTCATAGTAAATAGGAGTTGTAGTAACAATTATTAATTGCGTTTGAGAGGCAACATAGCTCAAGTACTTTGAGAGTGCACGTAGTAATACAGGAGTTGTAGTGGCAACTAATAGTTACGTATGAGAGGCAATATAGCTCAGATACTTTGACAGTACATATAGTTATTAGGAGCTGTAGCAACAACTAATAGTTAAATATTAGAAGTGAATATAGTTCAGGGTATTTGAGTCTAGATGTCTCTTTAAGGTATTCCTTAGCAAACAGTCCTTTAACACAACAGTATATCCTAAATATCTTGATAGTCAGGAGACATGATAAACAATAGCAATTATATAGATGGAACATAAGTAGCTGATCTTGCTATAGCACTACAAGTGATATAATAGCTACTTATCTGTTTTGCAGGCTTCAGTATAGGCAATAGGGATTCTGTGGTGAAGGATGTTCAGCTAGGAGGCCTAAAAGGTTGTCCCCAGCAATGGCTCTTAGTTGCAGTAAATGCAAAGCACTAAAGGTATAGTTGCGACTGGAGCCGTGTTGCGGCATTGGGGAGCGATGACACCAATCTCTGTAGCGTGGCCGAGCTACGGCTGACAATAATAGAATGGTGTGCAAAAGGCACACTGCTCTGTTTATAGGGAGGAAGCAGCTGTAATGTATAAACACTAATTGGAAAGAAGACGCCGTTAGTTGCGGCACACTTCCGCGTTCCAGGCTGGAACGCAGGCGGCACCGCGTGATGATGTTATCGCGCAGTCGCCATTATGCGTTCCAGCGTGGAACACATTATGAGGAACAAGGAAGTAACAGGCGTGAGGAGCAGTTTAACCCTCTGGTTATACATTAGCCACAATTTATGGACTAGTCTCTACCGGTATAAAATATTAACAATTGTCAGTTTTTGGGTAATTGATATAAAAGGCCCTAAAGCTGCCACATTCCAAATAAAATGTATACAAGAAAACAACATGGGGTTTAACTTCTAAGAACCGGTTCACACTCCCGCGGCACGACTTCGGGGGCGACTCTGCAAGTTGTCCTGAAGACGACTTCAGAGGCGACCTGCAAAACGACTTCTGTATAGAAGTCAATGCAAATCGCCCAGAGCCGCCCCCAAAGTCGTGCAAGAACCTTTTTCTAAGTCGGAGCGACTTTCGTCGCTCCTATTAGAACAGTTCCATTGCATTGAATAGGACGGGACTCATCAGGCGGCTGAGCCGCCTGACCAGTCGCCCCAGTGTGAACCGGCTCTTACTATGGCAGTACTACAGTTGTAATTCAAATATAGTTTTATTACAAAGTTGCATTCAATACAAGACAAACATCTTTAAAAAGAGAATAGCAACCATATGTTGACCTTTCCCCAAACATTTGGCTTGTGTGTGTTGAGACAAATCATGCATAATTCTGTCTGTTGTTGTGTTCAGCAATACATCTATTGAATACCTCCTCCACACACTCAACACGTTTCTTGGATAAAATCCACTTCATCAGGAGTTCAATGGTGGAGTATTTATATATTAACTAGGCATAAAAGGAGCATACATGAGTGTCAGGTATTACATTGTCATATGACAATGCTGAACACAACAACAAACAGGATTATGCATGATTTGTCTTGACTCACCAAACCCAAAAGTTGGGGGAAAGGTCAACGTATGGTCAACGTATGGTTGATGTATTCTTTTTAACCACTTCCCGCTCCGGCCTAAAGCAGAATGATGGCTGGGCAGTGTTTCTGTTATCCTGACTGGGTGTCATATGATGTCCAGCAGGATAACATGCCAGCACAAAGCGCAGTGATTGATGTTGCTGTGTGTAACTCTGACACATCAGCCTGTCAGTAGCTCCTCATCAGTGCTGCCTATCCAGTGCCATCTATCTGTGCCCATGAGTGCTGCCTATCAGTGCCCATCAGTGCCGCCTATTAGTGCCCATCAGTGCCGCCTATTAGTGCCCATCAGTGCTGCCTATCAGTGCCCATCAGTGCCGCCTATCAGTGCTGCATATCAGTGTAGCCTATCAGTGCGCATTAGTGCTGCATATCAGTGCCGCCTATGAGTGCCCAGCATAGCGATTGTTGGTGCTGAGTGCAAATCTGATACAGTAATGCCCGTCGCTTCTCATCAGTGCTGCCATTCCAGTGCCATCTATCTGTGCCCATAACTGCCGCTTATCAGTGCCCATCAGTGCCGCCCATCAATGACACCTCATCAGTGCCCATTAGTGCAGCCTCATCAGTGCGCGTCAACCAAAAAAAAGCTATTTTTGGGGAAAAGGGATCAATTTTGTTTGAGTACAACGTCACACGCGCAATTGTCAGTTAAAGCGACACAGTGCCGTATCGCAAAACATGGTTAGGAAGAGGGGAAAATCCTTCCGGAGCTGAAGTGGTTACATTTATTATTATTATTTTAACATTATTTATTAAAAAAAATGTAAGTTATTGTCAATGTGACCAGCTTATGACAACACTGCTAAGTCTGGTCTGAGCATCAAATCATCCATAACCCCTGGTCACTAAAGTGTTAAGGACCATAGAACGGGGGGTCATGTCTCTGATAGGTTGGTGTGATCAGGCTTAGTGATGGGAATTGAGTAGAAGGCCTTTGTGTAAATGGGGCTTATTCAATGAGGCCTGAATGTCGTTATGTAAATCTGTTCAGAGGCAGATTGAAGAAATAAATCATGAAACCGCGGAACGCTGATTTAAAGGACACGATGGAAATAAATGGAAACAATTACTTTATGTTAAATTGTTTACCTTGACTACTGTAGCAAACCTATTTACCTCTTCTCCTATTTATTTTTATTTCTTTAATTAATTAATGTATCTCTTCATTTATTTATTTTATTAAAGATAGTGTTGGGCATTTACACTTAAAGCATAAATTCTCCTTGAAGCGGAGGTTCCCCAGAATTTTTTTTTTTTTTTAAAGCCAGCAGCTACAAATATTGCAGCTGCTGCCTTTTAAAAAATGGACACTTACCTGTCCAGGGCACCTCCGATGTCATCAGCCGAGGACGAGCAATCGCTCTTCCTGTCGGCTGCAACCGCCACCATCCTCAGTTAGGGGATCAGGAAGTGAAGCGTTGCGGCTTCACTGCCGGTTCCCTACTGCGCATGCGCGAGTAGCAGGCCACACCATCACTGGTCCCCGCTCTCTCCTGTATTTCCCAGGAGACAGCGGGGGGTGTAGGTAGGGGCGTGTCTGCCGCATGAGTGGTTCCCGGAGGGGGGTGCAAATACCTGTCTTAGACAGGTATCTGCATCCCCCTCCCCCTGAAAGGTGCCAAATGTGACACCGGAGGGGGGGAGTGCTCCGAAAAGTGGAAGCTTCGTTTTTGGGTGGAGCTCCACTTTAACTTTTTCAGGACCACTGTATTGCTTCCTGATACCTTGAAAATAAAGGGCCAGATTCACAGAGCGATTACGCCGGCGTAACAGGAGATGCGCGGCGTAAGTCTAAATTTGCGCATGCGTTTCGATACTCCGCATCCCAAAACGAGATACGCAAGAAATCTACTTTTTTTTTTTCCAGCGTAATTTCGATAGACAGGCGCATCCATCCGCGCAAAACTGCGCTAGACACACCATTGATTTGCTATTCAAATATGCTAATGAGGGAGTTACGGGGATCCACAAAAGAACGTTGGTGCAGCGCAGGCTACGCGCTGTGCGCAACAGCTGCACGGCCTGTCTAAAATTAGACCATATAAAAGGTGGTATAAAATTAGACAATCCGTCAGAGAAAGCAACACTGTTAGTGAGGAGCTGAGCAGTCACACATGTTGCCCAACAAACTGTATGCCAACATGCCAGTGGCATCCATGCTCATAGCTATACTACTGACTTTAGATGAGCAAAGAAGGAGGAGGGCACGGAGGAGGGCACGGAGGAGGGCACGGGAGAGGATTTTTTTTTTTTTTTTTACCAAAAAAATTTCTTTGCTTTAAAAAACATTTTTACAAAAAATATACATACATATATACATCAATACATAACATACATACAAATTACAAACACGGTCTCACTATCTTTAAATAGCCCTTTAAAACCTTCATGGATATAATAATCTAATCTGATACAAGCCCCTCACTCTTCACTTGATATATCACACACGCATAGACATCTTTGGCATGAGTGATTCTGACGTGTCTCGCATCTTCAGATTCACCCCTCATGTCATCATGGAATTAACCACAACCCTGCAGGAGCCCAACACATGACACCACCCATGATACCCATGACAGCTACATATACAATCATAGCCCCATCCCCACAGATTTCGAACAGAACATGTATGGGGACAGCTGGCTGGTTGGTGAGTGACATGGGTGGCAGGCATTACTGTCCCCCCCATGATGCTGAAATCACAAGGGGCACATGCACTACTAACATCCTCCTGTCTTATCCCTTCAGGGTGACTCTGCATATGCACTGGGACCCCATCTCATGACTCCTATACGGAACCCCCCTAACCAAGGCTACCCCGTCTTCTGAGGGAAGAGCAGCCAGGAGACAGCTCACATTATGCATCTTTGCACGTTAAACACACACATTAATCATGGCACAATGAGAATGCATGCATGCACACCACTGTGGTCCCTAAGCACAGACACATCACATCCTCATCACATTGGATTGGCACAAGCCCACCATGCAGGACTTGTGAGCAGCAACGCCACGCCACGGCTACAATTATGTCACTGTACATTCATACACCATTCACACGGACCTGGGGATCACTTCTCCCTGGTCCTGGGGAACCCTTCTCCACCAAAACTGAGGGTGACACCCCCTTTTCCGGCAGGAATATCACCCCCACATTCCAAAAACATTCACAACACAAAAAAAAAATGTCCAGCAAAAAAAAAAAATGCCCAGCAAAAAAATAATTAAAAAAAAACACAACAAAGAAAACACAGAAAAGACAAAAATCACTCTGCAAAACAGTCACCAAATATCTCAAAGACACGTCACAAACAAACAAACAAACGCTAATAAACAACAGAACAAAAGCACCTTGCTGTATAGGAAGGGATACAAAGGGATGTACTTTTGCAAAGGAAGTGCGTTTGTGTCTGTCTATTTATGCTGTCTGCGTAGTTCATTACATTGCCCTAGTCCACTTCCAAGTTTACTGATTGCGCCGTTCCCGAGTTGTGAGCATGCGCACAGCGGAGCTGACCATGGTCTGCTTCAAGCGTGCATGCGCGAGCCGGCCGGCCCTTCATTTGCATGGGGTCACGGGTCATTTCAATGTAACACGCCCACGTCCTTCCCAATTTGAATTACTCCGCCTTGCGCCGCTGAAATTACGTTGCACAGGCGCAAATTTCTGCGCAAAACCGACGAGAATAGGGTGATTGCGCCGCTACATTGCGCCAGTCTAACATAAAGGCGGTGCACTACGCCGGTCCAATAATGCGCAGATGTACGTGAATCTGGCCCTAAGGGTTTAAAGCGGTAGTAAACCACATAAATAAAAAAGAATAGGCCCTGGGCAGTTTAGGTCATAATAGGCTAGTTTGCATCGGATACTAGCCCATTATAACGGACTTACCTGAAAATGAAGCCCTCCAGCTGGCGATGACGCATGTGAACAGGAGTCACTGTTTATGGTGCAAGTTTAGGAATTTTACTGTACCTATAGGTAGGTCTAATTATAGGCTTGCCTATAGGTAAAAAATGTATACAAGGGAGTTTACGCCCACTGTAAAAGGCCAATATATTTAATCTATATCTTTCTTAATAAAGCCCAACTCCAGGCCCACCAACCCCCAACCCAATTTTTTTGGCCCATGAAACATTCCAAGCATAATATTTATTTAAAACAAATATATATATATATATATATATGTATATATATATATATATATATATATATATATATATATATATATATATATACACACATCTTTTGGGACAGGACATTTTTTGAATGCTGCAAGAACTGGCACCAGGTTGGGCTCACAGGAAGTGGGTTGGATGACACTGGTACTTTATGTTGATTTACTAAAACTGGAGAATGCAAAATCTGGTGCAGCTGTGCATGGGAGCCAATCAACTTGTTCAATAAGGATCAGGTTCACACTGCCGCGACTTGGGATCTGACTTGTGAGACCTTGTGGATTTTGTTAAAGGGGGCTTCCTGATTCCGATAAGCCCCCCGCCCGCAGACCCCCACAACCACCGGGCAAGGGTTGTGGGAATGAGACCCTTGTCCCCATCAACATGGGGACATCCTCCCCATGTTGAGGGCATGTGGCCTGGTATGGTTGAAGATGGGGGGGGGCGCTCTCTCGCCCCCCCCCCCTCTTTTCCAGCGGCCTGCCATGTTTGCGTGCTCGGATAAGGGGTCTGGTATGGATTTTTTTTTTTTTCAAAATTTCAGATTTTTTTGTTTATAGCGCAAAAAATAAAAACCGCAGAGGTGATCAAATACCACCAAAAGAAAGCTCTATTTGTGGGGGGGAAAAAAGGATGTAAATTTTGTTTGGGTTCAACGTCGCGCGATTATGCAATTGTTAGTTAAAGTGACGCGGTTCCGTATAGCAAAAAAAATGGCCTGGTCGTTAAGGGGGGAAATCTTCTGGGCTGCACGTGGTTAAAAATAAAATCTTGCAGGGTAACGTATATTTCTTTCTTTTACAAAGCTGAAATTGGTCTTTTAAATGATCTATTATTCTGACGTTATTTATCTTTCTATTTTTCTATTATCTACATGTGAAAATGAGCACCGAATAAATGACCAATAGATACAATGATAAACAATAACAGTTTTCTATCTTCAAATATAACATTTTCTTTTTATTAAGTAATCTGGAAAGAGTTTTCCACAACGCCTTCACAAGAGTGGGCAACTGATTAACTTACTCTCATAATGCGAAGTTTGATAAACCTATTTATCGTCACTCAAGTTCAATAAATGAAATTTTCAGTCCTACATCCGTAAACTTTCTACCTACTCACATATTACTTTGTTATCTGCACGATATATCATCTTTATTGTTATTATCAGTGGCATATATACATAGATGGATTCAGGAGGAGTTGCAATAATACTCTATTAGGCCACAAAGTAATATTTTCTTCATGAGGTCACAAGTTATGACATTGTCATTTACATAGTATTTTATTCTAAGGTATTAGAAATCCTAGCTCAGAAATATAAAATAATACAAAAATAAACCCCTTTTTGTTTTTTTAGAATATATAATTAGAAAACATATAAATTAATGTAATATGGGTCTGTAAAACCTAAAAAAAAAAGGACTTAAGGACCCCTTTACACCGATATACGTCGGCAGAATGGCACGGCGGGCACAATAACGTACCTGTAAGTCCTCTTTAAGAGCCCAGCCGTGGGGTCACAAGCGCGCCACCGGCGGCACGCTCCCAACCCGGTCCGAAGCTCCTTGATCCTGCCCGCTGGACCCGTGGACCAGATCACCGCCAGTGTCCCGCGATCCGTCACAGGAGCTAAAGAACAGGGAGAGGTGTGTGTAAACACACCTTCCCCGTTCGTTACTGTGGCAATGTCAGTGATCATCTGTTCCCTGATATAGGGAAAGACGATCACTGACGTCACATGTCCAGCCCCGCCCCCCTACAGTTAGAAACACACATGAGGTCACACTTAACCCCTACAGCGCCCCCTTGTGGTTAACTCCTTCACTGCATTGTCATTTACACAGTAATTATAGCATTTTTCGCTGTGAAATTGACAATGGTCCCAAAAATGAGTCAACATTGTCCGATGTGTCCGCCATAATGTCACAAAAAAACACTGATCGCCGCCATTAGTAGTAAAATAAAAAAAGATTAACAAAAATGCCATAAAACTATCCCCTATTTTGTAAACGCTATAAATGTTGTGCAAACCAATCAATAAACGCTTATTGCAATTGTTTTTTACCAAAAATATGTAGAAGAATACGTATCGGCCTAAACTGAGAAAAAACTTTTTTTTTATATCTTTTTTGGGGATATTTATTATAGCAAAAAGAAAAAAATATTGCAATTTTTTTCAAAACTGTCGCTCTATTTTTGTTTATAGCGCAAAAAATAAAAACCACAGAGGTGATCAAATACCACCAAAAGAAAGCTCTATTTGTGGGGAAAAAAGGACGCCAATTTTGTTTGGGAGCCACGTCACACGACCGCGCAATTGTCAGTTAAATCGACACAGTGCCAAATCACAAAAAGGGGCAAGGTCCTTAACCTGCATAATGGTCCGGGTCTTAAGTGGTTACAATTGCATTAAAAAAACGATATTATTTCCATGAGCCACTATTGCCAATATCAGAAAAAAATATAAGCAATAATAAACTTGCTTACAGATTAGTGGAGGGATTTCTGTGAAATTAATTTCACAAAAAACATTTCCAAAATGGACACTTTCAATTTTGTTCACTTCAATTTTCTTGAATTTTTTTTTATTTTTTTCTCTCTTATGCCGCCTTCACACGATCAGAAATTCCGACAAGAACTTTGTTATCGGAAAAATTGAGAACCAGCTCTCAAATTCCGACAGAAAATGGCAGTTGGAGCATACGCACGGTAGGAATTTCTGACCAAAAGCTCACATCGAACCTTTCTTGTCAGAATTTCCGATTGTGTGTACTGTACGTGGCTTTAGTGTATTGTTTTTCATTGTATTTGGGTCAGATCAATTTTTTTCATTTAGCGTTATTTTTGTTTTTATGTTTGTTTGTTTTTCCTCTCGTGTGTTTCTTTAACCACTTGTCATCTGCCCACCGTCAAATGACGGCGGGCAGAGGACTCCATTATCCTGACATCACGTCATATGACGTGATGTCCCTTTAAAGCCGCGGGCGGGCGCGCGCGCGCGCGCACCCGCCGCTCTGCGGGGATCCCGCGCGAGTGCCCGGCGGCAACGATCGCCGCCGGGCACACGCGATTGCTCAGTAACTGAGCGGGGACGTGGAGCTCTGTGTGTAAACACAGAGCTGCACGTCCCTGTCAGGGAGAGAGGAGAGCGGTTGTGTCCCTTGTACATAGGGACACAATCGGTCACCTCCCCCAGTCACCCCCCCTCCCCCCACAGTTAGAACACTCATAGGACACACATTTAACCCCTTCCCCGCCCCCTAGTGGTTAACCCCTTCACTGCCAGTCACATTTATACAGTAATCAATGCATATTTATAGCATTGTTCACTGTATAAATGTAAATGGTCCCAAAAATGTCAGAAAAGTGTCCGAAATGTCCGCCATAACGTCGCAGTCCCAATAAAAAAATCGCAGATCGCCGCCATTAATAGTAAAAAAAAAAAAAAGAAAATGCCATAAACTATCCCCTATTTTGTAAACGCTATAAATTTTGCGCAAACCAATCGATAAACGCTTATTGCATATTTTTTTTACCAAAAATATGTAGAAGAATACGTATCGGCCTAAACTGAGGGAAAAAATATTTGTTTTTATATATTTTTTGGGTTATTTATTATAGCAAAAAGGAAAAAATATTGCATTTATTTAAAAATTGACGCTCTATTTTTGTTTATAGCGCAAAAAATAAAAACCGCAGAGGTGATCAAATACCACCAAAAGAAAGCTCTATTTGTGGGAAAAAAAGGACGCCAATTTTGTTTGGGAGCCACGTCGCACGACCGCGCAATTGTCAGTTAAAGCGACGCAGTGCCGGAAGCTTATATTTTGTCTGGGCAGGAAGGGGGTGTAGGTGCACAGTAGGCAAGTGGTTAATCATCATTTGTGTATTGTTGTTTGAACTTTTTCTACAATTTTTTTAGTTTTATTCTTCCTGTAAAAAAAAAACAATAATGAGGCTAATGAGGTACTGTTTTTTTCACAGCTCCTGGATATTTGAAGCTTCTGTTAAGCCTTGTACACACGATCACCGATGATCACTGATGAAGCTGACTGATGGACTGATGTGCCTACACACCATCGGTTCATGTCCCGATCGTGTCAGAACGCGGACACGTAAACCACGTACGACGTCACTATAAAGGGGAAGGCCAAAGCCTTCGGCGCCACCCTTGAGTCTGCTTTTGCTAATTCCGTGTTCCCGCGTGTTAGTAAAAGTTTGGTTAGAGCCGATTCGCGCTTTTCAGTCTCTGTGCTTTTACAGGTCGTATAAATGCGCTGCAATAAACGAGACAATAATTTGAAAAATTTAGAATGTGCCATCTCAAAAAATGACGCAAGTTTTACAAGAACGAGCGCTCCCGTCCCCTCATTTAATCTGAGCATGCGCGGGTTTTAAACCGATGGGCGTGCGTACTAACGATCGATTTTGAACTATTGGTTAGCCGTCCATCGGTTGAATTTTAAAGGAAGTCCTTTGTTTTTCGACCAAAGGAAAACTGACCGATGGGGCCTACACCTCAGTCCGTTTTCATCGGCTTGAACCAATCGTGCGTACGCGGCCTTACTTTTAGAATTAAGAGTCATTTAAAGATCAGCGAACCCTTAAAAACCACCAAATACCATCTAAATTTCATTGTCCACTTTTACTACAATACATTTTACCAAAATATTCTGATTTTTACCAAAATATCAGCAAAATAAAAAAGCAACATTTTTCTCATCCCTAACATTTTAACAAATTAGCAATGTATTTGACATTGACTATCTGTTTTAACAAAAATATTGTTTTGTGGTATCTATTTTATTCTTTGTATAGCTATATTTGTTTTAAATGTAATTATCTTATTTATATATAATTGTATGCATAACATAGCTTCAAGCTCTACCAGCATGGTTACTATTTTGTTCCTGTTACAGCAATCTTTCTTAGGCTGCATTCACACCTGAGCGACGGTCGTTTGGTCGTTTTTTGGGCGTTTTTTCCAGCGTTTTGTCGCGCGTATTCATGCTTATTTGCGCGTTTGCATACAGCGTCTTCCGACGTTTTTGTACTTTGACCTTTTTTATTTTAGCCAATAGGAAAAATTATCATCTTTTCATCACTTGTTGCTATGTTGGTAGATTTTGTTTAATCTTCTGCCTGGGTGAAAAGTTCTATTGATTAAAGCGACAAAACGCCTGTAGCAAACGCTCGTTGTCGCGCTAGTCGCTTGAATCGAGCGTTTCCATTACTTTCTATGGGAAATGGAAACGCTCAAATACGCCCAAACTGCCCGATACGCGCGACAAAAAAGGGTCCGGAACTTTTTTTAACTGCAAGCGATGGGCGTCAGGCGCTTCAGCGTTCAGATGTGAACCATCTCCATAGGCTTTCATGTATTTTTCTCCCTCTGGCGTTTGTGAGCGTCGCGCTACAGGCGACAAAACGCCTAGGTGTGAATGGAGCCTTAAAGTTAATGGTATATGCTATTTTCATATTGTTTCTTAAACTACCAATGTAGAAATATGATTGCAAATGAGTTTCTCCAAATAAGTGATAAAAAAATAAAGTACAGTTACCCTTTAATTGGTGTACAAAATAATTAATAATAAAACAAGGACACAGCTGATATTTCTTGCTTAATGGAAACAACAATGGAGCTCTAATAGACCCAACATCTCTCCATAAAGAGGACCTGTCATGGTCCATGCTGTCACAATGGATGTTTTCATCCCTTGTGATAGCAATAAAGTTAATAATAATAATAAAAAAAGAGAAAGTGTAAAAAAAAGTTTTTAATAAAAATATGTTTTAATAAATAATAAAAATACAAATACAATTTAAATCGCCCCGCCCCCCTATGCTTACAAGCAAACGCAAAAGCATATGAAGAGGTGTTTAAAGTGTTGCCTATGGAGAATTTTTAGTGTGGTGCCATTCCACGGGTGTATGCAATTTTAAAGCATGAAATGTTTACTATTTACTTCCATTATCTTTTATATTTTACAAAAAAATGGGTATTATTATATTAAGATTATGTAGAAGTTTGGTATATTACTTTTTCTTAAGATTATTTATTAGTTTGGTATATTACTTATCTGTTGTGAAGTTGGTGGTTCAACTTGACCCGGGTTTAGGACTTCCGGATGTATGGAGGCTCTCTGATGCATCGGCAAGTCAAGACACACACAGCAATATGGTGAATCAAAGAATAGGATTTATTTTTTGTGCGCATTGCACCTATTCAAAACATACAAGAAAAGGAACGCCCTTGGCTCAGCCAATCGTATTTAAGTAATTAGGTTATACAAGTAATACAGTACGTCACAATCCTCTGATCTGAGAGCATGAAAACATAGCAATCTATTTTCTGTGTAACCAACTAAGCCTTGTTTCTACCGCATGCCTTATCTATGTTATTATTCTCTGCTCGTACATAATAACATTTTGCAAGGTTGTTTCTAGCTTCTGTGTAATTACTCCTAATCGTTCTGGGTTAAAGGATACATCTCTACAAGCATTGATATTATGGGGGAACTCTAGCAAGCCTTACATCTGTGTCAGCTGCTGCCCCACCACAGCACAGAGATCCTTTTTTTATTCTTTTTTTTTTTTAAATAAAATTAATTAAAGTGTATTTCCCCCCCCCCCCCCCAAAAAAAAATAATGGCCCAGATTCACGTACATCGGCGCATTATCGGTCCGGCGTAGTGCACCGCCATTACGTTAGACTTGCGCCATCTAGCCGCGTAATCCCCCGATTCACGTAGCTTTTGCGCAGGAAATTGCGCAAGCGTAAGGTTTTTTCCTGAGGCGTAAGGAGGAGTAATACAAATTGGGAGGGACGTGGGCGTGTTACATTGAAATGAGCCGTGACCCCATGCAAATGAAGGGCCGGCCGGCTCGCGCATGCGCGCGTGAAGGAGACCATGTCAGCTCCGCTGTGCGCATGCTCACAACTCGGGAGCGGCGCAATCAGTGAAATTGGAAATGGACTAGGGCAACGTTGTGAACTACGCAGACAGCATAAATAGACACACACAAACGCACTTGCATTGCAAAAGTACATCCCTTTGTGTCCCTTCCCATTGAACCAAGTGCTTTTGTTCCTGTTGTTCGTTGCAGTGTGTCTTGTAGTTGTCAGATTAGAGTTCTGTGTGATCAAGTGTTTGTTGGTATATTTGTGAAAGTGTTTTTTGATAAGTGTTTGAGAGACTGTTTGTTTGATTGATATATTTCTGAGCGTTTGTTTTCTTGCTTTATTTTTTCTTTTTAATTTTTTTGTGACTGTTTCTTGCTAGTGTGATTTTTGGGTGTTCGTTTTCTCTTTGTGTGTGTTCTTGCCTGATTGGTTGTGCTTGTATTTGTGACTGATTTTTGGTGACTGCTAGTGAGTTTGTTTGGAAGTATGACAGAGAGAAAAAGAAAGCTGAATTTTACTGTGGGGGAAAAAATAATTCTTGCCCGGGCCATTAGCGAGTATGGGCGTTTTCTCCATGGCCCGCAGAGTGCCACCACCACCCCGGCCAGGAGGAGGGAGATTTTGGATAGGATCACGGAGCAGGTGAATTCATCGGGGGAGGGGGAGACACGGACCCGGTCTGGGATTGACAAAAAAATAAATGATCTCCGGCGTCAGGTGAAAAAAAAACTGGCCGCAATGCATGCCCATGCCAGGGGCACAGGAGGGGGCCCACCATGCCGTATTAGGCTTACAGCGACGGAGCATGTGGTGGCCCTGACCTTTCACCGGCATGAAGTGGAGGGCCTGCCAGGCTTTGACACAAGTCCGGTCCCCGTGGTGCCAGGTAAGGTTTTTTTTTCTATCAGGTGTGTAGCATGTGTGGGGGAGGGGGTGAAAGGGAATATGTGCCAAGTGTGTGGATCCTCCAACCTGTGAATGGTTTGTGTCATCCACAGATGTGCAGGAGGGTGCAGGGCCATCTGGCCTGACCGCTCCAACCCCAGGACAGCAGCCTAATGAGGCCCCCCCAACAAGGCCACAGTCCGCGGAGGAGGTTCAAGAGGAGGAGGACGATCATGAGGAGGAGGACGATCATGAGGAGGAGGATAATCATGAGGAGGAGGATCATGAGGAGGAGGAGTCAGGCACTGGACGAGTGGTTTGTGCGGACTCTTCCCCTCTGGCTGGCAGAAGCCTGCCCTCCCTAAGGGGGAGCCCCCCCCCCCTCCTCCCCCAACATGGCTCCCCTCACAAGGGCCTCCCCTTCTCCCCGACCACAACCATCAGCTGGAGGCAGGATGTCATCCCAGAGCACCAGGGGGGCGCCCAATCTCCTGCCCGCCAGTCTGCGAAGGGACCAGGCCCTCCAGACCCGCCATCTGGGACAGCTCTGCCAGACTTTTGGGCGGGTGGAGGAGAGCCTGTCCTCCATGAAGGATACGCTGGGTAACCTGGACTCCCACTCCCGGGCTTTCACAACCTGCCTAAATGAACTGCAGACTACAGCAGCAGGCGTTGGGCAGGATGTGAGGGCCCTTACCCAGGCTATCCAGGCCAACACGGCAACACTTGGTGCTTCCCTGGACAGAATTGCCGTGGCCTTGGAGGGCAGGCCGCCAGGTGGGCAGATATCAGGGGCTGCTCCTCCTTCCCCGGGTTTGCCCCTCCCCCATGAGTCTCCCCTGAGGGGCCGGGGCCGTGGCCGGGGGCGCCCCAGGCGTGGCTCACGCAGAGGGCAATAATTTTTTTCCCCTTTTTTTTTTTTTTGGCTGACATTTTTGGCATTTTTTTTTTTTTTGCTGACATTTTTTGCATTTTTTTATTTTTTTTTGCTGACATTTTTTTTTAAATTTTGGGTTGTGCATGCTGTTTGAATGTGGGGGTGACATTCCTGCTGGAAAAGGGGTGTCATCCTCAATTTTGGTGGAGAAGGGTTCCCCAGGACCAGGGAGAAGTGATTCCCAGGTCCGTGTGAATGGTGTATGAATGTACAGTGACATAATTGGAGCCTTGACGTGGCGTTGCTGCTCACAAGTCCTGCATGGTGGACTGGTGCCAATCCAATTTGATGAGGATGTGGGGTGTCTGTGCTAGGGACCACAGTGGTGTGCATGCATGCATTCTCATTGTGCCATGATTAATGTGTGTGTTTAACGTGCAAAGATGCCCAATGTGAGCTGTCTCCTGACTGCTCTTCCCTCAGAAGATGGGGTATCCTCAGTTAGGGGGGGATTGTCTGGTTGGGGGGTCAGGTCATCACGTAGCTCAACCTGCAGGCCCTTCCTCACTGCGAGATTGTGCAGCATGCAACATGCAACGATGATATGGCACACGAAGTTTGGGGAATACAACAGTGTACCCCCAGACTTATCCAGGCATCGGAAACGTGACTTCAGGAGGCCAAAGGTGCGCTCCACCACTGCTCGGGTTTTGATGTGTGCTTGATTGTATCTTTCCTCCCCTGGGGTTTGGGGGTTCCGGATAGGAGTCATGAGATGGGGTCCCAGTGCATATGCAGAGTCACCTGGAAGGGAAAAGACAGGAGAATGTTAGTCATGCATGTGCCACTTGTGAGGTGTGCATCACGGGAGGGGATAGTCATGCCTGACTCCCATGTCACTCACCAACCAGCCAGGTGTTCCCATACATGTTCTGAGAGAATTCCATTCGGATGTGGCATTGATTGTAGATGTAGCTGTCATGGGTGGATCCGGGGTGTTTGGCACGGACGTGCCATATGAGTCCTTGGGCATCAACTATCACCTGTACATTGATGGAGTGCCAATTCTTCCGATTGCGGTACATGTGCTCTGTCTCCAGGGGGGGCTGGAGTGCCACATGTGTGCAAGCAATGGCCCCGATGGTGCGTGGGAATCTGGCAATTCTGTAGAAATCTGTCATTGCCTTCAGCCGCAGGTCCTCAGTGGTGGGTTTGATGATTAGGTTGGCCAAGCGTGTGAGGATTGCTGGGACAACCTGGTGCACACATCTGCTCATGGAGGACTGTGACATCCCAGCCACCACTCCACTTGTACGCTGAAAAGAGCCACTGGCAAGGAAATGGAGTGTTGCCAGTACCTTGACCAGTGGCTGCACTGCATGTGAGCGTTGTGTTGGGCTGGTGATGTCCTCCTGCAGGGTTGTGGTTAATTCCAGGATGGCATGAGGGGGGAATCTGAAGATGCGATACACCTCAGAATCACTCATGCCAAAGAGGTCTATGCGTGTGCGGTATACCCTCTCCCGTGCCCTCCTCCGTGCCCTCCTCCGTGCCCTCCTCCTTCTTTGCTCATCTAAAGTCAGTAGTGCAGCTATGAGCGACGATGCCCCTGGCATGTTGGCAGTCAAATTGCAGTCAACGTGTAACGGTGTTGCTTTCTGTGAGATGTAGACGTTTTTTCAAAATTTAGACCACCTTTTATGTGCTCTAACTTTAGACAGGACATTTTGCTGTTGCGCACATCGCGTAGCCTGCGCAGCAACTGCGTTTTTTTGTGGATCCCCGCAACTCCCTCATTAGCATATTTGACTAGCAAATCAATGGTGTGTCTAGCGCATTTTTGCGCGGACGGATGCGTCTGTCTAACGAAATTACGCCGGACAAAAAAAAGTAGATTTCTGGCGTAAATCGTTTTCTGAATCGCGCGCATCTAAACGCACGCGCACATTTAGACTTACGCACGCGCAACACCAGTTGCGCAGGCGTAATCGCTCTGTGAATCTGGGCCAATGTGTTTAAAAAACTGCTGTGCAAATATTGTGTGACATTAAAAAATTGCAATATCCATCATTTTATTCTATAGGGCCTTTGATAATATATATATAATATACATATATAATGTTTGGGGGTTCTAAGTAATTTTCTAGGAAAGAAAATGAAAAATTTTTAATGGTTGTAAAAAGTGTCACAATTGGCCCGGTAGGCAAGTTGGTAAAGGATATCCTAACCTAAGAACAGAAAATGTTATATATTGCACCTTACCAGTCCTAGGATGTGATGGTTGCATTCATTTTCATATTTCAGGCTAAGAACATTATCAAGAACATGCCCCTTTTCACGTCACCTATGACGAAACACATAGGATGGAGCTAGGATGCATGCTGCATTGCATGCTGGTCGGCCAGCCGCCATCTCGGATTTTAATATTTGTACAACACTGTTACTTATGAAATTTTATTTGAGTGTTCTACTGATTTTAAATATTGTAATTTCCTTATTATTTAATAAAAATTTTATTTTTGTAGAAAAATACTCTTGGTATACTGAAATGATAACTAACTCTCAGTTTGCGAGACATTTCCTCCATGCTTAGACCAAGAAAAGTTGTAATATTTGTATTAATTATAATTCAGGTTTTCACTTTGTCAGCATTAATGTAGCCTTGATTACTGAACTTTATGGGATGATTATATATATTGGACATTAACCACTTCAGCCCTAGACGATTTGGCTGGCCAAAGACCAGGCCACTTTCTACAATTCGGCACTGCGTCACTTTAACTGACAATTGCACGGTCGTGCGCTATAAACAAAAATAGAGCGTCAATTTTGAAAAAATTCAATATACTTTACTTTTTGCTATAATAAATATCCCCAAAAAGTATATAAAAAAACAATTAAGGCTGATATGTATTCTTCTACATATTTTTGGAAAAAAAAAATTGGAATAAGCGTATATTGATTAGTGCAAAATTTATAGCGTCTACAAAATAGGGGATAGTTTTATGGCATTTCTTTTTTTAATAGTAATGCCGGCAATCTGCGATTTTTATCATGACTGCGATGTTATGGCAGATTTTGGGACCATTGGCATTTTAACAGCGAACAGTGCTATAAAAATGCACTGATTACTGTGAACATGTCACTGGCAGAGAAGGGGTTAACACTAGGGGGCGATCAAGGGGTTAATTATGTTTCTTAAAGTGTGTTCTAACTAAAGGGGGGGTGGGACTGACTAGGGGAAATGACATATCGCTGTTCATACATTGTATGAACAGACGGACAGTCATTTCTCCCCCTGAAAGAACCAGGAGCTGTGTGGGTTCTCGCTCTGTCACGAGCGGTCGCGGGTGTGGGTCATCGCATGCCCCTAGTGGCCACAGAGCGAAATGACGTTATTTAAAACTGCGGCGGGCGGTCGGCAAGCAGTTAAAGCGGAGGTTCAACCTAAATTTTGACTTTGGCTGCATTTAGTCGATAAAACAACATTTTTTTTTTTTTTTTAAATGGCGATCTTTACCTTAGTAATCCTGCATTTTCTGGGCTGTCAATCACTTTTCCCCACGGGAGTGGGCGTGTATCTCATTTTCCCCCGACCAGCGCTATGTCTCCTGGGAGTGAGTCCTTAGAATCCCAGGAGACGCGCTGTGCTGTAATCCTGCTATTTCTCGCGGGTCACGTGACTCGGCAAGCGGGTCATGCGACTCAGCATTCACCGTATCCCGGAAGGACAAGCTGCTGGGCTTCACAGTACCCACAGTAAAGATGGAAATGTCCATCTCGGGATTTTAAAAGATATTCTTCTTTGGAGAAATGCAATGCAGCGGGCTTAAAGACTGGGTGAAACGAGTGCTGATTTCAACAAGGTAAGAACGGCAGAAGCATTAAAAAAAAAAACCCAGCGGAACCCCGGAAGCTTTAATCTTCAATGGTTACATGTTATTTATACTGATATTGGGGTAAAACCACTTTTTTTTTTCTTTTATATTATTTTTCTGTATTTTTTGGAAATAGTAAACATTTTCCAAAAAATACATAAAACAATTTTGTCCGATTTCTTTACGGTCAGCTTTCATTTTTTTTTTTTACTGTTTTCTTTTCTCAGCCTTTTATTTTTCATTAAACTATTTCTGTGTTTCTTTTTTCAGCTTGGGCGACACTTAGTCAGCCTGTCTTTCTTATTTTATCCTCTGTGACCCCAGCTGGTCAACTGTGCAACTTGAGATCAAGGCAATATTTCAGCTCGGTATAGGCAGACAGTAAACATTTTGTGTGATTTGTTATAGTGGCGTACGCTCTGCAGCCCTATGTTATATAGATGTGTGAGGTTAATTACCAGATTAGCAGTGGAATAGAACTGAGTATATTTTTTAAAGAGGTTTAGTGAGTATGGTCAGTAAAGAAAATCTTTGCTCCTACTGTGGCAATTCTAAATGTATCCTAATGCTGCAAAAGAACACAAATTATCAATGCAGTTGAAAAACACTACAATGCCACAGTCCTTATCCCCTTAGCACTGACCGTACGCACATCTGCGGCCTCGGCTTTAAGGGATAATACCGGGATGATATGCAGCTGCAGGCATCATGCCGGTACCGTTTTTTAGAGTGGGTGGTCCGCTCTTTAGGGATAACAACAGATGCGGCTTAAAGAGGGGCGTTATCCCGAAGGTGCGGGAGGGGATTTCCTCCTGCCGCCTTCCGCCACTCCCGGTGGTATTTGATCACCTATGCGGTTTTTATTTTTGCGCTATAAACAGAAAAAGACAGTAAATTTTGAGAAAAAAAACAATATTTTTGACTTTTTGCTATAATAAATATCCCAAATTTTTTTTTTTTTAAAACAAATTTCTTTATCAGTTTAGGCCAATATATGTTATTTTTTATGAAACAAAAAAATATATGTTCTTTTATATATTTTTGGTAAAAAAAATCACAATAAGCGTATATTGATTGGTTTGCGCAAAAGTTATAGGGGTGGATTCACAGAGAAATGGATTATCGTAGCGTATCAGAAATACGCTACGCCGCCGTTTTTTACCTTGATCTACGTGGAATTCAGGTAGATTTTTTTCGGTAAACGACGGCGGCGTAGTGTATTTCTCCCGTCGTAATCCATCCGCGCGAGTAGGGGGCGTGAAACATTTAAAGTAGGCGCGTTCCCGCGGCGATCGATCTGCGCATGCTCCGTTCGCAAATTTCCCGCCGTGCATTGCGCGAAATCACGTCGTGACGTCATTCGTTGTTTATGTAGCGTACTTTACGGGCGATCCACGTCCCGACGAGTTACGTAAACAAAATAAAAAATTAAATAAATTCGAAGCGGGAACGGCGGCCATACTTAACATGGGCTACGTAAAGTTAGAGCAGCAAAAAGCTGCTCTAACTTTACGTATAAAAAAATAGACGAAAACGATTGCGACGCTCGCTCGTTTGTTCGTGAATCCCCGTAAAAACACATTTGCATATCCCGACGCATTAAAACGACGCGAACTCCTCCCAGCGGCCGCAAATAGATGGCAGCGTAGATCCGAAGGCTTACGAAGACGTAAGCCTCTCGGATCGAAGCCCGAAGCCGGCGTATCATGGTTTGAGAATTCAAACTAGTGATACGCCGCGGGAAATTTGAAATTACTCCTGTCTAACCCCAGTTAGACAGGCGTAATTGTTTTGTGAATCCACCCCATAGCGTCTACAAAATAGGGGATAGATTTATGGCATTTTTATTACTATTTTTTTTTACTAGTAATGGCCGTGATCTGCAAATTTTTAGTGGGACTGCGACATTATGGTGGACAGTTTGGACACTTTTGACACTAATTTGGGACCATTGACATTTATACAGTGATCAGTGCTATAAAAATACACTGATTATTGTATAAATTACACTGGCAGGGAAGGGGTTAACACTAGGAGGCGATCAAGGGGTTTAGTGTGTTCTAGGGAGTGATTCTACCTGTGGGGGGAGACTTACTAGGGGAAATAACAGATCGCTGTTCATACATTGTATGAACATACGGTCAGTCATTTCTCCCCTGAAAGAACCGGGAGCTGTGTGTTTATACACACAGCTCCCAGTTCTCGCTCTGTCACAAACAATCGCATGTGCCCGCGCCCCTAGTGGCCACAGGGCGAAGCGATGTAACATAACGATGTTTCGCCCAGCCTAGCCATGCCACTGCAGTTACTGCAGCGGCTGGTCGGCAAGGGGTTAAGGTCATGTGACCCAAAAGGAAAAATTTCCGCGCCAAAAACTAATAAATAGTGATCTTCACCTGTGTGAAGATAATGCAATATAATTAGGTGGTGTGCTGCTCCTCAGTGGTATAGTGTGTACCTATAATAAGTGAAAATGAAGAAACGATAGAGGGCGCCACTAGGACTACATGGGAGACTTCACTCATAATACATAATGTGATTACCTGTATACCATAGGTGATGAAGACAACAATATTTATAGAAATGACAACAATATTATTATGACCTAAAGGTCGTGAAAAACATTGGTGTTGGTGTGATAATAGGTTAAACAATTGAAAGTCCACCTAAAGTCCCAAAGATAAGTATTTGGTGTAGAAATAATATATAAAGGAATATCAGGATGATCTTCCTGTTGCAGAATAAAATCTTGATTGAACAAAAGTCTGTGCACAAATCTGTGTCGGGATTGTGGTGTGCTGGTTCTGGGGTGTGAGAGAAACCTTCACCAAAATGGATTGTTCGTGTTCCACCGCAAGTGCTGGGGAAATACTAAGTGCTTACCAGATGGTATGACCTCTCTGTTAAAAGTAGGTCAGATGAGCAGGGCAGGATCAGTGCCTGTACACTATGGGCATGCTGGATCGCGCTGTTCCACAATAGTAACAAGTAGGCTCATGTATGGATGGAAAATTAAATGGAAAACATCATGGTGCAATACCGTTTATTAAAAACAAATAAAAATGCACATAGACAGCCAAATGGCCTCCTACCCCAGCTAGTGCCTGCCTGGCACTGGGAATAAAGCGTGTCACAGCTCCTTTAACTCCGATGGCTCGCCGATAATTCGGAATGGCAGATTAGTCCGGGCTTGGTAGGCTCAATGAGGGCTTGTGTATCGTGCAGGTTGCCAGATGGAGCCGCCAACATATGTTTCGCACGTTGTGCGTCTTCAGGGGGGCGCCATTCCGAATTATCGGCGAGCCATCGGAGTAAAGGAGCTGTGACACGCTTTATTCCCAGTGCCAGGCAGGCACTAGCTGGGGTAGGAGGCCATTTGGCTGTCTATGTGCATTTTTATTTGTTTTTAATAAACGGTATTGCACCATGATGTTTTCCATTTAATTTTCCATCCATACATGAGCCTACTTGTTACTATTGTGGAACAGCGCGATCCAGCATGCCCATAGTGTACAGGCACTGATCCTGCCCTGCTCATCTGACCTACTTTTAACAGAGAGGTCATACCATCTGGTAAGCACTTAGTATTTCCCCAGCACTTGCGGTGGAACACGAACAATCCATTTTGGTGAAGGTTTCTCTCACACCCCAGAACCAGCACACCACAATCCCGACACAGATTTGTGCACAGACTTTTGTTCAATCAAGATTTTATTCTGCAACAGGAAGATCATCCTGATATTCCTTTATATATTATTTCTACACCAAATACTTATCTTTGGGACTTTAGGTGGACTTTCAATTGTTTAACCTATTATCACACCAACACCAATGTTTTTCACGACCTTTAGGTCATAATAATATTGTTGTCATTTCTATAAATATTGTTGTCTTCATCACCTATGGTATACAGGTAATCACATTATGTATTATGAGTGAAGTCTCCCATGTAGTCCTAGTGGCGCCCTCTATCGTTTCTTCATTTTCAAGGTCATGTGACCGCCTGTGTACAGGTGTATTGGGGGTAATTCATGCAAATATGTGGCCCCTCGGTGCTAAGGGCCAGGCGCCAAGATGCCACATATTTGCCCTCTTAATCACAAGGTAATTTTTTGTGAAACGGCACCGCATCCGCTTTAACTTACAATTATGCAGTCATGTGGTGCTGTACCCAAACAAAATTGGTGTCCTTTTTTTCACACAAATAGAGCTTTCTTTGGTGGTATTTGATCACCTCTGCAGTTTTTACTTTTTGCGCTATAAACAAAAAAAGATCAACAATTTTTTTTTAAACAAATTTCTTCATCAGTTTAGGCCAATATATGTATTCCTTTTCAAATTTCTGGTTAAAAAAAAAATCGCAATAAGCGTATATTGATTGGTTTGCGCAAAAGGTATAGGCCCAGATTCACAGAGCGATTACGCCTGTGCAACAGGAGATGCGCGTGCGTAAGTCTAAATGTGCGCGTGCGTTTCGATGCACGGCATTCCCAAAACGAGATACGCAAGAAATCTACTTTTTTTGGTCCGGCGTCATTTCGTTAGACAGGCGCATCTGTCCGCGCAAAACTGCGCTAGACAGACCATTGATTTGCTAGTCAAATATGCTAATGAGGGACTTACGGGGATCCACAAAAGAACGTTGGGGCAGCGCAGGCTACGCAGTGTGCGCAACAGCAAAATGTCCTGTCTAAAATTAGACCATATAAAAGCTGCTCTAAAAAGAGAAAAAAAGTCTACTTGTTAGATAAAGCAACACTGTTAGTGAGGAGCTCAGCAGTCACACGTGTTGCACAACAATCTGTATGCCAACATGCCAGGGGCATCGTCGCACATAGCTATACTACTGACTTTAGATGAACAAAGAAGGACGAGGGCACGGAGGAGGGCACGGAGGATGGCACGGGAGAGGATATACCGCACCCGCATAGACCTGTTTGGCATGAGTGATTCTGAGGTGTATCGCATCTTCAGATTCACCCCTCATGTCATCCTGGAATTAACCACAACCCTGCAGGAGGACATCACCAGCCCAACACAACGCTCACATGCAGTGCAGCCACTGGTCAAGGTCATGGCAACACTCCATTTCCTTGCCAGTGGCTCTTTTCAGCGTACAAGTGGAGTGGTGGCTGGGATGTCACAATCCTCCATTAAACAGGAGAGTGCACCAGGTTGTCCCTGCAATCCTCAGACGCATGGCCAACCAAATCATCAAACCCACCACTGAGGACCTGCGGCTGAAGGCAATGACAGATTTCTACAGAATTGCCAGATTCCCACGCACCGTGGGGGCTATTGATTGCACACATGTGGCACTCCAGCCCCCCCAGGAGACAGAGCACATGTACCGCAATCGGAAGCATTGGCATTCCATCAACGTACAGGTGATAGTCGATGTCCAAGGCCTCATATGGCACGTCCGTGCCAAACACCCAAGGTCCAGCCATGACAGCTACATATACAATCAATGCCACATCCGAATGGAATTCGATCAGAACGTGTATGGGGACACCTGGCTGGTTGGTGAGTGACATGGGTGGCAGGCATGACTATCCCCTCCCATGATGCACACATCACAAGGGGCACATGCATGACTAACATCCTCCTGTCTTTTCCCTTACAGGTGACTCTGCATATCCACTGGGACCCCATCTCATGACTCCTATCCGGAACCCCTAAACCCCAGGAGAGGAAAGATACAATCAAGCACATGCCCAAACACGAGCAGTGGTGGAGCGCACCTTTGGCCTCCTAAAGTCACGTTTCCGATGCCTGGATAAGTCTGGGGGTACCCTCTTGTATTCCCCAAACTTTGTGTGCCAGATCATCGGTGCATGTTGCATGCTGCACAACTTCGCAGTAAGAAAGGGCCTGCAGATTGACCTACGTGATGACCTGACCCCTGAACCAGACAATCCCCCCCTAACCGAGGCTACCCCATCTTCTGAGGGAAGAGCAGCCAGGAGACAGCTCACATTGGGCATCTTTGCACGTTAAACACACACATTAATCATGGCACAATGAGAATGCATGCATGCACAACACTGTGGTCCCTAGCACACACACCCCACATCCTCATCAAATTGGATTGGCACCAGTCCACCATGCAGGACTTGTGAGCAGCAACGCCACGCCAAGGCTCCAATTATGTCACTGTACATTCATACACCATTCACACGGACCTGGGGATCACTTCTCCCTGGTCCTGGGGAACCCTTCTCCACCAAAATTGAGGGTGACACCCCTTTTCCGGCAGGAATGTCACCCCCACATTCAAACAGCATTCACAACCCAAAAAAAAAAAAAAAATGACCAGCAAAATCAAAAAATTTCCAGCAAAAAAAAAAAAAGGGGGAAAAAAAATGATTGCCCTTTACGTGAGCCACGCCTGGGGCACCCCCGGCCACGGCCCCGGCTCCTCAGGGGAGACTCATGGGGGAGGGGGAAAACTGGGGAAGGAGGAGCAGCCCCTGATCTCTGCCCACCTGGCGGCCTGCCCTCCAAGGCCACCGCTATTCTGTCCAGGGCAGCACCAAGTGTTGCCGTGTTGGCCTGGATAGCCTGGGTAAGGGCCCTCACATCCTGCCCAACGCCTGCTGATGTAGTCTGCAGGTCGTTTAGGCAGGTTGTGAAAGCCCGGGAGTGGGAGTCCAGGTTCCCCAGCATATCCTTGATGGAGGACAGGCTCTCCTCCATCCGCACCAATGTCTGGCTGACCTGTTCCAGATGGCGGGTCTGAATTGCCTGGTCCCTTCTCAGAGTGGCGGGCAGGAGATCGGCCACCCCCCTGGTGTTCTGGGACGAAATCCTGCCTCCAGCTGATGCTTGTGGCCGGGGAGAAGGGGAGGCCCTTGGGAGGGGAGCCATGTTGGGGGAGGAGGGGGGGATCCCCCTTAGGGAGGGCTGCCTGCTGCCAGCCAGAGGGGAAGAGTCCTCAAAAACCAAAAGTCCAGTGCCTGACATGGACTCCTCCTCCTCATGATTCTCCTCCTCCTCTTGAACCTCCTCCGCGGACTCCGGCCTTGTTGGGGGGGCCTCATTAGGCTGCTGTCCTGGGGATGGTGCGGTCAGGCCAGATGGCCCTGCATCCTCCTGCACATCTGTGGATGACACAAAACATTCACAGGTTGGAGGATCCACACACTTGCCACATATTCCCTTTCACCCCCTCCCCCACACATGCTACACACCTGATATTAAAAAAAATACTTACCTGGCACCACGGGCTCCGGACTTGAGTCAAAGCCAGGCAGGCCCTCAACTTCATGCCGATGAAAGGTCAGGGCCACCGCACGCTCCTCTGCTGTCAGCCTAATACGGCATGGTGGGCCCCCTCCTGTGCCCCTGGCATGGGCATGCATTTTGGACAGCTTCTGTTTGACCAGACGCCGGAGGTCATTAATTTTTTTGTCAATCCCAGACCGGGTCCGTGTCTCCCCCTCCCCCGCTGAATTGACCTGCTCAGTGATGAGGTCCAAAATCTCCCTCCTCCTGGCCGGGGTGGTGTTGGCACTGTCTGGGCCGTGGAGGAAACGCCCATAATTGCTAATGGCCCGGGCAAGAATTCTTTTTTCTCCCACAGTAAAATTGAGTTTTCGCTTTCTCTCTGTCATACTTCCAAAAAAACTCACTCCCAGTCAACAAAAATCAGTCACAAAAACAAGCACAACCAATCAAGCAAGAACACACACAAAGAGAAAACTACTCAGCAAGAAACAGTCACAAAAACAAACAGCAAAAAATCAGCAAGAAAACAAACAAACAGAAATATATCAAACAAACAGTCTCTCAAACACTTATCAAAAAACACTTTCAAAGATCTACTAACAAACACTTGATCACACAGAACACTAATCTGACAACTACAAAACACAACGCAACGAACAACAGGACAAAAGCACTTGGTTAAATAGGAAGGGACAAAGGGATGTACTTTTGCAATGCAAGTGCGTTTGTGTCTGTCTATTTATGCTGTTTGCGTAGTTCACAAAGTTGCCCGGGTCCATTTCCAATTTCACTGATTGCGCCGCTCCCGAGTTGTAAGCATGCGCACAGCGGAGCTGACCATGGTCTCCTTCAAGCGCGCATGCGCGAGCCGGCCGGCCCTTCATTTGCATGGGGTCACGGCTCATTTCAATGTAACACGCCCACGTCCTTCCCAATTTGTATTACTCCGCCTTACGCCTCTGAAAAAACGTTACGCATGCGCAATTTTCTGCGCAAAAGCTACGAGAATAGGGTGATTACGCGGCAAAATTGCGCAAGTCTAACGTAAAGGCGGTGCGCTACGCCGGTCCAATAATGCGCAGATGTACGTGAATCTGGGCCATAGCATCTACAAAATAGGGGATAGATTTATGGCATTTTTATGGCATTTTTTTTTTTACTAGTAATGCCCGTGATCTTTAGCAGGACTGCAACATTGTGATGGACAGATCGGACCCTTTTGACACTTTTTTCGGACCTTTGACACTTATACAGTGATCAGTGCTAAAAAAAATGCACTGATTACTGTATAAATTACACTGGTAGGGAAGGGGTTAACACTAGGAGGGCAATCAAGAGGTTAAGTGTTCCCTAGGGAGTGATTCTAATGGGGGGGTGGGACTGACTTGAGGAGGAGACATATCACTGTTTGCAATTACTACAAACAGCAGATCTGTCTCTTCTCTCCTGTCACAATGAGGATTTGTGTGTTTAGATACACAAATCCCCGTTCTGGCTCTCATGCCTGCGATCACGCCCGCCGGCCACACGCATCGGGTCCCCCACGTGCCGCTGGCTATGGCTCTTAACGGAGCCACCGTACGGGTACAGCAATTTGTGGGATGGAGCCACATTGCTGCCCTATATATATATTTTTAGGAGCTGGTTGGCAAGTGGTTCCAAATCTAAACATAGTTACATAGTTAGTCAGGTTAAAAAATAAAAGATAGATATGAGGTGGGAAAATGATATGAGGTTTTAGCATAGGTGTGCACACAGTGTGTTTGAGCTTTGGGGTGCACACCCTAATGCCAAAGGCTGCGCACACCTATGGGTTTTAGTGATTGGCTTAACATTAATTCCAAATATTCCTTTCTATAAGATAGTCCTTTTTTAAAACAAAACAACAAGAAATTAAAGCTTTGTGTTTGCAGCCGGCTGTCATGTTAAGGTATATTATGCAAGCTGTAAATAATGCAGAAGTTGTGTTTGCAGCTGCTACCTGCCATCTCAAGAAGTTCACATAATGAAATCCATTCCCTGTTCTTCCTTTTTTTGCGTCAAGACAATAAAACAGACCCAATTTATTCCCGCTCATCGCCCAGCTAACGGAAGTATGTGTATGCCAGAGATACTGTAGTTGATTAAAATTTAGTTTGCCCCATCTGGAGATCTTGAAATTTCCATTATCTTGTTGGTCATTCCTGGTTATCTGTGGGAAAAGGAGACGAAAGATACAGAGTGAGGAAACAGATCAACTAAATTTAGCTGGGAAAAAATAGCTGGAAAAAATAAAATCACAATTTGTTTTTTATTAATTATTTTATTCTCTAAGAGAAATAAAATGTATACATATCATTATTTCCAACACAAGTCCAAGAATTTTCTTTTTTAAAGAGAGGCAGTTGCTTTTCTCACCCATAAAACATATACTCATAATATGAAAAAAATGATACCCATGCAAAAAAATTAAGGCCAAATGAAAGGCCAAATCCAGGATCTACTGCTGCCTTAAATTAACAAACAGCTCTAGAGGCTATTTTGTCATGTTGAAAAAGACACAGATCCATCTAGTTCAACCAATAGAAAAAAAAAAATATATATACAACTTCCATATACACAATGCTTGATTCAGAGGAAGGCAAAAAAAACGAACAAAAAAAACAATAAAGTAGACATGTGCAATTCGTTTCGGTCCAAATTAACAAATTTTCGACAAATTTGCTCATTCGGAAATCCGAATTAACGGAAACTATTTTTTTCCTGTATTTTCACAAATTTGAATATTCGTACATTTGAATATTTTAACCACTTGCTTACTGGGCACATAAACCCCCTTCGTGCCCAGGCGAAATTTCAGCTTCCGGCACTGCGTCACTTTAACTGACATTTGCGCGGTCGTGCGACGTGGCTCCGAAACAAAATTTGGCGTCCTTTTTTCCCCACAAATAGAGCTTTCTTTTGGTGGTATTTGATCGCCCGTGCGTTTTTTATTTTTTGCGTTATAAACCAAAAAAGAGCGACAATTTAAAAATATAAAAACTATTTTTTTTCTCAGTTAAGGCCGATAAGTATTCTTCTACGTATTTTTGTAAAAAATAAAAAAAAAATCGCAATAAGCGACTGCTTTGCGTAAAAAGTTATAGCACCTACAAAATAGGGGACAGAATTATGACTTAATTTTTTTTTATTTTTTTACTAGTAATGGCGGCGATCTGCGATTTTTATTGGGACTGCAACATTACAGCGGACACATGGGTGTGTTCTAACTGTGTGGGGGGAGGGGGGTGACTGGGGGAGGTGACCGATGCTGTGTCCCTATGCACAAGAGACACAGATCGGTCTCCTCTCTCTCTGACAGGACATGGAGCTGTGTGTTTACACACACAGCTCCACATCCCTGCTCTGTCACCGCCGATCGCGTGTACCTGACGGACACCGCGGCCGCCGGGTACATGCATTGAATCCTCGGCAATGCGACAGCACTGTTTTTTCGCGGGGAATTACAAAAACATTGACGTCCAAAGACGTGACCCCGGCGCCTCAGGTCCGCGCTGTTGACGTCTTTCGACAATAACGCGGACCTGAAGTGGTTAAAATTCGGAAATTATAAATTCAAAATTCTGAAAATCCAAAATCCCAAAATTTGAATAATCGGAATATAAGAATGAGAATAAAAAAAAGAGCGAAAATCGGAAAGTAAGAACGAAAATCGAAAAATTTAAAAACACCAAAATTTGAAAATATGAAATAATAACTTAACTATTTCTAACTATAAAATTATATTGATATTGGAATTTCCTTTCAAACTTGGCTGTTAGTGAACGTAACGAATATGAATTTATCTGAAGTTACGAATTATCCAAAATAACGAATGCCATATCTAAACGAATGGAACACAACAAATTAATAATAATAAATAACAATAATAATAATAATAATAACTAGAAAAGATAACATTTCTGGGGAAATTGTGTGACGTGTTCTTGCCTCCACCAATACTTCTGACTGGAGACAGTGCCCCTGGAGATGTAAATGTGATCCAACAGTGTGTCGATCCATTTCGATCCATTGCCCCACCAAAAACTGCTCCATCAAAAACTACCCCATCAAAACTGCACCATCAAAACTGCACCATCCTATTTGCCCCTTCAAAAACTGGTTGCTATGGAGGGTTGCTATGGATATGGACTGATAGCTATGGACTGGTTTCTATGGACTGGTTGCTATGGACGGGTTGCTATGGAGTGGTTGCTATGGAGTGGTTGCTATGGACGGGTTGCTATGTACTGGTTGCTATGGACTGGTTGATATGCTAGTATGCAGAAGTTACGCAGAGCCAGAAAAACATAGCCAAATTCCCTCAGCCTTGTGTGGGAGGAGCCAGAATCCCCTTCCAGCTGTGTGTGAGGAGTTTTCATTACCTCAGCGTCTCCTAGGAAACCAATGTTTGTTTATATGCAAGCCCTCTCTAAGCACAGACCAGAAATTCTGGCTTTTTTTGAAAACTTGTCCTTCTTCAGACGGTTGTATTTTAAAAACTATAAATCGTACAGTGAATATCTTTATATTGTGTGAATCACAAGACCCAGACCTACATTTTGATGTATAATATGTCTCTAAAATATTAAAATTGAAGGCACTTTTTAACAGTTTACAAATTGCCCTGCAAATTTTAGTTTTCTAGTCTGTAATTTCACTGGAAGTCAATGGAGGTCAATGGATGGCGTGGGTTGCAAACAAATGGCCGTTTTGTGAAAATGCTTAGGACGATCGCTTAGCCGTGGACACGTGTAGTGGCAGCAGGGATAGCTGAACGTTTTTATATAAGATTTGTGTAGGTCGGCTTGAAAATGAGGGAGTGGTCGCAGTTTAGAAATCATGTCCTGATTTTTAATCTTTTGTCATCTCCTCACTCTAAGCTTCACCATTCATTCCTATGGGAAAATTTTGCCGCAAAAATTACGATATTTCGCGAAAGATTCAGATTTTGACATATTATTCGTCTATGTAGTGTAAAAACTGTGGGAGGAGTTAGGGTGGCAAATTTAGCTGATATAATAATATATATGTGAGAGAACAATAAGTGATCTTGCTATGCAAGAACACTTAATAAAAACCGTATTATTATTATTATTATTATTATTAATGCATTCTGTTCCATCTGTTTAGATGTGGCATTCGTTATTTTGTATAATTTGTAACTTTGTACAAATTTGTATTTGTTATGTTGACTAACAGCCAAGTTTGAAAGGAAATTACAATACCTATAATTTATTAGTTAGTTATTGTTATTTAGTTACTGTAGTTATTATTTAGAATTTTTTAGATTTTCTTTCTTATTTTCAGATTTTAAAATTTCTGAATTTTAGAATTTTCAAATTTACGAATTTTTGAAATTTCTAATTTGCAAATTTTCTCATTTTGATCATAACGAATGACCCAAAAAACAAACAATAAAGATAAACGAATGAAATAAAAACAAACACATTTTTTGGCAATGCACATGTCTACAATAAAGTATGATCCAATTTGCTCAGGTAGAAAAAAATATCCTTTCTGATCACCTAGGGAGCAATTGGATATTCCCTGGATCAACTACCATTGGTTAACCAACCAAAACTACCCATGGTTCTACCAATAGAACAAAACAAATACATCTCTAGCGTTGTCCCCCACAGACCCACCAATTCAGCAATGCATCTCCACTCCTTTTCCAGGGTGAATGACAACCAGCATCACTTTAATCATTATCCCCAGGGGTTCAAGGCCCAACCCTTTACTTACAGAAGATTGGAGTGGAGAGTGGATCCTTGTCATTACATGAATACCTTCCAACATTAGAACCGGAGAAAGAGGGACACCCTGGAATAGAATTAACTTGCACCCACACACAATAGTCTTTAGCTGCTGTGGAACGAGTGAAAATCTTACAGATGCATATAAACCTAAAGGATAATTAAAAACAAAAATTAAATAAAAATATTTACAGAAGGCCAACACTTTGTCTCATTACAGTTGTCAATAATACATGTCCCCATTCAGTGCCGGCCCAAGACATTGTGCTGCCTGGGACCAAAAATTAAATGCTGCCCGGGACCAAAAATTAAATGCTGCCCCCCCCCCCCCAAAAAAAAAAAAAAACATGCCCACCAAAAGGCCCCCACGCTTTTGTTGTTTATAGCGCAAAAAACCCCCAAAAAAAACGCATAGGTGATAAAATATCACCAAAAGAAAGCTCTACGTGTGGGAAAAAGGACATTAATTGTATTTGGGTACAGGTTCACATGACTGCGCAATTGTCAGTTTAAGCTACACAGTGCTGTATGTGATGTGTGTTTTAACTTACAATTTTGCTTCGGATTCTGCCACACGTTGCAGATTGTCACTTGCTGTGTCCCTGAGTGAAGGCAGGCAGCAGAGAGATGATGTCATCGATATTCTGCCTGCGGCTGCACAGTGAGGGCGGAACTGCAGGGCGGGTAGTGAGAGATGACATAATCTCTCTGCTCCCCCGCACCGCTCCCCCCCAGTGGCGTAGCGTTGGTTGTCAGCGTCTTGGGTAAGGCAAGTAATTTGCGCCCCCCCAACATGTGGGATTTTTGCACTCCCCGAGTCCTGTCCCTTTCCTTCCTACAATAGTACTAACCAGCCTGATTCCTACACTCCGACCACTACACTAACCTACCCGACCACTACACTAACCTACCTGACCACTACATTGACCCTTCACGATTCCTATACGGACCACTGCAATGACCTGAGTTATACACTGTCCACTACACACTGACCAGACCACTGCACTACACACTGACCAGACCACTGCACTGCACACTGACCAGACCACTGCACTACACACTGACCAGACCACTGCACTACACACTGACCAGACCACTACACACTGACCGCTACACTACACACTGACCTGACCTGACCACTACAGACTGACCACTACACTACACTACACTACACACTGACATGACCTGATCACTACATAATGACATGACCTGACCTGACCAGACCACTACAGACTGACCACTACACTACACACTGACATGACCTGACCAGACCACTACAGACTGACCACTACACTACACACTGACATGACCTGACCAGACCAGACCACTACAGACTGACCACTACAATACACACTGACATGACCTGACCAGACCACTACGGACTGACCACTACAATACACACTGACATGACCTGACCAGACCACTACAGACTGACCACTACAATACACACTGACATGACCTGACCAGACCACTACAGACTGACCACTACACTACACACTGACATGACCTGACCAGACCACTACAGACTGACCACTACAATACACACTGACATGACCTGACCAGACCACTACAGACTGACCACTACAATACACACTGACATGACCTGACCAGACCACTACAGACTGACCACTACAATACACACTGACATGACCTGACCAGACCACTACAGACTGACCACTACAATACACACTGACATGACCTGACCAGACCACTACAGACTGACCACTACACTACACACTGACATGACCTGACCAGACCACTACAGACTGACCACTACAATACACACTGACATGACCTGACCAGACTACTACAGACTGATGATTACACTACACTACAAACTGACATGACCTGACCACTACACCTGGCTTACACTCCCCCGGGCCAACAATACGTCTCCCGAGGGAGTCTCTCACCTGCTGTTTTTCTTCCATCTGCACTCTGCCACAGTTACACTGCCTGCCACGATGGGACAATGATCTGCCATCCAATCCGGAAGAGAAGACAGCCGCGCAGTTGAGGCAAGCTCCGCTCATCAGCAATCAGGGATAGGCCAGCCCCGCCGCCGCACGTGACCCAATTTAGCCAATCACAGAGCACTAGGGGGAGTGTTAGCCTGAAATTAAATATTGCGCGGGGACACAGATCAAAGTTAGGAGGACTGAGCCGGGGGTGACTTATTGGTACAGGATGTCGCACCCCAAATGTTGCGCCTGGTGCCACGATGACCGCCTCCCACCCCCCCTGCTGCGAGTGTTGTGCACGCCCTCACCACTGACAACAGCAGTGGTGCCGGGCTCCTAACTCACTGACTGCGGGTGGAACGAGCTGGCTGGCGGGTGTCAGTTTGCCGCCCCCCTAAAAGTGCCGCTTGGTACCCATGGTACCACCCGGTCCCATCATAGGGCCGGCCCTGTCCCCATTTCTCATTAGCCCACTTGGAAAAAACTTACCTTCACACTTGATTCAACAATAATTTTGCTTAAGAAAGCATCCCTGTTGGGTCTTCTTCATTCTTTGTTTGAATGCCTCAGCCCTATTCATTCCAATGGAGGAAGCTGCATGCTACAGGATCGCGTGAAGCAGGGATGTTTTCTGAAAGCAGTGGGCCTGTGTGCCAGATTATAAATTGGGCCCCCTGGCTTGTGAACAAGGAATTGCAGTGTGTTTCTAATTGTGCTAAATATTGTGCATTGCTCAAAGAGGAGTTGACTTACAGAGTATTGAATGAAGCAGTGTTGAATAGGCAATGTACAGTAGGGGTGCTGAATTTAATCGCAGCATCGATGCATCGCGATTCAGTGGTCCACAATGCTGCTAATGCTGCGACTGGCGAAAATCAATTGTAGGGTGATGACGTTATCCACATTCCGCGCTGTGCCCTGCCTCTCTGCGAACGGAGCTGCGCCTCTCTGAACAGAGCCGAAAGCAGGCAAAAGGAACCATGGGCACTAGCCGTGCCCTCTTCTCCTGCCTCCCCAGCCACCCGCCGTCGCAGTGTTGCAGGCATGCTGTGGGAGACCGAAATCTAAGTACTAAGTAAGAACATTTACCTCCTAAGGTTCTCTTTCTTTCTATTTAAAAATGGCAATATAATAACTTTCATTTACCCAAGCATAGTAGGTGCAGAACTGTCAGCTTTATATTTCATCTAGCATTATGTTTCTCGATCAGCAACATATGTATCTCCAGAAGCAAATATCCCAGTCTCTGACCATCTCCTGTATCATGTCTGCAGTCTCTGACCCTCTCCTGTACTATGTCTGCAGTCACTGACCATCTCCTGTAGACTGTCTGCAGTCTCTGACCTTCTCCTGTAGTATGTCTGCAGTCCCTGGCCATCTCCTGTAATAGGTCTGCAGTCTCTGACCATCTCCTGTATCATGTCTGCAGTCTCTCACCATCTCCTGTATCGTGTCTGCAGTCTCTGACCATCTCCTGTATCATGTCTGCAGTCTCTGACCATCTCCTGTAGTATGTCTGCAGTCTCTGACCATCTCTTGTATCATGTCTGCAGCCTCTGACCATCTCTCCTATCATGTCTGCAGTCTCTGACCATCTTCTGACCATCTCCTGTATCATGTCTGCAGTCTGACCATATCCTTTATTATTCCTGCAGTCTCTGACCATCTCCTGTATCATGTCATCATGCCTACAGTCTCTGATCATCTTCTGTATCGTATCTACAGTCTCTGATCTTCTCCTGTATCGTGTCTGGGGTCTCTGATCTTCTCCTGTATCGTGTCTGCAGTCTCTGACCATCTCCTGTATCGTGTCTGCAGTCTCTGACGCTCTCCTGTGGAATTTTGGCCTGCATCTCCTCTTTCTGTGTTTAGACTTTGCTACATGCAGGGAGTGTTGTCTTTTTTTTATGAGTTCTTCTGACTACTTGAATTTCTTTTTATGAAAACCGAGGGCAGTAATCGTAATGCATTGCGGAATCTAATCGAATCGTTGACATGATAATTGTAATCAAATTTAATTGTGAGACCAGTGAAGATGTGCACCTATTTTTAGCGGCGCTTTACCGTCTTTTTTTCGGTACTTTTCAGCCGATAGCAGGATGCTTTTAACCAGGCAAAAATGGGTTTAAATCGTCCGCATAGCACTGCTGCTGGCGATTTGGTGGCGCTTCCCATTGATTTCAATGGACAGGCGCGCTTTAGGAGAGGTGTATACGTCCTGCCAGCGCAACGCTCTAGCGTGTAAGCTCTACAGCTGCAGCAAAGGCACAGAAGTGGGAACTAATGAGGTTTCTCTACACTTGTAGAATGTATGGCAGCAGGGATGTATTTAGGTTTTGTGCTGCCCTAGGCCTGACTAAACTTGTGCACCCCTAATTTAAATATGACCCACCCTTTCCTGTCAAGGCCACACCCCTTGCTGTTAAAGACCTGCACTTCCCTTACCTTACCATTAGGCCTCGTACACACGATTAAATGTGTCGGACCGACCGATTTGAACAGATCTGTCTGCTTGGATTTTGGTTTGCTCGCGTGTACAAACGAGCAAACCAAAATCCCCGCCAGCAGACAGCGCGCTGACGTGTCGGTGACGTTGACGCCGCCACGTCACCGCACCAGGAAGTAAAACACTTCCGCGCATGCGTCGAAACCATTCGGCGCGTGTGCGAGAAGACATGTCTGCTGGTTAGCGTACTAACCAGCAGACATGTCGGGCGGACGGGTTCCCAGCCGACAGATTTCAAAGCATGCTTTGAAATCTGTCGGGTGGCCAAATCCGTCTGTTTGCCCGTACACACGATCGAATCTGTCTGCTGAAATGGTCTAGCAGACCGTTTCCAGCAGACAGATTTGATCGTGTGTATGAGGCCTTACTCTATCCAAAATTAAATAGAAAAGTGTTCCTAAAGTTCTACTTTAGGCCCAAAATTCTGATCATTTTATGGAGAGGACTAAAAAGATATAACCATGCCAATGGTACAGCAGAAAACATATAGCACAGTGAGGAAGGTTTGATGTCCAGGATGATAGGACAGTCAAAATTAGGAGCTCCGCCCCCCCTACAGTTGGGGAATGCTTTCCTCTCTGCCAAGTCCGCCCCATAAGACTGGCGCTACACTAACAGTGCTACACTAATAGTGCAAGCCGGCGGAGACTCTTTCCGTGCTGCCCCCCTGCAACGTGCTGCCCTAGGCCTGGGCCTTGTTGGCCTAGGCCAGGATACAGCTCTGTATGGCAGGGTGGGCCCCACAACCCCATGCATATTGCACCCATGGAGGATGCTCCACTGACTGGAAGCCAATATAATTACAAATTTATGTAGAAATGAATATGACTGCAACACACATACACAGGATAAAAAGGACCAGAAAAGGGTGCTTTTTAAAGCAATGTGCTGTGATTCCAGGCAGGGAGGCATAGTGGAAAATGCCGTATTGAGCACTATGGTAAGTATTTCTTCACGTAAGCTGCACTCAGGGTGGTGAGGACATGCCTCATAGAGCAACTTATACCAAAGGTACAGATGTCCTTAAGGCCTCATGCACACAGGGGATTACATTTTCTCCTCTGAACACATTTTACTCTTGGCAGGAAAATGAAGCTGCTTAAAAAACTCAGCATTATATTGCACAGGTGTTAAGATGTCTTGAGCATTTGAGCATTTTTCTTTTTACAAAGTAAGAACTTTATTCAAAGTCAATATTCACTAGACATGTGCATTTGTTTTCCGTTTGTTTTAACAAACGATAATGAACGCGCAGAATCCGAAAGATCTAACATAAAAAATGCTTTATTTTCGTTTCGCTGTGACAACAGTTCGATATAGATATGTAGCACTACCCCCGAAAGAGCTGCTGGTTTGTTTTGGGCGGCATGTTACCTCTATTTCTCCGCCGTCTAGGGTGCTGGATGAGAGCTGAAAAATAGTCACTGTCCACACGTTGCGTTCCTTTTTCTTTGCTTTAATTACCACAACAATAGATTGAAGAGGTGAAATAGGGTATAGGTAGTGGGTTCAGGTGTAGAACTTGATAGGAAGCACTCCTGCTTCCAGACATAAACCCTCTAGCCAGAGTGGGTGGTGTCCCCCTGGACAGGCGTCTCTCATTAATCCTAGCAGCCAGCACGTCACACGGAACTTTGGTACAGTCTCGGCCACTAACCTTCCCAAAGGTGGAGATATGTTCGGTCCAGAATCCTCTCATTTTAGGACTAAGCACACGGATCTCTTCTTAAAGTAATTACTTGTGAATTCAGGAAACTGACGGGCGACAACTGCTCAGCCTTTCAGTATTAGTGTGTCCTTCATTGAAGTTTAGGCCTCCCTGAGTGTACCAGCCTTGTGCTCGGTGCTCTCCAGAACAGGTACTTTATTCGGTGGCTTCCTTCCTCTAGGACAGACAGCGCAGGACCACTTTCTTAATGCAGACCCAGTCTGACTACTGGGCCTGCTTGGCAAGACATGACTCCAGACCAACATTGTCCCGGAACAAGGAACTCTGAACACGCACCCCCGGCCAGGAGGGCCACACACAGGGGTGGTGGGATGACTGCCAGGGTGGGCGACGAGGAACCAGAACCTGTGATGTCTGTCCCTTAAATACTCCCCCCAGCATGCACAGAGAGGCGATCGACCCCCACTGATTGGCCACTGAAAAAGAACACCCAATACACCTGGATCTGACTGCTGCCACCCTTGGCCTGGGGAGGAACTGACACCCCAGACAACAATAGTGGTCATCTGCAATACAGCCATGGCTGGAACAGAGGCTCAAATTTGAAAACAAATAGGTCAGAGGTAACTAATCATGAAAAAAGGGTTTTTTTGGTCCTATAGAAAGCACTAAGACAGTGTGCCTCTATGGACCTAGCGGTTATCAAGGTAGTGACGGACAATAACTGAATATAAAAATAGTCAATTCTATTATAAAGTTAACACAAGAGATGTATATAAATATTATAAACAGTGTCTAATATAAAAGGTACAGATTCAGAGACCTAGGTATGAAAAGATTATGAACTGGTGATAGCTGCCCAAAGCTGCACCCGTGAAAACAAGAATTGTAATTCACTAACCGGTACTGACAGAACACGCACAAGACAAAAACAGGAACAGACAAAGACCAACAAAACTAAAAAGACAGCTGTCCGGACGCTTCAGTACGGTATCCCCGTGAACATTCCCAAAGATATTGCCGTGTGAATGTGGGGCAATATCATAGAAGTATTGGGAAGTATTAACGGGGGGACCCCCTGGGAGATGCAAGAAAGAAATATATTACTTGTCAGAAAAGGGACTGTGGATTATACTAACTAATACTGATACTGATGAAACGTAGGGGTATATGATAGTGCCCCAAAAAAAATTACCTAGAAAATAACTAAATAAAGTCCACCTGTCCAGAAAAGCCAGAGTCCAAATGCTGTTTAAAGAATGTATATTGCGGTATAGAGAGGTAAATGATGGTCTAAATGGCCTGGATATGGCCAGGTTATCCCAAAGAAAGATCAATGATTATATTGTCCAGTCCCAATATTGTTAGAACAGCTAATAGCATGTGGGCCCACGTGTATAGAACTACAATGTGTAGTAGGGTATTCACAGTGCTAGCACTGCTGTTTAGAGGAATTCGTCTACTCAATGATAGAGCCTAATGATAAGATGGCACTAGGTCAGCACTAACCCAAGTTTTGAAGGCTAGTGGTAAAATGTGGAACAATCTTACCAGAGTCCACCCAGTAAGTGATGCCGTTGCTCTCAATCACCGAACAGTCAGCTGTGTAGCTCAATATGGGCTGGTGGCAATCTTCTGCTGCTGTTGTGCTGCTGCTGTTCCCATAGGTGGGATGTAGCCAAACAATCAGGGATCCTCGATCGGCACAGTATATGCACCGATTGCAAGTACTGGTGCTGGTGGTTAGTATGGGATAGATCCTTGGGTCCTTAACAGGCAGGTCACTCCTAGCCTCTCTCCGCTTAAAATCGCTTCCGGGTGGGATTGCAATCTCCCGCTATGGTGCGGGGTCTGGAACTGTGGCGTCTGTTAGCGTCTGACGTCAACGCGTTTCGCAATAACAAATTGCGTAGCTTCGTCTGGACGAGTTAACTAATCCTCTGACTACCCTCTAAATTTAAAGCAGAGCCAGCAGAGGAAACAGCTGCCCGCTACAGTACAGATAGAAGATTCGACATGAAGGTGACAATAGCAATCTATGTCTATCAAATCTGTGGTTGAATGTGCCTAACCTATCTCCATTAATCCGAGATTTTTCGACATAGAGAGAAAAGATTCAACATTATGGAGACATGAAGATTCGACGAAGCAGCTAAAAACATACGATCGCCGTGAGCAGACATTTATGGTCAAATGCTCCATCCATAGGCTATAGAAGAATTATAATGTTGTTTGACTAGTAATTCTAATTAATAATTATAATATTACTAGTCAAACAACATTAGAATTCTACTATAGCTTGTAAGCGGAGCATACCCATCATGCCTTAGTCATGTCTGTGAATGACAGTGTGTTACAATGCCTCATTGGATGTGTAGTTCTACAACAGCTGGAGGGACTTAGTTTGAGGATTCCTGGTTTAGCTGCTTCGTTGAATCTTCTTAGAACATCCGACAGACACCATGAGCCTTCAGTTGACAGATTCAACATTAATTAATTAGGATTTTCGGATGAATGCCTTTTTTAACGAAACAAAATAAATAAAAACAAATTTTGGGAGTTATTAAATAAATTTATAAACTAAATTCCGAAACAAAATATTTCAGTGTGCACATGTCTAAGGCCTCGTACACACGATCGAATTTGTCCGCTGAAAACGGTCCGATGGACCGTTTCAGCAGACATCTCCGATCGTGTGTATGGGCTAGCGGACAGATTTGTCCACCCGACAGATTTCAAAGCATGCTTTGAAATCTATCCGGTGGGAATCTGTCCGCCCGACATGTCTGCTGGTTAGTACACTTACCAGCAGACATGTCGTCCCGCTCCGCCGCCGCACCGCCGCCGAATGGATTCGGCGCATGCGCGGAAGTGTTTTACTTCCTGGTGCGGTGACGTGGCGGCGTCAACGTCACCGCCACGTCACCGACGCGTCAGCGCGCTCTCTGCTGGCGGGGATTTTGGTTTGCTTGTGTGTACACGCGAGCAAACCAAAATCCCAGCAGACAGATTTGTTCAAATCTGTCGGACGGACAGATTTGAACAAATCTGTCCGCTCGTGTGTATGGGGCCTAATATTTAGATGTCAGTATCACAAAACATTGCAGAATAAAATATGGTGCAAAAATATCTATAGTATATATTATTTTCATGTATCTGCATGGGGAACACCAGTCAATCGTATTCAACAGGGTCATTAGAGATGATCAGACCTTTATCAGAAGAGCACTCTCACCTGGACCAGTGAGTCTTGGATAAATATTAGAGGATCCCCAAGAAGGGGGGGGAGGGGTGAAGAATGAGGGGAGAGGAGGCAGGGTATTGCTGAGAGGGTGGGGGGGAGTGGGCAAAGAGGATATGCATAAGGGTGGAAGGAGAGAATGGTAGAGGAGGGGGGCAGACGATAAACGGACCATGGTCCACCAGGCCCAGTATAGGAGATGAACCTAAGGGTCCGCCTCCCGGCTGGGTGGAGAGGTCTCCAGTTGTAAGGAACCCTAGGAATCTAATAGAATACTGAATTTGGGAGATAGACACAGTAGAGGAATGCTCCCACGACAACCAGGCCAACAGATGACCACTCCTCTCCCCTGGAGCAGGTGAATTTTAGTGGTGGAAATACGGATGAGAGACACATCCCGCAGGGCTGCCTGAAGTGAGGAATAGACCCGGGGATTATGGTTCCTAACATAAACAGCCTCCGAGGCTGCAGCCTTAGCTTCGGCCTCTTGTAGCTCCTTGCACGCCCCCCTTCAGACCTTCCCAATGTGCTCTTGAAAAATGCCCCTGCTTTAAATGCATCCCAGGTGACAGGAATAGGGATAGCGCGATCCCGCAAGTTCCAGGACGTGAATATGTCAGCCTTGCATGGCATCTCCACCCTTGAGTCAGATAACCAGAACCTAGAGAGACGCCATAGGCCCTCCGACAGATAGCATGACAACCTGAGCTGTGGGAAGACTGGAGCATGGTCAAAGATACCCCTAGGCAGAATAGTAATGTCCCGTAACCTGGAAAGGACAGATCCCACGGCGTACACCAGATCAATCCTGGAGAATGTCTTGCAGGTAGCAGAGTGGCAGGTGTATGCCCTCAGCGGGGGGTGTCTCCACCGCCAGACATCCGTGAAATTAAAGTCTTCTTCCCAGGCCGTCAATTCAGTAGCAGAGCCAGATGTCTGGCATAGTCTGTCCATCCCAGGGTCCGGGATCATGTTGAAGTCCCCAAATATCAGGATATTATCAGTGGCATACTGCATAAGTCTGGATACAAACTGGTAGAGGAAGGAAACCGAGGCAGGTGGGGGTACAATATCAACTTCCAGATTCATTGTATTGGCATGAATGATGACATAGCGACCCCCAGGATCTACTTCAAGTGCCAGCAGACAAAAGGGCAAAGACTTGCGTATCAATATACTAACTCCTCGTGAGAGATTTGAATAGGTGGAGGGATATGAGTTGCCCACCCAGGCCTCCTAAGTAAAAGGTTGACAAATATGGGTTTTTCTCTGGCCGATGCCGATATTAAGTAATTGGAGCGGCTATGGCCGATATGTGATACCGATCTTTGAGGCAGATATTTTAGGCCGAGTTTTCTTTTTTTGGCAGTTGGCACTGGTGGTTGGCATTGACAGGTGGCACTGATTGGCACTGGCAGTGTATAAAACTGCCAGTGGATTGTAGGGAAGGGAGGAGTGCAGTCAGTAATTGGCCGAATTTGCCCAAAAATGCAGATTTCTTATAAAAGGCCAAATATCATCCGATATATCGGTCGACCTCTACTCCTAAGACTCAAAAGTCTCCCCCCAGTTAGGTGAGTCTCCTGGAGTATACAGATATGGGGAGACTGTCATTGCAGGAACTAAAACACTAGCGATCGCTTTATTTTTGAGTTCAGGCCCCTGGTGTTCCGGGACACTATTTTACAAATGGACATAGAGCCCTAATAGCAAATCTATATGAGGAGGAATTGCAAAACGAACCTTGGCCCTAGAGGTCACAGGCAGGCCACCCCCACACCACCATACATTATCAGGGTTAAAGGTTTCCCCGAACAGAACAATAGATATACATTGCAGAAGTTATACTGACACGTACATGTGTTTGGAAAAACAGAACTGTAACAAAAACAACCATCTTAGAATGAATTCCAATTTGAATGCTGATTTAAATTGAATTTGAATCAAATTTTAATCAAATTTTAAAACAAATAAATTAAATGAAACAAATTCTGAAAACGAAGTAAACAAATTGAATGAATTTACATAAACTTAATTATTTTAATAACAAATTGAAACAAAGAGAATTTTTTCCTTCTACACATGTCTACTCACTGGTTAATAAAAAAGACTCAGTATCGCCGGTCATTTGGGGGTTATAATTACTCCAGTGATGTTGGTCAGGGGGAAATAAATATGAAAAGAAGGGGGGAAGTGTGGGATTTTAAGTGAAGCACACCAATTAGATGTGCCTCCATCCCTATTTAGGTAAGAAGAACTAATATACTGTACATAGAAAAAAGCAGTGCAGCGCTAAACTGCAAAAAAAAAAAAAACACAATAATAATCAAATAATATATCAAGTCCAAAAAAATGATCAATCAGAGTAGTCAAGCTGACTCTTGCGCCTCACGGAGGTATTCAGATGTAACAACTCATCAAACACAGCAAACAGGTGTCCTAAAATAGAAGTACAAGCCGCTCACCTGGATAAATGGACCTGTGTGTGAGCAGCAGGTCAAATGCGCTGTCCCTCAAAAAAGGGGGTTATAGGTTCAGCGGTGTCTCCTTGGAAGCTCCCTTTCTCCAAAAGGCTCCAGGTGATGGATGGTCATCAGAAACACTCTCTCACGTGAAATGGTGTCATGGAAAAGTATAAAAACGACACATAGTGCTCTCCGTATGGTCACAGTGACAGTAATATTTATTAAAATGAGAGGTACTCACAAAATAAAGCACTTTATCCTAGTGCATGGAAATGAGTGTACAACAATAAAAGGCCAGATAGGTGGCTGTCCTGACATCAAATGAAAGCCCCATACGGAGAGCACTGTGTGTCGTTTTTATACTTTTCCTTGACACCATTTCACGTGAGAGAGTGTTTCTGATGTATTATTTGATTATTATTGTGTTTTTGTTTTTTTTGCAGGTCAGCGCTGCACTGCTTTTTTCTATGTACTCTAGTTAAGGATTTTTATTGACCTTCGGTATTCAGCTGCTTTGTTAATTGCTTGTACCTTTGGGCAGTCTGCTTTCTCTCTTTATCAAGAAGAACTAATATGTTAACACATCATTAAACTGTAATCTAGTTCCATGTATCAATTCAATTGCCTCATTTAAAGTGGAAAATAAATATGACCCGTTGTTATTGGTCAGTTGACCTGGATTCCATAAAAAAATACACTCCCCCATTTTTAAAGCACAACCACTGGGAACTTGAAAGACTGTCCCTCCCTGTAGTGACATCACAGAGGTGGATTTGGGGAGGAGCCCTCCTATAGAAGTGAGCAGCTGTAGTATGAAGCTCAGCCTCCACCAACATAGTACTACATGTTATATAGGTGTGGTTTGGGAGATGGAGTCCTGCTGCCAGACTACAGTGAGAGGCAGTGGGACCTAAACGGACCATTCTGGGGGCCGATGTTGCCCAAGGAAGTCATTTTTGTGGCCCTCGCTGACTGTTATGGACACTCCAACCTTAGTGCTGCCCCCATGCCCCTCCACCCAGTAGTCTATTTAGGTTTTGTGCTGCAAACAGAAAAGGAAAAGAAAGGTGCACCAGCCTAGTGTATTACCATTTGACGATTTATTGAATATAAATAATATAAAAAAACTACTCACAAAGGAATCAGTATAAAGGCTTGTCAAAAAACGATAAGGTAGATACCCCTCAAACCACGCTCCAAGATAGGGGGGGATAGAGGTATGTTGCTGCCGGCTGACGCATTTCGAGGCGTCAAGGGCCTCTTCATCAGAGCCCAGCAGTGCTGCCCTAGGCCTGACTAAACTCTTGCACCCCTAATTTAAATATGACCCACCCCTCTCTGTCAAGGCCACACCCTTTGCTGTTTAAGCAAACTTTGAGTGGGGACACTAGTTCTGAGGGCCTGGGGGGGCAATAGAGTCCCTTAATTTGCATAGATTTTCTGTCACTTCCTGTTTGTTCCCTTTACTTACTGTTTGACCTATGGGGCAGGAAGTGAAGGGAAATCTTTAAAAAATAAACAGACAGGGGCTATAACATTTCCTTTCTCTATCCAAAATAAAAAAGTGTTGCCTATAGTTCTACTTTAAGCTCAAATTTCTGATAGTTTTATGGAGAGGACTAAGAAGATATAACCATGCCAATGGTGCAGCAGACAGTGAGGAAGGTTTGTGGTTCAGGATGATAGGACAGTCAAAATTAGAAGCACATCCACCCCCCCACAGTTGTGGAGTGCCGGACACCCGCATACCAGAAGCAGTGCGGCCGCTTTATGAGGGCACTAGACTAATTTGCCTCTCTGCCCAGTTCGCCCCATAAGACTGGCAATACACTAAAAGTGTAGAGCAGAGGTCTCCAAACTTTCTAAACAAAGGGGCAGTTTACCGTCCTTCAGACTTTAGAGGGGCCGGACTGTGGCCATCATGAGTAGAAATTGTCTCAGCATCAGTTGGAGTAAACAATGCCTCATTTTTGGTGTCAGTGAAAGCAATAATTCCCCATTGTTGAGGTCACTGGGGGGGGGGGGAGCTGTGCCCTATCATTGGTGTCATTGGGAGGAACTGTGCCCCATCATTGGTGTCATTGGGATGAATGATCCCCCTTCATTGGTATTATTGGGCCACATTGTTGGTGTCATTGGAAGGAATGGTCCCCCATCATTGCTATTATTTGGCCACGTTGTTGGTGTCTGTCATGGACCATGAAATACTGAAATCCTAATTCATGTATTACAGAAGATTTAATTCTGAACCTCAGCCAGGTCAATAGACTCAGAAGAAATACTCATTGTCCATTGTGTGATAACCCTATCTAAAGCCTTTCTATTATCAGGTGTAAATGACTTCTGCCCTGTCTCAATTCTCCAGACGGCTCCATTGTTCTGTGGCTGGCTATTGTGTACATTGATTGACCCCCTGGGGCTTTTGTCTGAAAACACATCACAGGCCTGGCCACATATATTCAGGCTATTCAAGCTTTGGGACCAATCTCTGCTGAGACATTTTCAAGTCCTCATTTACATGGTTTGAGAGGACCAGAGTGAAGACTGCATACTTTACAATGGACCAATGGGAAAGCGGTTGTTGGGGGCGGGATGTTCCAAATCCTGTATAAAGTGTGCTGTGTACTTGCAATAAAGTGTGTCCTGTTACATTCAGCATTAAGCCATGGCTCATGTGTGGATTATTCAGCGATTCCAGGGATATTCCTAGTCGGGGAATATTGGGTGATTTCTTTTATGGGAGAAGAAGGGAATGGATGGCAGAGATATGTTCGACGACCGCCACAACTGGTTGGCAGCAGCGGGATTTTCCCTTCTACTTTCCTTTACACCAGGATTCCAAGCAGACACTGGGAACAGTGAATGGAAGACTGATACACCCTGCTTAAAAGAAATACACGGAAAGAACTACTAGAAGTTTGTGGAAGGATTGCTAGCAACAAAACCGAGCGTGTCATCATAGCAGAATAAATGGAGCTAGACCAGGAGAACTCGGTTGCAGCAACGCCAGCAGTACAGAAGATGGGGACACCAGTGATTCAGGAGGAGGAATCACCAGCTAACAAGCTAATAAGAGAGAAATTAGCATGGTTCGGTCCGAACCCAACGGCGGATGTGGTGCTGAAAGTGATGACCCTGGTAGCGGAGGAGGCTAAACAAATAAGAAACGCAGAGCTACAGTTAAAACTGGCAGCAGTCCAACAAGCAGCCGCACATTCTCCAAACAGTGAGTACAGCACAGCAGACACAAGGAAGATTCCGTTTAGAGCTTTTAAAGCTTTTGATGAGAAAGAACGAGAGCGGCAACATGAGCTGAGAATTGCAGAAATACGACGATCGGTGACAACGCCTAAAGAAGCAGCACCAAATGAAAGACAGGAGATGGTGAACCTCTATCCCCAGACACCAGTTGCAGAGACAGGGGATCTGATAGACTTCTCTGCTGAGGAAGAACAACCTGATGGGCCTCCAGCAGAAGAGCTGGTATCAGGGCCACACTTCACTGTGCTCTGCCCAGCCCCAAGAGCAGTATTTGTGGAGTTACAAGGAACTTCCCCAGCTGAAGCGCTGGTCACCGGACAGAGGGTTCAAGACCTCTGCCCCACCCCTGTGGCAGTTTTGGAGGCTCAGGGTGAGAAGATGGCGATCACTCCCCAGCCACAGATTACAGAATGTATGGACTGTACAGAGGATGTTCTGGATTATGCACCCCCAGCAGAAGTGCTGGCAACAGGGCAGATTGCCAGCCATCTCTGCCCAGCACCGGGACCAACTGTGGAGTTCCAGGGAGCCGGGGCGGTTGGCCCCCCTCCCCAGCAACCAGCTGAGGTAGTAAAGCTCTTACTCCCAGCGGAACCACTGGCAGCAGGACAGGCTGCTACTGGCGGCTGCACCCCACTACAGCTTGAGTGGATACCAGTGGATGGGACTTTAGTCTCCACTGGTATACCCCATAAATGGTGACCAGTTGGCCCAGACCCCCAACAGCATGATGGACTGAGCCCAGCCACCCTGTCATCTCTCCAGCGGCTGAAAGGACTCCAGGGAGAAGGGCCAGTCCAGGCCTCTCCCCAGCGGCAGACGTGTTCCCTGAGAGAGGCAGAGGATGGCGGGGTGAGTAATGCTCGGTTTGGAGCAAGTGATTTGGGGTACTGTATGGATACCGGCATTGGGGGACTGGAACTACTGACTGAATTCAGAGACAACCCATCTGGTGTCTCCTACTGGGTTAGTCCCCTGCCAAAAGGGGAGATGTGTGACAGGCCTAGCCGGGACAGGGGCTTTTGGAGAGGACTGAATGCGAGCCTCTTGCCGTCCGATTATGGGCCAGGGCCTCAAACCAGGAAGGCGGATGGGTTATCCTGGCAGACAGTTCTGGAACCTTAAGACTACTTGCCCAACATCCTCGAGTGACCCGTTTGGGTCCCACTGCGGATGTTGAACTATTTCCCAGGGGGAGTAATGTCATGGACCATGAAATACTGAAATCCTAATTCATGTATTACAGAAGATTTAATTCTGAACCTCAGCCAGGTCAATAGACTCAGAAGAAATACTCGTTGTCCATTGTGTGATAACCCTATCTAAAGCCTTTCTATTATCAGGTGTAAATGACTTCTGCCCTGTCTCAATTCTCCAGACGGCTCCATTGTTCTGTGGCTGGCTATTGTGTACATTGATTGACCCCCTGGGGCTTTTGTCTGAAAACACATCACTGGCCTGGCCACACATATTCAGGCTATTCAAGCTTTGGGACCAATCTCTGCTGAGACATTTTCAAGTCCTCATTTACATGGTTTGAGAGGACCAGAGTGAAGACTGCATACTTTACGATGGACCAATGGGAAAGCGGTTGTTGGGGGCAGGATGTTCCAAATCCTGTATAAAGTGTGCTGTGTACTTGCAATAAAGTGTGTCCTGTTACATTCAGCATTAAGCCATGGCTCATGTGTGGATTATTCAGCGATTCCAGGGATATTCCTAGTCGGGGAATATTGGGTGATTTCTTTTATGGGAGAAGAAGGGAATGGATGGCGGAGATATGTTCGACGACCGTCACAGTGTCATTGGGAGGAACTGTGCCCCTTCGTTGTTGTCAGTGAAAAAAATTCAGCCCAAGGGCCAAAAAAAACAAGCAAAGGGCCGCATTCGGCCCCCGGCCATAGTTTGGAGACCACTGGTGTAAAGCAAGCCGGCGGGGATGCTTTCCGTGCTGCCCCCTGCAAAGTGCTGCCCTAGGCCTGGGCCTTGTTGGCCTACACCAGGATACAGCATTGCCTCCACCTATAAAACTACTGCAGTGCTAAGACCCTGTGTGTGTGGGTGTCCATCCCCCCCGAGTCAGTACCTTGTCCGAGGGCCCGCCAACAAGCTGCAATACATTACATTTCTCTTCCCGGGGTTAGATACAAATTTAAAACTGTTCTGGAGCAAAATTGTTGGCTGAAGAGTGTCAGTTTTGATTTTTATTACCTTACTATCCAACAAAAGTAATATGCCCTACGCCTTTTGTTTCTCTCTCTCTCTCTCTTCTCTTATTCATGGTTCAAACTAGATGGTCTTCACAGAATGACAACGATTCCCAAAGTTAAAAAAAAATGAGAGGGGCAGCCAGTTTCCAAGGAATTCATTAAGAACACAGTGAACGATTACTTTGAACATCCCTGCCAAGGCGGCCTGAACGGCTTGAAATCTGCTGATAAACGGGCCGCACAGAACATCCGAGAGTAAAGTTCACTGAGGCTTGCGTGTCCAGATAGACTTGGTCCGCTGCCAGCGGGTGAATCGGATGTCATTTGGATTCGGGTTGGAGGAGACAATCTGTTCCAGCAGCACTGGGGTCTGAAAGGGAGCCCAGCATCGATAATGCCGTCTTTTTATCATCTAGAGAAATGATATTGGCACAAGTCTGTTCAGATACGGGAGGAAGAGCGGTGAATATACCCAACCCGGGGCTGGCATCCAGGTGATTATCTAATGCGTGCCAGGCGAAATATGGGATTAAACAAGCAAATAGTCATCGCAATATTTTTCCGGTGTGATTGTTGGGTGACATCATTGAATATATTTGATGCATGTACAGAAGTGGCCTTGCTTCAGTCTTTTATCCATTTTTTAACCCCTTTTTATTCCTAAAAGTGCGAATGAAGCAACAATTTAAAAGAGAGGTATGGGTTTTATTTTTTTCTTGCCCATTTATACTTACCCAAGTGGATGCAGTTTAGGCCGATACTTATTCTACATATTTTTGGTAATAAAAATCGCAATAAGCGTTTATTGTATGGTCTGCGCAAAAGTTATAGGGCCAGATTCAGATACAATTACATTGGCGCAGAGTATCAGAGATACACTACGCTGCCGTATTTTACCAGGCTGTACGACGAATCCTGGTAGATTTTGTCCCTTACGATACGGCGGCGTAGTGTATTTCTCGCCGCGTAATCGAAATACGCGATTAGGGGGCGTGAAGCATTTAAATTAGGCGCGTCCCCGCCGCGATCGAACTGCGCATGCTCCGTTCAGAAATTTCCCGCTGTGCATTGCGCGAAATAACGTCGATACGTCATTCGTTGTTTGAGTAGCGTCGTTTACGGACATTCCTATTCCCGGACGTTTTACGTCAAAAAAAAAAAAAAAAAGCGGAAAACGTTGATATTCGACGCGGGAACGACGGCCATACTTAACATGGGCTGTCTAATATTAGAGCAGCAAAAAGCTGGTATAGTGTTACGCAGCAAAAAGATGACTAAAGATGCCGTAAGAGATTGCGATAGACGTTCGTAATTTCGTGGATAGTCGGCAAAAGCTCATTTGCATACCCCGACGCTGAAAACGACGGGAACTCCACCCAGCGGCCGCAATTTTATTGCAGCGTAGATCCGAAGGCGTACGAACACGTAAACCAGTCGGATTGAAGCCCGCAGCCGTAATTTCATGGTTTGAGGTTTCAGAGTAGTGAAAAAACGTGCGTAATTCGAAAGTACTCCAGTCTAACGCGAGATAGACAGGAGTAATCGCTCTGTGAATCTGGCCCACAGCGTCTACAAAATAGGGGATAGTTTTATGGCATTATTATTAATATTTTTTTTTTTTACTAGTAATGGCAGGGATCAACGATTTTTATCTTGACTGCGACATTATGGCATCAGATCGATCCTAGCGCTCGCCACTCGCTCGGCGGCTCGGATCTAATAATGCAGTCCAGGCACCGTGAGACTCGGGGCTTTACGGGGTCACATTCGGGGCTTTAGCCGTGGCTAGCCACCCCTCCCGACGCCCCTGGAATAGACGATCAGTGACACTCTCACTAGGAAGAACGGGGAAAGGTTTGTTTACACTTACCTCTCCGCGTTCTTCAGCTCTGTGACCCGATCGCGGTAAGGTGACCACATTTCCAAACTACCATTTAGGGACACCTCCCTTCTCTAAAATCAGCTTGTGCTGATTGGACACAAGAGGAAGGATTTATGATTCCTCCAATAACAAGCAGGGGGCGGGGACTATGCTCCTCCAGGCATTCTCAGCTAGGACAAGTACTGTCAGTGAGTAAAGCGGTGATATGGCGGCCTTTTTTGGGGGCATTAGTTTAGCTTGGGGGGTGGCTGTGTCAGTTTCATTCCGGGACACTGTATTGTCCTGAAATGAAGGTGCCCGGGACAGACCTACAAAATGTGGGACTGTCCTGGGCAATCCACGTGGTCACCCTAGTGACAATCGGGTCCCTAGAATTCCGACCCACGGCTGGGCTCTTAAAGGGGACCTACCTGTACGTGCGTATACACAGCTGTGCCGCTCTGCTGACGTATATCGTCGTTAGGCGGTCGTGAAGTGGTCAAAGTTCATGTGCGTGTAAAGTCAGGTGTCCCAATACTTTTGGTAATATGTGTGTGGGCGCACATTACGCCGCCGTACCACAAACGCCGTACGCCACTCCAGCGTAGCGCGGAAAGCATTGCATTCAGCAAGCTATTTCTCCCAACGCTGCGCCAGCATGGAGTATTTTTCGAAGGCGCAGGCCGGCGTAGGTGGAAGTGGGCGTGACCCCATGCAAATGATGGTCCAAGCATGGTGAAGGGTTTTATGCCCAGCGTATCATGAACTGCGAATGCGTGGTGACGTTGCCGTGACGTGGACGCATGAAACAGCATCCAAATGCGCATGCTCACAACCACATCGGCGCAACTGCCTAAGCTACGCCGCATCACCAGGTATGCAGTGAACTTAACGTACGCCCAGCCAGACACACGTCCAACGCAATATGCCGGCGTGTGTTCCCTGGTACAGACCTTTGCATGTCTGTTGCCGGGTTGCACCTCATCTATGGGGTATAACTTTACGCCGGACGTACAACTTACGCGCACCTCGCCGGGCGCACGCATGTTCGTGAATCGCCGTATTTCCCTCATTTGCATGTTTGAATGCCTAATCAATGGGAGCAGCAACATGCGTCCAGACGAAAAGTGTGCCCACGCTATGCCGACGTATGTAAGCTACGTCGGCGTAGGGTGGGCAGTTTTTAGGCGTATGTTTGGTTTATGGGTCTGGCGCACAGATACTCCGGCACACATTTGCACTTACCGGCGCACGTTTGCACTTACGTCGGCGTAAGTGCTTTGTGAATCTGGGCCATAGTGTATATGTGATAAAATGTAAGAGCACAGTAGTTTTCCTTTAAAAAGCTTTATTCCATTTATGCCTCCATAATACTGTGAAATTGTGTAAGTGCTGCCCTTCATCAAGAACTGGCAGACCCGCGAAAAACGCTGTGCTTGATTACACTGACCCAGGAATCTCTCCCTCTCTATAAAATACTTGCATAAAAAAACGTAACTGGTAAGATCGCCCCTGCTGGGCGGTAATGTGCTTATTTTTTTACATGTCAGGCAAAGTGCTATCATGTGAACATTGTAACATTAGCAAAATTAATTCATAAGCCAATTCTGTCTGTCACAGTGTTCCGTCTAAATGCATGCTCAGCAGGCAAGGGAGAAAATTGCAGACTGAAAGAGGGGGGGGGGAATAAAAAAAATAAGATGAAAATGACATCTATTTTATTGTAGCTGTGTATAACCCAAGAGTTATCCAGAAAGGGCTTTACATTTGCATGGACGTCCTAAAATAATTAAATTGGCCGTTAATACTGTTGTCCCCGCTCCCGGTTGTCGTTTGCCACCAAGATAAAGGTCAACAGCTAACATTCCATGAAGTGGCTGCAGAAGAGTAATGGCTGGCGATTAAACTGCATGTGTTTGATTTTGTTTTTATAATGGTCTAGCACTTGTTTTGCTTTGCGTTAACTGGAGATGGAACTAAAGGGTTTTATTTTTTTCCTAACCTTTAACACAAAATAAAAAAATAATATAAATATACAGTATCTCACAAAGGTAAGTACACCTCTTACATTTTATTTTTTCATGTGACAACACTGAAGAAATGACACTTCGCTACAATGTTGTGTAGTGAGTGTACAGCTTGTATAACGGTGTAAATTTGCTGTTCCCTCAAAATAACTCAACACACAGCCATTAATGTCTAAACCGCTGGCAACAAAAGTGAGTACACCCCTGTGGCAAACCCAGCCACTTCTGGAACGCTGGACGTTACATGTCGGGGGGTTGTCTGTATTATATGCTATGTATTCTGCTGGGTCTTATGTGGGCATAGTAATTGGTATGCTGGCAGCCGTAAGCCACTAGCATTCAAGTACTTCGTTTTATGTTGCCCAATCGGTGTTCGGCAGTTTTAAACCGAACTCCCACAACACATAACCCCAGACCCCAGCTATCAACCGACTTTTCCCTCGTGCAGCAATGCCTGATGGGAGAATTATCCAAAATGTTAAGTTCCCCATGTGGTCCTCCCTGTATTACCCCTGATAAATCTATTTGGCTGTTTGGAAACCCCTTGCATGGGGAATTATATAAATATGGAAGCCTGTGAATAAAAAGTGAGTTGACTCTCAGGCCTTGTACACACGATGGGATTTATCCGCTGTAAACGGTCCCCGGACCGTTTACAGCGCATATTTACGCCGGGATGTTTTGATCCGATGGCTGTACACACCATCGGATCAAATTCCCCGCCGGCGGACAGCGCAGTGACGCGGCGGTGACGTTGACGCCGCCACGTCACCGCACCAGGAAGTAAACACTTCCGCGCGCATGCGTCGGATCCATTCACAGGATACGACGCATGTGCGGGCAGATATGTCCGCTGGTTTGCCGTACTAACCAGCGGACATATCTGACGGGCAGCTATCCGGCGGAAAAATTTCAAAACATGCTTTGAAATTTTTCCGCCGGAGGAATCCGGCCAGAACGGTCTGTTTGCCCCTACACACGAGCGGATTTTTCGGCTGAAATGGTCCGTCGGACCATGTTCAGCGGATTTATTCCCTCGTGTGTACAAGGCCTCAGAGCTGTGTTTCGTCTGGTTACTGGGGGGGATTTGGGACATTGCCTTACTTTTCAACGCTGACTGGATTTACTCTGGTTACCAGCGGAGATCGTGGAGTTTAATATTGTACTCCGCTACAACCCCTAAGTGAAAATTTCCAAATTGGGCCCAATTAGCCATTTTCCCTCACCGTTGTCATGTGACTAATTAGTGTTACAATGTCTCAAGTGTGAATGGGGAGCAGGCGTGTTAAATTTGTTGTCATCGCTCTCACTCTCTCATACTGGTCACTGGAAATTCAACATGGCACCTCATGGCAAAGAACTCTCTGAGGATCTGAAAAAAAAAGAATTGTTGCTCTACATAAAAATGGCCTAGGCTATACGAAGATTGCCAAGACCCTGAAACTGAGCTGGAGCACGGTGGCCAAGACCATACAACGGTTTAAGAGGACAGGTTCCGCGCAGAACAGGCCTTGCCATGGTCCAAAATAAGTTGAGTGCATGTGCTCAGCGTCATATGCAGAGGTTGGAAAATAGACGTATGAGTGTTGCCAGCATTGTTACAGAGGTTGAAGGGATTTGGGGTCAGCCTGTCAGTGCTCAGACCATACTCCGCACACTGCATCAAATTGGGCTGCATGGCTGTCATCCCAGAAGGAAGCCTCTTCTAAAGATGATGCACAAGAAAGCCAGCAAACAGTTTGCTGAACACATTACTGGAATCATGTCCTGTCTTCCAATGAGACCAAGATAAACTTCTTTGGTTCAGATGGTGGCAAGCGGGTGTGGAGGCAACCAGGTGAGGAGTACAAACACAAGTGTGTTTTGCCTACAGTCAATCATGGTGATGGGAGACACCAAAATGGGAGTTGGGACCAAAGTGTCAAGATTTTGTGTGGCCACCATTATTTTCCAGTACTGCCTTAACCCTCTTGGGCATGGAGATCACCAGAGCTTTACAGGTTGCTACCGGAGTCCTCTTCCCCTCCTCCATGAGGACATCACAGAGCTGGTGGATGTTAGAGACCTAGCACTCCTCCACCTTCCATTTGAGGTTTCCCCACAAATGCTCAATAGGGTTTAGGTCTGGAGACATGCTTGGCCAGTACATCACCTTTATCCTCAGCTTCTTTAGCAAGGCAGTGGTCGTCTTGGAGGTGTGTTTAAGATCGTTATCATTAGTGTTGCTCACGAATATTCGCATTGCGAATATTCGCTACGAATATTGCATATTCGAGTATTCGCGAATAACTCGAATATCGCGGCGAATATTCGCTATTTCGAATATTCGTATTTTTTCAAATTTCGCAATCAATTTCGCAATCAATTTCGCATTCGCACTAGCGAAATTTTGCATTTTTTTTTTTTTTAAATATATATAAAAAATATATATATATATATAAAAAAATAGCGAAATTTCGCATTAGCGAAATTTCGCATTGACGAAATTTCGCAATTTTTTTTTTATATATATAAAAAAAACATATATAAAAAAAAATATATATATAAAAAAAAAAAAAAGCAAAATTTCGCATTGGCGAAATTTCGCAATTTTTTTTTCTATAAAATATCACAAATATTCGATATTAACGAATATTCGCGTATATTCTTCGAAATATTCGCGAAGTATCGCGAAATCGAATATGGCGTATTCCGCTCATCACTAGTTATCATGTTAGAATACTGCCCTGCGGCCCAGTCTCCGCACTCATTTGTCTATTTTCCAAAGACAACCTCTGGACAGTAGTGTATTAAGGTTTTGTGCTGCCCTAGGCCTGAATAAACTTGTGCACCACCTAATTTAAGTATGACCCACCCCTTCCTGTCACGTCCACACCCCTTTCTGTCTTAGACCTGCCATGACATTTTCTAGTGAGGACACTAACTCTGAGGGCCTGGGGGGGGGGGGGGGGGCAATGGATTCCCTTAATATGTATAGATTTCCTCTCCCTTCCTGTTTGGCTATGGGGCAGGAAGTGAAGGGGAATCTCTGCAATGGGACAGGGATGGTAAAAAATAAACTGACAGGGGCTATAACCCTCCCTTACTCTATCCAAAATGAAAATAAAAAGTGTTGCCTATAGTTTTACTTTAAGCACACATTTCTGATAATTTTATGGAGAGGACTGAGAATATATAACCATGCCAATGGTGCAGCAGAGGAAGGTTTGTGGTCCAGGATGATAGGACAGTGAAAATCAGAAGCAGCGCTGCCCCCCCCCCCCCCCGCAGTTGCCGAATGCTGGCCACCCGCATACTGGAAACAGTGCAGCCGCTTTATGGGGGTGCAAGCCGGCGGGGACTCTTTACGTGCTGCCCCCCTGCAAAGTGCTGCCCTAGGCCTGGACCTTGTTGGCCTAGGCCAGGATACAGCGTTGCCTCTGGACATAACGCTGAACACGTGCACTCAACTTCTTTGGTCGTCCAAGGCGAGGCCTATTCTAAGTGTAATCTGTCCTGTTAAAACGCTGTATGGTCTTGGCCACAATGCTGCAGCTCAGTTTCAGGGCCTTGGCAATCTTCTTATAGCCTAGGAGGCCATCTTTATGTAGAGCAGCAATTCTTTTTTTTTTTCAGATCATCGAGGTGCCATGTTGAATTTCCAGTGACCAGTATATAAGAGAGCACTATATATATAGTATAAGAGAGTGAGAGCGATAAAACCAAATTTAACACACCTGTTCCCCATTCACACCTGAGACACTAACGAGTCACATGACACTGGGAAGGGAAAATTGCTTGTTTGGCCTAATATTTTCACTCAGGGGTGTACTCACTTTTGTTGCCAGCGGTTTAGACATTAATGGCTGTGTGTTGAGTTATTTTAATTCAATCTCATTTTATTAAAGAAGGAACAGCAGAAAGACAAATATCGTCTCAGACATTGCAAACAGCGAAATCGCACACAGCAACAAAATGCATCTTGTATGACAGAACATAAACATGTCCATGTTACATAGGAATGGGAGTAAAAGCATAAGTATGAGGACCACCTCAAGGCCGTAAGTGCTGCAATCCCTGCATATTAAAAAAAGGGAAAGATTGAGTTATAGTAGCTATCAATCATACTTCGGGTAAGTGAACAGTGCTACCCCGCGTACGGTGCAGTATATGGGAGTGCATATCAATCTGTATGGGAAAAATAACATATGAGATCAGATAGCGAACCAGTAACATACGGCGGGCCAAGGCCATAGTATGTGGTCTAACGGATTCCTAAGGATGTAATCAGACAACTAGAGAAGGAGAAGAAGCAGGGGCAGACAAAAGGGGGAGAGAAAGTGGGGCAAGAATTGGGGGGCAAGTATCACTCCATCATGGTACCCGGGCGACATCATCCAGGCCACCTTCAGCCCAGGAAATAAACTCAGAAGAATATCGAAACGCAGACCATGAAGTCCATGTGAGAGAAAATTGTTCGCTTTTATCGCACTCTTCCGCCAACAGACGTTCAAGGTCTCTAATGCGGTCCACTTCAACTGCCCAGTCCCCAGGGATGGACTGGCCATAGGGACTACAGGGAGTTTCCCGGTGGGCCGATGGCTCAGTGGGCCATTTAAAAAAATAAATAAAAATTATATATATATATATATATATATATTTTTAAACTGAGACTCTCTCAGTCCCCCCCCTTTCAGCCCCCTCCTCTGTCTCTCAGCCCCCTCTATCTCTCAGCCCCCTCTATCTCTCAGACCCCCCCTCTGTCTCTCAGCTCCCTCTTCTCTCTCATTCACTCCCTGACTCTTAGGCTGCTTTCACACTGGGGCGGGCATTGACGGTAAAACACTGTTAGTTTTAGCAGCACTTTACTGTCGTTTTAGCTGCACTATTCAGCGTCTAGCAGGCGCTTTTAACCCCCACTAGCAGCTGAATTCAAGGTTAAATGCGCCCGTGTGGCGCTGCTGCCAAAATGCTTTGCAGGCGCTTCAACAGCGGTGGCCATTCATTTCAATGGGAGGGAGTGGTTTGTACATCGCTCCTCCACCGCTGCTTGGAGGACTTTTTTTTAACGCCTGGCAGTGCCCCAGTGTGAAAGCACTCGGGCTTTCACACTGGGACTGCAGCGGAGGCGTTTTTCAGGTGCTTTACAGGCGCTATTTTTAGCCCAAACGTGCCTGAAAAACGCCTCAGTGTGAAAGGGGTCCTACACTCACCCCCTCTCTTTTACACTCACTATCTTTTTCTTACACTCACCCCCCCTCTCACCCCCCTCTCTGACCCACCCCCTCTCACCCCCTTTCCCTCAACCCTCCTTCTCTCTCTCATTCCCCTCTCTCTCATCCTCTCATGATATACAATAATAGATGTAGGGGCCTTCTGGTGGGCGTGATTTTTCGGGGGGTGGGGGCAGCATTTTATTGAATTAAAGTGGGCTGGTCTGGATGAAGTCCAGGGCCAAATTTTTGTCCCAGTCCAGCCCTGCCAGTCCCCCAGGGAAGGTGTAGCCGCCGATCTCCAATGACGGGGGATCACCACTCTGGCCGCCGCCAGGAAGTGTCGCAGCACGTCGTTTTTAACGGACTTAAACGAGCCAGGGAGTATATGTGTTGAGTTATTTTGAGGGGACAGCAAATGTACACTGTTATACAAGCTGTACACTCACTACACAACATTGTAGCAAAGTGTCATTTCTTCAGTGTTGTCACATGAAAAGATAGAATAAAATATTTAACCACTTCCCGCCCGGTCAATAGGAGATTTACGGCCGGGAAGTGGTTATGAAATCATGACTGGACGTTCTCAAACGTCCTGCACGATTTCATGCCGCACACGCCCGTGGGGGCGCGCAGCGCGGCGATTGCTGATGCGGGGTGTCAGTCTGACACCCTGCATCACCGATCTCGGTAACGAGTCTCCGGCGGAGGCTCGCAACCACGTGATCAGCCGTGTCCAATCACGGCTGATCACGATGTAAACAGGAAGAGCCGTAGATGGCGGCTCTCCTGACAGGGGGGGTTTGCGTTGATTGTTTATCAGCGCAGCCCCCCCTCGTATGCCCACACTAGACCACCAGGGAAGCCCACACTGGCAGGGCAAAAAAAAAAACGTAAAAAATAAAATAAAAAACAGGATTAAAAATAAATAAAATACAGGTAAAAAAAAAAGAAAGATGCCAGTCAGTTCCCACACATGGGCACTGACTGGCAACATATACATCAGTGCTACCCCTCAAACTCCATCAGTGCCACCCCACAGTGTCCTTCAGTGCCAACCCTCCGTGCCAATCCATGCCCAGTGCCCACCTATCAGTGCCCATCGGTGCCACCCATAAGTACCCATCAGTGCCACCCATAACTGCTACCCATGAGTGCCATTCTGTGCCGCCTATGAGTTCCCAGTGCTGCCCATGCGTGCCCATCAGTGCCGCCTATGAGTGCCCATCAGTGCCACCTATGAGTGCCCATCAGTGCCACCTATGAGTGCCCATCAGTGCCGCATACCAGCGCCGCCTATCAGTGCCCATCAGTGCCACCTCATAGGTGCCCATCAGTACTACCTCATCAGTGCCCATCAGTCCTGCCATATAAGTGCCCGTAATTGAAAGAGAAATCGTACTTATTTACAAAAAAGTTAACAGAAAAAAAAAAAATGTTTTTTTTCTAAATTTTCAGTCTTTTATTAGTTGTTGCGCAAAAAATAAAAACCGCAGAGGTGATCAAATACCATCAAAAGAAAGCTCTATTTGTGGGGAAAAAAGGACGCCAATTTTGTTTGGGTACAGTGTAGCATGACCGCGCAATTGTTATTCAAAGTGCGACAGTGCTGAAAGCTGAAAATTGGCTTGGGCGGGAAGGTGCGTAAGTGCCCGGTATGGGAGTGGTTAATAAAAACCGCAGAGGTGATCAAATACCACTAAAAGAAAGCTCTATTTGTGTGGGGGGGAAATATAAAAATGTAATTTGGGTACAGTGTTGTATGACCGTGCAATTGTCATTCACAATGCATCAGCGCTGAAAGGTGGGCAGGAGGGGGGTTTAAGTGCCAAGTAAGTAAATGGTTAAACTGGTAAATATGCGACCAATCAAACCCTTGGAATCCTCAATCCCATTAAACAGTGCCCATCATGACATGTTTAACTTGGCCTGGAAAACTCTGTCCCATTTATTCAGTAACATAGACATCGGGATCATTTCATTGGAGGCTTGAAACTGTTAGGCGGCGTACACACGAGGGGATATGTCCGCTGAAAACGGTCCGATGGACGGTTTCAGCAGACATCTCCGCTCGTGTGTATGGGCTAGCGGATAGATTTCTCCACCCGACAGATTTCAAAGCAAGCTTTGAAATCTATCCGGTGGGAATCTGTCCGCCCGACATGTCTGCTGGTTAGTACACTTACCAGCAGACATGTCGGCCCCCACCGCCGCCGCGCCGCTGCCGAATGGATTCGGCGCATGCGCGGAAGTGTTTTACTTCCTGGTGCGGTGACGTGGCGGTGACGCGGCGGCGTCAACGTCACCGCCGCGTCACCGCGCCGTCCGGCGGCGGGGAATTTGATCCGATGGTGTGTACACGCCATCGGATCAAACTCCCGATCGGACATATCCGATGGAAATGGTCCGCGGACCGTTTTCATCGGATATGTCCGATCGTCTGTACGCCGCCTTACGCTGACCATTGTAGAAAGGAAGCGCAAACGTCAGATCTTTCAACCCAACTGCCAGAAACGCCTGTCTATGTAGCGTTGGCTTGACAGGTTACAGAGGCACTTGCTGCTTTTCAGGACCGCAGTGCTTTAACATTAAATTTCTTCAAATGTTTCAATAAATAGAGAACTATAGAAATTATAATTACTACACAATCCATATTTCATCTGCTGTTAAAAAAAAAAAAAGAAAAGAAAAAAACCTTAAGTCATTAAACATGAAAAGTGGATGGAACAGTGAGAGTATTTCAACATTTATAATTAGAATTTTTTTTTTTTTTGTTATTAAGAACTGCATTTATCTTAATTGAAGCAGCTGTAATAGAGCCAGTGTGACACGTCCCTGCAAGACGTCACATAGTGAAATATTGCTAGAGAAATCTCGCCACAAAGTTTCTAAATATTTCTCGTTCCAGAAACTTCTGCTGCTGTAATGGACAGCAAAACGTGCTTAAAAAAAACCAAAACATTGGAATCCATGCGCCCCACATAAAGATTAGGGGTCTGGATGCATGGATTAGGGGGGCGGTGCCAGCAGACATCGAGTCCACTGTACCTGCTGCTGAGCTCCAGCTGTGTGTAATCACAGCAGGAGCGGGTTATCAGCAGCGCACGTGCACGCTCCAGACCCAGAAGTGTCAGATCATGTACTAAGTACGTGATCTGGCACAGACTGGTGGCACTGCCGCAGTATATGTATGGTGGGTAAGTGTTTAAAGCAGAACTCTATCCACAGGGCTGGCCCTAGACATTGTACTGCCTGGGCCCAAGAATGAAATGCTAAGCCCCCCCCCCCCCCAAAAAAAATCACACCCACCAAAAGGCCCCCACATCCATTATTTTATATCATGATAATTAAAACTAAAAGTAAATTTATCAGGAAGTCAGATTTACATGCAACAGCACCTCGTCTATATGCAAAATTATATGGCATACCATTATGATCAATTCCAAGGGGCGGGCTAAGGCAGTAGAGGGGCGGGCTAGGGTAGTAAAAAACAGGCTAGGGTATTATACGGGTAGGCTATAGTAGTATATAGACAGGCTAGGGTAGTGTAAGGGAAGGCTTTAATAGTATATAGACAGGCTAGGGCAGTAAATTGGCATGCTAGGGTAGTATATAGACAAGCTAGGGTAGTAGATGGACAGGCTAGGGCAGGCTGGGGTAGTATATAGCCAGGCTAGGGTAGTATAGGGGCAGGTAGGGCAGTATAGGGATGGGCTAGGGCAGTATAGGGGTAGGCTATAGTAGTATATAGACAGGCTAGGGTAGTTAATGGATAGGCCAGTTTAGTATATGGAAAGGCTAGGGTAGTAAATGGGCATGCTAGGGTAGTATATGGACAGGCTAGGGTAGTAAATGGGCACGCTAGGGTAGTATATGGACAGGCTAGGGTAGTATAGGGGTAGGCTATAGTAGTATATAGACAGGCTAGGGTAGTATATGGACAGGCCAGTTTAGTATATGGAAAGGCTAGGGTAGTAAATGGGCACACTAGGGTAGTATATGGACAGGCTAGGGTAGTATATGGACAGGCTAGGGTAGTATACAGACAGGCTAGGGTTGTATATGGACAGGCTAGGGCAGTATAGGGGTCGGCTGGGGTAGTATATAGACAGGCTAGGGTAGTAAAGGGGCGGGTAAGGTAGTATAGGGGCAGAATCGCCCCAGGGGTATTTGTCATCATGACACATGTGGTTCAATTTGCTGCCCCTCTCAAAGTGCTGCCTGGGTCCAATGGACCCACCCCATGGTAGGACCGGCTCTGTGTATCCAGTGCCAATCCCCAAAGCCCTTGCCAAAAATTGTATCTTAAACAAAATTTCGCCTATGCAGCTCAATAAGTGAAATTGTATATTCTCTCCATGTCTAGTTAACCACTTCACATCCGTGCTATAAATGATTGACGTCTACAGCGCGGACTCCAATTGCCAGAGGGCGTCAAGAGATGTCCTCTCCTTTTCACGTGCAGCGTGCGTGCAGTGATCACGAGTCACTGAGACTCAGGCGATCAACGATTATTGTAAGGGGCAGTCCCGGCTGTTCAGCTGTCAGCCAATGTGATGTAGACAAAGGATCGGTAATCTTTTTCTTCTCCTCACGCCGCCAGCGTAAAAAAAAAGCTGATCACTAGCTTGTGCACAAGGGAAATCGGTTCCAAGGAGGAAGAAGGCAAATCAGCCTTATCAGTGCCCATGAAAACCGCCTGCCAGTGCCACCTGACATTGTCACCTGCCAGTGCCCACAGTGCCACCTATCAATTCCCACAGCGTCACCTATCAATGCCCACTAGTGATGCCAATCAGTGCCTCATCAGTGCCACCTAGCAATGCTGTCTATCAGTGTAACCTACCAGTGCCCCATCACTGCCACCCATCAGTGCCCATCACTGCCAGCTATCAGTGCCACCTATCAATGCCACCTATTAGTGCCACTTCTCAGTCCCCAACAGTGCCACCTATCAATGCCCTTCTGTGCCACCCATCAGTGCCACCTCTCAGTGCCAAATGGAAAAAGAAAATATGGACAGCCGCACTCCAAAAAACCTTAATGGTTGTTTTTATTTAAAAAAGGAAAAATGCACTACAAGTCACAGCACATAACACGAGAGTAAAACACTGACGCGTTTCGCACTATAAATTAGTGCTTAATCATAGCTGACAATTATAAAGCATCACATGTAATATATAGCAAACTTTCAAAGACATGTGATCAATGCTAACCCCTGATAGGTCAAAACTAATTGACCAATGGGGTTGCCAGATCTGAATCCCTAACCACAATCATCTGTGTGTGTGTGTGAATAGGTCCCAGAGATCACTGGGATTTAACCCCGAAAAGGTCTAGATTATTGGCTGCCTATCAATGCCCCGGGACACACGACGCCTCGGTCGTGGTGGTCCTTGCCTGAGTGCACTCAACCCCCCCCCCCCTTTTCTCTTCCCTCTCTGTTCATCTTCTCCTACACCACTATCTCCTTTCTTCCTCTTTTTCCACCGCTCAGTGAGCGGTATGTACTCGCTTGCTCTCCTTTCCCCCGCTCACTCTCACTTGGAAAACGGAAAATTGGGGAGGCTGGACCCGCGGGTCCATAGTATGTTGCTGGAGGTCGTGTCACACATGCAACGGGTGGATTCAAAGGACGGTCTGGGCCGGAATTGGGCGCACAGGGCAGACGGCAAAGCGGCCTCTGGTATCTGTGAGCTCGCTTTTGGCTTTTGGTCACGAGAGGTCCCAATTTGGTTACACACTGGCTTTGGCTGGAATTTGCAGATGATATCCCCATATGCATGTGTATTTGATGACAGCATTTGTTATACTGTTTGTACTGTGGTCCGTGCGGACTAGTCTTCTGTTTTGAACAAATAAACAATTAAAAAAATAAAAAATAATATTAAAAAAAAAACGAAAACTTTTGGAACGTTTACAGAATTTTTCCTTGTGTGGATCAAGTCTACCTGCCCCCCCTCCCCCCCACGTTTCCCCTATATATTAGAAAAATAAAAAACCCCTTCAGCTATATTTTAATCATAATTCCCAATTAAGTTGTGATGGAAGTGTACACCTTCTCGTGGTTTTCCGCTCGCCGATGTCTGATTAATACATAAGACGTGTCATATCCCTCTTAATAACTCCATTTAACAAACAGCGCTCCCAACACTATTTTTGCATTCGTTTTCTCCGGATAGGCTCAGGGCAAAATAGCGCACGGCGGGAAGTTATTCGTCCTACCAGGACAGATAAGGCATAAAGTTCTGCTCCCTGAATCCATTCTTTTTATAACTAGTTTACTGCTGTGACGGAGGAACACATAATCGCTCTCATGTTGTTTACCAGTTATTATTCATTTCGCTGGAATACAGAAAAACATATTAAAATATGGGGAATGGCATTTTATATCCAATCCCTTAGACAGTTAATGAATCCGGAAACCTATTTCATTAGGCGCCCCCAATGTATGAATTAACGCTTCTCATTAGGAGTTTTCTATTTAAAATTTCCCATTTAAAGCTGAACTCCAGGCAAACGGCTAAATACGCAGAAGAAATATATCTATAGGACAGTGGCGGCTGGTGCTCCAAATTTTTGGGGGGGCGCAAACAAATGAAAAAAACAAACAATTGCAGCCTCACTGTGCCCATCAAACACAGCTAATGTGCCCATCAAATGCAGCCACTGCGCATATCAATTGTCACCACTGTGCCATGTCATCAATTGTCACCACTGTGCCATCAATTGTCGCCACTGTGCCATGCTATCAAATGCAGCCACTGTGCCATCAATTGTCACCACTGTGCCCATCAATTGTCACTATTATGCCCATCAATTGTTACCACTGTGCCATCAATTGTTGCCACTGTGCCATCAATTGTCACCACTGTGCCATGCCATCAAACGCAGCCACTGTGCCATCATTCATTGCCACTGTGCCCATCAATTGTCACTACTGTACCATGCCATGCCATCAAACGCAGCCACTGTGCCATAAATTGTCGCAACTGTGCCCATCAGTTGTCACCACTGTGCCCATCAATTGTCACCACTGTGCCATGCCAAACGCAGCCACTGTGCCATCAATTGTTACCACTGTTCCATCAATTGTCGCCACTGTGCCATGCCATCAAACGCAGCCACTGTGCCATCATTTATCGCCACTGTGCCATTAATTGTCGCTACTGTGCCCATCAATTGTCACCATGGTGCCCATCAATTGTCACCACTGTGCTCATGCCAAACGCACCCACTGTGCCATCAATTGTTAGCACTGTGTCCATCAATTGTCACCACGTGTCCATAAATTAGCGCCACCGTGCCCATAAATAAGCGCCCACCGTGCCCATATATAAGCCCCCACCATGCCCATAAATAAGCGCCACTGTGCCCTGTAAAATGTCCCCGCTCTGAACTTACCTTTCTGGGGTCAGCCATCCTGCTTCCTACGTCCATGGATGTCTTCTCCCACCGTTGATGATGCTTCAGCCAATCAGGTTACCAGAACCGGTGAACCTGATTAGCTGAGACGCCTGTCAGTGTTAGCCAGGGAACGCACCCCCCGTGCGTCCCCTGGTTAACTATTAGGAAGCCGATTGCAGCCCTCAGGCTGTAATCGGAAAGCCTATCAGAGCCGATGACTCTGATAGGCACTTCCTAAGCCAACCAGCTGCCATTATTCAGATGGCCGGCACTCACCAGGGGGCCGGACATCTGAATAGTGGGCTGCAGTGACAATACATGGATTCATGCAATGCATGAATCCATGTATTGTATTCAGTGGCGGTGCAGGAGCGAGAGGGGGCGGCGCTCCTGCTCCCTCTATGGACGCACAGCCACTGCTATAGAAACGGATTTACCTACCAAAAGATTTTTGCTTCTGTCTATCCATTTTTGTGATTTACACAGCTCTGCCCCAAAGTCCAGCCCTGTCTGGCAGGGCAGAAGACCTGATTCTGCTCTGCTGCAGTTTAGTGAAACAACTAGATCTTGTCTCCACCCCCAGCCCAATTATTGGACCGTGGCAGCCACCATCACTGAGAAATGCACTGTTTTGTCAAAAGTATTGGGACTTCTTCTTTTACACACACATGAACTTTAATGGCATCCCAGTCTTCGTCCGTAGGGTTCAATATCGAGTTGGCCCCGCCCTTTGCAAATCAAGATCCATAAAGACATGGATGAGCGAGTTTAGGGTGGAGGAACTTGACTGCCTGAACAGAGTTTTGCCCGCAACCCGATAGAGCACCTTTTGGATAAATTAGAGCGGAAACTTAGAGCCAGGCCTTCTTGTCCAACATCAGTGCCTGACCTCACAAATGCTCTTCTGGAAGAACGGTCAAACATTCCCATAGACACACTCCTAAACCTTGTGGACATCCTTCCCAGAAGAGTTGAAGCTGTTTTAGCTGCAAAGAGTGGACCAACTCGGCAGGGCCGCCAATAGGGGGTACAGGCATTACACATGTAAGGGGCCCGAATGTCCCCAGGGGCCTGGTCCCCTTGGTAATTAGTTCAGCTCGCGGAGAGAAGAGACGACACTTTCACATTTTCGCTGCTGGAGAGAGGAGGAGAAGTGAGATGACACTTTCATTTTTTCGGCACCCCCCCCCCCCCCGGTTCTCAGCTTGCGGAGTGAGGAAAGAATGGGGGCCCATGCCTAAAGCTGTGTAAGGGGCCCCACAATGTCTGATGGCTGCCCTGCAACTCAGTATTGAACCCTGAAGATTAAGACTGGGAGGCCATTAACATTTATGTGCGTGTAAAGGCAGGCGTCCCAATACTTTTGACAATATAGTGCAGTTAGCTAGGTGGCTCAGAATGTGTTATTAGGTGCTAGACCCCTTTAAGTTTGAGCCGTTCTCTAGTGATGTCATTGGTGAGGCAGGGCCCAGTTGTAAACTATGCTGGGAGGAGCCCTTAGTGCAGTTGTGATATGGGAGCAAAATATTACACATGTGCAATTTGTTTAGTTACAAGTTCGTTTTTTAGCAAATTTTGACAAATTTAGTTAATTCCAAAATTGCAGAATTTCAGAATTTTTCAATTTCAGAAATTTCAAATTTCAAAAATTCAGAAAAAAGGTCAGTCTCCCCCAGACATGGGACTCCCTCCAAGGCCCCGACAGCTTAACACTCCATCCTCTTCCACCGAACAACTTAGAGTTGCCACCTCATCCCTTTAAAACCAAACACATATTAATTACACAGGTTCTGTGGCTAATTAAGGTGATAATTAAACTCACTTTGTGCTTTACCTGCATTAAATTAGCCTCAGAACCTGTGTAATTCATATGTGTTCGGTTTTAAAGGGATGAGGTGGCAACTCTAGAACAACTTCTCTCCAGTTGGGAGGTTGGCTGACCTAGTTGGGGATTGGTCAGGGCTCCTTACAGTTCCACCTCTCTCCCCCTCCTCTGCTTCCAGAATCTTCTGAGAGCCAGAGGGAGGTAACCAAGAAGTGCGACTGCCCGTGATTCACCAGCCTACTCTAAACCACTCCCCAGCTCCCAGATCAGATTTCAGCAAAGCCTGTCTAAATTTACCTGCACTGGCCAAAAATCTGACTCTAGCACCTACCTAAGGTAGAGGGTGCTACACTAGTGTAAGTAATTTGTTTGATATAATCACCAATGCTTTCTTAACAATTGTTCCATATCTTTCAGATTCCATCTGGTAAATGTGTAATCCTATGAGCCCAACTGTACATCATCTTAGAATGAGTATTCATAGAGAATGGCTTCTGTTTTGTCTTTAATCACTTGCTGACCGCCATACAAAGATGTACGTCGACAACATGGCACGGGCAGGCAAATGGACGTACCTGTACTAGGGTGACCACTTGTCCCGGATTCCCCGGGACAGTCCCGCATTTTGCAGGTCTGTCCCGGGCACCTTTATTCTAGGACAATTCAGTGTCCTGGAATGAAACTGACACAGCCACCCCCCCAAACCAAACTAATGCCCCCCAAAAAAGCCACCACATCACCGCTTTACTCACTGACAGTACTTGTCTTGGCCTGGAATGCCTGGAGGAGCACAGTCCCCGCCCCCTGCTTGTGATTGGAGAAATCATAAATCCCACCTCTTGTGTACAATCACTGTGCTGTGATTTGTTACAGCACAAGCAGGGAGGGTGTCCCTGAATGGTAGTTTGGAAATGTGGTCACCCTAACCTGTACGTCCCTTTTAAATTTGTCGCCCAGCGGGGGCAAGCGTGCCTCGTGAGTGTGCTTGTGGGTCCCGGGAACTCGATGTTCCAGAGCGGCCCGCGATTGCGGTTGGCAAAGGCAGAACAGGGAGATGCCTTTGCAAACAAGGCATTCCCCTATTCTGCCTAGTGACACGTCAGGGTTCTACTGTTCCCTGTGATCGGGAACAGTCATTAGTGATGTGTTTCTCGTAGCCACGCCCCCCAACAGTAAGAATCACTCCCTAGTACTGACTTAACCCATTCAGCGCCACCTAGTGATTAACCCCTTTACTGCCAGTGTCATTTTTACAGTAATTAGTGCAGGTAGGTCAGTGTATGTAGGCAAGTGACGTCACACGCCAAGCCACGCCCTCACACAGTAAGAATCAATCCCTTAGGACACACTTAACCCCTTCAGCGCTCCCTACAGGTTAAAAACCCCTTCTCTGCCAGTGGCATTTTCACAGTAATCAGTGCATTTTTATAGCACTGATCGCTGTAAAAATGACATGGGTCCCAAAAATGTGTCAAGCGTGTCCGATGTGTCCGCCATAATGTTGCAGTCATGATAAAAATCACTGATTGCCGCCATTACTAGTAAAAAAATAATAATAATAAAAATGCCATAAAACGATCACCTATCTTGTAGACGCTATAACTTTTGTACAAACCAATCAATAAACGCTTATTGTGATTTTTTTTATACCAAAAATATGTAGAATTATACATATCCGCCTAAACTGATAAATATTTTTTTTATTTTTGGTGTATTTATTATACCAAAAAAAATAAATTCAAAATTTTCTCATATATTTTTTTTTTTGCGCAAAAAATTTAAACCGCAGAGGTGATCAAATGCCACCAAAAAAAGCTCTATTTGTGGGGAAAAAAAGGACATACATTTTGTTTGTGTACAACATCCCATGTCCACGCAATTGTCAGTTAAAACTATGCGGTGGTCTCTTCATTAAGGGGGCAAATCCTTCTTGTCCATAGGTGATTAACCACGTGCTTACTGGGCACTTAAACCCCCCTCCTGCCCAGACCAATTTTCAGATTTCACTTTGAATGACAATTGCGCGGTCATACAACACTACCCAAATGATTTTTTTTATCATTTTTTCACACAAATAGAACTTTCTTTTGGTGGTATTTAATCACTTCTGGGGTTTTTATTTTTTTGATAAACAAACTAAAAAAGATGGAAAATTTTGAAAAAAAAAATAATGTTTTACATTTTGTTAATTTTTTTGCAAACATGTAATTTTTCTCCTTCATTGATATGCACTCATGAGGCGGCACTGATGTGCACTGATAGGCTGCACTGGTGTGAACTGATAGGCACAGATAAGGCTGCACTGATAAGCACAGATAAGGTGACACTGATGGTGACAGATAAGGCGGTACTGATAGGCACAGATAAGACAGCACTGATGGGTGGCACCGATAGGTGTTACTGATGGGCACTGATGGGTGGCACTGTTGGGCACTGGTAGGCGGCACTGATGGGCACTGCGTACGCATCGGCCTAAACTATTTATTATAGCAAAAAGGAAAAAAATATTGAATTTTTTCGAAATTGACGCTCTATTTTTGTTTATAGCACAAAAAATAAAAACCGCAGAGGTGATCAAATACCACCAAAAGAAAGCTCTATTTATGGGGAAAAAAAGGACGTCAATTTTGTTTGGGTGCCGCGTCGCACGACCGCGCAATTGTCAGTTAAAGCGACTCAAATGGTCCGGGGCTGAAGCGGTTAAGAGGCTTTCAGCCCGAGTGCTTATCACGTCATCACACGCGCTCCCTGCTGCATTCCAGACATAATTTAATTAGCATTTCCAAGCAGTCTATTAATCAATAATGAATAATCGCACCACTTTTTTTTTTTTTTTTTCAGCAAGAATTATTACAAATCTGTATTGATTTCTGCACAGATATATTTATGTGCCCTTAATTGCCTCAAATTAGAATTGATATGTGGAATAATTCCACCTTTTGAACCTCAGCTCAAATATTTAATTGATTTGAACTCTTTTTTAAGGTTAATCAGTTAAGCTGCTATGGTTGGTTTGTATAGATACATTTAATTAGTGTAAAACAGTGATTGATGAACAAGTTTTTCTCCTCTTTCCTGCTATTGTATGGTTTAGAGATCTCCTGGTCGATTGTTTTTCTATTTTTTTTCCCCAAAGCTACGCCTAGTGACTATGTTATTAGATACACTTCTCTAGTTCTCATAAAAACCCTATTTGATTCCCCCTTGACAATGGGCCAGATTCAGGTAGATGGGAGCATCTTTGCTCTGGAGTAACGCTTCTCATTTACGTTACTCTGCCGAAATTTTAGCAGCAAGTGCTGTCATTCACGAAGCACTTGCTCCTAAAGTTGCGGCAGCGTAACGAAAATGAGCCGGCGGAATTCAAATTGGGCGGGTACGGGGCGTGTATTATTTAAACTAAGCGCGATCCCGCCGCGAACGTACTGCGCATGCGTCGAGTGTCAAAGCATCCCCGTGCGCATGCTCCAAATTCTGTGAATGAACGTCAATGACGTCACATTCCCATTCATGATCTTTTTACGCAAACGACGTGATTTTTTTTTTCCCGACGCGATGACGACGCCTATACCTAACATAGGATACTCCAACCCCATGTAGGTATATCTTCGCGCCGCGTATCGCTTCCGGAAACGTCGTACCGTCATTGCGTCGCGCCGGAATTCGCTCGTGAATTGCCGATTTCCGCTCATTAACATATTTTTTGAGCGGAAATCGGTGGGAACGCCCCCGGCGCCATTTTTAAGTTGAAGTAACGATGCGATGGCGAAACTCAGTTACGCTGATCGCATCGGAGCTTCAACCCGGCGTTTCTTGTTTTCTGGTTACAGAAAACAGAAACGCCGGCTCAAAGTGACAGTTAGGCTGGCGGATCACTGGATCCGCCAGCCTAACTGTTCCTGAATCTGGCCCATTGCCTTCATCTACTTTTCTCTCCAGAAGGATGGGACCACCACACCGGCTCTCGTGGCTCCTCCCCGCATTAGATAACCTCCTCTGGGAAGCGATCTCCCGACGGGGGTTACCGGCGTGTCCTGTGTCATACACTCAGCGTCCATAGATGCTGTATCATACACTCAGCGCCCCCTGGTGGCTGCGTCATTGGATTTGATTGACAGCAGTGGAAGCCAATGGTTGTGCTGCTATCAAGCTATCCAATGAAGAGCCGAGAAGCCGTGGAGAGAGTGACGCAGCATCATGCCCATGGAAACTCGGGGCTCAGGTAAGTAAAATGGGGGGCTGGGGGGCCGGACATTGCAAGGTGTTTTTTCACCTTAATGCATAGGATGCATTTGTGTTACTAAACCCACAAGAGTAAAATCAGTCTGTATATGCAGTAAAGCATGCTTGTTATACTCACTGTGGAACCTAAGGGGTTAATGCTCTGCATTCTGTAAAAAAGGCTGTTTGACACTGTCTTCTCTGGTCCTCCCCAATCCATCTGCTAATGGTACAGAGCCCTAAGGCCGCGTACACACGATGAGACATGTCCGCTCAAACATGTCCGACGGACCTTTTGCAGCGGACATGTCTCATCGGATTTTGGTCCGATGGCGTGTACACACCATCGGATCAAAATCCCCGCTGGCAGACAGCGCGGTGATGTTGTGACATGTCACATGTGAAATCGCATCTCAAATCGGCGGCATTTGTCGGCAATTGCCGGCAATGACACTGTTCTAATCGGTGCGACGCCGCATCTGCGGCGCTGCACCGATTTCAAAAAGTAGTTCCTGTACTACTTTTTGCGATTTCAGGACGCGATTTACATTGACATCTGTGCAAAAACCTGCACAGATGTCTCTTAAATCGCCGCTGAAATCGGGACTGCCAGCGGGAATGAAATCGTGCGAGTTCAGCTGAACTCCCACGGCTTCACTCCCGAAGCCCAGTGTGAACCAGGGCAAAGGGCCAGTTTATTGTCCTTCAGACTTGAGGAGGGCCAGATTGTGGCCAGCAGGGGCAGAAAATGTCACGGGCCTGGCATGAGTGAGAATAAATAGGGCCTCGGGGTTGGTGGTCAATAGGAGTAGGATTAGTGTTCCTATTAGTAAGAGGAGTAGTATCCTATGATTGGTATCGTGGAAGAAATAGTGCCCCATTGTTGGTGTCAGTGGGAGGAATTGTGCCTCAAGGGCCAGATAAAGGCTAGCAAAGGGCCACATCTGGCCCTTAGGCCACAGTTTAGAGACTCCTGCTCTAGGGTGTTAGAAAAAAACATGTATAATGTTTGGGGGTTCTAAGTAATTTTCTAGCAAATAAATTGTTTTTAACTTGTAAACAACAAATCTCAGAAAGAGGCTCGGTACTTTAGTGGTTAACACTTCATATTACAGTGTAACCTCGGTATACGAGTAACGCGGTTAACGGTTAAGACGCTTACCCCGACTTGTTCATTCCCTAACTTGTCCATTCCCCGACTTAGTTGGGGTAGGCGGTACACTTTGGTGGGGGTGGGTACGCCACACCCTGTGACCTTTGACCTCCGGGAACCCGCCTTCTGACCTTTGACCTCTGGGGGAGGTCCCTGTTACAATTCCTGAGTCCTAGACATATTCTACAATGGGAAACCCTAACCCCTAGCGCTAACCCTAACCCCTAACCCTAAGGCCTCATTCACACAAGGCTGACTCCGTCGCAGTCTGTCGCGACAGAGTCCGCCTGCTCCCGCCAGCTTAGCAGGAGATCAGTCCGCAGATCTCCGCTGAGCCGACGGATGACAAGCTCCGCTCTGCTCACTGAGCGGGGAGGGGCTTGTCGGCACCGCTGTCTCCTATGGAGCGATCTGATGAAAACGGACAGCATGTCCGTTTTCATCAGATCTTACCCGATCCGATCCGCCATGGACGGATGGGGACAGGCACCCCCATACGTCTGTTTTTAGCGGATCAGATAAGGTCGGATGTCAGCGGACATATCTCCGCTGACATCCGACGCTCCATAGGGATGCATGGAGCGGCCGTTCAGGTCCGCCGTCAAAACTGACAGGTGGACCCGAACAGTCTGTCCGTGTGAATGAGGCCTAACCCAAACAAGCAACTTTAAAAAAAAAAAATCTGACTCGTTTTGTGAGTGTTGTCTCGGAAAACAAGCAGAATTCAAGCTAATGTGACCTCTGGCCGCATGCGGTATTGCATGCCATTGAAGTCAATGCAAAACAATTTTTTTCCGTTTTCATTGACTTCAATGGGGAAACTCGCTTTGATATGCAAGTACTTTGAATTACGAGCATTCTCCTGGAATGGATTATGCTCGTAATCCGAGGTTCCACTGTAATAAATACACAAGTTGGCTTTATTATTAGCTCTCTCCATGTACCCCAGTGCCCCCTAGTGGCCATTTTTTTTTTGTAGCGCCAGTCCACATGCAGTCATAAATAGGATTTTTGGAAATGAATCACAATCCTTTTGTACCAGTCTCTTTTTTTTTTTATAAAATTATTTTTATCTTGCTAACACTATGTTCAAAGAGCCTGAATGGGAGCAAATTGGAGATGCATTTCCATAATGACATTGTATTTTAATCCTTGCACCTTGTGATTTGTTAAAGCTTAAACTTGTAAAGAAAGAAAGAATAAAAAAAAAAATAAAAAATTGACGCACCTAATAATGTGTTCAAGTAACAGAGGAATAAAGGCAAGTACAGCAGATTAACCGAGGATAATGCTTCTTTTTTTTCCATGTGATAATTTAGACACAACACATGAGTACATGTTGTTCCTTAGAACGCTTTGCCTTCACAATAACGCCTCCTACCGCGACAGCGCAAAAGGTTACTTATTAAATGTGCCCAGCTGAACGAGGAAAGCAAAAAAAAAACAAAAAAAAAATAAAACAAAATATATTTTCCAATGTATAAAATATTGTCTTTATTATTAGCCTACAATTATTTAAATGAAAGCAATTTCCCCAGATTTGATTAATAGTTGCAGGTAAGTGTTTAGCTGGCCTTGACCTTTCGACAAGAAAAGAAGCCCGGAACTGTGCGCCCCACGGAACGCAGAAAATATATCAAAGAAAAACAATGTATGACATTCTTCCTACACCTAGAGCCAAACGCTTTCATTATTTTTTTTCATCCTATATAATTTTCCTTGATTTCCTCTGGGTGAATCCTGTTGATTTTGCTTTTCTTCCAGCTTTATGCTATAATCACCCTTTGGTTTAGGTACAGTACACTACTAAACCACCCACTGCACTACTAAAACCATTTTGATGAAGCAATGAGCTTTTTAGACTGCGATTCCTCCACCTTCCCTGCAAGAGCTTCGAATTTCTCCACCAGAGACTTTATTTTTTTTGTGTGTGTGCTTTCAGCTCTTTTATGTCACTCCTGTAATTCTAAGTCATTCATTCTCAATTTAGCTTGCTAGGTTGCTTTTCAATGTGGCTGTGGGGGGGGGGGGGGGGGAGTCAATTTTTGACCTGAATCAGTCTATATATGGATGTGTTTAGGTGAAGTTTGTTAACTACTTGCCGACCTGCCACCGCAGTTATACGGCGGCAGGTTGGCTCCACTGCGCGAGAGCCCGTAGCTCTACGCCGGGTCTCGCAGCAGGTTCTAGGGGCACGCGCGGGCCCGGCGGGCTCGATCGCCGCCGGGCACACGTGATCGCTCGTTAGAGAGCGGGGACCAGCGGGGGAAATGCTGATCCTCTGTTCATACAATGTATGAACAGAAGATCAGTGATTTCCCTCAGTCAGTCCCACCCCCCCTTCAGTTAGAACACACCCAGGTTACACATTTAACCCCTTCCCTAACGCCTTCCCTGCCAGTGGCATTTTTATAGTAATCAATGCATTTTTATAGCACTGATCGCTATAAAAATGCCAATGGTCCCAAAAATGTGTTAAGTGTCCAAAGTGTCCACCATAATGTCGCAGTACCGATAAAAATCACTGCCATAACCAGTAGAAAAAAAATAAAAAAATATTAATAAACATGCCATAAAACTATCCCCTATTTTGTAAACGCTATAACTTTTGCGCAAACCAATCAATAAACGCTTATTGCGAATTATTTTAATTATTTTTTTACGAAAAATATGTACAAGAATACGTATCGGACTAAACTGTGGAAAAAATTTTTTTTTTTATATATTTTTGGGGGATATTTATTATGGTAAAAAGTAAAACATTTTAATTTTTTTCAAAATTGTCGCTCTATTTTTGTTTATAGCGCAAAAACGAAAAACCGCAGAGGTGATCAAATACCACCAAAAGAAAGCTCTATTTGTGGGAAAAAAAGGACGCCAATTTTGTTTGGTAGCCACGTTGCACGACCGCGCAATTGTCAGTTAAAGCAACGCAGTGCCGAATCGCAAAAAGTGCTCTGGTCTTTGACCAGCAATATGGTCCGGGGGTTAAGTGGTTAATATGTTCATCTGGTACAGTGTTGCCAACCTACCAGACTGAAATTTACTGGCACGATGCCCGAAATTTTCTGGCGCAGCCAAGTTTTTACTGGCATTTCACAAAAGTACATACGGTCGGAATTTGCGACAACAAATGTTCGATGGGAGCTTGTTGTCGGAAATTCCGACCGTGTGTAGGCTCCATCGGACATTTGCTGTCGGACTTTCTGACAACGAAAAATTTGAGAGCTGGTTCTCAAATTTTCCGACTTGTCGGAAATTCTGAGTGTGTGTACACAATTCGGACCCACAAAATTCCACTCATGCTCGGATGCACTGGCTATTGAACTTCATTTTCTCGGCATGTCGTAGTGTTGTATGTCACTGCGTTCTTGACGTTCGGAATTTCCAGTTACAGTTGTTAGGTAGAGGCGGGAGAGGCTTCTCTAAAAGGGTTTTCAGAGATTGCCTAAAAGTGAACAGAATAGAAGATAGACAAATTGTAGGAGGGAGTTCCAAAGGATGGGAGAGGCTCTGGAAAAGTCCTGGAGCATGGGAGGAGGTGACAAGGAAGCTAGAGAACAGGAGGTCTTGGGAAGAAAGAAGAAAACAATTAGGTTGGTATTTTGAGACTAGGTTAGTGATGTAGTTGGGGGCAGGGCTGTGGGTGGCTTTGTAAGGTATTGTTAGTATTTTGAATTTAATTTGTTGGGCTAGTGGCAGTTTTGACAACCTACCAGATTGAAATTTACTGGCACAAACATGTTTTTACTGGCATTTCAGAAAAGTTACTAAATTAAATTTTTAGGTGCAAATTTCAGCATTTAGGCTACACACAAGTACACTAGGCAAATAGCAATGTGATTTAAGGTAGATATTAACCACTTAAGACCCGGACCAATACGCTGGTAAATGACCCAAGGTGTTTTTGCGATTCGGCACTGCGTCGCTTTAACAGACAATTGCGCGGTCGTGCGACGTTGCTCCCAAACAAAATTTGCGTCCTTTTCTTCCCACAAATAGAGCTTTCTTTTGGTGGTATTTGATCACCTCTGCGATTTTTATTTTTTGCGCTATATACAAAAATAGAGCGACATTTTTGAAAAAAAAAACACTATTTTTTACTTTTTGTTAAAAAAAAAAATCAAATAAACTAAATTTTAGTCAAACATTTAGGCCAAAATGTTTTTAGCGACATGTCTTTAATAAAAAAAAAAAATCGCGATAAAAAAAAATAGCTACCTAGCGGGAACAGCGACACTAATACAGCGATCAGAAAAATGATCGCTTAGTGACGCTGGCAATAGGGAGTGAAAGGGTTAACTAGGGCGGTGATCAGGGGGTTAAAACTTTATTAAGGGGGGTGGGGGGGCTATCCTGAACCTAACACTAACTGATTTTACACTGCCTGTCACACTGACACTAAATGCAGTGATTAGATCACTGCATTCAGTGACACTGTGACAGGGGGGTGGGGGGGCAGATCGCAAGGGGTTAAGTATGCCTATGTGTGTGTGTGTCAGTGTAATGTTGGTGCAGGACTTACTGTGAGGTGTTTCTCCCATCGCAGCGGTTGGAAATACCGCTGCGATGGGAGATTACATCACTTCCCCCTTCCTGTGTTTACACAGGAGGAGGAAGTGACACAAAGGGGGAGCGCGCGCATTGGCTGGGAGCGATCGCGGGGGGCGGGTAAACACTGACATCCGCCCGCTCATCCCGGATCGCTCCCGGAGCCAGGGGGACCCCCGCACGCCGCGGAGGGGGTCCCGATGGGACCCCCGAACCGCACGAAGGCGGGGACGTAAATTTACGCCCTTGTGCTTGTACGAGCCATTCTGTGGCCGTATATGTGCGTGCGGAGGTCCTTAAGTGGTTAAAGGTAAAAAAAACATATTTTTGTTATTTTCGATATAATAAGGGCAAATTATTCAGTCACATCACCCCCTGCCTCCATCCCCCTCTGCCACCAACACCCCCCGCCTTTACCCCTGTCTGCGGTGCCACAATCTCCCTCTGCCTCCAATCTCCCTATGCCTCCAACCACCCCCTGCATCCATCATCCCCTGCCTCCATGCCCCTCTGCAGTGCCACCAACAACCCCTGTCTGCATCCCCCACCCTCTGCGGTGCCACTATGCCCCTCTGCAGTGCCTCCAATCACCCCCTGCCACTAACACCCCCTGCCTCCAATCTCCCCTGCCTAGATCCCCCTCTATGGTGCCACCGCAGCCACCATCACCCCCTGCCTCCAATCACCCCCTGTCTCCAAACTCCATGCGCAGTTCTAAGCCGAACCGATCTTGGCTATTTTTACTGGCACATTCCCGTAACCACTGACATTTATGAACAGGGAAAAAAGTGCCCGTTTTCATGAACTGTCCGTAAAAATATAGACGGTTGGCAACACTAATCTGGTAGTGTCAGTTCCTTTTTTGTAGCTCTCTGGGGATGAGACGTCCTCTTGCTTGACTTTAACCACTTAAAGGAGTTGTAAAGGAAAAAAAATGTTTTGTCTAAAATTAATGTCTGCAAGGAAGACAGAATAGTGTAATGATTCTGTTAACAAACGAGTAAATACCTATTAAATTCCTTCATCTATATGACCTCCGGCGTTCTAGTTCCTGTTCTCTCATTCACTTCCTGGTTTGCGGCGCTCGTTCATATAAGAACTACATTTCCCAGTATGCATTGCGGCACACCCAGTAATTCACACCTCCTTGAAGTCTCTAACACGTAGAGAGCGTCCTGGCGCACAGATGTAGTTCCCAGGAGGGGGCGGGCACGTCACTGACCACCGCAGTAAAGTCTCCCTTCCTGGTGGTGAGTAAAATTAGACAAGCAGGAAGAGAACAGAACAGAGAAGAAATAGAGCAACTTCTAAACAAAAACGGACAATGAGGAAGTGAAAAGCGGAATGTCTGCAGGTAAAAGATGCTTATTTTGAAAAAAATAAATGTCCTTTACAACCCCTCTAAGGACCCCTTCACGCCGATATACGTCGGCAGAAGGGCACGGCTGGGCACAGGCACGTACCTGTACGTTGCCTTTAAGAGCCCAGCCGCAGGGTCGCGAGCGTGCCGGTGGCGGTGCGCTCGCGACCGGGTCCGAAGCTCCGTGACCGCGCCCGCGGGACCCGTTTGCCGCCGGTGTCCCGCAATCGGTCACAGGAGCTGAAGAACGGGGAGAGGTGAGTGTAAACACACCTTCCCCTATCTTCTGTGTGGCTGTGACACTGATCGCCTGTTCCCTGATATAGGGAATGACGATCAGTGACGTCACGCCTACAGCCACGCCTCCCTACAGTAAGAATCACACTTAACTCCTTAGCTTAACCCCTCATCCCCAGAGAGCTACAAAAAACAGAACTGATACTACCAGATGAACATAACAACAAACTTCACCTAAACACATCCATATATAGACTGATTCAGGTCAAAAATCCCCCCCCCCCAGCCACATTGAAAAGCAACCTAGCAAGCTAAATTGAGAAAGAATTACTTAGAATAACAGGAGCCCCCTAGTGGTCAAGGATTTGTTGTGCCAGCGTAGCGTAGGGTTGTCGGCGCAAAGTCAAATTAGCTGGAAGTGGGCGTGATATATTATAATGAATAAGTTGCTTTGTGATGTCATTAGCCAGGAAGGGTCGAATTCTGGAGATGTTGCGGAGGTTAAGGAGACGAGATTTAGCTAGCGATTGGATGTGGGGGCTGAAGGAGAGTTCAGAGTCAAGGATTACACCCAACACCCCTGGCATGTGTAGAAGGACCAACGGATGTGTCGTTGATCTTAATTGTAAATTCATGGAGAGGGGATTGAGGAGGAGGAAATATTACAAGCTCAGTTTTCGAAATATTGAATTTGAGAACACGGTATATACCTGCCTACATATATATGTATATACCTGTTACTTTTCCAGTACAGTGAAACCACGGATTGCAAGTAATGCCATTAACAAGCATTTCGCAATACGAGCACTGTTTTTTTTTAAATCCTGACTCGGTTTGTGAGTGTTGTCTCGCAAAACAAGCAGGATTCAAGCCACAGAGGTGTAGAGGAGCTGCGGTGGCTCAACGCGATTGGCGCTGGGCAGATAAGCCGATCAGCTCTGGAGCTAAGGGTTCGGATCCCGGTCTCGGCTGCATGTGAATTGTGTTTGGTGGTCTCAGCCCGGCTCCTGGTGGGTGTGCTATGCGAGGTAAGCCTACGCTTAGTACGCCCACCCCCCTCCCACAAAACCACCACACTTACACGCACTCGAAATTGGGTTAACATGCACGCACTTTGGCCACGCGGTCTCTAAAAAAAGAGAGGCGAAGAACTAACAGGGCTGGCTGAGCGGGCTAGATCCTCTCACTCCTTCATTGGATAGAAAAAAAAAGCCACAGAGGTGTGCAGTACTGAGTTTGGCCTGAGGTGGGGGGGGGGCGCCAGAGCCGATCAGAGCAGATAGGAAATGCTCAGGAAAATTCGGAAATACTCAGTTTCCAAGGTTTTCCGAGTTCAGCTGAGCTGTCCCCGAGCCTTTACGAGTGTTTCCAATGCTCTCTGGCATCCACCACCTCTGGCCACATGCGGTATTGCATGCCATTGAACTCAATGCGGAACAAATTATTTTCTTTTCCATTGACTTTTAAGGGGAAAATCGCTTTGATATGCGAGTGCTTTGGATTACGAACATTCTCCTGGAACGGATTATACTCGTAATCCAAAGTTCCACTGTATAGGCAAAATACAGGTGTGCTTATAACATGACAGCAATGGTTGTGGGACTAGTAATATACTGATGTCATTTGCTTCCTGAAATTGCTCTTTATAGAAAAGGTTGTTGGAATCGTTGATGGTTAAAATAAGATAAGAAGCAAATTCATCAGTTGATACCAATATTGTGAGGATAGCTAGAGCTGTGTATGGTAAATATGAAATGTTACGCCAGACACAACGTAACAGCTGGAGGTCTAATTCAAGAGGAACATATTTCTCTTGAGTTGCCTTGCCACCTAGTGGTGCAAATAAATGTTGCAAATAAATCAGCAGACAAATCTTTATTCAATACCTTTTTTCCCCCAAAATCAATTGGAGCAATGTTTCTTTTTTCAGCACCTTTTCAAAATAGTCAAAATCTCCGGGCACCCCAGTCTAAAATGTAAAAAACAGAAATGGTCATTTTCAACTGGAAACCTGAGCCTGGGATGATGCACATCAGAGGCCCCCTATACATGAGAACCCCCCCCCCCCCCAATAACATCAGAGTCATCCCTAAACATCAGAGGTACCCTATACATAAGAAACCCCCCCCCCCCCCATCACAGTCATCCCTATACATGAGAGGTACCCTATACATGAGTCCCCCCATCTTATCAAAGTCCTCCCACTACAGAGCCCCCCCCCCCCAAATCACAGATCCCCCAATCACACCGCCCCCACTTTCCCCACCACAAATCATGATGCTGATCCAAGGCATACTGGGTCCCATGCTCAAGGTACCCCAGGTTGCAGTCTAAGAGGAGACTGAGTAAATGCTTCTTTCCAGGGGCGGACTGATAAACTCATGGGGCCCCGGGCAATAGAAGATTATGATGGCCACCACGCCAGGAGGCAGTGCAGAGGCGGGGTAGCTAAAATCTCAGGATTTTAACATCGGAAGCATGTCGGTTTCGGACATATCAGGGACAGATGTAAAAAAAACACAGATTTTTACATGCTGTCCCTGGTTTTACTGAGCCTGGCAACCCTGATGGGGCCCCCTAGTGGCATGGGGCCCTCGGGCAGTGCCTGAGTGACTCAATGGTCAGTCCGCCCCTGCTTCCTCCTGCCTGCAGCAGATGACATCATCTCAACCTAGGCAAAGTCACCGGACTGGACAACTTTGTAATGATAAAAATTTAATTTAAAATTTTGAAAAATTGTGCTGCTGCTATATATTATGATATTTCAGGATTTTATTCATTCAAGCCTGGTATTTTTCTGAAAGATTCATTTAAATAACCTACAACAATACAAATAAAATAACAATAATATTAATAATATTCATACAAATTATTATTATTATTAGTATTAATATTTGTAATTGCTGTTATTATTATTATTATTATTATTACTGTATCATTAAAATGTCTAATAACGATATTGTTATTATTATTATTATTATTCTCATTGCTATTATTTTTATTTGTATTGTTATTACTGTATCATTAAAATATCTAAGAATTATATTGTTATTATTATTATTCTCATTGCTATTATCTTTATTATAAGCAGGGGCGGACTGACCATTCGGGCACTCGGGCCCCATGCCACTAGGGGGCCCCATCAGGGTTGCCAGCCTCAGTAAAACCAGGGACAGTATGTACAAATCTGTGGGTTTTTTTTTACATCTGTCCCTGAAATGTCCCTTACTGACATAATTTTGGTCCCAAGATTATAGCTGCCCCGCCTCTCCAGTACCTTCTCAATGTGTGTATACTGTGTGTCTATACTGTGTGTGTATATTGTGTGTCTGTGTGTATACTGTGTATGTATACTGTATGTGTATACAGTACTGTGTGGCCCCATAATCTATTGCCTGGGGGCCCCATAATCTCCTATTGCCTGGTGGCCCCATAATCTCCTATTGCCCAGGGGCCCCATAATCTCCCATTGCCCAGGGGCCCCATAATCTCCCATTGCCCAGGGGCCCCATAATCTCCCATTGCCCGAGGGCCCCATGAGTTGTCAGTCCGCCCCTGATTATGAGGGTTCTTCAACGAGTTTCTGTACTTTTGTTTTACTATTGGAAATAATAATAATAGTAAAAGTAATAAAAATAATAATAATTTTAATAGTACTACTACTAATAATAATAATAATAATAATAATAACAACGGTATCATTATTAGACATTTTAATGAAAAATAATACTAATAGTAATAATAATAATGATAATAAATATTATCATTGCTATTATTTTTATTATTATCATTATAATGTCTAATGATGATATTGTTATTGTTATTATTATGATGATGATGATGGTGATTTGTCTTATTTTTATTACTAGTATTATTATTATTATCATTACTTTTATGATTTTAAATAATGATATTGTTATTATTATTATTTTGAATAATGATATTGTTATTATTATTATTATTTTGAGTAATGATATTGTTATTATTATTATTATTTTGAGTAATGATATTGTTGTTAAGAATAATAATAATAATATATACCATACACAAGGAGTTTTGAAAGAAAATCTTCATCTTCAGTATAAGGATATACCCAGTTCATCTATCATAATTGCAGAGCATATCTGTCAGCATAGGACATGCTGTAGTGCTGTTGGCATAACCTATAAAAAAAAAAACGCCATCTTCCATTTTACCTTCCACCATCTGGCATTTGCTTAAAGATTTATTTAATTTCCTGTATTTTCTATCTAATTATGAAGGTACCTGTTCGAGGGATGACTTGCCTCCATCTGCCGCTACTCTTGTTTCCCCTCAATAAGGTCATCTTCTTACAATTATCTCTTTGCTATAGATGTTAATGCAGATTAGAATTCTTCTCCATTTAAAAGCCTTTACACAGGTATGGCGACGGCGAAAACAAAACAAAATAAAAACAATAACAAAGCATTAAAAGAATTCCGTTTTAATGGGATGGCGCGGGCTGTTTTCATTCCTTGGATAATAATTGGGCCATAATAGAATTGAAATGGGTTGCTGGAGTAGAAAAATAAAACAATACGTGTCTAATTGTTAAATTTTTCACGGGAAAACTATTCTGGGGAAGCGATGACATTTCATTTGATTGCAAAAGAGAAACGGAGCAGCATAGATCTGATGAGACAGTGGAGGTCTCAGAGTCATCCCTGACATTTTTATCACAGCTTTAAATGAGGTTCCATCAAGCTGTTTCTATTTAATACAGAACTCCAGGTATATTACAGACATTAGAAAAAGATATAAAAGTACTCTTTTGTCTGCTTATATATGAAAATTGCCTATCTGTCTTCTTTCCATCCTAGTCATTTACTAACCAATAACCACCTCCCATCACCTTCATTAGCTGCTGCCGTCTCTCACCTTGTGACTTGCTATAAAGTGTTGCAGTGTGATCACCGGGGACGAGGATCAGGGATTTTTTCTCAAATAATAGGTGCAGGAACCCCCCCTTTCCGAGTCACCCTTTGTCTCCACCCCCTACCCACCTCCTTCACTATTACTTGATTCCACCCACTACCTACATCCTGTACAGGGCCGTTTAAAGGAATTTGGGGGAATCAAGCACCCCCCCGCATGCAAAGCCTACGTTAGCACTACACACATTTTTTACACCCATGTTCTTACTCCTCCCCCCTCCCTAGTCCCTATGTTTTTCTATTCTCACCTCCCCTTCTTCCCTGTAGGCTGCTGCTGTAGCGTGGCCGAGCTCCTCTTCCTCCTGTCAGTCCGGTGTTCTATCATTATGGGTCCCCAGTCCCCGATCAGATAGTTTAGTTTCCTGTGTACCCGGCTGGACTGAAAGGAAGTGAGCACTCAGTGACAGGACTCCAGGAGGAAAGAGGAGGAGCTCGACCACACTACAGCATTGGAAGGGGAAGTTGGGAGTCCCCTGGCCAGCTCGGGGCCCCAATCAATTGTTTGTTTTGCCTGTCCTGTAGCGACGGGCCTGATCCTGCACCATACCTTGGTTCCAACCCTTACCTACCTCCTGCACCATTACTTGATTCCACCCCCTACCTACCTCTTGCACCATTCCTTGGCTCCATCCCCAACCTACCTCCTGCACCATACCGTGGCTCCACCCCCTACCTACCTCCTGCACCATACCGTGGCTCCACCCCCTACCTACCTCCTGCACCATACCTTTGTTCCACCCTCTACCTACCTCCTGCACCATTACTTGATTCCACGCCCTACCTACGCCTTGCACCATTCCTTGGCTCCATCCCCTACCTACCTCCTGCAACATTCCTGTAATAAACTTTCCCTGGCTCAATTCCAGGGTACATGTTCTATTCTGCCGCTGAGCCAAATTCAAGATGATGTGAGCATGCAAACAAGAGGAAATAGTCATGCTGCAGTCGTCATCGTTTCCAACGGCAAAGAGAAAAATCAAATCACAGCTTTTATAGACAAAGTGACACAAGCAAGCATCATCTCATATGGGTGCATCTGATTGGCTTATGCATATGGTATTCTCTTATTACATCTTCTTTTCACCACAAGGCCGACACTCATGGGGGCCATTTTTATCTTTTAGGCGATGGGAGGAGGGAGTAGAAAGCCATCTGTCTCTCCTCTTCATCCTGGCTGAGATTTAACTCTATCATGACTTCCATTCAAGGAAAATAATACTAATGAAATGCTTGAATACACATATATATATATATATATATATATATATATGCACATGTATGTGTGTACAGTATATGTGTACACAATATATATATATATATATATATATATATATATATACACACACACACACACACACACACACATACACTACAACAAAAAATAAATTCATAATACAAAATAAAAGAAAGGAAAGCAATATTTGAGTGGTTAGGAGAAAGATAACATAAACACAAAATAATCATTTTATCAACTCCATCACACTACCTCCTGCACCATTCCTTGGCTCCACCCCCAATCTACATCCTGCACCATTCCTTGGTTCCACCCCAAACTTATCGCCTGTAGTATTACTTGATTCCACCCCCTACCTACCTCCTGCACCAGTGGCGGCCCGTACATTGTGGGTGCACGGGCGCCGCCCCCCCTTACACCTCCACCTTCCTCCCTATGCATGTGTCTGGCCCCTTTCAGGACGCCAGACACATGGATTACTAAGGCCGGGATAGGCGGGGGGGTGTATTTTGAAGCACGTGCAGGGGCGGACTGACCATTTGGGCACTCGGGCACTGCCTGAGGGCACCATGCCACTAGGGGGCCCCATCAGGGTTGCCAGCCTCAGTAAAACCAGGGACAGTATGTAAAAATTCTGTGTTTTAAAAAAAATACCAGATTATAGCTGCTCCGCCTCTCCAGTACCCTTTCAGTGTGTGTATGCATATTCTGTGTGTGTATATTGTGTGTCTGTGTTTACTGTGTGTGTATACTGTGTATGTATACTGTATGGTCCCATAATCTCCTATTCCCCGGGGGCCCCATAATCTCCAATTGGCCGAGGGCACCATAATCTCCTATTGCCTGTAGGCCCCATAATCTCCTATTGCCTGTAGGCCCCATAATCTCCTATTGCCTGTAGGCCCCATAATCTCCTATTGCCTGGGGGCCCCATTAGTTGTCAGTCCGCCCCTGAGCATGTGATTAGAGCCGGAGGCTCTAATAGACTTCAAAATAGGATGGGCTCGGGGCGCAGAGCACTGTGTGATAGTAGTGAATGATGTTGAGCTGTATACTCCTGGCACTATGGGTGGAAGCAAGTGAAATACAGGGGACGGAGTGAGTGGATTCTATAAGGGGTGGGGCTTATGAAAAGTGGGAGGGGTCCAAAAGGAAGGACGGGTCTGGCACCCCCATCCTAAGATTTCACCAGCCACCACTGTCCTGCACAATACCTTGCTTCCACCCCTTACCTACCTCCTGCACCATTTCTTGGTTCCACCCCCTACCCACCTCCTTAGCATTCCTTGATTTCACCACCTACACACCTCCTGCATAAAGATGGTCCTGATGTTCGAGACGAACACAAGTTCAACTTGAACATTGAGTATTCGTTCGATTGTAGAACAAAAAAAACTATGGGGTGCTCGCAGGACATTCGCCCACCGCAGAGAGCACCATAATGCACTGCAAGATCGCAGTGCATTGACAGCTGCTGATTGGCCAAAGCATGCACCTGAACTGAAAGCTTTGGTCTATCACAGCGCAATGTGCTGTGAGAGCCATGATGGCTCAGGGGCTAAGTCCACACCCCAAACGATATAAAGCTGCTGCTTACATGGCAGCCGTATATAGTGAATGAATGGAGATTAGGCAGGTAGTTAGTGTAGTGTGCAGTCAGTCAGTGTAGTATATACGGTATAATACAGTTAAGAGAATATAATGCAGTCAGTGTAGTATTTATAATACAGTGCACAGTATATAGTGCAATCAGTGTAGTATATGTAATATATAGTGCAGTGAAGAGTGTATAATACAGTGCATTGAAGTGGTTAAGGGGAACCCTATGACAGAATTAAAACAAAAAGGTGTGGGGTCCCCCAAAATTCATACCAGGCCCTTTAGGTTTGGTATAGATTTTAAGGGGAACTCCACATCAATTTTTTTTTTCAAATGGCGTGGAGTTCCCCCAAAAAACCATACCAGACCCTTATCCGAGCATGCAGCATGGCAGTCAAGGAAAAGGAGGGGATGAGTGAGCGCCTCCCCTCCTGAACCATACCAGGCGCTTGCCCTCAACATGAGGAGAGTGCTTTGGGGTGCCCCCAAAGCACCTTGTCCCCATGTTGATGGGGACAAGGGCGTCTTCCCGACAACCCTGGACGAGAGGAGAATTTACCATTCTAATACATTCCTTAAAAGGGACATGCACATATGACCTATTAAACATAGGGGAGTGTCACGATCAGGTGTCAGGCTTGAAGGCCAATTGCAATAGCAGTTGATGACAGGTGTACAGACAGTCACTTCTGGCAGATAACACAGGCTCCCTTGAGGTGCGGAATCTAAGTACTAGCTGGTTTTCCCCAGAGCTCCTGATGGTGGAGATGGATTTAGCTGCAAGCTAGTACCAGGTCGCGGTCCTCAAGTTTGCCCCACCAGGGTATGAGCAAGCCGGGGTCCAATAGCGGATAAGCAGACAAGGAGGAAACAGTAGCGTGGTCAGGAAATAAGCCAAGGGATCAATCACGAGCGGCTGCAGGCTGGGATCAAGCAGAAGAGCAGTCAAAGAACAGGCCGAGGGTCAAACACAGACGGTAGCAGATTTGGATCAGGCAATAGAGAAGTCCAGGAACAGGCTGAGGGTCAAACACAGGTGGAGCAGATACAATGGTAGCAGAGCAGACAAATTGCAAGGCACTGGCTGGGAAGGCACAATAACCTGGCAAGGAGGAAGTGCAGAGACATGGCTTATATCAGTAAGTTTGTGGGAGGAGCAAGGGGTTCAAGGTTCAAGTCAATCAAGACACAAGGCAGCAAGGTCCAATGGATCAGATGGGTTTGTCAAGCAGAACAGACAGGGAGCTGTCCAGCATCCCAGATAGCTCAGTGAGAAGGCTCACTGCCAGACGCAGCTGAGGTCCCATGTTCAAAACCCGGTCCTGACAGGGAGTCTGAAGAAAATGGCGTCACTTCTCGCCCCCGCCCGTTGTGTTCTGGGAAACACTCGGCTCCCAGAACACAACGGGGACCAGTGACGACGGCGCTGCGCGACTCGCGCATGCACCATAGGATATCGGGCAGTGATGCTGACGGAGCTGAACTCCAGGACAGGTAAGTATCCTAATATTAAAAGTCAGCAGCTGCAGTATTTGTAGCTGCTGGCTTTTAATATTTTTTTTTTCGGCGGAGATCCGCTTTAAATTCATGCAAATCAAGGAACACCTGTGCAGACTTCCTAACACTTCCTGACATTGGGGGTTATTTACTAAAGGCACATCCACTTTGAACTACAAGTGCAAAGTACACTTGTAATTGCACTGAAAGTGTACTTGGAAGTGCAGTTGCTGTAGATCCGAGGGGGACATGCAAGAAAAATAAAAAACAGCATTTTAGCTTGCACATGATTGGATAATAAAATAAGCAGAGTTTCCCCTCATTTCAGATCTACCCCTCAGATTTACAGCGACTGCACTTCCAAGTGCACTTTGCACTTGTAGTGCAAAGTGCATTTGCCTTTAGTAAATAACCCCCAATGTCAGGAAGTGTCAGAAAGTCTGCACAGGTGTTCCTTGATTTACATGAAATTGGCTCCATAATAGGGACTTTGATGTAAGGGGGAACTCTGGAACTTTTTTTTTTTTTTTAAGCCAGCTATTTTTTTTTTTAATGTGGCCCTTGTGGTGAAAAGTTGGGAGATCCCTACCTAGAAGATAGAAGATTTGGGCCTGGGCACGTGACTTTAGGCTTAGGTGAATATCATTAGCCAGAGTAGAGAATGGTTCAAACCTCCAGTTTTATTTATTTATTTTACTTACCTAAATCCATGGACATGTGCCAACATTGCTGTTGGGCGAGAGAAAGGAAAAGAAAGAAAAACAAAGTAAAGGAAAAGAAAAGAGAAAAAAAGAAAGAAACGGAAAAGAAAAGTAGACGGAAAAAAGAGAGGAAGGGAAAATGGAAAAGGAAAAGTTAAAGAAAGGAAAGGAAAAGGAAAAGGAAATGAAATGAAAGAAAGGGAAAGGAAAAGAAAAGCAGAAGGAAAAAAAGAGAGGAAGGGAAAATGGAAGAGTTAAGAAAAAGTTAAAGAAAGGAAAGGAAAAGGAAAGGAAATGAAAAGAAAGGAACCGGAAAATAAATTATGGGAAAATGGAAAGGTAAGGGAAAGAAAGGAACAGGAAAAGAAAGGAAAGCGAAAAGGAAAAATGGAAAAAGAAAAGGAACGGTAAGGAACGGGAAAGGGAAAAGGGAAAGGAAAGGTACTGAAGGAAAAAAGAAAGAAACACGTGGAAAGAAAAGAGCAGGAAAGGTAAGGTAAGAAAAGGAAAGTTAGAAAAAAGAAAAGGGAAATTAAAGGAAAAGGAAAAGAAAGGAAGGGAAAAGGGAAAGTAAAGGAAAAGAAAGGAAGGGAAAGGGGAAAGGAAAAGAAAGGGATGGAAAGGGGACAATGCAAAAGGAGAGGTAAGAAAGGGAAAAAGGAAAGGGGAACGGAAAGGAAGGGAAATGATAGGAACAGAAAAAAGGAAGGGAAAAGGAAACATGGAAAAGGAAAAGTAAATAAAGTTAAGGAACTGAAAATGGAAAGGAAACGTACTAAGGAAAGAAAGAAAGAAAGAAAGAAAGAAAGAAAGAAAGAAAGAAAGAGAAAGAAAGAAAGAAAAAAGGGGAAAAAAAAAGAAAGAAAGGAAAATGGAAAAGCAAAGTTAAGGAAAAGGAAAAGTAAGAACGGGAAATGAATGAAAAAGAAAGGAAAAGAACGGAAGGAAAAGGTGAAATGGAAAAGAAAGTAAGGGAAAATGGAAAAGGAAAGGTAAGAAAGGAAAAGGGAATGGAAAAGAAAGGAAGGGAAAAAGAAAAATGGGAAAGGAAATGTAAGGAAAACTAAAGGGTAGTGAAGGAAAAAAAGGAAGTAAGGAAAGTAAACTAAAGGAAAAAGGAAAGAAAAAGAAGGAAGGAAGGAGGGAGGGAAAGAAAGAAAGATAGCAGTGCATGCTCCCTGCTGATTGTAGAGCTTTAACTCTGACCCAGAGAGACCACTGCTTCCCTACAGACAGTAAGAGTCAATCTCTTCAGCATGCTGGCAGGGGACAGGCTTTTCTACTAAGGCTGTGGCTGCTTTTCAAAAAAAGGACTTTGCACACCTGGGGTACACTCAGCTAATTTCAATGGGAAGTTCAGTTGGGCTTTAAACTATTACCAACAATTATCATGTTAAATATGCAGTTCAATGCAATTAAATAATACAATTCTCTTTAATGATTTCACTGCATCTCTGCAGGCTAAGGATTTGAGATCTCTTATTGTGCGGGATTTATGTGGAGCTATTTTCATTCCAGTTAAATTGAAGCAGTGAAATAGAGCTATCTCCGTACATCTATTTAACATACAGTGGTAAATACATTGCCTGCTCCATCTGACAACTTTATAGAGGCAATCTTAATAAACTGAAATACAGACTCCACTGGTGTTATACCTCTCTTTGCACTAAATCATCTGGACATTATTTTCAATTTAATGCAGAGAGCCCCACCAATGTACATTCGTCTTATTCACGACTATCTTTAGATATATCTCACTTAAGTCCTCATACATTAACTGGTTTCTTAAAGCAGCAATGGCATTCATAGCTCAGTAGAATAGGGTTTTGCTGCCCTCCAGTGGAAATGATGGAAATTGTTGTTATGTTGTGGAAACTGAAGTTTAAACGTCACATTTTATCTTGCATAAAAAAAAATAATAATAATCTATTCTGTATGTACTAAAGTTAGTTATGCAAAATGATATCTTCATCCAGAAATCAATTCCTCATTAGGGCACAGAGGTGTAAAAAGGCCCAGTCCTCCGAACCTATGGGGCCTATGATTAAAAAGAATTGCAGATCTATTCGTCCTGTGAAATTGCACATGTAAATGGGGGCAAAAAAAATGTTATTAGACTATTTTTCCTGCAGGTTGAATGGTATTCTTCATACAGAATAGACAAGGGAATCAGATAATATTGCATTATGTCCACTAGATGGAGCTAATGATCATAGGCTGCATCTAATGAACACAATGGGCCAGATTCAGGATGGCGAGCGGTTCTTTGCGGCGGCGTAACTTTTCCTATTTATGTTACGCCTCCGCAACTTTATGCGTGTAAAGTTGCGGCAGCGTAGCGTAAATTGGGTGGCTTAATTCAAAGTGGGCGGGTAGGGGGGCGTATGCTATTTAAATTAGGCGTCGACCATTGAAAAATCCCAGTGCGCATGCTCCGAATTATGACGGTGTTTTCGACGTGAACGTAATCGACGTAAATCCCCATTCACGGACGAGTAAACATTTTCAAATTTTCAAATTTCCCGCGGTCACGACGTCCATACTTAACATAGGATGCGCCATCTTTTTGGTGCTTTATCTTTACGCCGGGAAACCCCTTACGGAAACGGCGTAAAGTCACTGCGTCAGGCGGGCGTACGTTGGGAATTGGCGTATCTCGCTGATTTACATATTCTCGGCGTAAATCAGCGGGAACGCCCCTGGCGGCCATTTTAAAATTGCATTTAAGATCTGACGGCGTAATACAATTACGCCTGTCGGATCTTTCCTGCAAACCGGCGTATCTTATTTTCTGAATACAGAAAACAGATACGCGGGCGCAAAGTCAGAGTTATCAGTGATACGCCGGCATAACTCTACCTATATCTGGCCCAATATGTTATTTTCCTGACTCACTTTATTCTTTATGAATGAAAAGCATTCTACCTGGAGAGAAAACAGCCTAATAACATTCATTGCTCTTACACATGGAAAAAGGCAGATACAACCCCCCCCCCCCCCTAATGTAGGGGAAGCAGACATTCTGCGGGAGTTGGTAAAAAAACAGCAAAAAAACAACTATCCTTTCCAGGTCCGATGGTATTCTTTATACAGAATAGACTGATAAATCAGGAACATTTTGCATTATGGCCACTAGATGGAGCTGATGATCAAAGGATTTACTATAATCATCAGCTCCAACTAGCAGCCATAATAGCGTGTTTTTCTTACACAGTTTATTAATGAAAACATTCGACTTGGAGAAAAAAGTATCCTACTACCATTCGCTTTTGCACAGAACGAATGTTCAGGGCAGATTTTTTTTACCCTCTTCAGTAAACAGAAGGGGGCTTGCACACTTTTACCAATCACTCTTGCCAATGTCATACCATATACTTGATCCTCTAAGTCAGGGATCTCCAAAAAACGGCCCTCCAGCTGCTGTGGAACTATCCTTCCCATGAGGCATTGTAAAACTCTGACATTCGTAGACATGACTAGGCATGATGGGAATTGTAGTTCCTGAACACCTGGAGGGCCGTAGTTTTAGACTCCTGCTCTAAGTCACAGGTGTCAAACACAAGGCCCGCGGGCCGAATCCGGCCCTCCAGGTCATTTCATGTGGCCCTCACCCCCCCTCGTCTCTGCCCCCATCTGGTCTCAGAAGTCAGCAGCAGAGAAGACAGGACCGCCTCCACTTCTGCACTTCTCTGTCCAGCCCTCCTGGCGCAACACAAGGCAAGGGGGTGCACTGATGTAAGGGATAGTGGGGGGATGCTTGACTTCTGATGGTGGGGGGCTCTTGACACCTGATGTACGGGGGATGGGGTGCTGATACAACCAGCCCTTTGAGGGCAACCATAATGCTGATGTGGCCCACAAGCAAATTGAGTTTGACACCCTTGCTCTAAGTTGATCGATCCTCAGAGGGACAGTTTAAAAAAATTTGGATTTTGAATTTCAAGTCAACACTTTGGACAAATGATTACATAGGGCTGTATTCATAAAATAAAAAATAAATAAAAAAATGCAGAAATATTTATCCTGTAAATTGCACTTGTTTTATTATAGTCGGGGGTTATTAGGTTATTGGGTTATTTTCTTTCCAGTACAAATGTTTTTCATATATATATAGAATAAAACATCTCATTATGGCCACTAGGTGGAGCTGCTGATCATAGTAATTGCTCTGATCATCAGCTCCATCTAGTGACCATGACGCAGTATATCACCAGTCGTCTATTCTGTATAAAGCAAATTATTCGACTTGGAGGTAAAGTAATCTAATAATAATACATTTGTCCACCACCAACATAGAACACATGTGCATGTGTAGAAGAGTCTCACAACGACAAAACCAATAAATCACCATATTCAAAAGAAAATACAAAGGAGCAAGGATGTCCCTTGCATAGACGAAACATATAGGGCGGGGTCTAGCAACCTATGAATCCATCACCCCCGCTGGTGTACCACAGCTTGGTGTCTGTGAGCTTTTCTTACCCTGAGATGCTTGTGAGCGGATTTGTTTGAAATAAATTGGTGTTTTAAGCAATATTACTCTATGGTCCTTTGAATCTTACTGCGGAGAATTGCGTTTTTTGGACAACCAGCAGAGTTTGGTAGGCGTGGAGGTGGTTACCCCGGTGTGATTCGTATTTGGTGTATCCTGCGTTTGTGATGTTTTATAATCTGAAGAATCTGGTTATCCGGTAAGGGAATTCTTATATCTACACACCTCCCAACTTTCTGAGATTGGAACAAGGGACACCTATTAGCAAATGTATGTAGGCAAAGGACACACCCACTGCCACGCCCCTTTAACCACTTAAGCCCTGGACCATTATGCAGGTTAAGGACCTTTCCCCTTTTTGCGATTCGGCACTGCGTCGCTTTAACTGACAATTGCGCGGTCGTGCGACGTGGCTTCCAAACAAAATTGGCGTCCTTTATTCCCCACAAATAGAGCTTTCTTTTGGCGGTATTTGATCTCCTCTGCGGTTTTTATTTTTTGCTCTATATACAAAAATAGAGCGACAATTTTGAAAAAAAAACAATATTTTTTCCTTTTTGCTATAATAAAAATCTCCCAAAAATATATATAAAAAAGTTTTTTTTTCCCTCAGTTTAGGCCGATACGTATTCTTCTACCTATTCTTGGTAAAAAAAATCGCAATAAGCGTTTATCGACTGGTTTGCGCAACACTTATAGCGTTTACAAAATAGGGGATAGTTTTATTGCATTTTTTTTTTACTACCAATGGCGGCGATCAGCGATCTTTTTCACGACTGCGACATTATGGCGGACACCTCGGACAATTTTGAAAACAAATTGGGACCATTGTCATTTTCACAGCAAAAAGTGCTATAAAAATGCACTGTTTATGGTGAAAATGACAATTGCAGTTTAGGAGTTAACCACTAGGGGGCGCTGAAGGGGTTAAGTGTGACCTCATATGTGTTTCTAACTGTAGGGGCTGGACGTGTGAAGTCAGTGATCGTCTTTCCCTATATCAGGGAACAGACGATCAATGACACTGCCACAGTGAAGAACAGCGAAGGTGTGTTTACCTCTCCCCGTTCTTCGGCTCCGGTGACCGATCGCAGAACACCAGCGGCAATCGGGTCTGCGGGTCCTGCAAGTGTGGTCACAGAGATTAGGACCCCATGGCTGGGCTTAAAGAGACACATACAGGTACGTGAGTGTGCCCAGCCGTGCCATTATGCCGACGTATTACAAAGGAGAATTCTACAAATATGAGTTAAACCTACAAGTGATTTGCGCCAGAGCCAAGCGGAGCCATTTGGAATTTCCTCGGAAATAATCGGAAATACTCAGTTCCCGAGCCTTTCAAAGGTTTTCCGAGTTCAGCCCAGTTGTCCCTGGGCGTTTCTGAGTATTTACAAAGCTCTTCGGCGCCCCCCACCTCTGGCCACATGGGGTATTGCATGCCATAGAAGCCAATGTGGAACTAATTATTTTCGTTTCCATTGACTGCTATGGGGAAACTCGCTTTGATATGCAAGTGCTTTGGATTACGAGCGTTCTCCTGGAACAGTTTATGCTCGTAACCCGAGGTTCCACGCTGTATACAAATGCAACAATTGTGAAACTGGATAAAAGAATTAGCATTGTAAAACACTTTTTTTGATAGATAAATAATGTATTTTATATACAGATAGGCTGCGTGTACACGATTGGTCAAAACCGATGAAAACGGACTGAAGGTGTGTGGGCGCCATCGGTCAGTTATCCTTCGGTCAAAAAAAAAATGAGATTGCTTTAAAATTTAACCGATGGACGGCTGACTGATGGGTCAAAACTAGGGTTGTCCCGATACCGATACAGAGTATTTGCGGGAGTACTTGTACTCCCGCAAATACCCACGATACCTAAATAGAATACCCCCCCGCCGCTGCCGCCGCCGCATCGAAAGCCGCCGCATGGGTTAAACAGCGTGCGGGAACATCACAGCTTTCATTTGAATAGCTGTAGTGTTCCCGCTGCGTATAGACACTCCCCCTTGCTCGGGATTGGATGGGTGATCGTGAATTGTCCAATCCCGAGCAAGGGGGAGTGTCTATACGCACGGGCAAAACAGCTATTCAAATGAATGCTGTGATGTTCTCCGTGCGGCGGCTTTCGGTGGCTAGGTATGGGGGGACATGGCTGGAGGGACATGGCTGCATATGTGGGGGACATGGCTGGGGGGAAATGGCTGCATATGTGGAGGACATGGCTGGAGGGACATGGCTGCATATGTGGGGGACATGGCTGGAGGGACATGGCTGCATATGTGGGGGACATGGCTGGGGGGAAATGGCTGCATATGTGGGGGACATGGCTGGAGGGACATGGCTGCATATGTGGGGGACATGGCTGGAGGGACATGGCTGCATATGTGGGGGACATGGCTGCATATGTGGGGGACATGGCTGGAGGGACATGGCTGCATATGTGGGGGACATGGCTGCATATGTGGGGGACATGGCTGGAGGGACATGGCTACATATGTGGGGGACATGGCTGAAGGGACATGGCTGCATATGTGGGGGACATGGCTGCATATGTGGGGGACATTGCTGGAGGGACATGGCTGCATATGTAGGGGACATGGCTGCATATGTGGGGGACATGGCTGGAGGGACATGGCTGCATATGTGGGGGACATGGCTGGAGGGACATGGCTACATATGTGGGGGACATGGCTGAAGGGACATGGCTGCATATGTGGGGGACATGGCTGCATATGTGGGGGACATGGCTGGAGGGACATGGCTGCATATGTAGGGGACATGGCTGCATATGTGGGGGACATGGCTGGAGGGACATGGCTGCATATGTGGGGGACATGTCTGCATTTGGGGACACATTTAAAAAAGTTTCGGTTTTCGATATCAGCCAGTACTTGAAAAAAAGTATCGGTACTTGCACTCGGTCCTAAAAAAGTGGTATCGGGACAACCCTAGTCAAAACCGATCGTTAGTACGCAAAAGCATCGGTTAAAAAGCTGTGCATACTCAGAATCATTGAACTTCGTTTTTTTCAGCACGTCGTAGTGTTTTACGTCACCGCGTTCTGACACGATCGTTTTTTTAACAGATGGTGTGTGGGCACATCAGACCATCAGTTAGCTTCATCGGTTAACCGATGAAAACGCTCCTTATATGTATCAGATCAAAATTAGGGACAAATGAGGAGGAAAGAGTAACAAAGGGACTTTGTTCCAAATCAGGGACAGTCCCTCGAAATCAGGGATGGTTGGGAGCTATGTATCTATGTCTGAGGTGGTTGGGACTAAAACCTGTGGAACTGTGGCATTTCATTTTCACACAAGATTCTACAATGCCCCCCTAATGGAGCCCTGAAATAATCTTTCTGGAGTGGACTTTCATTTCTATTGTATCATTGTTTGATTTACACTATATTGCCAAAAGTATTGGGACACCCCTCCAAGTCATTGGATTCGGGTGTTCCAATCACCTCCATGGCCACAGGAGTATAAAATCAGGACCTTGGCATGCAGACGGCTGCTACAAACGCTTGAGTAAGAATGGGTCGCTCTCAGGAGCTTAGTGAATTCAAGCGTGGTGCCGTGATAGGTTGCCACCTGTGCAATAAGTCCATCCGTGAAATATCCTTGCTTCTAAATATCTCACGCTCAACTGTTAGCGGTATTATAACAAAGTGGAAGCAAATGGGAACAACAGCAACTCAGCCACAAAGTGGTAGGCCACATAAAATGACAGCGCATGCAGAAGTACACAGTGCACAGAAGTCGCCAACTGTCTGCAGAGTCAATAGTTCCAGACCTTTAAAGGGGAGTTTCACCCACAATTTCACTTTTTAAATATAAATACCCCTGTAATACACAAGCTTAACTACTTGAGGCCCGCACTACCGTCGGATGACGGCAACAGCGCGGGCCTGAATATCCAACATGCCGTCATTTGACGGCATGTCATTCTGGCTTTCCCAGCGCGCGCTGTACAGCGCGCTGCGGGGAAGCCCTGTGTTGTCCGTGTCCCTTGGACACGGCCAATCACAGATCGCGGCAAACGGCCAATCAGAGCGGCCGTTTGTGATGCGATCTGTGGGCCAATGAGAGATGATCTCTCATAGATCATCTCTCATTGCCGGCTCACACAGAGACAGCGTCCTGTCTCTGGAGGGGAGGAGCCCGATCTGTGTTCCTTCCTACATAGGGACACAGATTGGTCACCCCCCCCAGTCACCCCCCCCTCCCCCTACAGTTAGAACACACCTAGCATACACATTTAACCCCTTCCTCACCCCCTAGTGTTAACCCCTTCAATGCCAGTCACATTTATACTGTAATTAGTGCATATTTATAGCACTGATCGCAGAATAAATGTGAATGGCGCCAAAAATGTGTCAAAAGTGTCCGATGTGTCCGCCATAACGTCGCAGTACCAATAAAAATCGCAGATCGCCGCCATTTCTAGTAAAAAAAAATAATAAAAAATAATAATTCTCTCCCCTATTTTGTAAGCGCTATAACTTTTGCGCAAACCAGTCGCTTATTGCGATTTTTTTTTTTTTTTTTACCAAAAATATGTAGAAGAATACGTATCGCCCTAAGCTCTTCAAAATTGTCGCACTTTTTTGTTTATAGCGCAAAAAATAAAAATCGCACAGGCGATCAAATACCACCAAAAGAAAGCTCTACTTGTGGGGAAAAAAGGACGTAAATTTTGTTTGGGAGCCACGTCGCACGACCGCGCAATTGTCAGTTAAAGCGACGCAGTGCCGGAAGCTGAAATTTTACCTGGGCAGGAGGGGGGTGTAAGTGCCCAGTAAGCAAGTGGTTAATGTATTTTAGTAAAGTTAGTCTGTAAACTAAGGTCCGTTTTGTTAGGTTGTTACAGCATTTAGTTTATAATCTAGAAATAGACCGTGGCCATCTTAAGTGTGGGCATCATGAAGCCAGACTGTATGACTTCCTGGATTCCAGCTTTGCATATCTCGCACATGCTCAGTGCTGCACAAGCAATGTAATAGGTTTCAGTCAGGTTTGCAAGGACTACTGGTAAACATGATGCCTATCCCAGAAACCCTTGCAAATAGCCTTGTGACTTAATAGCCTAGGCTAATAAGGAGGAGGAAGTAATGAAGGACTACAAAATAAAGGTATTTACAAGCAACAAAATAAATAAAAATTGTCCATTCTGAACACTATGGGCCAGATTCACGAACACTTGCGCTGGAGTATTTGGATATGCGCCGCGTAACTGTGATGATGCGCCGTCTTTTCTATGTGCCCGTACCCACCAAACTAGATGCGCCCAATAACGGGTCATTTGCGACCGGCGGAACGTTCCGACGCCAGAGTATCGTCAGCGCTTATTTTCGCTGGGCGCATCAGTCGCGCCTATTGATTTCCCATGCAAATATGCAAATGAGGTATTTTTCCCAATTCACAATCGGATTAGCACCATACGCTGGCTACATGCGCCGCGCATATCTGGTCCGTCCGGCGCAAAGTTATTTCTACAAAAGGCTGCTTTATCTTTACTCCAGACGGTCACAGGTCAGCAGGAGAGCAGCTACAGCAGCGTTACCAACGAAACTAGCAAGCTGAACAACAACACTAGCAAGGACAACACCTCTGTGTGCCAACATGCCAGGGGCACTCGTGGTCCTAAGACTAGTACTGGGTCCCTCGCTACGGAGGAGGCGGGCACGTGAGAGGATATACCGCACTCGTATGAACCTCTTTGGCATGGGGGATGAGGAGGTGTATCGCCTCTTCAGATTCAGCCCAGATGCAATACTTGAACTAACCACAACCCTGCAGGGTGACATCACCAGCAAGACACACCGATCACAAGCAGTGCAGCCACTGGTGAAGGTCCTGGCAACACTTCATTTCCTTGCCAGTGGATCATTCCAGCGTACAAGTGGAGTGGTGGCTGGGATGTCACAGTCCTCCATAAGCAGATGTGTGCACCAGGTTGTCCCTGCAATCCTCAGACGCATGTCCAACCAGTTCATCAGACCCACCACTGAGGAGCTGCGGCTGAAGGCAATGACAGATTTCTACAACATTGCCAGATTCCCACGCACCATCGGGGCCATTGATTGCACACATGTGGCCCTCCAGCCCCCCAGTGCCACAGAGCACATATACCGCAATCGGAAGCATTGGCATTCCATCAACGTACAGGTGATAGCCGATGCCCAACGCCTCATATGGCACGTCCGTGCCAAACACCCCGGGTCCAGCCATGACAGCTTCATATACCGTCAGAGTCCCATCCCAGCAGAATTCGAACAGAACATGTATGGGGACAGCTGGCTGGTTGGTGAGTGACATGGGAGTCAGGCATGACTATCCCCTCCCGTCATGCACAACAGAAATCGCACATGCATGACTAACATTCTCCTGTCTTTTACCTTACAGGTGACTCTGCATATGCACTGGGACCCCATCTAATGACTCCTTTCCGGAACCCCCAAACCAGAGGAGAGAGAAAATACAATGAAGCACACATCAAAACCCGTGCAGTGGTGGAGCAAACATTTGGGCTCCTGAAGTCCCGTTTCCGCTGCCTGGATAAGTCCGGGGGGACCCTATTGTATTCCCCTACCTTTGTGTGTCAGATCATCGCTGCATGTTGCATACTACATAACTTTGCTATGAAAAAAGGCCTAGAGATTGACATACGTGATGACCTGACCCCCGACCCACACAGTCCCCACCTGGCAGAGGACACCCAGTCTGCTGATGGAAGAGCAGTCAGGAGGGTCCTCGCCGTAGGCATCTTTGGACACTAACCCAAAACATTAATCACACAGACAATGCACGCGTGTACACCACTGATGTCCCTAGATCACACACATCACATGCACATCGCATTGGATTAGCCCAAGTCCAGCATGTAGGAGTTGGGAGCAGTAACGCCGCGTCAAGGCCCCAATGATGTCACTGTCCATTCACACACCTTTCACACGTCATTCATTCAGCCGTGGGGTTAACTTCACCACCACGGCCGAGGGTGACACCCCTTACTTTCAGGAGTGCCACCCTCTCACATTCACACACCATTCACACTGCAACGTGTGCAGTATCAAAAAATAAAAATAAAATCTCATAACCTGAGAACCAAAAAAATTAACAAAAACTCATGTCCTGAGTATAAACAATAATAATAAATAAAATAAATAAACTCATGTCCTGAGTATAAACAAAAATATATAACAACCAAAAAAACAAAAAACCCTCATCTGGGATGACGGGGGCTCCTCCTTGGGGGCACTCTCGGGCTCCTCATCTGCCTGGAGGGAGTGGGTGGTGGGGCATCAGGAGGAGGCTGATCCCCGGGTGGGCCACTCCTGGGAGCTGTTGGCTGCATGCCCTCCAATGCCACAGCGATACGGCTCAGATACAAATTTGTTTGGGCCTGCATCCTCAGCTGGCGGGTGATCTGATGCCGCTGGTCACGTTGCCGCTGCCTCCCCTCTTCCCGAATGGCAGCAGTGTTGTCTCGAACAGCTGCTGTCAAGTGCCGGATATCAGCCTGCACCTCCCCCAGGCTGGTCACAACGCCCTGCACGCGACTGGGCAGCTGTGACATAGAGCCCAGGCTGTCTGCGACCCTGTCTAGGTGGCCAGCCATCTCCCCCATTTGCTGGGTCTGTTTCGCGTGGTCCAAAAGCACCTGGTCTTCGACCAAATCACACACCCCCCTGGTCTTCCGGGTGGCCTTCCTGGGGGCAGAGGAAGGTTGTCCCCGTGGGGATGGAGTCGCCCTTGAGGGGCTACCTAGGATGGGGGAGGGGATCACAGAGGGCCCTGCAGAGGAGGAGGACTCCTCCAACATTAAAATGAACTCCTGTTCAGGGACAGGCTCCTCCACAACCACCTCTGCTGAAGTGGTGTGGGCACTCTCCTCCTCCACCTCGGTGTCTCCAGCACCCAGGGCCTCGTCTTCAGCATCCCGTTGGGGGGTTGGGGTGGACTGGCCGGCACGAGATGGCCCAGCACCGTCATCTGTGGATGACACAAAGCAGACACATGTTGGTGGTCCCACACACTTGGCACATGTACCCACCCCCGCCCCACATGCAACACACCAAAAAGGGGGTAAAAATCACTTACCTGTCCTGGAGCCTTCCTCTACGGAATCATAGCCTGGGACCCCCTCCAACTGCTCCCTGTCCAGGCAGCGGGCGACCACCTCCTCCTCCGCGGTCAGGGTGACAGGACATGGGGGACCACCACCTGTGCCCCTCTCATGGCTCCTAATGGTGGACACCTTGCCCCTCACCTTGCGCCGCAGGTCATTGATTTTTTTACCAATGTCTGAAGCACTCCGGGTGGAGTACCCCAGCACATTGACCCTGGCAGCTATGGTGTCCAGGATGGCCTGCTTTCTCTCCCGGCTGGTCTTCCTGCTTTTTTTTACCATGGAGAAAATCATTAAATGCCTCCATAGCCGATATTATCACTGTGACCTCCTGGGCATTATAATTTAGGTTCCTCCTCTCTCTGGGGGCAGCGGGAGCAGCCATTACAGGGCAAAAGTATCTTCCCTGGGGTGGGGGGAAATGGAACTACTTTTGCGCCGGAATGGCGTTTCCGCCAGCGCTTTTAAGCGACCAGCGGAACGCATTGCGCTGACGTTTCCCAGGAAGTGGTGCCGACGGAAGTTGTGAGCATGCGCACAAGGGGGCGAGTGGAGCCGCACTCACTGCGCATGCTCCGTGGATGATGCGCTGAACGTAAGCCTCTGCGCTGGGCTCCGCCCATCATTTACATATGATCACACCCAGTTCCACTTGCGTCGGGTTACGCCAGCGCATTATCGTTACTCTGGCGCAAGTTTACGCGCAACTGCTATGTGAATTACAGGACTTGCGCTGAAAGGGTCTTCAGAGTAACGTAAATGAGAAGCGTTACTCCAGAGGAAAGATACTCTCATCTACCTGAATCTGGCCCTATGAGGCATGCAGCACGGACAAACATAAAAAAAATGGGTGTAACTCCACTTTAAACTTCATGTGGCCTTCAGATTGGCACAATGACAGTGAGTAGAGAGTTTCATGGAATGGGTTTCCATGGCTGAGCAGCTGCATCCAAGCCTTATGCCGCCTACACACGGTCGTTTTTTGCGATGAAAAAAAACGCCGTTTTTTAAAACGTCATTTAAATTGATCGTGTGTGGGCAAAACGTTGTTTTTTTGAAGACAAAAAATTCCAACATGCTTGAATTTTTTTGTGTCGTTTTTCAAAACGTCGTTTTTTGTTTCACAAAAAGTCACCGTGTGTAGCAAAAACGTTGTTTAAAACGACGTTTTTCAACCCGCGCATGCCCAGAAGCTAGTTATGAAGCGAGCTTCAATGGAAAAGAGTGGTGAACGTAACCTCGTTTTTTGTGAAAAAAACGATAGTGTGTAGGCAACATCGTCTTTGAAAAGTGACGTTTCAAAAACTTCGTTTTTTACTTCACAGAAAACGTCGTTTTTTTCATCACAAAAAATGATCGTGTGTACGCAGCATTACACCACCAAGTGCAATGCAAAGCATCGGATGCAGTGGTGTAAAGCACCCCGCCACTACAGCAGTGGAGATAAGTTCTCTGGAGTGACGAATCATTCTTCTCTGTCTAACAATCTGATTGACATGTCAAGATTTGGCGGTTGCCAGGAGAACGATACTTGCCTGACTGCATTGTGCCAAGTGTAGAGTTGGTGGAGGGGGGATTATGGTGTGGGGTTGTTTTTCAGGGGTTGAGGGGGTCCCCCCCTCCCGCTGCCTTCTGCTGCTTCGCCAGGGTCTCCCATCCCACTGGGACACCCGAGCGACCAGCCGCCACATCCGCCAACTGGCCGGAGTCCCGAACAAAATTGGGAATCGGCTTTGATTGGGTCTCCGATGTAGTAACTCGGAAGCAACGTCACAACGTCAATTCTGGAATTTAAAAAAATCCCTAGTAGGGGGGGCGTGGCTACCGGCCTCTAAGATGGCCGCTTAACCTGGGAGCTCCGTGACACACCGGAGATTTTCAGCCCACAACAGCGCACACCGAGGGCATTTCGATCGTTAAGACGTCCCGTTTGGTCGTGAATCTCCACTGAACGACGAGATGATGGGAAGAAACCGCAAAAAAACGCTACAGCCTCAAAAGATGGAAAATGTCGTTCCCCTTACGGCGCGCGGGACTCCTCAAAATGGCGCAGCTTCTGTGAGAGGAAATATGCAGGCCACACCGCACTGCTCCATTGAAGGTATGCGACATGATGATTTGCTCCAGAGTGGCACACTGAGTGATACTCCCTCAGGAACCCCAAGTCCCACTACCAGAAGCCCGGCTAAGTCTAAGCTGAGGAGAGACTCCCCACATAGGCCAGAATGCGCCATGGAAATGACCACCCACTCTCAGGCCTCTCTTAACCCTAGGGAAAGAGAAGGGGATCCCATAGCAAATTTTCCTACAGCTGATAAACCAATTTCTGACACAATGCTCAAGGAAATGCTGCTCTCTCTTCGCTCTTCCCTACAAGCAGATCTTTACAGAGGTTTAAATGAATGTCAGAGAGAGGTACACATTCTGGGTACCAGGGTGGACACAATTGAACACAGAATGGAGAATTTTGCCTCATCGCACAATGTTATGGTGGATGCACATTCCAGTCAAAAAGATGAAATTGCATGGATCAAAGACAAAATGGCGGACCTCGAGGACAGATCTAGGAGGAATAACCTCAAACTAAGGGGTGTGCCTGAGACAGTGCCTCCTAATCAGCTCCTCCAATATGCACAAACTTTATTCTCCTCAATACTACCAGAAGCAACAGCCCAAGATCTCCTAATCGACCGCATACATAGGATCCCTAAACCGTAATTTCTCCCTGACGAAATCCCTAGAGATGTTTTACTCAGGATCCATTTTTTCCATGTGAAAGACATAATTTTACAAACATCACGCAGACCAGGGAGCCTCCCCCAACAATACGGAAATCTCAGGGTCCTGCCTGACCTTTCCAGGCACACTTTGCAGCGCCGTAGAAATCTATTATCAATCACCAAAGCGTTGAGAAACCATGCAGTGCCACACAAATGGAAATATCCTGCTACCTTGGTGATTACCCATGACGGTTCTGATATTTCAGTATCCAACCTGGAAGATGGTTTGACACTACTTCGCCGTTGGGGAATAGTCCCAGACCAAACCACGGATCCACGCACCATGAATGTCCCCCAAGGAATTCAACACGATTGGCAAGTAGTCTCCTGCAAGAAAAATAAGAAATCTACAAACGGCAGCAAAGCCCATGGTTGACTCAAGCCCTACCTAAAATATCTCCGGTATAGAGTTGCTACACGGCAGCTCCTTTTTCCCCTGTTAGCTTAATAGCAGCTACGTCTGCGATAGGATCAGTTAATGGATCTATTTCTTAAGATTGTTTGTTAACTGTTTATGCTTTTTTTGTTCCTACCCTGTTTGTTTGTTTTCATGATATGCACAGGTTTCCCCAGGACATCTCCTCCTTTACAAGGTCCGGTACCAAACCTCTTCTTGTCACGGCTGTCTTTGTGAGTGCCAACGGCAATGATCCCTACCTGATATGTGAGTACCAAACCACAATTGTTAACCACACTGCTGTACCAACCTCACTATGGTGATCAAAATGTTGTCTATTAATGCTAGGGGACTAAACCACCCAGCAAAAAGATTTTCACTATGGAAAGAGGTTCACAAATCCAACGCAGATAACCTATGTGTGCAAGAAACACACTTCCAAGCGAATAAAACTCCACAATTTACTCATAGGGACTTTCCTACTATCTATACTGCTTCCAACCCGACGGCCAAAAGAGGAGGTGTCCTGATAGCGTTCAAAAATTCTATAGCTTTCAAAACTTAAAATTGTTATCACTGATGTTAAAGGCAGATACGTGATAATTGCTGGTGACATAAATGCTAAACCATATACCATAGTCTCACTTTACGCTCCAAACACCCACCAATTGAGATTCATACGCAGAGTGCTTAAGAGAGCTAATTCTTTACAATATGGCAGACTGTTGGTGTGCGGTGATTTTAACATTATTTCAGAGAAGGACAAGAGGAGTCCCAACACTTCTACCGCTTCTACACTCAGAAGAACTATTTGATGCATGGAGATGCCTTCATTCGAATGAACGCGACTATACTTTTTTTTCAGGGAGACATGGTTCCTACTCAAGAATAGACATGTTCTTGACAGACAAATGGCTACTACAGGACATAGATAAAACATCAATTCATGACATTACGTGGTCTGACCACGCTGCCATCTCCTTGTCAATTGTAGAAAGAGGGGTCTCTCCCTCCTCATCCATCTGGCGCTGTAACAATAGAACTATACTAAATCCACACCACCAAAAATCCATTACCGAACACCTCAATAACTATTTCCACCTCAATTCAAACTCTGTAAATGATCCTAATACCTTGTGGAATGCTCACAAGGCAGTTATACGGGGTATTATCATACAAATAGGGGCAATGGAAAAAAGAAAAAGATCCAAAGAAATCCAAGATGTCCTCAGTGACCTAAAAGATACTGAGAACAGTAATAAACAATCACCATCCCCCCCCTTGACCGCCAAATTGAAAAACCTTAGAGAAAAACTTCGGGAACTATTATCGCAACAATATGATAAACACTTGAGAAGGCTTAAACTCAATCATTATAACAATGTTAATAAGGCAGGTAAATACTTAGCAAATAGATTGAAAGTTATGCGCAATAAATCTAGAATAGCTTTCCTCACTGACCCACTCTCCCTACACAAAGTCACAAACCCCCAAAAAATTGCTGATTTATTTGCAAAATACTACGGCTCTCTGTATAACCTCAAAAAAGATGCTAATGTTCCCCAACCTAGCATACATGAGATTCAATCCTTCCTTCATACGCTGAAACTTCCCTCTCTAACATCCCAACAATTGGAGGATCTTAACTTGCCTATCACACCACAAGAGATACTGAAAGTCATACACTCCCTTCCCATGGGGAAATCACCAGGTCCCGATAGTTTTTCCAACGAATATTTCAAAACATTCCATGCAGTTTTGACACCATATATGTCAACAGTCTTCAACAATTTTATATCCACCACTTCCCTTCCCCCAAGAAATGTTAAGAGCCCACATAGTGACAATTCCAAAACCTGGTAAAACCCCAGACACACCCGAGAACTTTAGGCCTATTTCCCTCCTTAACACTGACACCAAGATTTATGCAAAACTCTTAGCCACAAGATTAAAACATATCATCTCTACACTTGTTCGAAGCGACCAGATGGGCTTTGTGAGGGGGAGACAGGCCTCTGACGCCACCAGGCGTATTATTGATATTGTGCACCATGCTGGAAAGACTCGAACGCCTTCTCTGTTGTTGTCCATTGATGCAGAGAAGGTGTTCGATCGAGTACACTGGACGTACATGAAAATGGTTTTACAGAAATTTGGTTTCCAGGGCTCTATCTTATCTGCGATATTGGCCTTATACTCATGTCCCTCTGCTCGAGTGTACTCTTCTGGGTTTCTTTCAGAGTCTTTCCCTATAACTAATGGTACACGGCAGGGTTGCCCTCTATCCCCGTCAATTTTCAATCTTATAATAGAACCCCTAGCCGAAGCCATCAGGTCTAATCTAAAGATTTCAGGTTTTCAATTTGGCCATAAAAATCACACCATCAGTCTTTTTGCTGATGATGTGATATTACTATTGACCAACCCTGTTGAATCTTTGCTTGAAGTTCACAATGTTTTGATGTCATTTGGAAAGGTTTCATATTACAAAGTCAATTTTACAAAATCTCTTATCCTTGACTTAGGGGTACCACCTCATGTCAAAAGTTGCCTACTATCCCGATTACCCTACACATGGAGCTCGGGCTCTATCAAATACCTTGGTATCACCCTTACGAGTAGTGTCTCTACGCTTATCAAAGCTAATTTCCCCTCACTGATTGAAAAAATTGAAGCCCAACTCAAAAGGATCTCTGAGAAGGAAGTGTCCTGGATGGGTAGAATATCTGCTTTTAAAATGCTGATTATGCCTCAAATCCTATACTTCTTTCGTGTAATTCCATTGTGTATACCATGCCATTACCTTAATCGCCTCACAACGTTAGGATGGAAGTATATTTGGCAGGGTAAAAGGGCACGGTGTTCACGTAACAATCTTGTGTCTCACAAAAAAGTAGGAGGAGCAGGCCTACCCGACATACATGACTATATGTGGGCAGCTCGACTTGACCAACTTAAACACTGGTTCCATGACCTAGACGTTCCACCCTGGGTGAACATAGAAAATACACTGTCACCGACGGCTAACGTGAAACTAATGTTGCTCAGCGACAAATGGTCCCCTTGGAAACTGACCTCTTTACCCCCTACCATACAGACTTCGTTAAAAGCGTGGAGACATATACTGAACCAAGACCATCAAGAATTTCAAAGTATTGACCTCCAACTACCATTACAACTACTTGAAGCCAAAATACCCAGATTGATAGTCTCTGAACTCAATTCACATGGGGTGACTGATATTTTGGAATTCTACGCGAATGATACACCCCTACATCCTGCCACAGTTGTATCCCAATTCCATTTACCTGACAGATCTTTCCACACCTGTGACAGAATTGTGCGCTTCCTCCATTCATTACCTTCCCCGACCATATCCCTTCCTAAGAGGGTGTGGAAATTTTATTCTGCCGCTCACCCTGCCTCAAAGGGCATATCACTATTCTACAATATATTTCAAGATAAGATGAAATTTTCTAAAACGACTGCAATGAAAAACTGGGAGGTAGACCTGCGTACTAGATTCACGAAAGAGGATTGGTCGTGTGCCTTTCAGACGATTCATAAAGCTTCTCACTGTGTAAAACACTGGGAATTGTCCATTAAATTAACCAACAGGTGGTACTACACTCCACTGAGATTGGCCACATTCTATCCTGGCACCCCAGCCAACTGTTGGAGAGAATGTGGTCAAGTAGGCAATCTCATGCATATATTCTGGTATTGTCCACATATAAGAAGCCTGTGGAATCAGGTTTTTAAACTCATTTGTTCCATCACAGGGATATTGACTCAACCAGATCCAGCGCTGGCTCTTCTCAACATACACATTGATAGATTCCCTTTCCACATGAGGACAGTAGTTACACACATTTTATTGGAAACCCGTACGTCCATTCTACGGAATTGGAAATCTAAAAACACTGTGAATATTTCTGATGTAATAACAGAGGTCCACAGGAATTTCACTTTTGAAAAACTTATAGCACTTAACTCCTTGACGACCAGACATTTTGATCGGTGTTGGTCCATATGGCCCCAAAACTGCTAAGGTTCTCGAATATTTGTTCCATTGAATACATGTTTTTTTTTTCCTCTGTCTTAACTGCATCTATTCCTGTTTTGTCCTGTACTAGACTATGTTTCACGTACAATTTGTATACTGTGCATTCCCCCATTACCCTGTGCTTTTACATTTCCCCTTTTTCTTTTCTGTTCCCCTTGAAAACTTCTACAATAAAAACTATTGATTGAAAACAATCCCTAGTATTACAAAATGCAGATTTGTTTTGAATACTTTTAAGTGCAAAGGAGGGATTTGGGGTCTTTTAGACCTCAGATACTTCCATAAAGAGTACCTGTCACCGCCTATTAGGCCACGTACACACGATCGAAAAAGTCCGCTGAAACTGGTTCGCAGACCAGTTTCAGCGGACATGTTCGATCGTGTGTACGGCCTATCGGACCGTTTTCCAGCGGACCATAGTTTTAAAACATGCTTTAAAACCCGTGCGATGGACAGGTTCGATGGTTAGCACACAAAATCATCGGACCAAAAACCTGAGCATGCTCAGAATCAAGTCGACGCATGCTTGGAAGCATTGAACTTAGTTTTTTCATCACGTCGTTGTGTTCTATGTCACCGCGTTCTGGTCTGATCGGATTTTGGTCCGATGGTGTGTACGCACATCAGACAAGTTCAGAGTTGTCTGATGAAAAAGGTCCGTCAGACAAGTCTTATCGTGTGTACGCGGCCTTACTGTCACAAGGCATGTTAACATCGGGAGCAGTAATCGCTGACGTGTCACTCGTAGCTCCTCCCCCTAACAGTTAGAATCACTCCCTAGGACACACTTATTGCCTTTAGTGCCACCTACACAGGTAAACCCCTTCACTATCCGTTCCATTACTACAGTAATCAGTACATTTTTATAGCACGGATCGCTGTAAAAATGACAATGGTCCCAAAATAGTGTCAAAAGTGTCCAATGTGTCCGCCATAATGTCGCAGTACCAATAAAAAAAAGCTGATCGCTGCCATTACTAGTAAAAAATCTTAATAAAAATGCCATATCCCCTATTTTGTAGACACTATGGCCCAGATTCACAAAGCACTTGCGCCGGCGTAAATCAAGTTGCGCCGATGTAAGTGCAAACCAATATACGCCTAAAAACTGACCACCCTACGCCGACGTATCTTACTTACACCGGCGTAACGTGGGCGCACATTTCTTCTGGACGCATGTTGCTGCTCCCATTGATTAGCCATTCAAATATGCAAATGAGGGAAATACGCCGATTCACGAACATACGTGCGCCCGGCGCAGGCTCTACACAACGCGCACAAGTCTTCCGTCCGGTGTAAAGTTATTCCCCATAAATGAGGTGTAAGTCAGCACCAGACATGCAAAAGTCTGCACCAGGGAACTCAAGCCTATGGGCCAGATTCAGGTAGATGGGAGCATCTTTGCTCTGGAGTAACGCTTCTCATTTACGTTACGCTGCAGAAATTTTAGGAGCAAGTGCTGTTATTCATGAAGCACTTGCTCCTAAAGTTGCGGCAGCGCATCGCAAATGAGACAGCGGAATTCAAATTGGGCGGGTACGGGGCGTGTAGTATTCAAACTACGGGCGATCCCGCGGCGAACAGTACGTCGAGTGTCAATGCATCCCAGTGCGCATGCTCCAAGTTCTGTCAGTGAACGTCAATGACGTCACGTCCCCATTCATGAATGTTTTACGCAAACGACGCGATTTTTTTTTTTTCCGACGCGATGACGACGCCTATACCTAACATAGGATATTCCACTAGGGGGCTGCTTTATCTTTACGCCGCGTATCGCTTCCGGAAACGTCGTAAAGTCACTGCGTCGCGCCCGAAAACGATCGTGAATTTCCGACTCCCGCTGATTAACATATTTTTTCAGCGTTAATCAGCGGGAACGCCCCCGGCGCCATTTTTAAGTTGAAGTAACGATGCGATGGCGAAATTCAATTACGACGATCGCATCGGAACTCCAACCCGGCATTTCTTGTTTTCTGGTTATAGAAAACAGAAACGCCGGCTTAAAGTGACAGTTAGGCTGGCGGATCACTGGATCCGCCAGCCTAACTCTTCATGAATCTGGCCCTATGTATTTTACATAGGACGTGGGTCTGGCTGGGTGTAGGTTACGTTAACGGTGTACACAGTGATCCGGCGTATCTTAGGCATTTGTTCCGACGTGGTTGTGCGCATGCGCACAGGGATACGTCCACGTCTCGACACAAATGCGCAGTTCGTTTTAAGTACTTGTCTGGCGCCCGGCCCATCATTTGCATGGGGTAACGCTTCATTAGCATGGATCACGCCCACTTCCACTTGCCAGCCTGCACCTTCGAAATATACGCTACGCCGGCGTAGAGTTGGGAGCAACAGCTTGCTGAATTCAGTGCATGCCTCTCCGCGCTGCACCGGCGTAGCGCACTATGTGTGCGCTACGCCGGCGTAAATATGCGCCCATCTCTGTAAATCCGGGCCTATAACTTTTGCGCAAACCAATCATTAAACGCTTATTGCAATTTTTTTTACAAAAATATGTAGAAGAATACGTATCGACCTAAACTAAGGATGAAATTTGTTTTTTTTTTATATATTTTTGGGGGATATTTAATACAGCAAAAAGTAAAAAATATAGAATTTTTATCATAATTGTCGGTCTTGTTTGGGAGCCACGTCGCACGACCGCGCAATTGTCAAGTAAAGCGGCGCAGTGCCGAATCGCAAAAAGTGGCCTGGTCTTTGGCTAGCCAAATGGTCCAGGGTTGAAGTGTTTAAAGTGGATGTAAACCCGATTCATAAAATTTGAGCTGGGCACATACATCTGCAGTATTTTGTTATCTCTCTTCAATGAGCCAAGTCCCGTAGCTCTCTCCTGAACCGTTCCTCTGTTATCAGCCTGATAACTCAATTCTTAGACTTTTAGACAAAAGCAGCCTACATTTTTTGTCAGGGGAGGCTGCTAAAGTAGATTAGCAGAGAGCAGGTCCTATTACAAAACACCTCTGAGAGTCTCTGCCTATGATGACAGGGGGTGTGTGCCTTTCCTCCAATCAGCAATGTTAGCTATCTTGGCTGAATGCCCAGACATCGCACTCTGTGTCAACCAGGAAGAGATATTTTCCAACACGATCTTAACTTTCTAAACAGTATATAACAGCAGATATACATGTAAAACTTATGTAGGGAGATTTGGTTCATCCCTGTGTATCATCTGAGGCTGTTCACTTCACTGGGTGTATGGAGGGTTTACATCCACTTTAACCATGTTCAAAATTGTATCGGCTTTGACTTTGTTTTATGCTCATCTTTCATGTGCGATCATTTCTGCAATAAATGTTTTTATTGTATTTATATTTGTCAATTTCATCGGCCAATTTTGCACACCCCATATAAAGTCCCAAAGGCCGATACCTGTGTTTTTATAGTTTTGAACTTATCTCCTGTTAGTTTAAGGTCGTGTTCCTGTGTTTTTGACCTTAGCTTTTATGTTTAAACGAAACAGTTGTTCTAGCCAATGCAAGTTCATAACACATAATATTGACCCAAAAAAGTCAATAAAAAAATGAGCACAAAAACCCACAAAAAGGTAAATATGTATTGATCTTTATTGCCAGCATTACTGTACATGAGTTATTTGCAAGTAACATGGATATAAAAAAGGAAATTACACTTTCACTTGCCTTTGTATAAACTGAATGACAAACACAATTTTTATTTATTTTTTTAAAACATTGTTTGTGGTAAAAAATAAAATAATGTACAAAAAATAAAATCAAAGATTACATAATTTACAAATTAACAAAAACAAATAAAAAGTAAACATTCTGTAGGCAGGAGGCGTCATACACTATGAAATACACATTCAAGTAAATGAAAGTAGGCAGAGGAAATACTTCACCTCCCGTGGAAGTTACCATCAACTGAAATTGTATGTTGAAAGGGGATATATATATATATATATATATATATATATATATATATATAAAGAACATTATCAGTTTGCCTGTTGAATAATGTAAACATAAAACTTTTTTACCGTTTTGAATTGAGTGGGGAAGAGTTAGACCAGGGGTAGGCAACCTCGGCACTCCAGCTGTGGTGAAACTACAAATCCCATCATGCCTCTGCCACTAGGAGTCATGCCTGTGATTATCAGGGTCTTGAAATGTCTCATGGGACTTGTAGTTTCAAAACAGCAGGGGGGCCGATGTTTCTTACCCATGAGTCTGACCCTCTGCCAAGTTTGTATTGCTAGAACTATGAATAAGGCTCTGGATTTGACTTATCAATAATTTATGCAAAGGTCAATTGCATTCCTATGGATTGGGTGAGGCTGCTGTCATCACAAACAGGGTACCCCTTAACTAAGGCACCCAGAGTTTTATAATTTAGGTACAGAAATTCTAATGAGAGTGCCAGACCAAGGAAATAAAAATAAAATCTAATACTGGTGTTATTTCAGCACAGGAAAAAATAAAACACGTAATGCGTTTTGGAGGCTCCAAGAATTCTCTCTTCTCACAAAAGTGTATGTGGTTGGGTTGGGAGGCTGGAAACATGTTGGCTGTCTTAGGCCGCGTACACACGAGGGGATATGTCCGCTGAAAACGGCCTGATGGACCGTTTCAGCAGACATCTCCGCTCGTGTGTATGGGCTAGCGGACAGATTTCTCCACCCGACAGATTTCAAAGCATGCTTTGAAATCTATCCGGTGGAATCTGTCCGCCCGACATGTCTGCTGGTTAGTACACTTACCAGCAGACATGTCGTCCCCCACCGCCGCCGCACCGCCGCCGAATGGATTCGGCACATGCGCGGAAGTGTTTTACTTCCTGGTGCGGTGACGTGGCGGTGACGCGGCGGCGTCAACGTCACCGCCGCGTCACCGCGCCGTCCGGCGGCGGGGAATTTGATCCGATGGTGTGTACACGCCATCGGATCAAACTCCCGATCGGACATATCCGATGGAAATGGTCCGCGGACCGTTTTCATCGGATATGTCCGATCGGGTGTATGGGGCCTTAGGCTTTCTTGTTCTAAACTAATCAGAAATTCCGACAAGAAATCTTCGATGTGAGCTTTTGATCGGAAATTCCGACCGTGTTTAGGCTCCATTGGACATTTTCTGTCGGAATTTCGGACAACAAAACTTTGAGAGCTTTACCCTTCCTTACTCGATCCAAAACAAACCTTTGGGCAAGTTAAATATGCGATTATGGCCGTCCCTTTTTGATGGAATACAATTTTTGAGAGTTTAGAATTAATGCTTTCGATTTTTTCAATTAATTTATTTTTACTCCATTGTATTGGTAATTACAGATCGACCCGTGCCAACTATATCAGCCACGTAGAAGTATTCTAAATAATAAAGGTGATCTCCATACACATAAAAAATGAAAAGCTATCTAGAGAATAAAATCTGAATTATGTTTTTCTTTGCTGTTTCTCTATGCAGCATGGTATGTAAGAAATGAGTGGCAAGTGCTGTGTTGCTGACTTCTAAAGCAGCACTCCGCCAACTCAAAATACATCCCCTTGTAGCTCTTGTGGTCATGAAAAGAGGGATCAATAACAAGTGCCGATCCTGACCTCCCTGGAGCCCTAAGCAAAATTACATGTCACATTAAAATTGAAAAAGGGGGGGGTTCACTGCCGACAGTGACATGTCACGTTAAAGATTAAAGTTGAGAAGCGGGGGGAGGGGCTGTTCTGCTGTCGGAAATGACATCTGAAAGTGAGAAGCGGGGGGTGCCGACTTCTTACTTCTTCTCCCATGCAGCGAGCCAGCGAGTTGAGAAGCGGGGTGAGGGGCCGAAAATGACTTCTCACCAGACGGGGCCTCTAGTAATTTGGGTGGCCCTTTGCAGCTTTGCGGGGCCCTAAGCGGCTTGCATAGTGAGCCTATAGGGCGGATCGGCCCTGTCAATAACAGAGGGGGGCAATAGAAGGGCACAACAAGGCAGGGATTATGATTCATAGTTATGCTCCTTTTCATATGCTACATTTTTTGACTGGACAGGCCATAATCAATAGAAAATACATGTAGTGTCTACAAAAGATGAGTAATTATAACTTATGCCGCGTACACACGATCCGAATTTCCGACAACAAATGTTCAATGTGAGCTTTTGGTCGTGTATTCCGACCGTGTGTAGGCTCCATTGGACATTTGCTGTCAGAATTTCCGACATCAAATGTTTGAGAGCTGGTTCTCAATTTTTCCGACCACAAAACGAAATTCCGATCGTGTTTATCCAATTCTGATGTACAAAAATCCTATGCACGCTCGGAATCATTGTACTTAATGTACGTCCTGCGTTCTTGACATTCGGAATTTCCGAGTAACATTTGTGTGACCGTGTGTATGCAAGACTAGAATCAACGGTTTTGTTGTCGGAATGTCCGATCATGTGTGCGTGGCAATAGAGTTCAGTTTTTAGCTTTCGTTAATTATGCAAATGATTTCTTGTCATCATTTTAAGACCGCTGTATTAAAAGCTAAAAGCATAGTATAAGAATTCAGAAAGGTTTTGCTTTCTTGTTATAAAGCAACACAAATTTAGAGATCACATATCATGTATTATGTATAGCATGCACAAAGAAAAATAAACTGATGCAGGGATTTTCAGAAGTGATTTCCTTAATTCCCCTCTTGTGGATGCACCATTTTTTTTTTATTGTGGGGACAGCCAATGTCATTAGGAATTATCTTCAGTGTAAATGCCCCAGAAGTATTATTATGTGACGAAACACATAGGGTGGAGCTGATGTTTGTGATGTTAACCACGCATTCCGATTCCCAAAAGCGGCCCGCGTGAGTCCCGGATCAGTTTTTTTATACTACAAGCGCTCTTGTATTTATATTTGTGAGCATGCTGAGTATTTTAATAAAATGTTAGTTTGCATTTTACACTATGTGTTTTTTTGGGTTCTTTTTCTTCAGTTTGTTGGAGCCTGGATAAATAATTTACCATACAGGAGGAGGGTATTTTGATCCATGTCGGATTTCGTATACACAGGTGCATACTAAAGGGATGGAAAGCACAGAAAAAAATAGAGCATAAAAGAAAGAAACCAAACTACCTCAAGAACATTTTTCCTTCACTGGCTTGTGTAAGCAGATGAACCCCTTAAAGGCCATTCAATGAATGTCCAAGGGCTGACGGTGGGGCACCTAGGAATTATGAGTTTATTGGAGAAGATAGCTCTACTTTAGGGATAATCATCTCAGGTTATTGAAATATATCAACATGGCTGTCAAGGTTTAGGAGGAGGATGTGTGGCCATTAGGTTCCTTCCTCCCCTGCCTCAGGGGGTTTCTCTTGAGGAGAGCCCCCACCCAGTATTCGTTGGTTGGCTTCAGCTGATCATAAGGAACAGGGTTTTTGGTTAGGTGGAACTTAAATATAAACAAAGGTCGCCACCATCTGAACGTAGCAATTTAACTAAAAAGCATAATGAATGATATATATATATATATATATATATTACAGTGGAACCTAGGTTTATGAGCATTATCCATTCCAGTAGAATGCTCATAATCCAAAGTACTCGCAAATGCGAGTTACCCCATTGAAGTCAATGGAAACTACAATAATTTGTTCCGCATTGACTTCAATGGCATGCAACACCGCATGTGGTCAGAGGTGGGGGGTGCTGGAGAGCCTCGGAAACGGCCGGAAAGGCCAGAGGATGTCTGTAGTTCTGCTCCGCTCGGCTACAGCACCCTCCCACCGCAGGCCAAACGCGGTACTGCACATCGCTTTGGCCTGAATCCTGCTGGTTTTGCAAGACAACACTCGCAAACCAAGTTAGGATTTTTTTTTTAAATACAGTGCTTGTATTGCGATATACGCTCGTTAACCTCGTTACTCACAATCCGAGGTTCCTCTGTAGAAGTTAAAAACAGGCACATCATTCCTCCTGTGCCCGTTTTTAACTTCTATATGGCTGCTTTCACATTGCAGCGTTACCCGCGGTGGCGGTATAGCAGCACGATTTTTAGCGCTGCTATACCGTCGTATTTACTGCGGTATTCGGCCGCTAGTGGTGCGGTTTTAACCCCCGCTAGCGGCCGAAAAAGGGTTAATACCGCCCGCAATGCGCCTCTACAGTGGCGCATTGCGGGCGTTATTTCCGCAGTTTCCCATTGATTTCAATGGGAAGGAGCGGTCTAGGAGTGGTGAACACACTGCTCCTATACCGCGGTAAAGATGCGGCTAGCAGGACTTTTGGAGCGGTCCTGCTAGTGCACCGCTTCAGTGTGAAAGCCTTCGGGCTTTCACATTGAAGCCTGCAGGGCAGGTTTTTTCACGCGGTATAGCAGCGCTATTTTTAGCGCTGTACCGCGTGGAAAACGCCCCAGTGTGAAAGGGCTCTATGTGAATGCATATATAGATTATCCTTTATGCTTTTCAAATAAATTGCTGCACTCAGATGGTGGTGCCCCTTGTTTATATTTTTACACTTCTGTAGGAATCACCTAGATCTACAGTACATCAGATTATATATATAAGGAAGTTGCAGCCAACCTCTATGTTTTTATTGGACTTGCTGGACTTTCTATGTGGACTCTTAAAGGGGCCTACCTCCTTTTACGCTACAATGTGCCATTATTGATTTAATTATATTTTGGTCAGGTGGACCTGAGTATGGCTTGCCCCTATCAGGAGTCTTGCTCCTCAGGGGAGGCAGACTCTTCCGCTTAGGGAGGAGACACACCCACTTAGTGCACCTTTTGTGTGTGTGTTGACATGCACATTTTGGGTTCAATTTAATATTTTGTTTTTTGAGCAGGCTTGGGAAAAAAAAAAAAAGACTATCAATATGGCAAAGGTCAGATTATAAGGAATTTCCCTGGCACATATGACGAGTTTTTTTCTAGAAAGTTCCCTTTATTTCCATTCAACAGGCCAAAAAATGTTTTACATTTAAAACGGGTTCCCGTAATTAAACAAAAAATTAAAAATTATTTATAACTACAAGATTTTAAAAATACAAATAATTTGAGTATTTTTTTTTTATGTTTTATGACTTTTTGTGTGATTTATTTCAGGATATGTAAATTCACGGAACAATAGCTTTTAATTCCCCTTCGTAGCAATATTTGGCTCTTGCATCATATTAAAAAAAAAAAGTATTAATGATATCATTATCAAAAAGTCCCGGGCCCATATACAGGCTTCCTCTGTACGGTGTGCCTATCTATTTACGAACTGTACAGACACATTTTGCAAGAATACATCATGAAAATAAGTTAAGTATAAATAAGGAGGGATGGGCGGGCGGGGGGGGGGTTCCAAAACAAGAGACACAAGTTCTAACTAGAAAATGGCTATTGTATATACACATTGACCCCGGGAAAGAAACTCTACTCTCATCCTGGTTTTCAACACTTTTTTAGTTCCCTTAAAGCAGAATATAAGTTTTTTTTATTTTTTTTTATGCAAAAACTCGGAAATTGCAAATTAAATTCAGTGCATGCATGCACACTCGCAGGGCTATTCATCCTGTGAAAGGGCTTCAAAATTTTTTCTATTGAAATGGGGGCTAAATCAACAAATATTTTCTCAGGTCAAATAGTAAAGTGGTACCCTCCTCTAATGAGCTTTTTTTTTTTTACTGTAATGGTTCTTACCTTTAATTAAAATATATATGCAAAATGCATAAATAAATAACATTCGACTTGGAAAGAAAGTAGCCTTGTAACCTTCCATTTGGCCCCTATTTGCTAGGAGCATGCAGTTATACAGAATACATAGCTCTGCACATTTTTTAAAAATACACATCTAAGTGTTTTGTGGCTATTCCAAAAGTTCTCCTGATGCTTTGCAGGCCTAGAACAGGACCTTAGATTCTCTATGACCTTTAGGCTTGAGCTTTGCAGGCTGCCCAGCCAGAGGTCATAGATTTCCCACAATTTTAGGCCTAGAGCATGACCTGGGATTCTCTATGACCTCTTACTTGAACTTTGCAAGCTACACAGCCCAGAGGTTGTAGTCTTTTTACGCCTTCAGGCCTAGGGCAGGATCTGGAATTCTATATGACCTCTTGGCTTGAACTTTGCAAGCTGCACAGCCCATAGGTCATAGACTTTCCAAACCTTCAGGCCGAGGGCAGGACCTGGAATTTTCTATGGCCCCTTGGCTTGATCTTTGCAAGCTGCACATCCCAGAAGTCATAGCCTTTCCACACCTTTAGGCTTAAAGCAGGGCTTGATTTTCTCTATGACCTCTTGGCATGGCAAGAGCCCAGAGGTTGTTGACTTTCCACACCCTAAGACCTAGAACAGGACCTGAGCTTCTCTATGACCCTAAGCTTGAGCTTTGGCAGGCTGTACTGCCCAGAGGTTGCAGTCTTTCCACATCTTTAGCACTAGAGCAGGTCTTTGGATTCTCTATGACCTCTTGGCTTGAACTTTGCAAGCTACACAGCTCAGAGGTCATAGACTTTTCAAACCTTCAGGCTGAGGGCAGGACCTGGAATTCTCTATGACCCCTTGGCTTGAGCTTTGCAAGCTGCACATCCCAGAAGTCATAGACTTTCCACACCTTTAGGCCTAAAGCAGGGCTTGATTTTCTCTATGACCTCTTAGCATGGCATGAGCCCAGAGGTTTTTGACTTTCCACACCCTGAGGCCTAGAACAGGACCTGAGACTCTCTATGACCCTAAGCTTAAGCTTTGCAGGCTTTCCAGACCAGAGTACTAGAGCAGGACCTGAGATTCCTTATGACCTCTTGGCTTGAACTTTGCAAGCTGCACAGCTCAGAGGTCATAGACTTTCCAAACCTTCAGGCCTAGAGCATGACCTGGAATTCTCTATGATTCCTTGGCTTAAGCTTTGCAATAGCACAGCCTAGAAGTTGTAGACTTTTTACGCCTTTAGGCCTAGAGCAGCACTTTATTTTCTCTATGACCTCTTGGCATGACATGGCATGAGCCCAGAGGTTGTTTCCACACTCTAGGGCCTAGAACAGGACCCGAGATTCTCTATGACCCTTAGGCTTAAGCTTTGCAGGCTGTACACCCCAGAGGTCATGGATTTCCCACACATGCAGGCCTAGAGCAAGACCCGAAATTCTCTATAACCTTTTGGCTTGAGCTTTGCAAGCTACTCGGCCCACAGGTCATAGACTTCCAATGCCTTCAGACCAGGGGTCAAGTCCTGGGGAAGAAAGTGTGGGAACTCCCCCACCAAAAAAAAAAAAATATATACGCTCATATGCATAATTACTAAAATGAATTACTATATGGATTTATCAGGTAGTGTGCATGTATTCCGTCACTTCCTCGATGCCACAATGTCTCCTGGGAGCTTTTGTCATTGTACACAGGAGACATTGCGGAGGTCTGCCGCGAGTTATCTTTCTAAATCCCGTGGTAACTCGCGGTAGACCTACGCAATGTCTCCTGAGAACAATGACATAAGCTCCCAGGAGACATTACGGCATCGAGGAATGGACAGAATACCCGCACACTACCTGATGAATCCATATACAGGAAACGGCCAGTAACAAAGGATTACTAAGGTTCGCCTGCCCCTGACAGTGACTCGAGCTGGGCATCACCGCTTAGTAAAGGATTGGCTCGGCTACTCTCGGCTGCCCTAGTCCTGCAAAGAGTTCCTGCTGTGAAAAAATTGCAGGAAGTCCCTTCCCACACGTTCCCGCAGGACTTGAGCCCTGCTTCAGACCTAGAGCAGGACCTGATTTTTTCTATGACCTCTTGGCTTGAGCTCTGCAGGCTGCATAGCCTATAGTTTGAAGACATTTCACACCTTCACCGAAATTGGCATAAGGGTCAAAGACTAGCACTCCTCAAAAATGTGGCTCCCCCCAGTTCTACCCTGTGTTCTGCCTTCTCTTTTGATTGAAAGCATTTAAAATAAGTGGCTGATAAGAGGACGGGAGCAAAGGGAGAACTGCCCTACTGCATTCTAGTTTCATGCCAAAAATAAACATAGTCCCTCCTGAGAACATCCTCCTAATGTTGAGGAAGAGCCTCTACAAGACGGCATATGGATATTATAAACTATGGACAATATGAAATATGAATAGCCTGATTTTTTTTCCATGACCTCTTGGCTCAAACTTTGCAAGCTGCACAGCCTAGAGGTCGTAGAATTTCCACACCTTCTCCTAACCATGGACAATACGAAATAAGCATAATGCAAAAGATAACATCGATTTTCAAGTATGAATCCATGCAAAATGTATAACTTGCAATTTCTGGGTCTTTGCATTAAAATAAAAAAAATCCTTAATTCTGCTTTAAATGTCTACGTGACACTTCTAGCACAAGACACCATCCCTTAAGAAAAGAGGCATTTTCTATGGCAATACTAGTTAAGTGCATATCATGCTGCACTAATATAGTGCAATTCTTGCCTTACATACAGCAAAAAAATGATGTAGGCAACATTAGGAGAGTTAGAGAAAGTAAAAACATGGTCCAATTTACAAGTGGGTACTTGGTCAGAGAAAATATAAAATACTGCATTACAGGACACTTATTGACGTGTACCGCGGCATAGGAGAGTGACCGGAATTGTGGTCCCATATTGAAGTCAGGTGGAATATGTATTTTGTAAACTATTTGAATACTGAACGTCTTTATATTGTATTATTTACAGCAAACCTCATTAATTTCCGAAGGACGAGCGGGAGATTATCATTTGTTCGGTCGGTCGGTGGCTGATCGCATGGCGCAAGTTCATGAGTATTGGTTAGAGAAGGTTAGGATGCCTGGTTGAGTTTATTTCAGGTCTGTTTTGTGTTTATAATTACAGTGAGATGGTTTTCACTTCACGATCGAGTCCTCGGGTTCAAGACCGTCCAATGTAGTAGCAGTGAGAACTGTGCTTTAGCATTCCGCCATATTACTGCCCGGTCCTTTATAATCAATGTATCCTTTTCCGTTTCCTTTAAGATGTCCCTTTCTTCTCTGAACATTGACTCTTTGTCCTTGTCTGATCATTTCTGATATGCAACAGATGGAATGTATATTTAGCTTTTCCAGGTTTTTCACAAGTTTTTTTTTTTTTTTTTTTTTACATGTCCGCATCTCCGTCGTAAGCCAAGGTTAGCGGTTTCAGGCGGTTGTTTTGCCTTCTTGGTGGCTTCTTTGGCTTCTTACTACAATAAAAAAAATGAAGGAGAATTTTTTTTTTGTTAACAATGAATGATTATTTTATTAAGGTTTCATACATACTGGCATATTAGGGCTCATTCACACGTGCAAAGAAAAAAAGCGTTAATATGCGTACAACATATCGTTTTGTGCATATCTAAATGCAGCACTATAGCAATCAATTTGTATTGCCTTTAGCTGTGCACAAAAAAGTAGGACAGGCTGTGCCCATAAGGTAAAGTGACCAGATTTTTTAAATGAAATCCGGGGACATTTTTTTTTTTTACTAGTAATATCAACAATTAGCGACTCTTGCCCGTCGCCGCCCCGCCTTACAGCCTGTCAAGTCTTACTCTCCGGGCCCCCGGCTACTACTGGGTGGGGAGCAGAGGAAGATCACTAGATATGTGCATTCCCGTTCGTACTTATGTTCATTTTCGTACCCGCGGGATAATGTGTACATACGAAAAAATTAAAGCACCAAAATACGAAAACGACGGGATTACGAATGAGCCGCATAACGAACAACCGCAAATACGAACGAACGATCCGACGAAAATACGACAAAACGAAAACGGCAAAAGAACGAAAATGACATCTATAACAAAAGATTTGCATTCTGTATTTTGAATTCCTTTTTTCTGTTCGTATTTTGGATTCAAAATACAGAATGCAAATCTTTTGTTATAGATGTCATACGAACATGCGACACAGAAAATACGAACAGAAAAAGGATTTTCATAATTTTGTCATTTCGTAAATATATTGCGGGATTCGCGGCACTTTCAACACGCGGCTCATCCATATTACCTATTGTTAAGCCCCATACACTTGGTCAGACTTTTTTAACAACAAACATAAAAACTATCGTTTTCCGTTCGTTCTCAGAAAATTTGTTTGTTTTTAAACTCCATCAGAAAACCATTTTGGGTTCAAAAGTCTGGCCAACTGATCTCCCTTCAGATGAAAATCCACAGAAAAGTTTATATTTGGCTTTACTGTACTACTCACTGTACTAGTGTACTCAGCACAAAAGAGAAGCTGCTTCACTAACTACACTCACTCACTGCCCATTCAAAAAAACGAAAATTACATCTATAACAAAAGATTTGCATTCTGTATCTTGAATCCTTTTTCTTTTGGTATTTTCAGTCGTATGTTCATATGACATCTATAACAAAAGATTTGCATTCTGTATTTTGAATGCAAAATACAAACAGAAAAAAGGAATTCAAAATACAGAATGCAAATCTTTTGTTATAGATGTCATATGAACAATGAACATACGACTGAAAATACGAACAGAAAAAGGATTCAAACAAAATACAGAATGCAAATCTTTTGTTATAGATGTCATATGAACAATGAACATACGACTGAAAATACGAACAGAAAAAGGATTCAAACAAAATACAGAATGCAAATCTTTTGTTATGTTGATGTCATTTTCGTTTTTTGAATGGGCAGTGAGTGAGTGTAGTTAGTGAAGCAGCTTCTCTTTTGTGCTGAGCACACTAGTCCAGTGAGTAGTACAGTAAAGCCAAATAAACTTTTCTGTGGATTTTCATCTGAAGGGAGATCAGTTGGCCAGACTTTTGAACCCAAAAATGGTTTTCTGATGGAGTTTAAAAACAAACAAATTTTCTGAGAACGAACGGAAAACGATTGTTTTTATGTTTGTGGTTAAAAAAGTCTTACCAAGTGTATGGGGCTTAACAATAGTTAATATGGATGAGCCGCGTGTTGAAAGTGCCGCGAATCCCGCGATATATTTACGAAAGTACAAAATGACGAAAATCCTTTTTCTGTTCGTATTTTCAGTCACATGTTAATATGACATCTATGTCATTTGAACATGCGACTGAAAATACGAACAGAAAAAGGAATTCAAAATACAGAATGCAAATCATTGACGAAAATTCACGAAAACTATTGTCTAACAAGTAACCAACATGAATTAAACAGAATAACGAACCATCCCGCATGTACGAAAATAAAACGGTAACGAAAATACGAAACGATCGAAATACGAAAAAATCGCGTCGTACGAAAAACGAACGGTAATGAACAAGAAAACGGGCGTCTTACGAAAAACAAACGGAAACGAACCTACGGAATGATACGAAACGGAACAAAAAAAAATAAAAAAATGTTCTGTGCATATGTCTAAAGATCACTCCATCAGGGAAGGCAAGGAGATAAACAGGCGGGTGGCTAGCCGGGATTTGAGCCAAGGCAGAAGAACATACGAGTGAAGCTGAATGGGCATGCACCCGAAACTGAAGAAATATTCCCTCCGCTCCGACCAGTAAATGATCATCAGAAAGGGGCACAGATAATGGAAAAAATACACCCCCCTAAGCTAGTAGGAGCCGCGGAACTGTTAACAGCCCCGCCCAGCGCACTAATTATGTACTCGGCGCCCAGGGGGGGGGGGGGGGAGGTAGAGTTGGTGGGAGAGTGGAGCTTGCCATCATATACACTGCCACTGCACCCAGCAAACAGCTGCCTCACTGTGCCATGAAATGCAACCACTGTGCCAAACACTGCCTGTATGTGTCCGTCAAACGCATCCATATGTGCTGGGAGTGATGCAATGTGTTGAGCCGATGCGTTGTGCTGTGATCGGCTCCAGGACAGCGCATCGGCCCCCGTCACACAGCATCGGCCCCTGTCACACGGCATCGGCCCCCGTCACATCGCATCGGCCCCGTCACACGGCATCGGCCCCTGTCACACGGCATCGGCCCCTGTCACACGGCATCGGCCCCCGTCACACGGCATCGGCCCCTGTCACACGGCATCGGCCCCCGTCACACGGCATCGGCCCCCGTCACACGGCATCGGCCCCCGTCACACCGCATCGGCCCCGTCACACGGCATCGGCCCCTGTCACACGGCATCGGCCCCCGTCACACCGCATCGGCCCCACTGCATCGGCCCCTGTCACACGACATCGGGCCCCGTCACACGGCATCGGCCCCCGTCACACGGCATCGGCCCCCGTCACACGGCATCGGCCCCCGTCACACGGCATCGGCCCCATCACACGGCATCGGCCCCACTGCATCGGTCCCTGTTACACGGCATCGGCCCCCGTCACACGGCATCGGCCCCCGTCACACCGCATCGGCCCCACTGCATCGGCCCCCGTCACATGGCACCGGCCCCACTGCATCGGTCCCTGTTACACGGCATCGGCCCCCGTCATACCGCATCGGCCCCACTGCATCGGCCCCCGTCACACGGCATCGGCCCCGTCACACGGCATCGGCCACCGTCACACGGCATCGGCCCCCGTCACACGGCATCGGCCCCCGTCACACGGCATCGGCCCCACCGCACCGACCCCCGTCACACGGCATCGGCCCCCGTCGCACCGGCCCCTGTCACACGGCATCGGCCCCCGTCACATGGCATCGGCCCCCGTCACATGGCATCGGCCCCCATCACACCACATTGGCCCCACTGCATCGGCCCCTGTCACATGGCATCGGCCCCTGTCACACGGCATCGGCCCCTGTCACACGGCATCGGCCCCCGTCACACCGCATCGGCCCCACTGCATCGGCCCCCGTCACACGGCATCGGCCCCCGTCACACGGCATCGGCCCCACTGCATCGGTCCCTGTTACACGGCATCGGCCCCCGTCACACTTCATCGTCCCCACTGCATCGGCCCCCGTCACACGGCATCGGCCCCTGTCACACGGCATCCGCCCCACTGCATCGGCCCCTGTCACACGGCATCAGCCCCCGTTGCACGGCATCGCCCCCCGTCGCACGGCATCGGCCCCCGTCGCACGGCATCGACCCCCGTCTCACCACATCGGCCCCACCGCACCGACCCCCATCACACGGCATCGCCCCCCGTCGCACCGGCCCCTGTCACATGGCATCGGCCCCCGTCACATGGCATCGGCCCCACCGCATCGGCCCCTGTCACGCGGCATCGGCCCCTGTCACACGGCATCGGCCCCGTCACACGGCATCGGCCCCACCGCATCGGCCCCCATCACACGGCATCGGCCCTCGTCGCACCGGCCCCTGTCACACGGCATCGGCCCCCGTCACATGGCATCGGCCCCCATCACACCACATCGGCCCCACCGCATCGGCCCCTGTCACATGGCATCGGCCCCTGTTACACGGCATCGGCCCCCGTCGCACCGCATCGGCCCCACTGCATCGGGCCCCGTCACACGGCATCGGCCCCCGTCACACCGCATCGGCCCCACTGCATCGGGCCCCGTCACACGGCATCGGCCCCCGCCACATGGCATCGGCCCCCGTCACACGGCATCGGCCCCCGTCACACGGCATCGGCCCCTGTCACACGACATCGGCCCCACTGCATCGGTCCCTGTTACACGGCATCGGCCCCCGTCACACCGCATCTGCCCCACTGCATCGGCCCCTGTCACACGACATCGGCCACCGTCACACGGCATCGGCCACCGTCACACGGCATCGGCCACCGTCACACGGCATCGGCCCCCGTCACACGGCATCGGCCCCCATCAAACCACATCGGCCCCACTGCATCGGCCCCTGTCACACGGCATCGGCCCCTGTCACACGGCATCGGCCCCTGTCACACGGCATCGGCCCCTGTCACACGGCATCGGCCCCCGTCACACCGCATCGGCCCCACTGCATCGGCCCCTGTCACACGACATCGGCCCCCGTCACACCGCATCGGCCCCACTGCATCGGCCCCCGTCACACCGCATCGGCCCCCGTCACACGGCATCGGCCCCCGTCACACGGCATCGGCCCCTGTCACACGACATCGGCCCCTGTCACACGACATCGGCCCCACTGCATCGGTCCCTGTTACACGGCATCGGCCCCCGTCACACGGCATCGGCCCCCGTCACACGGCATCGGCCCCCGTCACACGACATCGGCCCCTGTCACACGACATCGGCCCCTGTCACACGACATCGGCCCCACTGCATCGGTCCCTGTTACACGGCATCGGCCCCCGTCACACCGCATCGTCCCCACTGCATCGGCCCCCGTCACACGGCATCGGCCCCGTCACACGGCATCGGCCCCACTGCATCGGCCCCTGTCACACGGCATCAGCCCCCGTCACACGGCATCGGCCCCCGTCACCGGCCCCCATCACACCACATCGGCCCCACCGCACCGGCCCCCATCACACGGCATCGCCCCCGTCGCACCGGCCCCTGTCACACGGCATCGCCCCCCGTCACATGGCATCGGCCCCACCGCATCAGCCCCTGTCACACGGCATCGGCCCCTGTCACACGGCATCGGCCCCGTCACACGGCATCGGCCCCACCGCATCGGCCCCACCGCATCGGCCCCCATCACACGGCATCGGCCCCCGTCGCACCGGCCCCTGTCACACGGCATCGGCCCCCATCACACCACATCGGCCCCACCGCATCGGCCCCTGTCACATGGCATCGGCCCCCGTCGCACTGCATCGACCCCCGTCGCACCGCATCGACCCCACCGCATCGGCCCCTGTCACACGGCATCGGCCCCCGTCGCACGGCATCGGCCCCCGTCGCACCGCATCGACCCCTGTCACACGGCATCGGCCCCTGTCAACCGGCATCGGCCCCTGTCTCACGGCATCCGCCCCCATCACACCGCATCGGCCCCCGTCACACCGCAGCGGCCCCACGGCATCGGCCCCTGTCACACGGCATCGACCCCACCGCATCGGCCCCTGTCACACTGCATCGGCACCTGTCACACTGCATCGGCCCCTGTCACACCGCATCGGCCCCTGTCACACCGCATCGGCCCCCGTCACACGGCATCGACCCCACCGCATCGCCCCCTGTCACACTGCATCGGCCCCTGTCACACTGCATCGGCCCCTGTCACACCGCATCGGCCCCTGTCACACGGCATCGGCCCCTGTCACACGGCATCGGCCCCTGTCACACGGCATCGGCCCCTGTCACACGGCATCAACCCCACCGCATCGGCCCCTGTCACACTGCATCGGCCCCTGTCACACTGCATCGGCCCCTGTCACACGGCATCGGCCCCTGTCACACGGCATCGGCCCCTGTCACACGGCATCAACCCCACCGCATCGGCCCCCGTCACACCGCATCGGCCCCCGTCACACCGCAGCGGCCCCACGGCATCGGCCCCTGTCACACGGCATCGGCCCCTTTTACCCGGCATCGGCCCTGTCACACCGCATCGGCCCCACAGCATCGGGCCCTGTCATACCGCATCGGGCCCTGTCACACCGGTGCGCTGTGATCGGTGCGCTGTGATTGGTGTGATCGGTGCGCTGTGCGGTGCAGATATATCTACATAACAAATTATTTAGTATTTTACTGGTTCCTGGAAGGAGGCGGGGAGGAGAGATTTGCATAGATAAGGGGCGGCAACTTCCTCTGACACTCCCGTTGCTATGGAAACCTGACCTGAAACCTATTACATTGCTTGTGCAGCACTGAGCATGTGCGAGATATGCAAAGCTGAAATCCAGGAAGTCATACAGTCTGGCTTCATGATGCCCACACTTAAGATGGCCACGGTCTATTTCTAGATTATAAACTAAATGCTGTAACAACCTAACAAAACGGACCTTAGTTTACAGACTAACTTTATTAGAATACATTAAGCTTCTGTATTACAGGGGTATTTATATTTAAAAAGTGAAATTGTGGGTGGAACTCCCCTTTAAGTTTTTGGTTTGGTAAAGTTGTGGAAAAGTTTAATTTTTCTCATTTTGTTTTTATATATACACACTGTCACATTTGTTTTTTTGTCACTTGAAATTTTCAGTAATGGTAACATATGCATAAGGTGTTAAATTATCAATCTTGTTACATGAGGTTTTGCAGATCTTTTTTTTTGTAGTATTTTTACCGATGCTGATTGGTGCAGTACCCAATTACAGCCTGCTGATGGCACTGTTGTAACGGTTGACTACAGAACATTTTTTTTTTCTCCTTAGACCCAAACCAGACTAGAAAGAGCACACACATATTTGGCTTTCATACTGCAGGTTTTCTGTTGTAGCTTCCATCGCTGACCACATAGGTGTGCGCAGCCTATTGCATAAGGGTGTGCACCCCAAAGCTCAAACTCACATGTCTGTATATATATATATATATATATATATATATGTATTCATATATACATTGTCAAATAATGAACCTGTTTAGAGTGACAGAGAAGGTCTTGCACTACAATTATTGCTCTCGCTCTAACAATTGTGGCGATACCTCACATGTGTGGTTTGAACACCGCTTACATGTGCGGGTGCGACCTACATATATATGATTGCTTTGGCGTGCGATCACAAAGGGATGGGGCACTTAAATTTTTTTTTTTTTTTTTACATTGTCCCTTTAAAAAGATAAAAAAAATTCTGATCACTTTTATAGCTGTCACAAGGAATGTAAACATTCCTTGTGACAGTGAGGCCGCGTACACACGGCAGAGAACCTCGACGGGCAGAACACATCGTTCCGCCCGTCGAGGTTCCCTGCCGGCCGTCGAAATCGGCGACCCGCCCCTCGGGAATGGCAACCAGCCATTCTTCCAGGCGGGCCGTCGAGCAAATAGAGAGCGTGCTCTCTATTTCTGCTCGACGGGCTTCCCGACGGGAAGCTCGCCGAGAGCGTACACACGGCCGAGGTCCTCGCTGGAATGCAGCTTCCAGCGAGGTTCTCGCTGGTTTCCAGCGAGAACCTCGGCCGTGTGTACGCCGCCTAATAGGCACTGACAGGTACTGGTAGGGTAAGGATCTCGCGCCAAAATAACTAATAAGTATAAATAATGTGATATATAAATTATCAACTGAGTGAACCCCAAAAAATTCAAAATAGAATAGATAATTGGAAACAGCAGGGGGCGCTAAAAACGATTTTAAATTACAATAGTGAAATATGTGCATCTCCGTCAAAGGAGATGATTAACAAACAAAAGTGCAAATCAGTGCAATAAATAAATAGTACATAGATTACAATATACATAAGAATTAATAATATTAATATAAATGTCCGAAGAATAGTGCAAAAACCAAACTCAAAAAATATATGTAAAAATGTCCATAAATGTGCAAAAGAATTAATAATATCTTTAAAAATCCTTGTGACTTTTTCACTCTTTTCCACTGACAGGTACTCTTTGTGGAGGGATACAGGTATGTGATTTTGTGGCAAGTGGTTATGTGCTTTGGTCTCTAAAGATCTACATTTGGACTGCTCTTCATTTGGCAGACAGTGAGGCCGCCACTGTAATCAGCTTCTCACCGCCTGCTTTAACCCCTTACAAAGCAGCCCCATTCACTTGAATGGGTTATGTTCGGCAGTCACTACACCCGCTAAAAAGTGAAAAAGGGGTGTAATTCCGGTATTCCTGTAATGGCCACGAAGCAAAGCACGACCGCGGCACGTGTTCACCCCCTGTGGCTGCTGCCTCTGCAGAGAGCAGTTGGAAGGCAGTTAAAGGGGTGTTCCAGCCCAAAATTGTGTTTATTAAAAGTCAGCAGCTACAAAAAGTGTAGCTGCTGGCTTTTAAAAAACACTCACTTACCTGCTCCTGCATTCCAGCGACGCGCCGACCGGGGGCTCCGCTCCTCTCCCCCCCTCCCCAGCCGGCGTCTCCATCCTGACTGTGGGCACCCAGCCGTGACAGCCTTCGGCTTCACGGCCAGGCACCCACTGCGCATGCGCGAGCCACACTGCGCATGCGCGCACGGCTCGCCGCTGATTGGAGAGGCGATCGCATGGGACCTGTCAGTGTCCCATGTGATCGCCTACAGGGAGGGGCTGGTGTAGGCGATTAAGGCTTAATCGCCTAACCAGCCCTTCGGCGGAAGCAGGAAGTGGGACAGGAAGTCCCACTCCTACTGAAGCCCCCACTCCCCCCCCCCCAAAAAAATTACATGCCAAATGTGGCATGTAAGGGGGAGGGGATTCAAAAAAAGTTAAAATTTAGGGTGGAACATTCCTTTTTTAAGCGCAGCTCAACCACAGGGTTTTAACACCCCTCAACATCTATTGCGAATGAGCCCTTGCACTCCATTACAAACAAAAATAAAAAATAAAAAATCAGGCATTGTAACACTGTAAAAGATAAACACAATTTGGATAAATCTGAAAAAAAAAAAACACTTACCAGGCCAGATAGATCATTGAAACCACAAATAAGAGCAACACAAAGGCCCCCGCCGCTACCCCATAGACCCAGGTCTTCAGCTTCCCATCTAGAGAGATAGAATAGATCGGGCTTTAGTTAGTACCAGGATTTTGTTATCTTAATAAAGAGGACACACAAAGTATAACCCACTTCAAACGGTTGTATACCCGCACCAAAAAAAAAAAACTGTAAGGCAAAGGCATAATGTGCTAGTGTACACCGCATGCTAGCTCATTATAAAATACTTACCTTAGAACGAGGCTTTGGCATCTGATCCCGGTCACCGGGTGACATTTTCCCCTCGGATTGTCTTCCGGGTTCGCAGCATCCGGCGCTGCGAGTGGCCGGAGCCGCGGTGACGTCACTCCTGTGCATGCATGAGTCTCAGGGCCGATCCAAGTTCACATACGCCTGGGTGCAGAAATATTTCTGGCGCCCCCACGTGGGCGTGACCATCTTACCAACTCCTCCCCTTTACAATTGCTTCTATGTAAATGTCTCAAACACAGAGATGCTCCCCTAACACGGACAAAGAGAACACGTTAGGCACGGACCCCCCCCCCCCCCCAGCGACATCACTGCACGGCTGGTCTCTCTCCACACAGAGACAGCCACTGCTTCGCTCTCCTCCTCTAACAGGAGGAGGGAGGAGGGACGGGCTTGGGCAGGAAACACAGTGGCGGCGTTGGTGACCAGCGGAGAGAGCTGCCTCTAGACACGGACAAGGAGAGGAGGAGGGAGGAGAGCACTATGGTGCTTCAATGCCCCCACCTTTGTGGCACCTGGGTGCAATGCACCCCACACACCTGCCTAGGATCAGCCCTGATGAGTCTTCTTTCCAGCAAGGTCCAGCAGCCAGACCTTCACTTTGCATGCAGCGCTGACTTTTGACACAAAACTATGTGGTTTTTCAGCTCTTTAGTGCCACCCTTTGGGCAACTTCTGCTAATGTTGTGTTATGGTTAGCATTGCTTGTGAGCATGCGTGTTTGTACTTTTGGAGTTTTTTTCCAAAGGACTTCTGTACACACAATCGGATAATCCGACAACTTATATATGTTGTCGGAAAATTTTAAAGCATGCCATCCAACATTTGTTGTTGGAAAATCCGACAATTGTCCGATTGGAACGTACAAATGGTCGGATTTCCTGACAAAACCCTTCCATCACACAATTCCTCTGAAAATCCGCTCGTGTGTATGAGGCTGCTAGCCCTGTACACATGGCCGGGATTCTCGTCAGGAAAAAAAACGTTGTTTTTCCTGACGAGATTCCTGGTAAGATTTTCTTGCCAGCCGAGTGTACAGACGTACGATTCAAAAGAACCATCGTTCTTTCGAATGGCAAGAACGCGGTGACGTCATCGACTACGAGGAGCATGCGCTCGTCACATTCGATGCCGTCGCCGCCATCTTGCTTCACCCTACCTATGCCTTGGAAGCTACCGCGCATGCTTCAAAGTCATTTCGAGCATGCGCGGGTTTCCATGGAGAGGTAAGTATACAGACGCTCGGGTTTCTCGGCAGGAAAACACTGGCGAGAATCTCACGACGAGAAAATAGTAAGCAGGATCTCTATTTTTCTCGTCTAGATTCTGGGCAGTTTTACTTAACGAGAAACTTCAAAGCCTCGTACACACGCTCGGTATACTCGGCAAGAAAGCTCTGCCAGCAGGCTTTAGTCTTGGCATTTTAGTTTTAGTCCCATTTTAGTCTTCTACAGTTGTTTTAGGTTTAGTTGACTAAATCTCCAGGACATTTTAGTCATCTAAAATCTAATGGGTGTAGTTAAATTGTAATGCATTATTTAAACATTTCTCTACAAGTTTCAAGTTTCAAGCTCATTATATACTGCTGGAGTGAAAAATCTTACACGTTATTATTTGTGGTATTGAGGTATGAACATGCACTACAGACCAGTGTTCATTTTGACGTCAAATTTAAAGCGGAGCTCCACCCACCCGCATTTATTTTTTATTTTTTTTTCAAAGTCGACAGCTACTAACAGTGTAGCTGCTGACTTTGAATAAGGACACTTACCTGTCCTAGGCGCCCGCGCTGACGGCCCCCACCGATGCCGATCCTCGATCCCGGCACCGCCATCCACAGTCAGGGAAACAGGCAGTGAAGCCGTGCGACTTCACTGCCCGTTTCCTACTGCGCATGTGCGAGCGACGCGGCGCTTTGTGAATGGTCCGGCTGCTGTCTGGGATACACACAGTTCCCAGAATGCAGCGCGGCCCATTCACAAGAAGACACCCAGAAGAGGAGGAGGAAGAAAACAGCACCGCGGATCGTGAGGGCAGATTCGGGACTTCCGCATAGCAACAGCCTATTTAGGGTGAGTATTTTTATTTTTTTTTCCATTTCATTTTTATTTATTTTTTTTAGATTTAAAAAAATATATATATATCAGGGTGGAGCTCCGCTTTAAATTTAGTTTTAGCCTCAGTCAATGTTGCCAACCATCCGTATTTTTACGGGCAGTTCGTAAAAACGGGCAATTTTTTCCCCCGTTCGGAAATGTCCGTGGTTGCAGGAATGTGCCAGTAAAAATAGCCGAGATCGGTTCGGCTTGGAACTGTGCTTGGAGATTGGAGGCAGGGGGTGATGGTGGCTGCGGTGGCACTGCAGAGGGGCATGGAGGTAGGGGAAGATTGGAGGCAGGGGGAGATTGGAGGCATGGGGTGTTAGTGGCAAGGGGTGTTAGTGGCAACGCAGAGGGGGATGATGGCATCGCAGAGGGTGGGGGATGGAGACAGGGGTTGTTGGTGGCATGGCAGAGGGGGATGATGGCACCGCAGAGGGTGGGGATGAAGACAGGGGTTGTTGGTGGCACCGCAGAGGGGGGTGGAGGCAGGGGATGATGGAGGCAAGGTGTCTGGGGGAGATTGGAGGCAGGGGGTGTAAGTGTCAGGGGGTGTTAGTGGAAGGGGGTGATTGGAGGCAGAGGGGGATGGTGGCATCCCAGAGAGTGGGGATGGAGATAGGGGTTGTTGGTGGCACTGCAGAGGGGGATGTAGGCAGGGGGTGATTGGAGGCAGGGGGAGATTGTGGCACCACAGAGGGGGTGAAGGCAGGGGGTGTTGGTGGCAGAGGGGGATGGAGGCAGGGGGTAAATAATTTGCCCTTATTATATCGAAAATAACAAAAAGATGTTTTTTTACCTTAATATCTTCCTTAAATCACATTGCTATTTGACTAGTGTACTTGTTTTTAGCCTAAATACTGAAATGTGCACCTAAAAATGTCATTTAGTAACTTTTGTGAAATGCCAGTAAAAAATGGCTGCACCAGTAAAGTTCGGGTGTCGTGCCAGTAAATTTCAATCTGGTAGGTTGGCAACACTGGCCTCAGTCTTTTGACTAAAATGTTAGTCCCATTTTAGACTTTTGACGAAAATGCCATTTTAGTATTAGACGTATTTGAGTCATCTCAATTGTTTTAGTCGTATTTTAGTCGCCTAAAATGGTATTAAGTTGGTAGACTGTTTTAGTTAACACTGATCTTCAATGTGCAATGATTGAGGGTCCAGGCCAGTGTTTTTCTACTCCAGTCCTCAAGGCACACCAACAGGTCAAGTTTTCAGGATTTCCCTCAGATGAAATGGCTGTGGTGATTACTAAGGCAGTGAAACTGATCAAATCACGTGTGAAAAATAATGGAAAGCCTGAAAACATGACCTGTTGGTGTGCCTTGAGGACTGGAGTTGAAAAACAATGGTCCAGGCCACAGTGGCTGCCTATGGTCTTCACTTCTTCCACTGGCTAGTGGCTACCTACCTGAACCAAAAGGCTGCAGAAACCACGTCCTCCCACCATAGCCGGACAGACTGCTCGATGGCTGGGTGGGGTTGATGGCTCGACTGGTCTTTACGTCCCCTTTCTTGTCATCGGAGGTGGGGATAATCACTACGGGGATGAGGGTGCACTGATCGAGGGACCCATCTGATGACATCACCTCCGTGTAACCGTCTTCACAGCCGCAGGATCCCGTCTACAAAAGAGAGGGGCAAGTTCAATCTTCAGAATGTGTGTTGAATGGGTAAGACTGAAACACTTCATTTTATTAGTAGAAGGAATAATATTAATACACTAGTCCTCATTGACACCTCAGGAGCGAAAAAGTGAGATGTAATACTGATGTGTCTAGTAGTTTGTCCATTCAAGCCCTGATAACTATCGCAAGCCCTGATGAAGGAGTGCCTTGGCCCCGCAACGTGTTGGCTCCTCTATGAGATCATATTACAAATTAAAGCAGCGTTCCGGCCACATTTTTTTTTTATTGTTCCTAGCATAATTATCATTATATATATATAAAAAAGATTATACATAGTTAATAATTGATATTGCTAAGAGATCATTTTATTTCATCGGATAACTGATCGTGTGTACGTGGCATCACAGGTTTGTCCCTCCTGGTATGGCCGTTTCCATCATGATTGTGTGCATGTGAAGCCCAATCCATAACTCTCCTGGGATAAGCTTAGGAGAGGTGCATGCGGGGTAACCAGCACGCACCTCTCGATTTTGCGCATGCGCAATTCACCTGGGCCGTAGCGTCAATTGTTTCTAAAGTTACCATAACAATGGGTGGCAACGGAGGAAGGTCCCGCCCTGTTGTTATGGCAACATAGATAAATACATCTCGGCCCTGTGATCCGCCTTAACTACTTACCGACCGCCGCACGACTGTATACGTCCTGACTTTGAAGAGGGATATCTCTGTAATGGCAGCAGCTGCTGCCACAACCAAGGTATTCATCTCTTCAGGTTGCGGTCTAGTTAACGATAATGGTGGTCTCTGCAGTGGATTCGCCGCAAGATCACTGTTATCGGCGCCCTCCGCTGCTTACCAGAGCCGTTGGTAGCGGCGGAGACGATTGGGTCCTATCCGTGGCTGGGTATGGATACAAGTGAGGGTAAGATGGCCCCCACCCCTCTCGATACCATAGCAGGGCGGAAGCAACGTCAACACGTACCTCCTTGAAGGGACATTTTTTGGACCTCCACTGGGGAAATTCTGCTCACTTCCTGTTCTGGTGACACGACAGGAAGTGAGGAAAAACCTCCCTCATGGGGATACAGTCTGCAAAAAAAAAAAATTGTGGGATGTTCCAACGCTTTCCCGGGAAAAAAAAGAGAAGATTTTGATTGGAGTTCCATATTAATAGCAAAACGAAGACGATTAAAGCCATTTAGAACTTATATGAGCCCTTTTCTGCATATGCTCCTCCGCATTTTTTATTTTTTTAACGGATTCATATTAATGAAATTGCTTAGATACTCTATAGGGGCTTTTTGTTTTTTTTCATGACGTAAAAATGTAAACCCCACTGGGAGCTCAGCGGACAGCAGGAGGCTAATAGACAAAGTGATAAAAACAAGTGAAACTCGCAGTAAAATAATTACACAACTTTGTACAAATCGAGATTTCAGCAGCGACAGAGACAAGCCATCCATCATACTTATAGGACAATTAAGAAGAAGCCGTTCTTCTCTCTGCGTTACGGATGAGACGGCAAATGTGGTGGAACCGTTCTATAAAGATACGTGACCGCCCCCCGGTGGCGGCTCTTACCTCTGTGCAGTAGGAGTGCGTCTGCGTGCACGGAGGATTACAGATCCTTTCATTTTCCGGCTTGAGGACCTCAAAACAGCCTCCTGGAAGGCAGAAAACAAGCCAAAAGATACTTAATCTGGTTGTAAACCTCAGACATGAAATGTGAACAAAGCATAGGAAAGCATATTTGCACTGGTCCAAATCATTTGGTAGAGGGGGGGATTATGGTGTGGGGATGATTTTCAGGGGTTGGGCTTGGCCCCTTAGTTCCAGTGAAGGGAACACTTAAGGCGTCAGCATACCAAGACATTTTGGACAATTTCATGCTCCCAACTTTGTGGGAACAGTTTGGGGATGACCCCTTCCTGTTCCAACATGACTGCGCACCAGTGCACAAAGCAAGGTCCATAAAGACATGGATGAGCGGGTTTGGGGTGGAGGAACTTGAGTGGTCTGTACAGAGTCCTGACCTCAACCCCATAGAACACCTTTGGGATGAATTAGAGCAGAGAATAAGAACCAGACCTTCTCGTCCAACATCAGTGCCTGACCTCACAAATGAGTTTCTGGAAGAATGGTCAAAAATTTCCATAGACACACTCCTAAACCTTGTGGCCAGCCTTCCCAGAAGAGTTGAAGCTGTTATAGTGGAAAAGGGTGGGCCAAATCAATATTAAACCCCATGGACTAAGACGGGATGCCATTCAAATTCATGTGCGTGTAAATGCAGGCGTCCCAATACTTTTGACACTATAGTGTATTTAGCTTTGGAGGTGGATTGAAGCCTGTTCAGCCTGAGCACCCGGCCCGGAGCCTTGGAACCTATTACACATTCGATGTGGATGGCAGAATCCTCCCCACTGCACTATTGTATTCATACACTCATCGGTGCTGCCGGCTATAGCCTGCGGTGCTGATCGAGTGGGGAAAATCCAACAGGGTGGTTGAACAGAAGTCGATCGGTAAAAGCCCTCTGCCCATACATGGATGGAAATTTGGTAGCTCTTTGCTGAACCGGATAAATTCAGATCCACATACAGAATGGCTGGCTTTAATCTGTGGCATCCAAAACTTTGCAATGTATTTATTATTGGGTGGTACCAGGGCTTTTTTTCAGGGGGAACTTGGGGGAACTCAGTTCCACCACCTTTGGCTCAGACCCTTTGGTGCCTGCTCACCACAATTACTTGTAAACACAGAAGTCTGGTTTCTTTGTTTACAAGTGACAGCTTTGTAACCCCCTGGACTCTGCACTCTGTATGTAATGCAATTCTGGTATTTAATGTCCCTTTAAGACCCTTCTACTGTTTGTGAAATCTGAACAGGCCGTGGTTGAGTTCCTGCACCTATTTTCTGAGAAAAAAAGCCCTGGGTGGTATTAACCCGATAGAACACCTTTGGGATGAATTAGAGTGGAGACTGCGAGCCAGGCCTTCTCATCCAACATCAGTGCTGAACTTCCTTTTTTTTTTTATACAGGGCTAGATAGATTAGGCTTTGAATGTGGCATAGAGTAGGATCGGAGTAAGTATGGTTTTTATTATATTAATTATGTTCCTTTAGGTTTATTGTTAAAAAGGTAAAGTGTGATTTGGAACCAATGAAATGATAAAACGATATTAACCTGTCACATTGAGCCCGTCCGATCTCTGGCACCAAACTGCCCGTGAAGATGCTCTCCATGGACCCGTTAACCAATTGTATTCAAAGCATTGACCGTCTGTGCAGGAAACAAGACAGAACAGGATGGGTTGGTAATGTTAATAGAGATTATTGTTATGTAGGTACTACATTGGATTCCAAGAAGCCTCCCCAATACCGTACTCTTGGGCCTACTTCTTGGGCCTCAGAAGTTTCCTTTCAGATCCTCAAAATTGTAATTGTTTGCCCAATGCTGAATTACACCATGATCCTGACCTGTGCAAAAACGTATTGAAGCTTCCCCGGTACATTTAAAGTCCACCCATGCAGAACCAAGCCCAACCCACTAGGTTCAAGCAGAGGCCCAAATTATGATTTAGACATTATTCTACAGCCCAAACTGTCTGGTTGGTAATGTTACATAGAATAGTGTCCAGTAGACATGTGCACTGCCAAAAAATGTGTTTGGTTTTGTTACGTTAGTTTTTTTGCATTTTTGGACATTCGGTAAATTCAAAGACTCAGAATTCGGTAAATTCAAAAACTCGGAATTCGGGAAATCAAAAATTCTAATTTTCAGAATTTTCTAATGTTTCTATTTTTTATAATTTTTTAATTTTCGAATTTCAAATTTTCGAATTTCAAATTTTCGAAATTTCAAATTTTCAAATTTTCGAAATTGCGAGCTTCAAAATTTTTGAAATTTCAAATTTCCAAAATTTTTATAATCTGACATTTTTAATTTCCAAAACTTCAAGTTTCCGAAATTCCGATTTTTTCGAATTTTCAAAAATCCTAATTTCCGAAATTCTCTTAATTCTGAATTTCAGAAATTCTGAATTTCAGAAATGCTGAATTTCAGAAATCCTGAATTTCAGAAATGCTGAATTTCAGAAATTCAGAATTTTCGAAATTCAGAAATCCGAAAATTGAAAAATTCGGAAATTCAGAAATTTCGGAATTAACAAATTTGTCAAAATTCGTAAAAAAATAAGTTTGGAAGTAAATATTTTGGACACGTCTAGTGTTCAGTAATGGCCTTGAACATTTCAAATACACTCATGAATGTTGTTACTGTATACCAGCCTTTCTCCACCTTTTTACCTCAAGGGAAACCTTAAAATTATTTTCAGGTCTCCGGAAACCCCTGATATTACCCATTTATTGGTGGGGTCAGTGGGAACAATCAATGCCCCTTACTTTGGTGGTCAGTGAGAAGAATGCCCTTTGTTACAGTGGTGGTAAGAATGGCCACCTTACAGAGAGCTATAAAGATCATTGGTGTCATACGACTGGCTCCTCCAAGTGGCATTGGCTCATGATGACTATCACCATCAAACAGGAGGTAAATGGGCCACAGCTCAAGGAGTAGTGTTGCTCACGAATATTCGCATTGCATTGCATATTCGCGAATAACTCGAATATCGCGGCGAATATTCGCTATTTCGAATATTCGTATTTTTCAAATTTCGCAATCAATTTCGCATTCGCGTAAATATCGAATATTCGTGATACTTTATCCAAAAAAAAATAGCGAAATTTCGCAATCATTTTCGCTTTCGCATATGCGAAATTTCGCTTCTTTTTTTTTTATAAAATATAGCGAATATTTGTAAATATCGAATATTCGTGATATTTTATAAAAAAAAAAAAAAAAAAAAAAACGCGAAATTTCGCATTCGCAATTTTTTTTTTTTTTTTATAAAATATCACGAATATTCGATATTAACGAATATTCGCGATTGCATATGCGAAATTTCGCTTTTTTTTTTATAAAAAATATACCGAATATTTGTAAATATCGAATATTCGTGATATTTTATAAAAAAAAAAAAAAAAAAACGTGAAATTTCGCATTCGCGAAAATTCGCAATTTTATTTTTTTTTATAAAATATCACGAATATTCGATATTAACGAATATTCTAGAATATTCTTCGAAATATTCGCGAAATATCGCGAAATCGAATATGGCGTATTCCGCTCATCACTATCAAGCCACCTGTGGAGGAACCCTGGTTGAGAATGGCTGCTGTATACTACAGTATGTAATAACTACTCTATGAAAACTACTAATCTATGTCTTAGGCCCCTTTCACATTGAGGCGTTTTTCATGCGGTACAGCGCTAAAAATAGAGCTGCTATACTGCATGAAAAATCATGCCCTGTAGTGTTCAATGTGAAAGCCCAAAGGCTTTCACACTGAAGCGGTGCGCTAGCAGGAACGCTCCAAAAGTCCTGCTAGCCGCATCTTTACCGCGGTATAGGAGCGGTGTGTTCACCGCTCCTATAGCGCGCCTTCCCATTGGAATCAATGGGAAACCGCGGTAATAGCGCGGTAATACCGCCCGCAACGCGGGCGGTATTAACCCTTTTTCGGCCGCTAGCGGGGGTTAAAACCTCACCGCTAGCGCCCGAATATCGCGGTAAACACGACGGTATAGCGGCGCTACAAATAGCGCGGCTATACCGTCACCGCGGCTCCACGCCTCAATGTGAAAGGGGCCTTATATTTAGACTTTCTAACACTTCCTTGTGGTTTTAGTACACATTTTCAAACATTATAAATATATAAAACATATTTCTGCCCTCTTGTATTACACATACTCTTACTCTTAAGTGTCAGTGAGACTCTTGTATTATACATACCGTGGCATGGTTTGGACTCTAACATTTGTTCCGGGCAGAGATGTTGGTTTTCCAGTTCTTGAATAATTACGGCCTTGGAGCGCACCTTAACGCCTCCGAATCCAAGATTCTGACCGTTGACACAGGTCAGCTGGCACAAACTCCACTCCGACCAGTCATTCAAATAGCAGTCCCCTACAACATGAATACAAGATGTTACAGATCTACAGCATGTGATCTAATTAACCACTTCAGCCACGGAAGATTTTCCCCCTTAATGATTAGGCCATTTTTTGCGATACGGCACTGCGTCGCTTTAACTTTTAATTGCGCGCCGTGTGACATTGCACCCAAACAAAATTGATTTCTTTTTTTCCCTACAAATACAGTTTTCTTTTGGTGGTATTTGACCACTTTTGTGTTTTTGTTTGTTTTTGCCATATACAGAAAAAAAAACACAATGGCCCGGATTCACATACATCTTCTTTACGCTACACCGGCGCAACGCAGAGAGGGAAGCATGGAATTCACAAAGCAAATACTCCCAACGTTGCGCCGGGGTAGCGTATAGTCGTAGGCGCAAGTCAGCGTAAGTCAAAGTAGGTGGAAGTGGGCGTGATACCTTTAAATGAAGCGTGACCCCATGCAAATGATGGGCTGAGCTTTAGACAAGTACTTAATATGAACTGCGCATGCGTCGTACCTTGGACGCATCCCAGTGCGCATGCTCACAATCACGTCGAAACAACTGCCTAAGATACGTCGCATCACTGCCTACGACGTGAACGTAACCTACGCCCAGCCCTATTCACGTACTACGTAAACTACGTAAAATACGACGGCTGTGTTCCCTGGTCCATACCTTTGCAAGGGTTGCGCCTCCAATATGGGGAATAACTTTATGCCGGACGTAAACCTCCCGCAAATCGCTTAAAACATGCGCCGGTCGCAAGTACGTTCGTGAATCGCTGCGTATCTCCCTCATTTGCATGGAAAATCAATGGGAGCGCCAAATGCGTCCAGCGTAACACGTAATACGCCGGCGTAGGCAAGTTACGTCGGTCGGATGAAGTCAGTTTTTAGGCGTATCTTAGTTCTGTGGGCACGGCGCACAGATACGACGGGGCATATTTACACTTCCGCTGCGTATCTCGAGATACGTCGGCGTAAGTGCTTTGTGAATCCGGGCCAATATGTTGTACTTTATGCTATAATAAATATAACAAAATAAAAAAATGTCTTCATCAGTTTAGGCCAATATGTATTCTTCTACATATTTTTGGTAATAAGCATATATTGATTGGTTTGCGCAAAAGTTATAGGGGCAGATTCACAGAGAATTAGATTCTCGTAGCGTATCAGAAATACACTACGCCGCCGTTTTTTACCTGGCTCTACGTGGAATTCAGGTAGATTTTGTCCAGTAAACGACGGCGGCGTAGTGTATTTCTCCCGTCGCAATCCATCTGCGCGAGTAGGGGGCGTGAAGCATTTAAAATAGGCGCGTTCCCGCGGCGATCGAACTGCGCATGCTCCGTTCGCAAATTTCCCGCCATGCATTGCGCGAAAACACGTCATCACGTCGTAGTAGCGTAGTTTACGTACATTCCTATTCCCGAACGAGTTACGTTAAAAAAAAATAAATATTTTCAAATCGACGCGGGAACGACAGCCATACTTTACATGGGTTACGCACTGTTAGACCAGCAAAAAGCTCCTCTAACATTACGTAGCCAAAAAATGACGTAGGCGATTGCGAGGGACACTCGTACCTTCGTGGATCGCCGTAAAAACTAATTTGCATACCCCGACGCATGAAAACGACGCAAACTCCTCCCAGCGGCCGCAAACATATCGCAGCGTAGATCCGAAGGCTTACGAAGATGTAAGCCTCTCGGATCGAAGCCGAAGCCGCCGTATCATGGTTTGAGGATTCAAACTAGTGATACGGCGCGCAAAATTTGAAATTACTCCTGTCTAACACCAGTTACACGGCGTAATTGCTCTGTGAATCTGGGCCATAGTGTCTACAAAATAGGGGATAGATTTATGTTCCTGATTTTGGGTGGTATTCGAAGTCTATAGCCTTGGGTAGTCAGGGGCTGAGAACTTTTTCTAACTTGGTAGAGATGACAACCCTGTACTTGCACACCGCTCAACATTGAGCTGGGACCCAACTCCAACATCCATGTGCATGTCATTATACAAGTCTGCAGTAATGGTGCTGTGGCACACCATGAAGTCTAACACTTGTAAATCTTTATTATTGGAGGACAAGCTGCATGAGGCCCCACCTGGAACTTCTTAGAGAAGGAGGTTCCAGTTGGGCTTCGTGCAGCTTGTCCACCAATAATACAATTTTTACAAGTGTTGGTGTCAGGAAAGGCGTTCCAGCAGTCTGCCTAGAAACATGAGTGTCAGAAGAATGCCCGTGCACGGAAGAGCCTTTTGGCACTTGCGCAATAGCATGAACGGCTATTTATCCACTTAATCCCCGGACCATATTGCTGCCCAAAGACCAGAGCACTTTTCGTCACTGCGTCGCTTTAACTGACAATTGCGCAGTCGTGCGACGTGGCTCCAAACAAAATTGGCGTCCTTTTTCCCCCACAAATAGAGCTTTCTTTTGGTGGTATTTGATCACCTCTGCGGTTTTTATTTTTTGACTATAAGCAAAAATAGAGCGACAATTTTGAAAAAAATGAATATTTTTTACTATTTGCTGTAATAAATATCTCCCAAAAATATATAAAAAAAATATTTTTTCCTAAGTTTAGGCCGATACATATTCTTCTACCTATTTTTCGTAAAAAAAATCGCAATAAGCATTTATTGGTTTGCGCAAAAGTTATAGCGTTTACAAAATAGGGGGTATTTTTATAGGATTTTTATTAATATATTTTTTTAACTATTAATGCCGATGATCAGAATTTTTTTTTCGGTACTGCGACATTATGGCGGACACTTCGGATAATTTTGACACATTTTTGGGACCATTGGCATTTTTATAGCGATCAGTGCCATAAAAATTCATTGGATTACTATAAAAATGCCACTGGCAGTGAAGGGGTTAACACTAGGGGGCGGGGAAGGGGCTAAGTGTGTTCCTAGGTGTGTTCTAACTGTATGGGGGGGGTGGCCTCACTAGGGGAAATCACTGATCTTCCGTTCATACATTGTATGAATGGAAGATCAGCATTTCCCCTCCTGACAGGAACGGGAGCTGTGTGTTTACACACACAGCTCCCGGTCCCCGCTCTGTAACGAGCGATCACAGGTGCCCGGAGGCAATCGCGCCCGCCGGGCATGCGCACGGGACTCGGGAGCGAGCGTGGGCGCGCGCGCCCCTAGTAACCTGCGAGAGAGCCAACGTAGAGCTATGGGTTCTCGCACAGGGGAGCCAACCTGCCACCGTAAAACGATGGCAGCAGGTCAGCAAGCAGTTAGAGGGGTCAGATGACTTGCTGACCGGTCTACAGCGTTTCCTGAGACCCCTGCTACTTTTGATCCTGATTGTTACCTGATCCGGCTCTTCCCTTGACTGCTCCTGCTTGCTGCCCGCCTCTGATCCCGGCTTGTCCTGACTACGTTTCTGCTTCTCCTCCAAACCTGATTGCTGCCCGCCTGACAACTGACCTGGCCTGGACTTTGACTATTCTCTAGATTCCGCTTCTGTACCTGATCTGCCCGCCTGTGTTTGACCTGGCTTGTCTTCACTTGCCAGTCTCCTGATCTACAAGCACCTCTCTGCTGTAAACAGTTCTCAGCCTGCTGCTTGCATCCTGCCTCTGAACTACAGAACACCTCCCTGTTGCTGCATCCAGCCCTCTACTTCAGATTTCCTGTCAGGCACGTGTGCCCCTTTGCACTCTCAAGCTCCTGTCTGCTCTACCGGGGGTTCCTGAGCCAGAGGCATACGAGAAGCCTCCCTGCACATTGGGCTCTACCACCAGGTACGTGACAGTTGGACTTCATAATGTAACAGGGGTTCTAAACCTCCTCCACTGTATTCAAACTAAACAAAAACAATTATTCTGTCTGACCTTCAGTTTTATTCTGATTGGTCTCTGTAAGAAACACACACACACAGTCCTCCTAGATGTGCTCTTTACCTACCTGGGCATGGTACGATACAGGACTCTTCCAGTACAATGTTCTTATCACCATTGACAATGAGGTCAATGTCTCCACAAAACTCCTCATCCACCATTTTCCCTGAGTCTTCTGGAGTTCCATCATAAACCACACAGGACATGTTCCTGAATCGGGTGCCTTCTCCACACTGGGCATCCTGTTAAAGACCAAGAGAAGATGTTATATTATAGTATTGCACAGTTTTATGTCTACATGCACTGTTCCTCGCCATCTTGGATATGATGTCAGCAGCCCTCACAGCTGTCATTTAGGTGACACTCTATAGTAGGGGACTCCAAACTGAGGCCCACGGGCCAAATGTAGCCTTTTGCTTGCCTTTAACCACCCCTTAGGGTTTCCTCCCACTGACACCAACAATGGGGTACTTTCTTCCCACTGAAAAAACTGATGGGGAACTAATTCTCCCACTGGCACCAATGATGTATTTCTTTTTACTCCCACTGACCATTAAGCTTTTGGCATTTTGCACTCCCACTGGCCACCGTGCGCCCCTCGTAAAGTTTAAAGGGCAATAATACTCAGCCCACCCTGTCAAAAGCCACATTTAAAGTGACCTAAATTCCCTTTCTTCCCCATTCTGTTGCTCGGTTAGAACTTCAGCAAGTCATCTTAACCACATCTAGATGCCTAAATGCATTGAGTTGCTGCCATGTGATTGGCTGATCAATTTGTGTTACCAAGCAATTGAACAGGTGTACCTAATAAAGTGAGTATATATACTGTATATCTATCTAAATATATATATATATATATATATATATATATATATATATACACACACACACATATATATAGATATATAGATAGATAGATTTTTTTTCTTCTCTTTCACTTCCCTTACTTCCCAGTTCCCATTCCCTTTCCCCTACCCATCACCCCTGAACCCCGGCACTTCACCCCTATTAATCACGAGTGTGATGTTTCCCCACACACCCCTCACTCCTTCCCTATATACTGAGGCTGAGCTGGTTCGATACTAACCCATATACCCATTTACCTTTCATATCAGACAAGTAGGTCCCTTTGTGTGTGCGTCCAATCTGGCCACCCTCCTGGGACTTTGTCTGGCTACGCCCGCTGCCACCATGTTGCGGGAATATCCAGGTGAGCAAAACTGCCCGTGGTTCCCCTGTGTAATTCTATGTTTTGTATGTATACTTTCTATTGATTTATTGTTAACTATTTTTAGATCTTCTCCTGATGAAGCGGTTCCAACCGCGAAACTAGTAGAGAACTTGTGACAGTCTTCAAATCCATCGTGCCTGTTTCCCCCTTTGGGGACCCTGTCGTGATGTTACTGGATGATTGTCATAATTTTAATATGTTAATTTGTCTTGTTTGTATCTGTTAATAAAATTTTGAATACTTTTAATAATTTTTCCTTCATTGTTTATCTGTATACAAGTACCGTAATAGTCCTAATTGGCCCCAAAAAACCCCTCTCGTTCTTGGCTCTCTGGTCCGGGGACCTTAGACCCAAGTACCCTATTTCTCTAGCGCAAGGATGATGGTACATTTTATCTTAATCTTAACATATTTTACCCCAGAGGCTTTCATTTACAGATCTATAGATCTATAGATATATCATTTTTTTTAAATAAACCTGTTTTTTTCACCCCCCATAAGACATACATTGATCATGTAGTTTCATGATGCCATTTATTGCCTTGTACACACCGCCTATAGTAGAGTAGATTCTCACATTTCAGTTCCAGCAATTTCTCTTTGTGTTCATACATGTGGCATGCTGCATGTCACTACACAGATTAATGCTTGATCTCTGTCCCACACTTCCTGTGAAGAAACTATATATCCCACAGTCAATGGGTTTCTCAGTCTAGTGTTCTGCAGGTTAAAGCTACACAATAATTAGATCTGACACAGACACAAACAGGCAGAGCAATAATGGGAAGAGAAGTTTTTCATCACATTAACACTTCCCACATTTGTGATGCAACACAAAATGCCAAATCATGGGTTGGATGTTGCATGACCTGGAAAAAGAAGTCGTCTGACCCTTTAGCAATCAGGGACAAGCCAGGTAAATAAATACATGGACATAGGGGATCGGCCATGACACCACATACTGCAACGGCAACATGTGAGCCCATCATTACAAGTATAAGGCAAATAAAGAACACAGGGAAACTATACTAATAGCCAGTAAAATCAAGAAACACATTAGAAAGTGTACAATGCCTTCAAAGGGGTTGTAAACCCTCAAGGTCTTTCACCTACCCATGCTATGCATTTAGGTGAAAAACCTCCTGTGATGCAGAAGGCCTCCAGAGCCCCTCTTTTACTTACTCGAACCTGTTTATTTTTTAGCGACGGGGATGAGCACACCTGCTCCAGCCGCTGTCTCAGGTCCCGATTGGAGAGATTTATAGCAGCGCAGCCATTGGCTCCTGCTGCTGTCAATCAAATCCAATTAGATGGGGGCGGGGCCTAGTCCTGCTGTTTGTGTCAATGGTCGCAGCAGCAGGACACGGGAGCGCGCCCGCACAGGTGCCAAGAGGGGGAGTGGCTCTCCAATGGGGCACGTGAGAAGAGGAGGAGCAAGGAGCGCCGCTGAGGGACCCTCAGAAGAGGAGGATCAGGGCCACTCTTTGCAAAATCAACTTCACAGAGGTGGTAAGTATGACATTTTAATAAAACAAACCTTTACATATACTTTAAGGCTCCAGTGCTAACGATTCACTACTCTAAGAAATGTTGATGCTAGTGACAGGGTCTCTTTAAGACTTTAGCCTTCCTCCTAAATGTAACATTTTTCAGTCTACAGCGCCTTGGTTGATTTTTTATTTTTTTTTCTTTTAGAGCTAGTCTGTCATTTATTGAGCATAATATGATGCAATAACCCGATACGGTTGTATTTGGTCTGGCGAGAAGCCCGTGGGATTTCACATGCCATTTCCAGATTGTATTACAATGTAATGCACGCCGGCTGACGGGAAAAATGCTTTTACCTGCAAATCGGCTAAGCAGTGACTCGTGTCTGTTATTCCAGAATCTGGAGGGAACGCGGTAATCACATGATTGCTGCGTCTGACACATCTTACCGCCACTTAGAGGGGTTTGCATTTTATTGAAGTGTCGGGGTATCTTACACGTGATTCTTTATTGTGCTCTGCAGGTGAATGGAGGGCTGTGATTGCAATCAGACTGTGTGGGCTGCAGAATGTATGAAATATATGAGAATATACCGGAGAGGATCTGAATAAGAACTGTGGAGTGCGGCATCAGATAAAAGTTGGGTATATTTTCTTATTATTGGCCAACCCAGAGACACAAGAGAGCCTCTTCAGTTTGAGTTCAAGTCAAATGTTTGCTTGTCTATCATTGTTTGAACATCACTATGTGAGTCGAGTCGTAGAGCTAAAACATTTTCAGCTTCAGGACCTGGTGTCACACTGCACATCATAGAGCAGAGAGCTGAGTGTAATTTGAGGCCTGAGTCTACACAGTGGCTCAGGTCTCAAAGTACACTGCACGTCATAGAGCAGGGAGCTGAGTGTAATTTAAGACCCGAGTCTACACAATGGCTCAGGTCACAAATTACGCTACACATCATAGAGCAGGGAGCTGAGTGTAATTTGAGGCCTGAGTCTACACAGTGGCTCAGGTCTCAAAGTACACTGCACGTCATAGAGCAGGGAGCTGAGTGTAATTTGAGACCTGAGTCTACACAGTGGCTCAGGTCTCAAATTACACTGCACATCATAGAGCAGGGAGCTGAGTGTAATTTAAGACCCGAGTCTACACAATGGCTCAGGTCACAAATTACGCTGCACATCATAGAGCAGGGAGCTGAGTGTAATTTGAGGCCTGAGTCTACACAGTGGCTCAGGTCTCAAAGTACACTGCACGTCATAGAGCAGGGAGCTGAGTGTAATTTGAGACCTGAGTCTACACAGTGGCTCAGGTCTCAAATTACACTGCACATCATAGAGCAGGGAGCTGAGTGTAATTTAAGACCCGAGTCTACACAATGGCTCAGGTCACAAATTACGCTACACATCATAGAGCAGGGAGCTGAGTGTAATTTGAGGCCCGAGTCCACACAGTGGCTCAGGTCTCAAATTACACTGCACGTCATAGAGCAGGGAGCTGAGTGTAATTTGAGGCCCGAGTCTACACAGTGGCTCAGGTCTCAAATTACACTGCACGTCATAGAGCAGGGAGCTGAGTGTAATTTGAGGCCTGAGTCTACACAGTGGCTCAGGTCTCAAATTACACTGCACGTCATAGAGCAGGGAGCTGAGTGTAATTTGAGGCCTGAGTCTACACAGTGGCTCAGGTCTCAAATTACACTGCACGTCATAGAGCAGGGAGCTGAGTGTAATTTGAGGCCTGAGTCTACACAGTGGCTCAGGTCTCAAATTACACTGCACGTCATAGAGCAGGGAGCTGAGTGTAATTTGAGGCCTGAGTCTACACAGTGGCTCAGGTCTCAAATTACACTGCACGTCATAGAGCAGGGAGCTGAGTGTAATTTGAGGCCTGAGTCTACACAGTGGTTCAGGTCTTAAATTACACTGCACATCATAGAGCAGAGTGTAATTTGAGACCTGAGTCTACACAGTCTACTCAGGTCTCAAAATTACACTCAGCTCCCTGCTCTATGATGTGCAGTGTTAAACCATTTCCCCACCCTCTGGCTTCTAGATAGGAATAGAAGAACCAAGACGCACATCAAAACAAGACCTGCTGTGTGTAGACAAGTGGTAGTCTCAGCCTGGACCTCCGCCAGGCCACACCCCAATATGTTTCACTCCGCCCACTGCAGCTTAATAGGGAAACGTTCAGCTGCAGAGAGATAACAGCAGCTGGTGACCATATGACCAGTAAATTTGCTGTGGGAGGGAGGAGTAGTTAGACATGTGCAATTTGTTTTGTTCCAAATTCATACAAATTCATTTGAATTTTAAATTTTTTGTTTGCTTTTCATTTTTCCTGCACATGGCTTGGTTATTTATTGCTAAGTGAATTTTTAACACATTCCCTTAGGCCTCATTCACACTGACGGACCGTTCAGGTCCGCCTGTCAGTTTTGACAGCGGACCTGAACGGGTGCTCCATGCATCCCTATGGAGCGTCGGATGTCAGCGAAGACATGTCCGCTGATATCCGACCCGATCCGATCCGCTAAAAACAGACGTGTGGGGGGCATGCGGATTGGATCGGGTAAGATCTGATGAAAACGGACATTCTGTCTGTTTTCATCAGATCGCTCCATAGCAATCAGCGGTGCCCGACAAGCCCCAAGCACATGCCATGTCATCAAACTTCGCCACTGTGCCAAACATGCCATGTCATCAAATGTCGCCACTGTGCCAAACATGCCATGTCATCAAACGTCGCCACTGTGTCAAACATTCCATGTCATCAAACGTCGCCACTGTGCCAAACATGCCATGTCATCAAACGTCGCCACTGTGCCAAACATGCCATGTCATCAAACGTCGCCACTGTGCCAAACATGCCATGTCATCAAACGTCGCCACTGTGCCATACATGCCATGTCATCAAACGTCGCCACTGTGTCAAACATGCCATGTCATCAAACGTCGCCACTGTGCCATACATGCCATGTCATCAAACGTCGCCACTGTGTCAAACATGCCATGTCATCAAACGTCGCCACTGTGCCAAACATGCCATGTCATCAAACGTCGCCATTGTGCCAAACATGCCATGTCATCAAACGTCGCCATTGTGCCAAACATGCCATGTCATCAAACTTCGCCACTGTGCCAAACATGCCATGTCATCAAACGTCGCCACTGTGTCAAACATGCCATGTCATCAAACGTCGCCACTGTGCCAAACATGCCATGTCATCAAACGTCGCCACTGTGCCAAACATGCCATGTCATCAAACGTCGCCATTGTGCCAAACATGCCATGTCATCAAACGTCGCCACTGTGTCAAACATGAATGGGGATGAGATAGTAGGTGATGGCGCCTCTCAATTAATGAATTACAATGTGTAAATAAAATTAAAAAATTAAAATACATAAAGTGCTTATCCAATATATCCTTATAGTGAGGTCCACATAGGACTTGGTATTGGTGTGTGAATCAAACCATGTATTGAACCAAAAGACTTGTAAACAAAGTGACCATAGTGGTGGTTCAGAAAAAAAATAAAAATTAATAATAAAAATAATAAATATGATAAATAAATAATAAATAAATGAACAGTTAAAGTGCTCTGTGCCGTGAAAATCAACTGCTACTATTTTTTACAGTCCATGCAAAACAAGGTGCTTTGTGCTTCATATACTGTAGTATATTGCAGATGACAGTGTTCACTCTGTGATCCCTCTTTTCATGCTCTATTGGGTCCCTCACTCACCAGATCCAGGTACCCAATTAAGGGTAAGAAGCCTTCACAGTATTAGCCCTGTGTTGCTCTCTGGCAAGTATCCACTTGTTTGGACCCCTTCAGTCTGACATATAGCTCAGAAGAGAGAGAATGCCCACATAGTGTAGTATTGTTGATAACAATTTATTTTACATAAAAGGTCAGGTACTCACATTAAAAAGATTAAAATCAAGCGTATGTGATATCTCACAAGTGTTTTGCGTCTGGACCCCCTTCTTCATACACTGTGTCAAACATGCCATGTCATCAAACGTCGCCACTGTGCCAAACATGCCATGTCATCAAACGTCGCCACTGTGCCATCAAAGGTGCCAGACCATCAAACCCAGCCACTGTGCCCATCAATTGTCACCACTGTGCCCAGCAATTGTCACCACTGTGCCCAGCAATTGTCATCACTACACTGTGCCCAGCAATTGTCACCACTGTGCCCAGCAATTGTCACCACTGTGTCCAGCAATTGTCACCACTGTGCCCAGCAATTGTCACCACTGTGCCCAGCAATTGTCACCACTGCACTGTGCCCAGCAATTGTCACCACTGTGCCCAGCAATTGTCACCACTGCACTGTGCCCAGCAATTGTCACCACTGCACTGTGCCCAGCAATTGTCACCACTGTGCCCAGCAATTGTCATCACTGTGCCCAGCAATTGTCATCACTGCACTGTGCCCAGCAATTGTCACCACTGTGCCCAGCAATTGTCACCACTGCACTGTGCCCAGCAATTGTCACCACTGTGCCCAGCAATTGTCACCACTGCACTGTGCCCAGACATTGCCCCCAGATTGCTTCCCCGTCCCCCAGCACTTACCTTTCTTGGGACAGCCATCCTTCCTCTGTGTCTTCTCCCAAGTCCCGCCCTCGATGTTGCTTCAGCCAATCAGGTGACCGGTACCCAGACCCTGGCTGAGACGAGTATCTATTGGAAGCCAACAGGCTGTAATCGGAAAGCCTATCAGAGGCGATGGCTCTGATAGACACTTCCAAAAACAAAGAAACTGCTGTTATTCAGAAGGCCGGTGCTCACCAGGGGGCCAGCCATCTGAATAGTGGGCGGCAGCAGAGACAATACATGCAATGCATGAATCTCTATGTATTATACACCTGACAGCACAGGGGAGAGAGGGGGCGGGGCTCCTGCGCCTACTATGGACGCACCACCGATGTTCCCTAAGGTAAGTGAAATTTCTCTTCCAAAGTAGTAGACATGCTCAACGTCTTTAGTAAATGAATGCTATGCATACTAGCTCATTGCTCTTTATGCCTTTATCTTGCAGGTTTTTTTTTTTTTTTTTTTTTTATAGGGTATACAACCACTTTAACATGATTTTCTTATGGATGTAGTTCACATCTGTTCATTTTATGGAAAGGGTCTGGGACTTTTTTTATGTTTCTTGGACAAAATACACCTGCAATATGCAAACTGCAACCTGCATACAGTAGGTGTGAACCAGGCCTTAGAAGTCTAATTATAAAAAAAATGCCTCAAGCATTCACACAACTTTCATGAGTAATCCCAGTAATTTGCCAATATGTTTATTCCCCATATTCACCAGCTCCACCCAGTGGCCATAATGCTGTATTTTCCTGATTGAGGTATTTCAGAAAAACACCACATTATGGCCACTAGATGGAGCTGGCAACCATAGGAAATAAATGAATTAGCGAAATTATGGAGATTATCCAAGACGGCTGTCCAAATGCTGGCGGTTGGGATAACAAGTGTAGTCTCATTAATGATTGGCTTTGAGCAGAGTTGCACTCCACTAGGTTTATGGATGACTGTAAAGAAATATTTCAGAAGTACCATACCTCCACGGCACACTGCGACCAGCGTCCATACTGCCACCGGTAACACGGCTTCACCGGGCAAGGCTTGGACTGCTGCATCTGGGAAGGACAAGGGCGCCCATCCCCCTGAGAAGGCTGGATCACAGTTCTCTTCCGCATCATCTTCCCTGCAATGCAAATAGTTCCATTATTATCATTCTAGAAGAGTGTGTAATGTAATTTTATATATATATATATACACACACACACAGTATCTCACAAAAGTAAGTACACCCCTCACATTTTTGTATATACAGTAAAACATGCTTATAATCCAAAGCACTTGTATATCAAAGCGAATTTCCCCATAAGAAATTATGGAAACGTAACCACTTAAGCCCCGGACCTTTTTGTGATTCGGCAGTGCATCGCTTTAACTGACAATTGCGCGGTCGTGCGACGTGGCTCCCAAACAAAATTGACGTCCTTTTTTTCTCACAAATAGTGCTTTCTTTTGGTGGTATATGATCACCTCTGTGGTTTTTATTTTTGTGCGCTTTAACCACTTAAGTCCCGGACCAAAATGCAGGTAAAGGACCAGGCCCTTTTTGCAATTCGGCACTGCGTCGCTTTAACTGACAGTTGCACAGTCCTGCGACATGGCTCCCAAACAAAATTTATGTCCTTTTTTCCCCACAAATAGAGATTTCTTTTGGTGGTATTTGATCACCTCTGCAGTTTTTATTTTTTGCGCTATAAACAAAAATAGAGCGTCAATTTTGAAAAAAAAATCCATATTTTTTACTTTTTGCTATAATAAATATCCCCCAAAAATATATAAAAAAACATTTTTTTCCCCTCAGTTTAGGCCGATACGTATTCTTCTACATATTTTTGGTAAAAAATAAATAAATCGCAATAAGCGTTTATTGATTGCAGTGGCGGCCCGTCCATAGGGGGCGCTCGGGCGCCGCCCCCCCTCCCCCCTCCCCCCAAGTCAGTAAATAAAAAACAATTTTTAATTAAACATGTTCCTTTAAAAAAAAAAGCAAAAAAAGGTCCTTATGTTCACTGTGCCCGGGCGCTGGGTGCCGAGTGCAGTGCAGTACGAGTAGCGCCACGTCTGTGCAATCACAAGATTGCAGACGAGGCGCTACATTGGCAGGCAAAATATGCCTTTGTGGCTATGCTCATCGCGCCACAGCTTCCGGCGCGATGAACTTGTGACCGGGCGGGTGCACGGCACCCAGTATATGCTGTGCATAGTGCCGACAACAGGAAGTGACGTCGGCACTATGCATCTCAGAGGGACGCATCAGCGTGAGCCTGCAGCCAGGTAAAGACGCCTGCTCCCGATCCCCCACTCCCTTAGTACACTTATCAGCCTATGATTAAACGAAAAAGGTCAGCGAAAATAGCGGCCGTTCGGCGGCTACCCCCCCCCCCCACTTATTTTGACTGTTGTAAATCCACCACGGTTCAGGCTTCCCCAGTTATTTTCTTTTTTTTAATGAAAAGTTTGACGGCCGATTGGTGGTAAAACTCCCACGCCTCCCCCCCACCGCTTATTTGTTTTTAATGTTCGGCATTATGCATTAAAACATCCATTGGGGATAGGGGATCGTTTTATGGCATTTTTATTTGTACTACTAATGGCAGCGATCTGCGATTTTTATTGTGGCTGACATTATGACGGACACATCAGACACTTTTGACACATTTTTGGGACCATTATCATTTTGCTATAAAAATGCACTGGTTACTGTGAAAATTACACTGGCAGTGAATGGGGTTAACCTGTAGGGGGCGATGTAGGGGTTAAGTGTGCCCTAGTATGTGATTCTTACTGTAGGGGGTGTGGCTGTAGGCGTGACCTCACTGATCCTTGTTCCCTATGACAGGGAACAGACGATCAGTGTCACTGCTACAGAGAAGAACAGGGAAAGTTTGTTTACACTCACCTCTCCCCGTTCTTCAGCTCTGTGACCCGATCACGGAACACCGGCGCCGATTGGGTCCGCAGGCCTTGCAGCGCGGTTACAGAGATTCGGCCCGGGTCATGAGCTCGCCGCCGTTCTTAAAGGGGACGTACATGTACACCCTTGTGCCCAGCCGTGCCAATTAGTCAACGTATATCGTCGTGCGGCGGTGCACAAGCGGTTAAATGATTCATTCCACAACCATTTATTCACAGGTCCTTCAGTTTATAGTCCATATAAAAAGATTATAGCAATGTGATGGGTTTTGTAACCATAAAATGTCCATCCACAAATGGAAGCCTCCACAAGGGGATTAGAAACAAAATCCAGCAGGAGCTCCAGAGTATAAAAGAGAAGAGAGGCGCCTCTAAGTGTAGCAATATGGTTACATTCAATGAAGGTACAACATTTAGCAACTTACATAGTTGATGATTAAACAAGGCACATCTAAGTATGCAGGGATCCGGGGTAAAGCTGTGTGCAATCGTGACCGAGAAGACTACCATGGAGTATAGCGTTCTGAAAGCGGGACTTGAAGTGGAAAGGACAACGTCAATGGCGGTGGGGAGGACGGTCTATGTAGACATCTTTACCCCGGATCCCTGCATACTTAGATGTGCCTCTTTTAATCATCAACCATGTGAGTTGCTAAATGTTGTACCTTCATTAAATGTAATCATATTGCTACACTTAGAGGCGCCTCTCCTCTTTTATACTCAGCTGTGACATGACGCTACTCGTATATCAAGTCAAAATTCATGAAAAATGTAGCTTGTCTTGCAAAACGCTCTCAAACCAAGGTTTTATTGTATCTTCTTCTATATTTTCATGTGACAACACTGAAGAAATTACACTTTGCTACAATGTTGTGTAGTGAGTGTACAGCTTGTATAACAGTGTCAATTTGCTGTCCCCTCAAAATAACTCAACACACAGCCATTAATGTCTAAACCGCTGACAACAAAAGTGAGTACACCCCTAAGTGAAAATGTCCAAACTAGGCCCAATTAACCATTTTCGCTTCCCCAGAGTCATGTGACTCGTTAGTGTTACAAGGTCTCAGGTGTGGAGCAAAAAAAAAAAAAAAACCTGCTTTGCATTGGTGTTCAGCAGGGCCGATCCTAGTGTCACAGGCGCCTGGGTGCAGAAATATTTCTGGCGCCCCCACATGGGCAGAGAAGCAGGAAGAGAAACAGAGTACTTTCTTGGTACCTGAAGGGGGCCTCTCTGATGGACACAGATTGGGCTTCTGTTAAAGAGTCTGTTAGAAAGAGCCCCCAGACATACTACAGACATGATATAGGAGATGGCCAGAGACTGCAGACATAATACAGGGATTGGTCAGAGACTGCAGACATAATAAAGGAGATAGTCAGAGACTGCAGACATAATACAGGAGATGGTCAGAGACTGCAGACATAATACAGGAGATGGTCAGAGACTGCAGACATAATACAGGAGATGGTCAGAGACTACAGACATAATACAGGAGATGGTCAGAGACTGCAGACATAATACAGGAGATGGGAAGAGACTGCAGACATAATACAGGAGATGGAAAGAGACTGCAGACATGGTACAGGAGATGGTCAGAGACTGCAGACATAATACAGGAGATGGTCAGAGACTGCAGACATAATACAGGAGATGGGAAGAGACTGCAGACATAATACAGGAGATGGAAAGAGACTGCAGACATGGTACAGGAGATGGTCAGAGACTGCAGACATAATACAGGAGATGGTCAGAGACTGCAGACATAATACAGGAGATGGTCAGAGACTGCAGACATAATACAGGAGATGGGAAGAGACTGCAGACATAATACAGGAGATGGAAAGAGACTGCAGACATGGTACAGGAGATGGTCAGAGACTGCAGACATAATACAGGAGATGGTCAGAGACTGCAGACATAATACAGGAGATGGTCAGAGGCTGCAGACATAATACAGGAGATAGTCAGAGACCGCAGACATAATACAGGAGATAGTCAGAGACTGCAGACATAATACAGGAGATGGTCAGAGACTGCAGACATAATACAGGAGATGGTCAGAGACTGCAGACATAGTACAGGAGATAGTCAGAGACACACCTATGCTCATAACACTATTTCTGGATGGACACAAACAAGGAGAGAAAAGAAGGGGAGAACTCTGCCACTTCGGCGCCCCCACCTCTGCAGGTGCCTGGGTGCAAAGCACCCTGTGCACCCTGCCTAGGATCGGCCTTGGAGTTCAGTGTACCATTGAAGTGACTATTAAGGTTGGTGGCCACTGCTCAAGGAACCCCTAGCAACCCCAGGAAGAACCCCAAGGTGCCATGAAACCTTCAATGAAAAAGGTTGACACAGACAAATATGTTCAGGTCAGAAATCTTAGCAGGCTCAGGAGAAACATTTCAATGGAATCTTGGTTGAGAAAGGTTGGCATAGATGAATATGCCCAATGCAGACACATGGTGATATAGGGTTTTTCATGGCAACGGTACCCAAGACTTCCAAACTCATTTACTCCAATAAGTTTCATTTTAGGATAAATACCAACCTGCCAATCCACAGGCTTGTGAGCACGCTGACCAAGGGCACCAATCAGAGAGCTGGCAATTTACAGGACATTCAACCACGCAGGAGATGTTCATCTGCCATGTCTTCTCCAGTCCCAGCTGTAATGAAGGGCATACGTTTTACCAAAGAGCAACACAAGCCAGACAATCAAATACACAAGTTAAAAATTAATGCGTTACCTAAAAACACTAGAAATTAATACATGGACCTTGTTTTGTGCACTGGTCCAAATCATTTGGTGGAGGGGGGATTATGGTGTGGGGTTGTTTTTCAGGGGTTGGGGTTGCCCCTTATTTCCAAAGAATGGAACTCTTAAGGTGTCAGCATACCGAGACATTTTGGACAATTTCATGCTCCCAACTTTGTAGCAACAGTTTGAGGATAGCCCCTTCCTGTTCCAACATGACTGCGCACCAGTGCACAAACCAAGGCCTATAAAGACATGGATGAGCGAGCTTGGGTGGAGGATCTTGATTGGCCTGCACAGAGTCCTGACCTCAACCCAATAGAACTAGAGTGTAGACTGTGAGCCAGGCCTTCTCATCCACGTCAGTGTCCTCACAAATGCACTTCTGGAAGAATGGTCAAACATTCCCATAGACACACTCCTAAACTTTGTGAACAGCCTTCCCAGAAGAGTTGGAGCTGTTATAGCTGCAAAGGGCGGGGCAAACTCAATATTCAACCCTACGGGCTAAGACTGGGATGCCATTAACCACTTTCTTACTGGGCACTTAAACCCCCTTCCTGCCCAGACCCATTTTCAGCGCAAGGGACAAGGGACACAGATCGGTTTCCTCTCTCCCTGACAGGACGTGGAGCTCTGTGTTTACACACAGAGCTCCACATCCTGCCTCTAACTGCCGATCGCGAGCACCTGGCGGTCATCGCGGCCGTCAGGCACGCACATCAGCACCACGTGACACGGAAGGGACAGCCTTTCCCCGCCGCGTGCCCTCGACCTTGTTATGACTTTGCCTTTTTTTTTTTTTTGCATGCGCGGGTATACAATTATTGCAGGGATTTGCTCTCACTTCCTGTTAGGCTATGGGACAGGATGTGAAGGGAAATCTATGCAATGGAACACAAATGGCCAAAAAAAATCTGGCAGGGTTATAACCCTCACTTGCTGGGACGCCATCAGGGGTACAGGCATTACACCTGTAAGGGGTCCGGCTGGCCCCCCTACCGTTTTTTTTTGCATTACACCTGTAAGGGGCCCAATGTTCCCCAGGGCCTCTTACAGGCGCGGCCGGCCTCCCTCCCGTTTTTTTCTTAATTACACCTGTAAGGGCCCCCCCATTTATTATCTTGCGTCAGGAGAGAAGAGATTACACTTGTTTTTTTTTTTTCTCTGCTCCAGGGGGGCCCTGCCTAGCCTTTTTTAAGGGCCTCACAATTTGTGATGGCTGCCCTGCTCACTTGATCTATCCAAAGTTGAAAAAAAAATTTGCCTATAGTTCTACTTTAACTTGTGTCGCCATTTTTAATAAGCTTTCTAGTTGACTACCACAGCAACTCTGTATAAGCACAGCGATCAGAAGCTGTAAAAGAACTCTGCTAGAAAGTTGCTAGATTGAGCCCAGGTTCACACTGACAGCGGGAATGACATTGTGCGAGCGCAGCTGAACTCGCATTTCATTCCCGCTGGCCAGTCCCAACTGCGGTGGTGATTTCAGAGACATCTGTGTGGGTTGCTGCACAGATGCCAATGGGAGTTGCACCCCGAAGTCACCAAAGTTAGTACAGAAACTACGTTTGGGATTTGGAGCAACGCCGGATTCGGACGGTGCCATTTTTGGCAATTGCCACCCATTTGGCATGCGATTTGACATGCCCAGGGACGGACTGACCATTCGGGCTCCATCAAGGTTGCCAGCCTCAGTGTTTTTTACATCTGTTCCTAAATGTCCCTTACCGACATCCTTTTGGTCTGAAAATCCCAAGATTATAGCTGCCCCGCCTCTCCAGTACCTTCTCGGTGTGTGCATACTGTGTGTGTATACTGCGTGTATGTATACTGTGTGTATATTGTGTGTATGTGAGTGTATACTGTGTGTGTATGTATACTGTGTGTATATTGTGTGTCTGTGTGTGTGTATACTGTGTGTGTATACTATGTGTATGTATACTGTGTGTATATTGTGTGTATGCAAGTGTATACTGTGTGTGTATACTGTGTGTGTATACTGTGTGTATATTGTGTGTCTGTGTGTGTGTATACTGTGTGTGTATACTATGTGTATGTATACTGTGTGTATACTGTGTGTGTATACTGTGTGTGTATACTGTGTGTATATTGTGTGTATGTGAGTGTATACTGTGTGTGTGTGTGTGTGTTTTGTATTCTGTGTGTATGTATACTGTGTGTATATTGTGTATACTGTGTGTGTATACTGTGTGTATGTGAGTGTATACTGTGTGTGTATTCTGTGTGTATGTATACTGTGTGTGTATACTGTGTGTATGTATACTGTGTGTATATATACTGTGTGTATATTGTGTGCATGTGAGTGTATACTGTGTGTGTATACTATGTGTATATTGTGTGTCTGTGTGTGTATACTGTGTGTATGTGAGTGTATACTGTGTGTGTATACTGTGTGTGTATACTGTGTGTATGTATACTGTGTGTATATACTGTGTGTGTGTGTGTGTTTGTATTCCGTGTGTATGTATACTGTGTGTATATTGTGTATACTGTGTGTGTATACTGTGTGTATGTGAGTGTATACTGTGTGTGTGTATTCTGTGTGTATGTATACTGTGTGTATATTGTGTGTCTGTGTGTGTATACACTGTGTGTATGTATACTGTGTGTATATTGTGTGTATGTGAGTGTATACTGTGTGTGTGTGTGTGTTTGTATTCTGTGTGTATGTATACTGTGTGTATATTGTGTGTCTGTGTGTGTATACTGTGTGTATATATACTGTGTGTATATTGTGTGCATGTGAGTGTATACTGTGTGTGTATACTATGTGTATATTGTGTGTCTGTGTGTGTATACTGTGTGTGTATACTGTGTGTATGTGAGTGTATACTGTGTGTGTATACTGTGTGTGTGGCCCCATAATATATTGCCTGGGGGGCCCCATAATCTTCTATTGCCCGGGGGGGGGGGCATAATCTCGTATAGGCCCGGGCCCCCATGAGTTGTCAGTGGGCCCCTGGACATGCCAAATCGCTCCAATGTGAACCAGGGCTGACACGGCCTTTAGATTGAATTTGGACTTAACAGGCAATAGGAAGTTATAAGGAACCATCTGCAACGACTATAAAAGGACTCTGGTTAGTAAAAAGTCAGACATCTGATGAAGAAACACCTACCTCCTCACAGAACTTCAGATCCACTGATTTGCCGTCGCTCCTCACACAGTCCAACATTCGTGTTTTGATGCCGTTCCCGCAAACGGCCTTTTCGCTGAGCTGACACGTGCTCCAATCTGCAGCACACAACAGGTTTAGTAGTATGGAGTCTACTTGTTTTCTTAATCAGTTTTAATCTATAATGATATCAAACGTCAAAAAACCCAATACAAAAAAAATCAAATATAGTATTGCTTAGTAGACATGAGCACTGCCGAAAAATTAGTTTGTTTCATTTTCATACTTTTTTAGCATTTTTCGGAAATTCTGTAAATTCTAAAATTTGGAAATTCTAAAATTTGGAAAAATCTGAATTTTGGAAATTCGAGAATTCGGAATTTCGGGAATTCTAAAAATTCCAAAATTATAAATTTCGGAATTTCGAAAATTATAAATTTCGGAATTCAGAAAGTTGAGATTTCTGAAATCCTAAAATCCCAAAATTCAGAAATGTAAAAATTCGGAAATCCGGAAATTTCAGAACTAACTAATTTGTCAAAATTAATAAAAAAAAAAAATTTGGAACTATATGAATTGCACATGTCTATTGCTTACCTTCATAAGTAGACATCTAATAAGTAATAAGTAGTCTCTATGTAGCACCCTCCTAGTGTAAAGTAGGCTGTTAGGTAAATTTAGTTTAGCTCCCCTGTAATTAGTGGAGCAGGGATTGATTATTTAGGTCTGCTCAGTGTCTCACGGGATGCTGCTCTGTTACTTTGACCTGTATACTAAAGCAGTGTATAATCATAGTGGGGGGAAGTCAGGGCATGCAGCCTGAATGTTTATGGAACTCTAGCCAATACCTGAGCAGGTGTGCCCAGTAGGTGGAGGAAGAGCTCATAAATAGTCAGAGGGCTGAGAAGCAGGTGCTGAGTTCCTGGAGGAGATGATCTGTCCCCCTGTGGCAACTTTCTGAAAGGATCTGTGAGGAAGACACTGAGGTCCCAGCTAGGCTCTCCTGTAGTCCAAGGGAGGGGGCGAGCACGACACTCCACACCAGGGAGAAAGCCTCACATTACTGTGTGGAGTTACAGACAGAAGAACAGGAAGTGAGGATTTCTCAGACGAAATAAGGACATTTAAAAGCTAAATGGAAGGATGAGGTAAGTGAAGGAGGACTGCACTAAGGTAAAAAATTGGTACTGCTTTGCTACAAAACTAAGACATGCTTGGACTTTTTTTTGAAGGTCCATGGGGGGGGGGGGGGGGGCACTGGTGATATATGCTTTTGATACAAATTATTAGCTGGTAGTTACAGCACCAGCTTCAATAATTTCCAAAAAATATGTGCAATGGGAATATTCTATTTGATGTGGACTCCAAAAAAAAAAAAAAAATACAATTTTAATTAAGATTAAATGAAATCATTTGATAATAAATCGATCGGTCTTTGGGCGTCATACCTGTCACGTTGTACTCGTAATGGAAGCAGTTCTTATTCAGCGTACACGGCTCGGTCTCAGCGGCAATATGACAAGCCTTGCCTTCCTCGGCCTGTCTGATAGGGACCGCCGATCGATCGCGAATGCCAGTTCCGGCACAAGGCTGGAAAACAAAAAATAATATGGGAATCAATGATAAATAACACCAACAAAAGATTTCAAGACCAAAATAAAAAAAATAAAAAAATTGCTGGGCGAGGCGGAAAGGCTTTCCTATAATAAAGCCGAGTCTGCAAACACGAAATCGCGCATCAGACAAGCAAATTAAGCAAACAACAACCTCAGACTCAAGCCGAGAATTAAAACGCTAAACATGTCATTACGGGGGAAACGCGGCGCCATTTGCATGATAATGAGGCTCTTCCAGACATAATGACGGTATTTAGGCAAGTTAGGAACTTAATTATAATATTTAAATGAGGGAAAATGTTGATTTTTTTCCCCTGTTCTTTTTTTGTACTTCTTTGTGCCGTTTAAAGGAGCACTACCGTCGCTTCCTGAAATATTATTGCTGCTATAAAAAATAAATAAAAAAAAAAGATAAAAATGGTTTTGGGTGGAGATACGAGAGTAAAAGCATCTCTATAAATAAAGTGAATATAATGCATTTTTAGTAATCATATCATAATAATGTTATTGAGTTTGTACTGTAATGTTTTCATTGTGAGACAACTTGATTTTAAAGGGGTTGTAAAGGTAATTTATTTTTTTCCCTAAATAGCATCCTTTCCCTCAGTGCAGTCCTCCTTCACTTACCTCATCCTTCCATTTTGCTTTTAAATGTCCTTATTTCTTCTGAGAAATCCTCACTTCCTGTTCTTCTGTCTGTAACTCCCCACAGTAATGTGAGGCTTTCTCCCTGGTGTGGAGTGTCGTGCTCGCCCCCTCCCTTGGACTACAGGAGAGTCAGGACGCTCTCTACATTGCCAATAGAGAAAGGAGCTGTGTGTTAGGCGGCGTACACACGATCAGTCCATCCGATGAGAACGGTCCGACAAACTGACCATCAGTTAAAAAAAACGATCTTATCAGTACGCGGTGACGTTTACGCGTTTTAACACAACGACGTGCTGAAAAAAACGAAGTTCAATGCTTCCAAGCATGCGTCGACTTGATTCTGAGCATGCGCGGCCTTTTAACCGATGCTTTTGCATACTAACGATCGGTTTTGACCCATCGGTCAGGCGTCCATCGTTTCAATTTTAAAGCATCCCTCTGTTTTTTGACCGAAGGATAACGGACCGATGGGGCCTACACACGATCGGTTTGGACTGATGAAAACGAACTTCAGTCCGTTTTCATCGGTTTGAACCGATCGTGTGTACGTGGCCTTAGAGGGCGTCCTGACTCTCCTGTAGTCCAAGGGAGTAAGCGCGTGAGCTCGTCATTACGGGACACTTTAAAAAAAAAATATCTTATTTATTTTACTTGATATTATTGATTTTAAAACTGTTTTTTTTTTTATTGGGTCACTTTTATTCCCATTACAAGGAATATAAACATCCCTTGTAATAGAGAAAAACATGACAGGTCCTCTTAAATATGAGATCTGGGTTCAAAAAGACCTCATATTTGCACTTTAATGCAATAAAAATAAATAAAAAAATCTTGTCATTTGAAAAAATGGCCCTTTAAGATGTATGGGCAGAAGTGAAGTTTTGACGTGGCTTCCGCCCTGCTATGGTTAGGAGACAGGTGGGGGCCATCTTGCCCTCACTCGTATCCATACCCAGCCACTGACAGGTCCCAATTGCCTCCGCCACTACCAACGGCTCTGGTAAGTGGCGGATGGCACGGGAGAGTGGCGGAGGCCCTCTCCTGCCGCCGATAACAGTGATCTCATGGTGAATCCGCTGCAGAGACCAGCATTATCCTTTACAGGACCGGTCGCGGAAAAGATGGATAACCCTGTCGTGGCAGCAGCTGCTGCCGAAACCGAGATATCCATCTCTAAACTGCCGACGTATATATACATGAGCCGGACGGTAAGTGGTTATTTAAGGATGTTCCAAACAGTTGTTTTGGCCACACCTAATGTTTTTGCTATCTCTCTTATGTTTGTTTTTTTCAGCCTAATGATGGCTTGCTTCACTGATAGTGGCAGCTCTTTGGATCTCATATTGAGACTGTAGAAAAAAACATCTACAGACAAAAACAGCCGCTGTAAAAACGTCAAAAAACGTCCAGATGAATAAGTTCCTTCAAATTTAATGCTCTATTAACTCTTTTGCTTCAGTTTACTTAATATTTAATTTTTTATTCTCTTCCTAATTAATCTCGTGGACCTCCTTGGCAGACCTCCGTCCTCTCGGTTGCATCTCAATGCGGTATTTACATACTAATTAGCGCTCGCCCCATTCTCTACCTGCCTGCAGTGTGAAAGACACACAATACAATTAGTATTCTAATGGCCGCCCCTCGTCTGACATCTTATTAGTTCCTTTATACTCACTAGCTGGAGAAATACATATTCAATCAGGACGCCGGCCTGTTTGTCACAGAGCATTGTGCCGTTGTTATGAAAAGCTTTCAAATGTATGAGCATGAAATGAGGCGACTATTTAGGACCCCTGAAAACAGTTTCTAAATTAGGTTGAACTACGGGCTTGTTTTTAAGCGATCGGAAATTCCGACAACAAAACCGTGGATTTTTCCCGACGAATGTTGGCTCAAACTTGCGTTGCATACACACAGTCACACAAATGTTGTCGGATGCTGCGTACGCGGTCACGTACAACATGTACGGCGAGCCGAGAAAAGTGAAGTTCAATAGGCAGTGCAGCTCTTCTGTTTGATTGCGAGCATGCGCAGGATTTTTGTGCGTCGGAATTGCATACAGACGATCGGAATTTCCGACAAGAACTTTTCTTATCGGAAAAATTGAGAACCAGCTCTCAAATTTTTGTTGTCGGAAATTCCGACAGAAAAAAGCCAGATGGAGCCTACACACGGTTGTTTTCCGAACCAAAAGCTCACGTCGAAATTTTCAGAATTGCCGATCGTGTGTAAGAGAGGGTTAGAAGTAACCCCTGCCAGGTTTTTTCCCCCCGCCATCTGTGTCCCCATTCAGGAGAGTTCCCATCACTTCCTGTTTGGGACAGGCAGTGAAATCCCTCCTAAGTGATGGGAATCCCTGGTTGTCACCAGAACTAGTGCCCCCCTGCTGGGAAATTTCCCATCTATTCCTGTTCTCTGGGCAATCCAAAATTTGAGATTTTCTTTCACTTTCAAAAATAATTGGCACACAGGACAAAAAAAGAGGGTGAATCTTCCCTTTTTCATTTTTAACATTTTTTTTTTATTCAAATTTTTTTTTTAACCACTTGACAAACCGCACTATAGACCAAATACGTCTACAGTGTGGTCGAGTTATTCTGAGAGGACGTCTCTATGGATGTTCTCCCAGAATCTTGCTCCCGCGCACCCCCTGGTCGATAGTGGATATATGCTTAGAGGTCCAAGCTCAGGCTATAGAAGTCCAATTGGATGCTGCTGGTCAGTGGGGGTGCTGGGAAGAGGTTTGTCTAGACCAGGGATCTCCAAACTACGGCCCTCCAGCTGCTGTGGAACTACACTTCCCATGAGGCATTGTAAAACTCTGACATTCGTAGACATGACTAGGCATGATGGGAATTGTAGTTCCTGAACACCTGGAGGGCCGTAGTTTGGAGACTCCTGGTCTAGACCCAGAGCACACTATAGAGATGAGGAGAGATGACCTGGTTCAAGTGGTTAGTAAGTAAAAGAAGCCGTAGCTTGATTCATCCAAGTCACGCCCCGACGCGTTTCGCTCCACCCCTGAAGCTTAATCATGGAGGTCCTTGTTTAAGCTCCAGGGGTGGGGAAAATGTGTTGGGGTGTGGCTTGAGTTGAGGCTGCGTTTACCCATAAAGCAAGTATAACTTGTCACACATTTGTGGCAGTGTTGAATTGTAAGTCTTGTTAACTTTCTGCACATTTTCACCAGCAAGTTGTACACTTGTAGAGAACTCGAAGCACAAGTTCTAATTGATGCTTTTCTAATTTGTAGAAACTGTGCCTGACAAGTCTCCAGCAAGAGCAAAGTTGCAGTGGTGAATCTACAGTAAGAGCTCTGCAAGTCTACAGCATGAAAATTCAGCCACAGTGCCCCCTGTGGTTGGATGACTATTGCACAAAAAAAACTGAACCAGAACTTGCAGCAGACTTGCAGAATGTTGGCAAAGAAAGTTAAACCTGAGTCATGCAACGTGGACTTGCTGCGATTGTGCAATAAATTGTGAAGCCTGACAAGTCTAGCAATAGCTAAGCAAGTCATTTTCAAACTTGCAGCTCAATTGCTTTCTAGCTAACCACTTGGACCAGGTGATGTGTGCGGCGACTGGGTCACCTCTCCTCATCTCTATAAGGTCCATAATGGAAATGGAAAAATTGCTCTTGTTAGTCCCTGTGCATGAGATTCTAAAAGCGGCTGTATGCAGTATGGGACAAATTCCCAGAACGCAGGGCACTGTCATAGCAAGTTGCAGCCTCTCCTACAGTTTTACAGGCTGCTAGCAGCGGGAGTGGACAATAGACATGTGCAATTAGTTTAGTTCCCAAATTCATTTTTTTTAAACTAATCTTTACAAATTAGTTCATTCTGAAAATTTTGAATTTCCGAATTTCAAAAAATTTGAAATGTCAAAAATGTCGTAAATTTCTGAAATGTCGAAATTCTAAATGTCAAAATTAGGTTATTCAAGATTTTGAAAATTCGAAATTCCAACATTTGAAAATTACAAATGACAAAATTCAGTAATTTGAAAAATTATGAAATTAGGAAATTCAGAAATTGGGAAATTCAGAATTCTAAAATTCAGAAATTCAAAAATCGGAAAATTGGTATTTTTGAATTTACAAATTTTGAATTTCAGAATTCCAATTATTTTAACTAATTTTTACAAATTAGTTAAGTCTAAAATTTTGAATTTCAGAATTTCAGAATTTCGAAAAATTTGAAATGTCAAAAATTTGGAAATTTCGAAAATTCAAATTTTGGAATACCGTATTTAAATTTCTGAAATTTTGACATTCTAAATTTCGAAATTAGGTTATTCAAGATTTTGAAAATTAGAAATTAGAAAATTAGAAAATTACAAATGAAAAAATTCAGTAATTTAAAAAATTCAGAAGTTAGGAAATTCAGAAATTAGGAAATTCAGAATTCTAAAATTCAGAAATCGGAAAATTGGTATTTTTGAATTTACAAATTTCGAATTTCAGAATTCCAAAATTTTTTTAAACACATTTTTACAAATTAGTTAAGTCTGACATTTATAATTTCAGAATTTCAAAAAATTTGAAATGTCAAAAATTTCGAAATTTCGAAAATTCTAATTTTGAAATACCGTATTTAAATTTCTGAAATTTTGAAATTCTAAATTTCGAAATTAGGTTATTCAAGATTTTGAAAATTCGAAATTACAAAATTTGAAAATTACAAATGACAAAATTCAGTAATTTGAAAAATTCAGAAGTTAGGAAATTCATAAATTCAGAATTTTAAAATTCAGAAATTTCGAATTTTGGAATATTTAAGTTTCTGAAATTTCGAAATTCTAAATTTCGAAATTAGGTTATTCAAGATTTTGAAAATTCGAAATTACAAAATTTGAAAATTTACAAATTACAAAATTCAGTAATTTGAAAAATTCAGAAATTAGGAAATTCAGAAATGAGGAAATTCAGAATTCTAAAATTACAAAATTCAAAAATCGGAAAATTGGTATATTTGAATTTACAAATTTCGAATTTCAGAATTCCAAATTTGTATTCAACTAATTTTTTCAAAATTAGTTAAGTCTGATATTTTGAATTTCAGAATTTCAAAAAATTTGAAATGTCAAAAATTTGGAAATTTCGAAAATTCAAATTTTGGAATACCGTATTTAAATTTCTGAAATTTTGACATTCTAAATTTCGAAATTAGGTTATTCAAGATTTTGAAAATTCGAAATTACAAAATTTGAAAATTTCAAATGACAAAATTCAGTAATTTGAAAAATTCAGAAGTTAGGAAATTCATAAATTCAGAATTTTAAAATTCAGAAATTTCGAATTTTGGAATATTTAAGTTTCTGAAATTTCGAAATTCTAAATTTCGAAATTAGGTTATTCAAGATTTTGAAAATTCGAAATTACAAAATTTGAAAATTACAAATTACAAAATTCAGTAATTTGAAAAATTCAGAAATTAGGAAATTCAGAAATGAGGAAATTCAGAATTCTAAAATTACAAAATTCAAAAATCGGAAAATTGGTATATTTGAATTTACAAATTTCGAATTTCAGAATTCCAAATTTGTATTCAACTAATTTTTTCAAAATTAGTTAAGTCTGATATTTTGAATTTCAAAAAATTTGAAATGTCAAAAATTTGGAAATTTCGAAAATTCTAATTTTGGAATACCGTATTTAAATTTTTGAAATTTTGAAATTCTAAATTTCGAAATTAGGTTATTCAAGATTCTGAAAATTCGAAATGACAAAATTTGAAAATTACAAATTACAAAATTCAGTAATTTGAAAAATTCAGAAATGAGGAAATTCAGAAATGAGGAAATTCAAAAATGAGGAAATTCAAAAATGAGGAAATTCAAAAATGAGGAAATTCAGATTTCTAAAATTCAAAAATCGGAAAATTGGTATTTTTGAATTTACAAATTTCGAATTTCCGAAAAATGCAAAAAAATAATGTAACACAGACGAAAACGAACACATTTTTCGGCAGTGCACATGTCTAGTGGACAATGCACCCCTGCCTTCCTCCCACACAAAAACTTGAGAGCCCCATACACCCGGGCCAAATGCCTAGTGTGCATGAGGACTAGAAGATTCCATAGATTGTGCTGTAGGGCAGACTGATCACCTCTGTTCTCTCTCTTCAAGCAGAGTGAGCAGTCTAGTTGCCGCCCACTTTCTAAGGCATGGCTGGTGTCTTTCAGCCAGCACTGTCATGACCTCCACCCTCAGGCCTGCATCCCTTACCAGACGACATTTGCTCCAGTGACTCCACTCTGACATGACGCAGTCCTCAGGACAAGGCAGCTTGCAGTTCCTGGCTCCGAGCGGCATCTCCTCCGGCTCACACAGGTAGTCTTCCACCACATCGGCCGGACCATCCACCGTGTTCTGCATGCACCTGGTGATTGAGGAATGAAAACACATATAGAGAGGGTCAACTGAGTCAATTTATGAAGTATACATTTTTCCTTCTCTCAGTGGGCGCCTCCTTCCTCTATACTGTGCACATAACTCATAGCGCCCCCTCCCCACAAACCTGATCTACTGAAAGCCAACTAAGCTGTCCCAGTGTGGAATCATTGAGGAAATTATTGTAGCGCCCCCTTACTTTCAGAAAGGGCGCTACGCTAAAGTTAGTAGGATGAAAGACTTACTTGCTTTTATCTAGGTTGATTTGTTCAGGTTTGGCAGCTGTCAGCCCTGAATTATCCTGTGGGTCATTCTGCGCTCCAGAGATGTGGTCCCATCTCTGAGTGGCAGGTGGCGCCAGAGGGATTCAGGCAGAGCCGCTTTTCTCCAGCAGCCAATTGGAGGAGTGTTTTCCTCGCGGGGCATGCTGGGGAGGGTTATATCTGTGGCAGACGCCATTTTCCGGGGTCTTCGCGGGTTCCTGGTTCCAGGTGCGGCACCCACCTTCAGGGTGTGCGCACATCACGGGCCCCACCACTATGGCCTACCTGGCCGGGGCCCGTGCTACGCGGAGTTCCCGACTCTGGGCCCTCATGGCTCAGAGACACTGAAGTGACTGAGGGACCTCAGTGACTTACTGGGGTTCCGCATCTCAAGAGAACGAAATTGAGGGGAAATGCTCTATTGCTCTTAAGTACCGGACCTGTGGCAGAGGCCTCTACTGATCTTCTAGAGCCAAGTCGGTGGCAGCGACTTGTTTCTTCTTAGCTTTCTCGTGACACTTTGGCTGTCAGATCTGTGTGAGACGCCTGTCCAGGTGCACCGCACCCACTCCGGCTGGAGCTGCGACGTGATTAACTCAATTACAGAAGGCAGGACTGCTTTCTCTATCCAAGCCTGACTCTACGAAGTTACTCTACTTTCATCAACCTTTTCCTATCTACCTCGAGTTGATGTGTTGGTCGTGTTGGACCAGGAAAACAAAGCATTCAGAAAACTTCAGCTACAGGTTGGCCATTCGTTACTGCTCACTACATCCACCCCTAGACACCACACAGAGGTAACTTAATCCACCGATCCCAATCCAATCAGTGGCTCCTGAATGGGGTAGCGCTACATTATCTTGTGCCGCATTTTATTCTAGCTGCTTTGACTTACGCACCTTCCCGCCCAAGCCAATTTTCAGCTTTCAGCACTGTCGCAATTTGAATAACAATTGCGCGGTCATGCTACACTGCACCCAAACAAAATTGGCGTCCTGTTTTCCCCACAAATAGAGATTTCTTTTGGTGGTATTTGATCACCTCTACCGTTTTTACTTTTTTGCGCAACAACTAAAAAAAGACCAACATTTTAGATTTTTTTTTTTCTGTTTTCTTTTTTTTGTAAATTAATAGGTTTTCTTCTTCAATTATGGGCACTGATATGGCAGCACTGGTGGGCACCAATGAGGTGGCACTGGTGGGCACCGATGGGCACCAATAGGCGGCACTGATGGGCACCGCTAGGCGGCACTGATATGCTGCACTGATGGGCACTCATAGGCGGCACTGGTGGGCACTCATAGGCGGCACTGGTGGGCACTCATAGGCGGCACTGGTGGGCACTCATAGGCGGCACTGGTGGGCACTCATAGGCGCACTGGGCACTCATAGGCAGCACTGATGGGCACTGATAGGTGGGCACTGGGCATAGATGGGCCCTAAGAGGTGGCACTGATGGACACTGGGTGGAACTGTTGGACACTGGGTGGCACTGAGGGGTGATACTGATTTTTTTTTACTATTTGTGCTCTATTGAGCACTCCCTGGTGGTCTTGTGTGTGGATCCGAGGGGGGGCTGCGCTGATAAACAATCAGTGCGAACCCCCTTTCAGGAGAGCCGCCGATCGGCTCTCCTCTACTCGCGTCTATCAGATGGCTATTGGTCAACGGCTCTTCCTGTTTACATCGGGTACCAGCCTTAATTTGGACACGGCTGATCACGTGGTAACAAGCCCCTGCCGGAGACTCGCTACCTAGATCGGTGATGCAGGGTGTCGGACTGACACCCCGTATCACCGATCGCGGCGCTGCGCGCCCCCACGGGCGCGCGCAGCATGAAATCCTGCAGGACATCAATAGACGTCCAGTCAGGATTTCACAACCACTCCCCGGACGTCAATCTCCTATTGACCGGGCGGGAAGTGGTTAAACCCACAAGGGCTTTTTTTATCACTACTATTCCTTTATATTGGCTTTTGAAATTTACAGGTGCAGCAATTTAGAAATTGGATGAAAGGTTTATCACCGGGAAACACTTTTTGAAATATAAAAAGTGCATTTTATATACATCTATATAGATCAGACCAAAATGAGGGACAAATGGAGAGGTAAGAGGGACAGAGGGACATCAAATCAGGGACTAGACGTGCAAAATTAAAAAAAAATTGTTTTGTTTCATTTCGATTCGTTATTTATATAAAATGTGTTTAATTTGTTTTCGGACTTTATTTAGTTTATACGTTTTCAAATCAATTCAAATAGTTTTCCAATTTCCAAAGAGAATAAAATAGATTTTTTTTCTATTCTATTCCTTTATTTTCTATTCTATTTAATTCTCTTTGGAAATTAGAAAACGATTCCAAATCGAAAACTATTTGAATTAGAAAACTATTCAAAAACGATTTGAATTTAAATTTTGTCCAAATTTTTTGTCATCATTTCCGATTCGGTACTATGCTAATTCGGAAATTCGGATACATCCGAATTTTCGAAATTACGAAATAACCAAAGTTTGTCCGAATTTCTATTTGGAACAAACCGCACATGTCTATCAGAAACACTTGTTGAAATATAAAAAGTGCATTTTATATACAACTAATATGAGGGACAAATGAGGAGAAAAGAGGGACATTGCTCCAAATCAGGGACTAGACATGTGCAGAACAAAAAAATGTGTTTAGTTTGGAATGCATCAAAAACATAAAAACTGCACTGGACCCCAGTCAGTGGAAAAATAAATGGAAAAGAGAAGAAAAAAACATCTGTAAACGCATGAAAAGCCCAACGAAAGAAACCGGAACGCATCAAAAGCACGCTAAAAACGCACACACACAGAAAAGCATCCAGAACGGATCTGGAGTGTGGTTTTGTGATGTGAACCGGCCCTTAAAGTGATTCTAAGGACCCTTTCACACCGATGCAGTGGGATGCATTGGCTGCATTTTGAACTGCACTCCAACCGCATTGATAGTCCAAAATCTAGGCTTCCCTCTGGGCTTAGTGGAAAAGTGAAAAGTACAGCATGCTAAATTTTTCTGCACCACAGACTGACTGTCTAATTTATTTTTATTTTTTGGTATGTAATTTCCATTTCGAAATAGCTAGCCAGTCCTATTCTTGTACGTTGTACTTATACGATGCTTTAAAAATGTCAAGGTATGATACAAATTCAGTATGCTTGCATTTCCTTCTATGGCCAGCAGATGGCAGGTCTAGAGTGCTTTATTAGCCACTGCGGATTAGAATTTGCTATAAAACAATTATTATTTAATATCATAGCATGGCTTTTTAAATATATATATATATATAATATTTAAAAAGCCATGCTATGATATTAAATAATAATTGTTTTATAGCAAATTCTAATCCGCAGTGGCTAATAAAGCACTCTAGACCTATATATATATATAAAAAGAAAATGGAGGTATCATTCTCAGAAGAACATTTTATCTGACTAATCTAAAAAAAAAAATTTCGCTTATTTTTTTATTTTTTTTTTCTGAAAGGGTTAGGACCTTGGTTTTTATTGCTGCCTGTGTCCCCAAATGGGGGATTTTTCCTCATTTCCTTTCTAGTGGCCAATGTCACCTGAGACAAGAAATGAGGGGTAACAAAAAAAAAAAAAACGTTGGTAGTATAGTGTGTCACGTTCTGTGCTGCTCCCATAGTGATGCTTTTAGCTAAAAACTAGTGAGATCGTGTTGAACTCCAAGCGTAACTTACTAGGCGGCACCATTAAAAAAAAAAAAAAAAAAAAAAAAAAAAAAAAACGAAAAAATAAATAAAAATCAAGCTTGACGAACACATAGTGTGTCACAGTTGTGTCCCCTGCCCCCCTACACATCAACCCCCCCCCCCTTGCAATATAGTGTCATCTGCCCCCCACTGTAGTGTCCTCTGCCCCCCAAAGAAGTGTCCTCCAATAGTTCTGTACCCACCATCCCCCAAAGTGTCCTCCGCCTCTTTCACATCACCCCTCCCACAAAAAGTGTCCTCTGCCACACATAGCAGTGTCCCCCCCATAGCATGTTATGTACCCCCCTCCCCCAACGCAGTGTCCTCTTCCCCTCTTAACATCACCCCCTCCCTCCACAATATAGTGTCATTGATTTGGCAGATTTTGGGTGGTGTGACCCAGTGTCCGGACAAGGGGTGGACAGGAGGGACAGTTGCCCTGGGGGGCAGTGAAGCATAGGGGCAAAATATGTACGCAGGGTGGTAACCCATTCTACGGCATGTATCATTTGTGGGGGAGGGGGGGTCACAATGTTGCATCCATGCCCTGGGCGCTGAATGACCCTGTCCCCATTCTAGCGTGACCCGGCACACCTACCTGACTTTTTTCGTCTGGACTCCTTCTCCGCAATTCTGTTTCGGATCGACGTTGTTGACTTTACATATACTCCAGGGTTCCGCAATCCACACGTATTGGTTGCAATCGCTGTGACACGGCACCACTTCATACACCTGCAGAGCGCAGCACAGAATGAGGTCTGGCTTTACAGGAAAATTACACGAACACCAACTCAACTTTATCTACAGTATGGTAGTGCTCAACATTAAAAAATAAATTAAAAAAAAAGTATAATAATTTAACAAATATTTATTTTTCTCAGGTAAATATGTTTTTTTATTTTTTTTAGATTAATATTATACATTGTTCTTTCCATCCAGCAGGGGGAGCTGTATCTTCCTCTTTAAATGCAAAGCTCTGTATCACTCTCAGCTGTGCTGAAAAAATCTGGTTTACTCAATGATTTATCACAGCAGTGACTCCTCCCTTATGAGGAGAGATTATTGTGTTTTTTTTACGATTTATAGCAAATCACATATTTTACAAATATGGGTCTGTTTATAAAAAAAAAAAAAAAAGAATAATGCGCATATCTTAAAAGTAGAACTACAGTGCAGGCATTTTTTTTTTCCATTTTGGATAGAGTAAGGGAGGGTTATATCAGATTTTTGTCCTATTGTGGAGATTTTCCTTCACTTCCTGTCCCATAGCCAAAGAGGAAGTGAGAGGAAATCCCTGTAATCAAAGGGAATTCTTTGGGGACCCCAAGATAACCAGAACTACTGTCCCCAATGAAATATTTCCACGCTATTACCTTTCTGAGGACAACCTGAAATTTGGGATTTTCTTTTATAAGCAGAGTGAATCTCCCTATAGGGGACACAGACAGCAACAAAAACTGACAGGGGTTCTAATCCCTCTCCAGTCTATCCAAACCAAAAAACACGTTTTTCCTTCAGTAATACTTTAAGCATTCATACAGATACAATGAGTAATCCCTATATTGTTTGTTATATGATTACAGTGGAACCTTGGATTACGAGCATAATCCGTTCCAGGAGAATGCTTGTAATCCAAAGCACTTGCATATCAAAGTGAGTTTCCCCATACAAGTCAATGGAAACTAAAATAATTAGTTCCACATTGACTTCTATGGCCACATGGCTTCATGCCAATATACTGTACATTGGGAGCTGATGGTTACCAGGAGAGTGATAAGACCTAAAATTGATACTGAACTGCTGAAGAATAACAATCAGGTCTCCTGCCCTGCCAGACAGGGCTGTAGTGTGTGGCAGGGAGTGGTGTATTTAGGTTTTGTGCTGCCCTAGGCCAGACTAAACTTATACACCCCCTAATTTAAATATGACCCACCCCTTCCTGTCAAGGCCACACCCCTTTCTGTTTAAGACCCACCCTGACATTTTTGATTTGGGACAGTAGTCCCTATGGCCTGGGGGGCAGGCAATGGATTCCCTTAATTTGCATAGATTTTCACTCACTTCCTGTTCGGCTATAGGGCAGGAAGTGAAGGGAAATATCTGCAATGGGACAAGGATGGTAAAAAATAAACTGCCAGGGGCTATAACCCTCCCTTACTCTATTCAAAATACTTTAAGCACAAATTTCTGAAAATTTTATGGGGAGGACTAAGAAGATATAACCATGCCAATGGTGCAGCAGAAAACATATAGCACAGTGAGGAAGGTTTGTGTTCCAGGCTGATAGGACAGTCAAAATTAGAAGCAGCTTGTGTTGTGCAAACCGGCGGGGACTCTTTCCGTGCTGCCCCCGGCAAAGTGCTGGCATAGGCCTGGGCCTCATTGTCCATGTATTGTATGTTTAGCTGTTTGCCTGGAGTTCTGCTTTAGCTATATTTAGGTAAACTACTACATTGGATTGTATTGGGTTTAGTACAATAGAAAAAATAAAAATAAACAATGGAATAATAACAGTGATGTGGATGGTCTTACCTGAGCCTGTGTCACAGAGGAAATCCCGAAGAAGCACAGAGAGGGGAGAAAATACATTGATTAGACTTGACATAAGAAAGGAAAACATTCAAAATAAAGGAACAAGAGGTCACCCCATAATAACAGAATACAGTGGAACCTCGGATTGCAAGTAACGTGGTTAATAAGCGTTTTGAAAGACACATTATTGGGACCATTCACATTTATACAGCGAACAGTACTATAAATATGCACTGTTTACTGTATAAATGTGACTGGCAGGGAAGGGGTTAACACTAGGGTGAGAGGAGGGGGTTAAATGTGTTCCCTAGAAGTGATTCTTACTGTGGGGGGAGGGGACTGACTGGGGGAGGTGACCGATCTGTGTCCCTATGTACAAGGGACACAGCATCGGTCTCCTCTCCCTGACAGGACGTGGATCCAAGTCCTTGGCTGTGTAACGGGCAATCGCGGGTACCTGGCGGACATCGTGACCGCCAGACACGCGTGCGCGCCCCCCAGTGGCCGGAGGAGACAAGGACGTCAATAGACGTCTTCGCGGCATTGTAGAGCCACCTTGTGGCCGTCATAGTACAATGGCCCAGATACCAAGTAGTTAAACCTTATATGAGATATTGGTGATTGCATTTAGATCTGTTTTATTATCTCCAGAACAGATAGAGGTGAAAAGTTTGTAGTATGATATAAAAAAAACGATTTTTATTTAACCACTTTAGACCCGTGCTATTGACAAAATACGTCAACAGCGCGGACCTGAGGCGCCAACTAGACGTCTTTGGACGTGATTTCTAGTTCATTACCCGCGCACGCCACTGGGTGGCGCACGGCGGGTAAACACTGTCCCGCCGCATCGCTGGGGATCCGATGCATGTACCTGGCGGCCGCGATGTCCGTCGGGTACATGCGATCGGCGGGAAAACGAGCAGATGACAGCAGGGACGTGGACAAATGTCAGTTAAAGCGACGCAGTGCCGGAAGCTGAAATTTCGCCTGGGAACGAAGGGGGTTTATGTGCCCAGTAAGCAAGTGGTTAATTTTTTTGTCCAAAAAGGTGGAATTTCATATTTAACTGTATATAAATAAATAAATAAAAACAAATAAAAAATCACAGCAAACAAGGAATGGCTTGATATTGGACGGTAATAAGCTCCGGCTATGTGTGGCTGCGAGACGTTTCTCAAGCAATTGTGCAACCTAATTAGCTAAAACCAGTTCATGGAGAGCAGCCAAGGAGAAAGAAGCCGGCGGTCAGACTTCAAATGACATTCAGGTGTAATAAGCTCATCGCCAAAACTGCAAAAACGGCCCGCCGCTAATTGGAAAAAGTTTACAGAACGCGTTATAAAGCAGATAAAAGAACTGGATGAAAACAGCCCAGCCTGCCGGAGATGAAGAGGAATTATAAATGTCCGGGGCCCCTGAATAAGCAAAACTACGGGACGGGAAGCGAAAGGATTGGATTTACTCCTTTTTCTGCCCCAATTTTATGTTATTTTTTACAATGGTTCTGATTCACCAAAATTCATTACCACTTAAAGTGGACCTGTCATCAGATATTTTCAAGTGCCAATTAGGGATGAGCTGAAATGCCCTGGGCTCACAGCAGAAGCTGTTTCCTTTCAGACTATTCCTTTCTAATTGAAAGTCTATATCAAGCTACTGTGGGGCAGATTCACAAAACAATTACGCCTGTCTAACTGGTGTTAGACAGGAGTAATTTCAAATTTCGCGCGGCGTATCACTAGTTTGAATCCTCAAACCATGATACGCCGGCTTCGGGCTTCGATCCGAGAGGCTTACGTCTTCGTAAGCCTTCGGATCTACGCTGCCATCTATTTGCGGCCGCTGGGAGGAGTTCGCGTCGTTTTGATGCGTCGGGATATGCAAATGTGTTTTTAGGGGGATTCACGAACATACGAGCGGGCGTCGCAATCGTTTTCGTCTATTTTTTTATACGTAATGTTAGAGCAGCTTTTTGCTGCTCTAACTTTACGTAGCCCATGTTAAGTATGGCCGTCGTTCCCGCGTCGAATTTATTTAAATTTTTTTTTTGTTTACGTAACTCGTCGGGACGTGGATCGCCCGTAAAGTACGCTACATAAACAACGAATGACGTCACGACGTGATTTCGCGCAATGCACGGCGGGAAATTTGCGAACGGAGCATGCGCAGATCGATCGCCGCGGGAACGCGCCTAATTTAAATGTTTCACGCCCCCTACTTGTCTATATGGATTGCGACGGGAGAAATACACTACGCCGCCGTCGTTTACCGTAGAAAATCTACCTGAATTCCACGTAGAGCAAGGTAAAAAACGGCGGCGTAGTGTATTTCTGATACGCTACGATAATCCATTTCTCTGTGAATCTGCCCCTGTATGTCTAATTAGAAACCCCAGCGCAATCTTATTTTAGTGTAGGCATAGTTCACAACTGTCCCTGATTTCTAGGGACTGTCCCTGATTTGGAACAATGTCCCTCTGTCCCTCAATTTTCCTCATTTGTCCCTCATTTTGGTCTGATCTGTATAGTTGTATATAAAATGCACTTTTTAACTATTCAAAAAGTGTTTCCCAGCACTAAACCTTTCATCCAATTTCTAAATCACTGAATTTGTAAATTCCAATGGGACTGATCTGAGGTCTGTAGTGCATGCATTGGAGGTGACCTTAACCACTTCAGCCCCGGACCATTTTGCTGGTCAATGACCAGCCCACTTTTTGCGATTCGGCACTGCGTCGCTTTAACTGACAATTGTGCGGTCGTGCGCCGTGGCTCCCAAACAAAATTGGCGTCCTTTTTTTCCCACAAATAGAGCTTTCTTTTGGTGGTACTTGATCACCCCTGCGGATTTTATTTTTTGCGCTATAAAAAAAAATAGAGCGACAATTTTGAAAAGAAAATGAAATTGTTTTACTTTTTGCTATAATAAATATCCCCCAAAAATATATATAAAAAAAAATTTCCTCAGTCAAGGCCGATACATTATTCTTCTACATGTTTTTTGTAAAAAAAAAAAAAAAAGCATTTATTGATTGGTTTGCACAAAAGTTATAGCGTCTACAAAATAGGGGGTAGTTTTATGGCATTTTTATTAATATTTTTTTTTTTTCACTAGTAATGGCGGCGATCTGCGATTTTTATCGGTACTGCGACATTATGGCGGAAACATCGGACACTTCTGACACATTTTTGGGGCCATTGGCATTTTTATAGCGATCAGTGCTATAAAAATGCATTGATTGCTGTAAAAATATCACTGGCAGGGAAGGGGTTAACACTAGGGAGCGAGAAAGGGGTTAATTATGTACCCTGGGTGTGTTCTAACTGAAGGGGGTGGGACTGACTTGGGGAAATGACAGATCGCTGTTCATACATTGTATGAACATGCGAACAGTAATTTCTCCCCCTGACAGGACCGGGAGCTGTGTGTTTACACACACAGCTTCCGGTTCTCACTCTGTAACGAGCGATCGCGGGTGCCCGGCGGTGATCGCGCCCGCCGGGCACACGCGTCGGCACCAGGGGCGAGCAGGGGGCGCGCGCCCCTAGTGGCTGAAATGCGAAATCACGTTATATTGCGTGATTTTGCGTAGCCGAGCCGACCTGCCGGCAGCTGGTCGGCTAGTAGTTAAAGTGGGTGTAAATCCTTTACAACCACTTTTACCTCCAGTCAAGCCTAGATTAATGCTTATCTGTAGGTGCTCGAAATATCCCCTAAACCTCCACGGTTTCTAAAGAAGATTGTGCTGTGATACCCAGAAGGAAGAGGGTGAAAGATGGACACTACGTGGAACAGGGGACAGCGGTGACATCGCAGGCTTCAGTTTTCAGGTAAGTGACACATAATGGGCTACAATGCAATGCATAGTAGCCCATTATGCTTTATCTTTACAGGGAAACAAAGAGGAAGTTAAATCCCATTAGGGTTTACTTCCTCTTTAACCACTTAAGACCCGGACCATTATGCAGGTAAAGGACCTTGCCCCTTTGTGCGATTCAGGACTGCGTCGCTTTAACTGACAATTGCGCTGTCGTGCGACGTGGCTCCCAAACAAATTGGCGTCCTTTTTTTCCCACAAATAGAGCTTTCTTTTGGTGGTATTTGGTCACCTCTGCGGTTTTTTTTTTGCGCTATAAACAAAAATAGAGCGAAATTTTTGAAAAAAATTCAATGTTTTTTACTTTTTGCTAAAATAAATATCCCCAAAAAAGATATAAAAAAAGTATTTTTTTTTCCTCAATGTAGGCCGATATGTATTCTTCTACCTATTTTTGGTTAAAGAAAATCTCAATAAGCGTTTAACGATTGGTTTGCGCAAAATTTATAGCATTTACAACATAGGGGGTAGTTTTATGGCATTTTTATTAATATTTTTTTTTCTAGTAATGGCGGCGATCAGCGATTTGTTTTTGTGACTGCGACATTATGGCGGACACTTCGGACAATTTTGACACATTTTTGGGACCATTTGGGCTATAAAAATGCATTGATTACTGTGAAAATGACAATTGCAGTTTAGGAGTTAACCACTAGGGGGAGCTGTAGGGGTTAAGTGTGACCTCATATGTGTGTCTAACTGGACTTGTGACGTCATTGATCGTCTTTACACACACCTCTCCCCGTTCTTCCGCTCCTGTGAGGCCGCGTACACACGATCGAATTTATCTGCTGAAACCGGTCCGACGGACCGTTTCAGCAGACAAATCCGATCGTGTGTACGGGCGAGCCGACAGGTTTGTCCATCGGACAAATTTCAAAGCATGCTTTGAAATTTGTCCGATGGACAAACCTGTCCGTCGGATCTGTCCGCTGGTTAGTACACTAACCAGCGGACAGAACTGTCCGCGCATGCGTCGAATGGATTCGACGCATGCGCGGAAGCATTTTATTTCTGGGTTTGGTGACGTGGCGGCGTCAACGTCACCGCGTTCCCTGGCCGAGGGGATTTTCATCTGATGGTGTGTACACACCGTCGGACGAAAATCCGGAGGAGACATGTCCACTGGAAACAGTCCGTCGGACATTTAAAACACTTTTATTTACTTTGTAGATGTCTGCTGCAAAAAAGAAGCTAGCAAAAAAATAAAAAAAACATAATTTCCCAGCAGTATAAACTATAATTTTTTTTTCTCTGTAGATGTCACTTTTGCTGTAGTACATCCAATTATTTTATACACATATTTTATGACGTGTAAAAATGTTATATGCTGTAATAATGATGTATATAAAATATCTGTGAAAAGGGGTTGAAACACCTCGCCACACTATTAAAAACAAAACAAAAAACAAAAAAAAATATACACGGTGCTATTTTATAAAACAAAAGAATATTTATTTTTTGTTTTATTTGGTTTTCCAGCACAGTGACCATTCCACAGAAGAAAATGGACCTGAATTACACCAATCTTCCTCTAGGGGGCACTTGTGTACCAGATTAATCATCCTTTCCCAGCAGACCCACTGGCCGACATTCAGATGGCAGAAAATATGATAGTAAAAGCGCCTTCAATTACAAGTTAGTCATTTTGACCAATTGCTTCCAACGTATTGCAATAAAGCAGAGCGCTTTACAGAACAGAAGGTGACACTTCCAAGAAAATGGCCAGGTGGCCCGAGGGCTGGTTCACGGTCTTCCTGGAATAAGCGGAGTGATTATGTCTGCACTCTGCTGTATGCTAATCAATAAAAATAATAATATGAAGCCTCTCTAGAGAGTGAGGTGCCTCAGAAGTGAGGCTGCCAGAACCTCTCCATCAATGACTGTGTGTAAGAAAAGGTTATGTTCACCAAACTGGGAAATCTCTTACGCTGTATTGTACCCATAAATTAGATTTTCAGATGGGTTTTACTGCTTGGAATGTGGTCTACTGTGGTCCAACCACGGCACTCATTTGTTATAAAAAAATAACAATTGATGCAAAAAATTGTCTAGCTGTCAGCCTCTTGTCGTCACCTGTACAGTGTGCTGGCACCTATTTTCTTTGGTTTGCTGTGGTGCCATCCATCGTTTGTTCTTAGCACCAGACATAATAAGATAAGTCTAGGTGGTGGACTTATGGTCTGTTGTATGATGGAGATATGCATTTCTGTCCCCATGCCTGCTGTGGCCATTATGCCTCATGCTGTAGTTAATCCAGCAGAAAGCAGAACACCTGAAGGTGGGGGAGAGACCAAAACGTAGACAGGAGCACTAATAGGTGGGCAGGGACACCACAAGCTCCCATATGATCGGAACACCAGGGTGCTATGGCAGAGAGATGTAGACAGGAGCACTAATAGGTGGGCAGGGACACCACAAGCTCCCATATGATCGGAACACCAGGGTGCTATGGCAGAGAGATGTAGACAGGAGCACTATAAGGTGGGCAGGGACACCACAAGCTCCCATATGATTGGAACACCAGGGTGCTATGGCAGAGAGATGTAGACAGGAGCACTAATAGGTGGGCAGGGACACCACAAGCTCCCATATGATTGGAACACCAGGGTGCTATGGCAGAGAGATGTAGACAGGAGCACCAAAAGATGGGTAGGGGCACCACAAGCTTCCATATGATGGGTAAACCAATGTGCTATGGCAGGGAGATGTAGGCAGGAGCATCAAAAAGCAAGCAGGGACACCACAAGCTCCCTTGTGATGGGTAAACCATGGTGCCAGGCCAGGTAGATGTAGGCAGGAGCATCAAGCTCTAATAAGATGGAGACACCAGGGTGCTATGGCAGGGAAATGAACAGAGAAAATGCCCCAGGAATTTTTTGGTCTACCGCTAGATAATAGAGGCCACATCCCAAAATGCAGGGAAATGTAGGCAGGGGAATAAAAATGTGGGCAGGGGCACCACAAGCTTCCATATGATGGGACACCAGGGTGCTATGGGAAGGAGATGTAGACAGGAGTAGCTAAAGGTGAGAAGGGATAACACAAGATCCTATGTGATGGGTAAACCGTGGTGCCAGGGCAGGCAGATGTAGGCAGGAGCATTAAAAAGTGGGCAGGGACACCACAAACTCTAATATGATGGGGAAACCAGGGTGCTTTGGCAGGGAAATGTAGGCAGGGGAATAAAAATGTGGGCAGGGGCACCACAAGCTTCCATATGATGGGACACCAGGGTGCTATGGCAGAGAGATGTAGACAGGAGCACCAAAAGGTGGGTAGGGGCACCACAAGCTCCCATGTGATGGGTAAACCGTGGTGCCAGGGCAGGTAGATGTAGGCAGGAGCATCAAAAAGAGGACAGGGACACCACAAGCTGTAATAAGATGGGGACACCAGGGTGCTATGGCAGGGAAATGTAGACAGGAGTACCAAATGGTGGGCAGGGACAACACAAGCTCCTATATGATGGGGACACCAGGGTACTATGGCAGGGAGTTGTAGACAGAAGTACCAAAAAGTGGGCAGGGATACCACAAGTGCTCATGTGATGGGTAAACCAGGGTGCTATGACAGGGAGATGTAAACAGGAGCACCAGATGAAGGCAGGGACATCAAAAAGTGGGCAGGGACACCACAAACTCTAATATGATGGGAAAATCAGGGTGCTATGGTAGGGAAATGTAGACAGGGGAATCAAAATGTGGACAGGGACACCATAAACCTTACATATGATGGGACACCAGGGTGCTATGGTAGGGAGATGCAGACAGGAGTACCAAAAGGTGGGCAGGAGCACCTCAAGCTCCACTATGATGGGGACACCAGGGTACTATGGCAGGGAGTTGTAGACAGAAGTACCAAAAAGTGGGCAGGGATACCACAAGTGCCCATGTGATGGGTAAACCAGGGTGCTATGACAGGGAGATGTAAACAGGAGCACCAGATGAAGGCAGGGACATCAAAAAGTGGGCAGGGACACCACAAACTCTAATATGATGGGAAAATCGGGGTGCTATGGTAGGGAAATGTAGACAGGGGAATCAAAATGTGGACAGGGACACCACAAGCTCTCACATGGTGCAGATACCAGGGTGCTATACCAGGGAGATCTGACCTCTGAAGTTCCTGAGAGACAAGAGAAGTCAGGAGATGACCCAACCCAGCAAACGCCAACCATAGCAGGTCAACACCGTTGGGTGGACTAGCCCCTTATTCCTTGGCATACACACCTAAATATGTAAAGAACGTAAAGTGAAAGTCATGCTTTTAAAAGATATGTACTGTACCTGATTGGTATGGTCCAGCTTCGGGCACGGCCTTCCACCATTGTAGGGCTTTTCCCGTAGCCACTTGGACCGGACTTTGACCCCGCTGCCACAGGACTTACTACACCGGGACCAGTTGGACCATTCGCTGAGTTTACAATCGGAGGGACACGGAATAATGCACGCTTCTTCTATGTAACCTAATGGGGTGGAAAAACAATAAGCATTTATGTATTTTATTTTCCTTTAATATATTTCCCTGCTTTGCCGCTCCTCTGTGCTGCTCAGCTGGAGTCGTACTTTATTACGTCTCTTACAAACCTTGTTTATATGATACTACAATGCAGTGTTATTGGAACGCTTAACCAGCCTACCGGTGCACCGTCAGTCTCTAATTTACTAAGGAAAATAAAACGAGCATTGACAAATCACGGGCCTACACGCATGCAGATGTCCCCATACATTGTATTTGAGATAGAAAAACAAACAAGGCGCCTCTAAGGGCAGAAGTATAAAACTTTTAATATCCCCTAAAGGGGTTAAAAACACTTACAAGATGGTGGATGAAACAGTGCGTCCAGGAGATGTTCCAGGGATATAAACATTTTTCTGGATCTATTGTATTTGAGATCGCTGCAAGATTGACTGCGGCAGAGCAGCCCGCTGCGCTGGATCACGTACATGTACATGATCTACCACTTGTGGGTAGAGGAAGAAGTGCTACAGCCCCGGCTGTGCTGTCATTTTCTACAACACAAGCTGATTAGCGGGTACCGGACAATAATTTACAGCCGAAACCCGCCAATCGGCTGAGCCAATGAAAGAAGAGAGCCCTGCGAAGGTAAACAACACAACCGCAATCCCATTATAAGACGCTGCTGCATATCTGGGACCATCAGTGCCGCCTATCAGTGCCTCATCATCAGTGCCTCCTTATCAAAACATGGCTACAGCATGGTCATCCAATTCTGGGAGGGCTTCCATGTGCCTCCTTATTAGTGCTGCATATCAGTGCCCATCACTGTTGCCTATCCATGCCCATCAGTGCTGCCTATCAGTTCCCAGAAGTGCCTCCATATGAAAAGATGGCTACAGCATGGTTCTCCAGTTCTAGGAGGGCATCCATGTGCCAGCTCATCAGTGCCACCAATCATTGCTTATCACTGCCACATATCTGTGCCCATCAGTGCTGCCTATCAGTTCCAGTCAGTGCCTCCATATCAGTGACCATCAGTGGCACACATCAGTGTCACCTAACAGTGCCCATCAGTGCCATCTATCAGTGTGCATCAGTGCCACATCATTAGTGCCTCCTTTTTAAAATATGGCTTCAGCACGGTCATCAAGTTCTGGGAGGGCACCCATGTGCCTCCTCACCAGTGCCCCCTTTCAGTGCCCAGCGCCTATCAGTTCCCATTAGTGCCTCCTTATCAGTGGCACCTATCAGTTCCCATCTGTGCCACATATCAATGCCCATCAGTGCCATCTATCAGTGCCTCCTTATCAAAATATGGCTACAGCATGGTCATCCAGTTCTGGAAGGGTGTCCATGTGCCTTCCTATCAGTGTCGCCTATCAGTGCCCATCACTGCTACATATCCATGCCCATCAGTGCTCATCAGTGCTGCCTTTCGGTTCCCATCAGTGCCTCCCTATCAGTGACCATCAGTGCCGCCTATCAGTGCTCATCAGTGTCGCCACATCAGTGCCTCCTTAATCAGTGCCTCCTAAAATATGACTACAGCACGGTTGTCCAGTTCTGAGAGGGCATCCATGTGCCTCCTTATCAGTGCTACCTATCAGTGCCCATCAGTGCAGCCTTAATCAGTGAAGAAGAAAAATTATTTATTTGAAACATTTTTGAAACAGAAACTAAGAAAAACTTTTTTTTTTTTCATTTCATTTGTTTATGAAAAAATAAAAACCCCAGTGGTGATTAAATAACACCAACAGAAAGCTCGATCTGCCTCAAAAAATTATAAAAATGTTTAAAGTGTTAAACCCACTGTATTACTCTTTGTATTGATTTACCCTTAACCTTAAAGTGGATGTAAACCCAATGTAGAGTATAATATTTCCTATCATCTGTGCCCAGTCTTGCCACACAGAGTTAATCTAGCTCTGAGTAATCCTCTTTTATGTTCAGTGAAAATGAACAGCCTTCCAGATAAAACCCTGCCTAAATAAAAAGTCAGTTTTCTCTCTTCGTGCTTTGAGTGACAGTTTATTTACATATCTAGCTAGGACATGTTTATTATATGTTATGTTTTGTTTATCATAACATGAGGTGATATAACATCATAACACATCCTGGTAATATACAATGAACTTTGGATCACCTCTTGTTATGATAAACATGTCCAAGCTAGATTTGTAAATAACCTGTCACCGAAAGCAAAAACAGAGAAACGGACTTTATAATTTGGCAAGTTTTTGTTTTTTTGTTTTTTTTAAAGTGTATTTTTGTGCGTGAACTCGAGAGAGAGGAGCCGGACTGCAGGAGTTGGGAGTAGGCAGACCCTCCCCCCGGAGGCAATCGCCATCCTTCTCCATGCCCCTGGTGGCAATGGCGGGTGTAAGGGGGGGCCTCCCACTCACCCCACCCTACCTGCTCCTCTTGGGAGCCCAACTGGGGCCCAACGGGACCCCAATGGGGCAGAGGGACTCCCCCTATGAGGGAGTGAGGGGGCCTAGCCCACCCAGCCAGCCCCGTAGGTCCCTCGCCTCTCTTTATTTTAGGAGACCGCATGGCCAAAGTGCATGTGTTTTAAACCAATTTCGTGTGTGTGCAAGTGTGGTGGTTTTTGTGGGGGGGGGGGGTGGGCGTACTAAGCACAGGCGTACCTTGCATAGCACACCCACCGGGAGCCGGGCTGAGACCACCAAACTCAATTCACATGTAGCCGAGACCGGGATCCGAACCCTTGGCTGCAGAGGTGAACGGCTTGTCAGCGCAGTGCCAATCACGTTGAGCCACCACAGCTCCCATAATTTGGCAAGTTTTTATCTGGAATTCTGTTAATTTGCACTGAACTTTAAAAGAGGATTACTCAGCGCTGGATTAACTCTGTGTGGCAAGACTGGGCACAGATGATAGGAAATCTTATACTCTACATTGTGACATGTTTTGGGGGGTTTACATCCACTTTAAGGAAGGAAGAAAATAAAAAAAATAGTGATAAAGTTCATTAAAGTTGCAGCGGCTCTTCCTCCTTTCATTCTGTAAGCTCTGGATAGTATCGTATTTCAGGCGTATCATTGGCGGCATTTGAATAAACAAAGAACTAATAATGGATTTTATCCGATGAAAATGTTAATATTTCCTTATCTTCCCGAAATAGCCGACATTACTCAGACAGCCCGCCTCCTTTATCCGTCTTCCCCATTTCATCTAGGATACAAATGGCTCCATTTTTTATTTCATTTTTTTATTTCCAGCAGAAAAAAAAAAAACGGTACGGTCTTTTGCGGCAGAAAAAGTAATATATCAAAACGGAAATCAGAGCGCGCTATCTCCCCATGTAATCCAATAAAACATTTTATTACTTGTTTGAAACATTAAATTATACGGGGAGCATGCATAATTAATTGGAAGCACATCTTGCCTTATCTCCTTATGTAGGGCAGCGGCGCTCGGCTTACTTGAAGTTAATCAGCGGTATAAATCATTACAGAAAATTAATTTCTGGATTTGCGGGTTCAACTCGGGCTGAGCTGCTGCAGCTCTGTACACACTAATTTATAGAGTTTTGTAATATTATTAGCCGGGAAGGGAGAAGATTAAATGCCCGGTTGTGGCGTTTTTTTTTTTTTTTCTTTTTCTGGGATTGCTTTTAGCGCTTGCACATCCAAATTCCCAGGGTAAAGAATTCTCTGGATAATACGGGATGTGTAGATATTAGGGAGCATGGGGCATCAGATAGTGGAAAACAACATTTTTTATGCTAAAAAAGCCCCCCCCCCCCTCGGCTTATACTCGAGTCTCCTGCTGTGTCATGAAATCTTAACTGTTCGGCGACCATCCACTGTAACAAAGCCCCGCCTCCTCCTCGTCCATGATAGACGGAACACTGATAACAATGCTGGGAAACTGAATCAGTGTTCCGTCTATCATTGACGAGGAGGAGGCGGGGCTTTGTTACAGTGGACTGCCGTCGACTGCAGTTGCATGACACAGTGGGATATCAAAATGTACATAAGGCTGCAGATGGGCACAGCGAGGCTGCAGATGGGCACAGTGAGGCTGCAGATGGGCACAGTGAGGCTACAAATAGGCACAGTGAGGCTGCAGATGGGCACAGTGAGGCTACAAATAGGCACAGTGAGGCTGCAAATGTGCCCAGTGAGGCTGCAAATGGTCACAGTGAGGCTGCAGATGGGCACAGTGAGGCTGCAGATGGGCAAAGTGAGGCTGCAGATGGGCACAGTGAGGCTACAAATAGGCACAGTGAGGCTGCAAATGTGCCCAGTGAGGCTGCAAATGGGCACAGTGAGGCTGCAGATGGGCAACGTGAGGCTGCAGATGGGCAAAGTGAGGCTGCAGATGGGCAAAGTGAGGCTGCAAATGGGCCCACTGAGGCTGCAGATGGCCACAGTAAAGCTGCAGATGGGCACAGTGAGGCTGCAAATGGGCACAGTGATGCTGCAAATGGGCACAGTTTAGGCTGATACGTATTCTTCTACATATTTTTGTTAAAAAAAATTGCAATAAATGTATATTGTGTATATTGATTGGTTTGGCAAAAGTTATAGGGCTAGATTCAGGATGGAGAGCGGATCTTTGTGCGGGCGTAACATATTTTATTTACGTTACGCCGCCGCAACTTTTTCAGGCAAGTGCTTTATTCACAAAGCACTTGCCTGTAAAGTTGTGGCGGCGTAGCGTAAATGACACGGCGGAAATCTAAATAGGAATGAACTGCGCATGCGTCGGCCGTGACACAAATCCCAGTGTGCATGCTCCAAATCACGTCGCTTCTTGTCAATGAAAGCGACGTGAACGTAACTTACGCCAGCCCCATTGTGAATGGACTTACGCAAACAACGTAAATTACGTCGGTTCCGACGTCCATACTTAACATTGGCTGCGCCTCACTATAGCAGGGGTAACTTTAACCACTTCAGCCCCGGACCATATTGCTGTCCAAAGACCAGAGCACTTTTTGAGATTCGGCACTGCGTCGCTTTAACTGACAATTGCGCGGTCGTGCGACGTGGCTCCCAAACAAAATTGGCGTCCTTTTTTTCCCACAAATAGAGCTTTCTTTTGGTGGTATTTGATCATCTCTGCGGTTTTTATTTTTTGCGCTATAAACAAAAACAGAGCGACTATTTTGAAAAAAATGCAATATTTTTTACTTTTTTCTATAATAAATATCCCCAAAAATATATTAAAAAAATATATTTTTTCCTCAGTTTAGGCCGATACGTATTCTTCTACATATTTTTCGTAAAAAAAATCGCAATTAGCGTTTATTGATTGGTTTGCGCAAAAGTTATAGCGTTTACAAAATAGGGGGTAGTTTTATGGCATTTTTATTTTTTTATTTTTTTTACTAGTAATGGCGGCGATCAGCGTTTTTTTTCGGTACTGCGATATTATGGCGGACACTTCGGACACTTTTGACACATTTTTGGGACCATTGGCATTTTTTTAGCGATCAATGCTATAAAAATGCATTGTATTACTATAAAAATGCCATTGGCAGTGAAGGGGTTAACACTAGGGGGCGGGGAAGGGGTTAAGTGTGTTCCTATTTGTGTTCTAACTGTATGGGGGGGTGGCCTCACTAGGGGGAATCACTGATCTTCTGTTCATACATTGTATGAACAGAAAATCAGCGTTTCCCCCGCTGACAGGAACGAGCGCTGTGTGTTTTCACACACAGCTCCCGTTCCCCGCTCTGTAACGAGCGATCGCGTGTGCCCGGCGGCGATCGCGCCCGCCGGGCACACGCACGGGACTCGGGGGCGAGCAGGGGGTGCGCGCGCGGGCCGCCGGCGGCGCGCACCCGCCCCCTAGTGGCCGCGAAAGGCGCGACGTAGAGCTACGGGCTCTCGCGCACCCGTGCCGACCTGCCGCCGTATAACTGCGGCGGCTGGTCGGCAAGTGGTTAAGCCGGACGTAAGTCTTACGTAAACGACATAAGCAGATACACCAGCCGGGCGCACGTTCGGGAATCGGCGTATTTGCTCATTTGCATAATTTACGATGGGAACGCCACCTACGTAAACATGTATCTAAGATACGACGGCGTAAGTGCCTTACGCCGCTCGTATCTTCGCAACATTTAAGTGTATCTAAATATGAGCATACGCTTAAATGTACGATGGCTCAGAGTAGGACTTATGACGGCGTATCTACTGATACGCCCGTCGTAAGCCTACCTGAATCTAGCCCATAGTGTCTACAAAATAGAGGATAGCTTTATGGCATTTTTATAATTTTTTTACATAATGGCAGTGAGCTGCGATTTTTATTGTGACTGCGACAATATGCTATAAAAATGAACTAATTACTGTATAAATGTGACTGGCAGTGAAGGGGTTAACCAGTAGGGTGGCGGGGAAGGGGTTTAAGTGTGTCTTAGGGAGTGATTTTAACAGTTAGGGGGCGTGGCTTACTGTGACACGTCACTGATTGCTGCTCCCGATGAGAATGAGCAGACGATCAGTGCAGTGTCACTAGGCAGAACAGGGAGATGCCTTGTTTACACAGGCATCACTCTGTTCTGCCGTTCCGTGACCCCGTCATGGGACACCGGCGGACATAGAGTCTGCGGGTCCCACGGGAACAGTCACAGAGACCACGGCGGCACGCGCGCGCCCGCTAGGGGGCAGGTTCAAAGCAACGTATGTATACGTTGCTTTGCCTGCACGTGCCATTCTGACGACATAAATGTGCGTGAGGCAGTGGGCAAGCGGTTAAAGCAAAACTGGACTTTCAAGGGGTGTGTGCTGAACCTCTACAGGGAGACCACTGCTTCCATGTAGAGAGAAAATGTGCTTCTCTGCAGCATTCTGGACGGGGTTTTCTGTTACAGGCTAAAGTAAATTAACTTTGAATTCATTTTGTTTGCTGCACCTTGAATGTACTTAGCTGATGTACTTAGCTGAAAGTTAATTTGGGCTTTAGGGAAAGATCATTCTAATGTAATTCAAATTCATACAAATGCACCCACCGTGACTGTTACATCGGGAAGTCTCCACCAGTCTGTTGTTCTGATCGTAGCAGGCCATGGCCTGGTAGCGGTAACCTTGTCCACACTCCTTGATGTCTCCTTGTACTTTCATTCCCAGAAGAACCTCCACTTTTCCTTCTGGTAGAATACAGTCCGACCAATTCCCCACCGGCTGAGCATTGTACTTATCACAGGGGCAGAACTGGGTCTCCATCAGTGGATACAGCTGGGGGTTCTTACACTTGTCCTTTTTCTTACTCTTTCCTGCATAGAAAAAAATAATAATAAAAGGTCTACCGTGTTTCCTCAAAAATAAGACCTAGCGTTATTTTCAAGGAGGGCTGCAATATAAGCCCTACCCCGAAAATAAGCCTTAGTTTAAAATGTTTGTAAAATCCTATAATCCACTCTATTACAGTATTATATAATGTACAATCTGTGTTTCTGTAATATAAATGCTGGGAAGAGAGCTCCGGTGGGTGACAGAAGCATAACAAAGGGTATTTGGCACACTTATATTACAGAAACACACACATTGTTCATTATATAATATTGTAATAGAGAGGATTATAGGATTTTACAAGTATTTTAACTCAGTTCAGACTGGGGATTTCTGACAGGCAGGGAGGCAGAGGGGGAGAGAAGACAGCACATTACATGGTAAGACCTACCCCGAAAATAAGCCCTACTGTGTCTTTTGTTGCCTAAATTAATATAAGACCCGGCTTATTGTCGGGGAAACACGGTCATTTGGGAGTGCTTGGGATAGTTTTTTTTTTTTGTTTTTTTTAAGGACAACATACATTTACCTTTACTTTAACCCTACAAGTCAAAATAATAAGGTCACTTAATTTCCCTCCCGCCTACAGTGTATACACACATTTCCCCGCCTATGGAACTCTGTACTAATGTCTTAAAGCTTACACAGGGTTTTGAATAGTGTTGCTCAAGAATATTCGCATTGCGAATATTCGTTACGAATATTGCATATTCGAGTATTCGCGAATAACTCGAATATCGCGGTGAATATTCGCTATTGCGAATATTCGTATTTTTTCAAATTTATTTTTAAAACAGATCACATCCTAGTGATCTCCATCAACGTCTAAAAGCATTGCTGGTATGATTAGAGACCCTGGGCCGAGTAGCTGAGCCGATCCTTTTATGTTGCCGAATATTCGCAAGTACGAATATTTGCGAATACTTTCTCTGCCCTTCTTTTGCATCAGAGCCTACCACAGTTGTCAGAGGTTAGCAACCTCCATAGCAACCAATAGGAACCTGCCTGCACGAGCATTATATAAGATCACTCCCAGCAGTATTTCAGTGCAGATTCACAAGGTGGCTAGAGAGAGTGGAGTGTTTCTGTGCGTTTTTCCTGTGTATTGCGATCTTAGAGCTTAGCATTGTGCTTCCTATAGTGCTTTCAGTTCTGAGTTTCCTGCTTCTAAAACCAAATGCTTTTTTCAAAGCAAAAGACCCAACAGCTTTTCTAAAAGCTCAGATTTGTGTTGTTTTGTCCAGGTTAGTGTAGCTTAGTGTTAGATACATTTCTGTGTAGTTAGTGTAAGTGTACATTTCTTTAAGGTAGCTTAGTTTAGTGTGTGTTTAGTCTCTGTGTTTTGTGTATATAAAAAAAAAAAAATTAGCTTTAGTTTAGTCATATAAGTTTGTGTAAGTAGAGTTAGTGTTTAGTGCATATTGAACAAAGTGTGCTTCACAATGGCCTAGAGGCACATCTCAGCGCCACAGATACTAATAGTTAAATAATGGTAGAAAAAGTTAAATAAATAATATGGTAAAATACAATAAAATAATAAATTAAATCAACCTAATATCCAAAAAGCAGAAAAAAGGTGAATCAAAGCAGCTGTCTTAAAAACCATCAGCACAAGGCTGATTGGAAAAGCATATAAAACAAAGTATCAAAGGTTAGAACATAGTTCAAAATGATAGACAGCGCTAAACAATGTTGGATAAATGTCCAGCAACATCAAGCTTAGATGGTGTAGAAAAGATAGAGAGGTGATGTGAACATCTCAAGGAATTTTCCAAGATCTTTCCACCTTGTCCCAAAAGTCCACCACGCGTGAGGCACACTCCCCTTTGGGGTTTAAACTCACCAGAGGGCCAGTGATATCAGGCCTTACAAAGGTATCTTTCCACCATACCATCCATCAGCTAAGCAGGAAAGAACGCTCCATATAAAAACAAATGAAACTCCAAATAGTGTGTAGCGCTTACCCCCGAAGGAGCGGCTGATTGTTTTGGGCCTGCACTCTGCTTTATTACCCCCCAGTATTCTTGGTCTCACTCCCCTTGACACAGCCGTGGTGCAAACTGACACAATGGTTTATAAGCGACAAAGGAACCGTTAAGGCACAAGTTAAACTTAAACAATTGTCGACTTTACTAAAGCAGTTGTTGTAATACACAATCAGAACGTAAGTGATGTACATTCAGTATTGCGAAAGACTGTGAGTAACAATTTCTTTACACCCCCTCTGCGGCCGCAGGTATTTTGGTGTCTCCGAGTGGGACTAGCGCGCAGGCCTTACTTCAAGCTGCGCGCCTTCCCACTTCCAGTACACTTCCAGTAAACAACCACACAGTATGCGCTACGCAACACCCAACAGAATAAAACACAACCGTAGCGGGTAATCACTCAGTAACTTCCCTATGACAGTATCTGTCTAACAGAAACAGCGCTGCAAGGCCTTGCCAATAAAATGTAGTAGTATTAGTCCTTGATCTTCTTTCTTCGCTAGCAATGTGAACCCAATTTGTAATCCACAGGTATTTTAATAGTAGTTTAATGCAAACAGGGACTGAAGATTAAACGTGGAGGGTGACTGCGCACTCTTTCCTAGTTAATACACAATCTTCAATGGCCGGCCATCAAACAGTTGATTAAGGCTTTCAGGCCCTGGCACATGTGGCTTAGAGAAACACACTGGCAGCGTGGGACTAACGGTCCAAGCAACACTACCCTGGCAGTCTAAGTGTGTGAGTGTGTAAACAGTACAAAGCTTTGGGCCTGAGCCCTCTCACCACACGATGCCCAGATGACTGGATGCTTTCGCCACACACGGCCTCCGCCTGGTCTCTGCACTCGTCTGATTGTCCAGTTCCCACTTCCAGAGACGATCGGGAACCCTCCGACACTTGCCTGGATACCGATGGCTTGCTTCCGCACGAGGTAGGCCAGAACTCCACCAAACACACTGTGAAAGAGTTCCTCCAGGGTGTGGGTCCCGAGGCAGAGAGACCTAAAAGCCAAAATGGCCACCACAAGGTCTTTTTTATCTTCCCACCCTGCCTTGCAGCCCTGAGTGTTCCTGGGTAATTATTCATATCCCTTCTGGATGTTCTGAAAAAAACCAAGTCTTGAACACGTCGTTCCATTTCTTCGCCAGTAGATGGCATCAGACGCTTATTTACATTATAAGACTATAAATCCTACCACTTCCATCTGAGCATTCTTAATAGCAAAAATTGCCCCCGCTACATACTCCCCCCACTTTGAATCTTTGGTCCCCAAAGACATTTTTAACTCTACTGCACATTTTTGCCTCTATGCGGCTGCTCAATACAGACAGAGGAGCCTCCCACCAATTTTCATAAGATGGGAGGCTGTTCTGTGCACTCACAGGTGACACCGCAGTGTCTGGTACAGATGTGTCGAGGGGTGAGTTGGGGTTCTCTCCTTCTAGGTTTACAGTAAGGAGACCAGGCATATCAGGAATTCTTTTGGGAGCAAGCCAGGCCTGTTCAGAACATTCGCCTAGAATATCGTAAGTCAGTTTCTTAGGTGCATGAACTTCCCTCTTGACCCTTTGTCTTTTAGGAGTAGGCGCTGTCTCTTCTTCTGCCTCACACTCTTGCACCTCAGTGTCAGCGGGTGAGTGATCCTCAGAATGTCCACTTTGCGGCACAAATTCCGGGGCCTCAGGTCTCAAAGTCACAGTGTCTCTCTCCTGCTCATGAGGTAAGCAATTAGTATCAGTTTCCGGCATCTCAGGCGACCACAACCAGCTTATCTCCATCCCATCCTCTTTCTCACTACCTTCTGTGGCCAGGGATCCTGACTGAGACCTAGTTACAGGTCGAGGCTCAGCCATAGGCGATAGTTCCCGTCGTGGAGTTTTCCTGACTGCTTCTGTTAAGGGCAGAAGGTGATTCCGATGCCATACCTTCAGTGGTCCAGTACTCCCTTCTGGCCTGATTTCGTATACCGGTAGTCCTGGGAGGCGCCTGCATATGATGAATGGCTGTGACTTCCAGCGATCAGCCAACTTGTGTTTTCTTGGTACACCCAGATTTCTCAATAGCACTCGGTCTCCAGGTTGCAGGTCTTGGATCCGCACTCTGAGGTCAAAGTTCCTCTTATTCCTGCGTCCCCTCGCATCCGAGGTGGCCTGAACTTTCTCATATGCGGCCTTCAAACTCTTCCGTAATCTGCCCACATATCCTCGATGAGAGGCCTCCGAAGTGTGGTCTAAAGAAGTACCAAACGCCAGGTCCACCGGCAAACGAGCTTCCCGTCCAAACATTAGGCGATAGGGTGAATATCCTGTGGCATCACTCACGGTGCTGTTATAGGCATGTACCATGGCTGCAATGTGTTTACTCCACTGTTGTTTCTGCTCCGAGGCCAGTGTTCCTAACATGTTGAGGAGAGTTCTATTGAATCTTTCGGGTTGTGGATCCCCTTGTGGATGATAGGGGGTAGTCCTAGATTTTTTTATATCCAGCAAGTCCAGTAGCTGCCTAATGAGGGTGCTCTCAAAATCCCTTCCTTGATCTGAATGGATCCGCTGAGGCAGGCCGTAATGGACGAAGAATTTCTCCACCAAGATCTTTGCCACAGTAGGCGCTTGTTGATCCCTGGCTGGAAAGGCCTGAGCATATCTGGTGAAATGGTCCGTGACTACCAAAATATTTCCTTGCCCACTGAGATCGGATTCCACACACAAGAAGTCTATACATACTAGATCCATGGGTCCGTGGCTTTCCATATGGCCCATTGGGGCGGCTCTCTGAGGTAAAGACTTCCTTTGTATGCACCTGAGACAAGAGTGACAGTAATTCTCCACTTCAGATCGCATGTACGGCCAGTAGAACCTGTCTCTCACCAATTGAAGGGTCCTTTCCGATCCCAGGTGGCCATGGTGGTCATGCAGAGCAATCAGAACACTTTCCCTATGTTTCTCCGGCAGGAACAACTGCCACTTCTCCTCCAGATCTTCAGAGGGGGCCCTCCTGTACACCACTCCTTGTTTCAGCTGTAACCGACTCCACTCCTTACATAACAAACGAGCTTCCTTCTTGGCGCTCTGTAGGAGTAGATCAGAATGTTGAGTCTCCAAGGCCTCCAACACAAGGCTACAGAGGGGATCTTCTTGCTGATCTCTTCGGAGGTCCTTCCTGGACAGTTTAGGCAAACCCTCATCCACCATCTGAGTGACATTACAGTAGCCCCTAGGCACTCCCACAGCGGACACTCCTACCTCTTCAGCCCTGGCTCCACCCCTCACTGGTTGTTCCGCTCCTTCGCAAAGAGCCCTCACACCTTCAGGGGTAAGTTGGGTCCAACCTTCTGGCGAGTTCCAATCGTAGTGGGGCCTCCTGGATAATGCATCAGCGTCCCGATTTCCGACCCCTGGACGGTATTTTAGACTGAAGGTGAATCCAGAAAGTGCAGCCAGCCACCTATGTCCTGTGGCATCTAATTTTGCTGTGGTGAGTAGGTAGGTGAGAGGATTGTTATCTGTCTTGATCACAAATTCTGCGCCATATAGGTAGTCTCTCAGTTTGTCCACTACTGCCCACTTCAAAGCCAGGAACTCAAGTTTGTGAGTTGGGTAATTCCTTTCAGCGGGTGTCAAGCTTCGGCTCACATAGGCAATGGGTCGTAGGTGCCCGTCATACTCCTGGTAGAGTACTCCACCCAGTCCATCTCGACTGGCGTCCACATGCAGTTCATAAGGCCTGGCAGGGTCTGCGTAGGCCAAAACCGGGGCAGTAGTGAGGCTCCGCTTCAACTGTACAAAGGCCTCTTCACACTGAGTGGTCCATTGGTCTTCAATCGACTCTTTCTTCTTCCTGGGACCCTCCTTAGGTTTCCCAGGTCCATCAGGGTCCGACTCAGCCCCCTCTTGGTTCTTTAATAGTTCAGTGAGTGGGTGGGCTATCTTGGCGAACCCTTCAACAAATCTGCGATAGTAGGAGCAGAATTCCAGAAAAGACCTGAGCTCAGTCACATTTGTTGGCCGGGGCCATGAGGTGACAGCATCCAGCTTCTGCGGGTCCGTGGCCACTCCTTCCGCGGACACTATGTGACCCAGATAACTCACTGATGACTGGTAAAATTTGCACTTTTCCATCGAAAGCTTCAGGCCCTCTTCATGGAGTCTACTCAAGACTTTCTCCAGGCGCTCTTCGTGCTCTTCCAGTGTTCTGCCGAACACTATCACATCATCCAGGTATACCAGCACTTCAATTAAGTTCATATCACCTACAGTCTTCTCCATCAACCTCTGGAAGGTGGCCGGGGCCCCCGACAAGCCTTGTGGCATGCGGTTAAATTCAAAAAACCCCACCGGGGTAATGAAAGCTGTCTTCTCCCTATCTTCAGGGTGCATGGGAATCTGGTAGTACCCACTCTTCAGGTCCAGCACACTGAACCACTTCGCCCCCGACAGGCTCTGTAAGGCATCCTCTATTCTGGGGGTGGTGTATTGGTCGGGAATGGTCCTCCGATTCAGTGTCCTGTAGTCAATGCACAGCCGTAACGACCCATTCTTCTTTCTCACCACCACTATCGGGGAAGCATAGGGGCTCCGAGACTCCCGGATGATGCCTGTTCTCTTCAGCTCAGCCAGCTGTTCTCGCAAATCTTCCAGGTCTCCCAGTGGAATCCGCCTGACCCTTTCCCGGAAAGGTTTGTCCTCTTCCAGCCGGATCTTGTGTTCAGCACTTTTGGCCAGCCCCACATCGAACTCGTTTTTTGAGAAAGCCATCCTCCATTTTAGTAGCTGGGTCTTTGCTCTCTCCATCCATTCGGGTGACAGGGGGGTGTTTTTTGGGAAGAATTCTTCCAGAGGGATCTCCTCTCCTTGTTCTTTCAGCATTTCATACGGAGGAACTGGGGTTGCTGGCTTCACTTCCCCTAACAACACTCTAGCGGGCATCTTCACTGGGGATGTTGTGGTGTTCCGGACGCTGACTGAGACTTTCCCTCTGTTTCTCTTCAGTAATTTGGTTGGTAGCAATTCGGGGACTATCTCCAACTCGTTGTTCCCCTGTTCTCTGTCCGTCTCAAGGACGATGAAAGGTCCTGGTTGTTCCCAAGTGAGCTTGACAGAAGCTCGCAGGCAGACCACCTCACCAGGCTGTATCACCTTTTCTCGTCTATCCAAACGCCAGACTCTTCCCACTCCTTCTGCTGGGGCCCTCTGCTCATGCAGTAAGTTCTGATACACCTGGGTCAGCATTGGGTGTATTTTTATGGCTGAAGTGTCCTGCTTCTGCATAAGTGGTGTCAAGAGTCTCCGGACTAGGTTGGTGTTGGTCCCAATAATGATGGAACTCTTGTCCGCCCCTGGTGGGCGGGGGCATACTACTGCCAGAGCATCGAAGACTTCAGCCTCCCCGGCCACGCTTGGGTCAAAGGTGAGCTTAATAGGCAGGAAACCGTCATATGGGAAATTCTGAGTTCCTAGACCCCATATCTCCAGTTCCTCCAGCTTCTGGAGAGGCAGGTGCCTGAGGTGCTTCTCATAGAAGTCCCTGTAAAGGAGAGTTACTTGAGCTCCAGTATCCAGCAGGGCTTTGGTATAGATTCCTTCCACTTGGATAGGGACAATGGGAGAGGGTCCCACTAATTCAGGGGGGAATCCACGTGGGGTGGCAAGGTTAGTCTGTTTGGTGGTTCGTACTTTTACACCCTTCTTCCGGGGGTGTTTTTCCAACTTCGACCCCCGTGGGTCACTAGGGACCGGGACGGCGTATGGTTGTTTGGAGTTGACTATTGTGACCGGGCGCCCAGCTGACTCCTTCACTGGGGCCCCCTGGAGTTTTCCGCCGGCTTCTGGACCCTTGCTTCTGTCTTCGGCGGGCTTGGACACACTTGGCGGTAATGTCCCACTCCTCCACAGTTGAAACAGGTCTTTGACCTCACCGGTCTCTCAATTGGAGTGACTGCGGGGTCCGGTGGGGCCTTCTGCCTCTGTGGGCCCTCCAGCCTAGCGGTCAACAGAGTCATCATCTCCAGTATTTCCTTCTGCACTTGAAATAGTTTTCCTAGTTCAGAACGGGGCATATCATCAGCGGTTGCTGTCAAAACACTAGTCTCCGGGGAGCTCTGTGAGACATCAGCGTTATGCCATCTGATCCTTGCGGTGGTGCTGGACTGAGCTTTCCCTTGCTTCTTCTCTCCCTCCGTTTCCATCCGGGCCGCCTCATTGGTCTCTTCAATGAGCACCTCATCTGAGGTGGAAGGATCATCCAGGTACTGTCGCAACTGGAATTTAACATAGTCACTCCTCAGTCCTGTAGCCACAGACCTCAAGAACTTCTTCTGGATGACCTCCGGTCCAAGATGTCCATCCGAGTCTTCTCCTCGGGAGGCAGACAACAAGCGATCCTTCAGAGCGATGGCCCTGAACAGGAAATTCTGCGGGGTCTCCTGGGTGTCTTGTGCCATATTTATTAGTTGATGATACAATTCAGCAGCATCTTCCTCCTTATAGTAACTTTTTAATATCCTCCTGAGCTGTGTCAGAGTTAGCCCATTCTTCATCTCCAACATCCTTCTGATGCTCAGATCCGGGCTAATGGCGTTGACTACGGCCTCTGTGATCTCAGATTCATGATAGCCTTTCTGAAGTCCCAGCTCCACCTGATGTAAGAGATTTGTATAGGACAGGCTTCCCTCTTGGTCTTTTTCCCTTATCCGTCCTTCAATTTTAAAATCCTTCCGGATCGTCACTTCAGGTAGGCGATTTTGGGTACGTCTCGAGGGAACTGAGGCAGACCTCGAGCTTAGCTTACTATTATTTGAATCTTTGCACGAGACACTTAGCTCTTCAATGTGTCCTGCGATCACACCAGAGGCCTCCTTGAACCTTTCCTGTATGGTGCGGCACTGCCGTTTCAGGTCAGATAGCTGCTGTTCTGACTGAGAACCTCCCCTGTACTTTCCATATACAGGTCTTACCTTCCCTTGAGGGGGTTTTGAACTGGTACCGGCTGGGGTTGCTTCCTGATCAAATCCCAGCGTCGTTGGCTTTACAAGGCTAGAGTTGGCAGTGCTCTGACCAGACCCTTCTGGATGTGTCAGGTATAACTTGGTTCCTCCAGCTAGCTGTACACTCGGACCCCTGAAGTTCTCCGGAACTTCCGTCCTCCACTCCAATAGGGCATAGGTGTGGGAGGTTTCACAGTCTGGTCTGATGGCGATCACCCAGGCCTTTCTATTTGGGGACAGTGCCTTCACGACCTTTTTGATCTGCTCACTGTCCCAGGTTTCTCCCGGGAGTGCGATGGCTACGCTCGCTTCGGAACGGGCGCCTTCAGTTCCACACCACCGAGCCACTGTAGTAGGATCCATGCTGATACCAGGGATGGGTTTTACTTGCAGAGGTACAGGATCCCGGACGAGCCCCCACGTGTAGCGCTTACCCCCGAAGGAGCGGCTGATTGTTTTGGGCCTGCACTCTGCTTTATTACCCCCCAGTATTCTTGGTCTCACTCCCCTTGACACAGCTGTGGTGCAAACTGACACAATGGTTTATAAGCGACAAAGGAACCGTTAAGGCACAAGTTAAACTTAAACAATTGTCGACTTTACTAAAGCAGTTGTTGTAATACACAATCAGAACGTAAGTGATGTACATTCAGTATTGCGAAAGACTGTGAGTAACAATTTCTTTACACCCCCTCTGCGGCCGCAGGTATTTTGGTGTCTCCGAGTGGGACTAGCGCGCAGGCCTTACTTCAAGCTGCGCGCCTTCCCACTTCCAGTACACTTCCAGTAAACAACCACACAGTATGCGCTACGCAACACCCAACAGAATAAAACACAACCGTAGGGGGTAATCACACAGTAACTTCCCTATGACAGTATCTGTCTAACAGAAACAGCGCTGCAAGGCCTTGCCAATAAAATGTAGTAGTATTAGTCCTTGATCTTCTTTCTTCGCTAGCAATGTGAACCCAATTTGTAATCCACAGGTATTTTAATAGTAGTTTAATGCAAACAGGGACTGTAGATTAAACGTGGAGGGTGACTGCGCACTCTTTCCTAGTTAATACACAATCTTCAATGGCCGGCCATCAAACAGTTGATTAAGGCTTTCAGGTCCTGGCACATGTGGCTTAGAGAAACACACTGGCAGCGTGGGACTAACGGTCCCAGCAACACTACCCCGGCAGTCTAAGTGTGTGAGTGTGTAAACAGTACAAAGCTTTGGGCCCGAGCCCTCTCACCACACGATGCCCAGATGACTGGATGCTTTCGCCACACACGGCCTCCGCCTGGTCTCTGCACTCGTCCGATTGTCCAGTTCCCACTTCCAGAGACGATCGGGAACCCTCCGACACTTGCCTGGATACCGATGGCTTGCTTCCGCACGAGGTAGGCCAGAACTCCACCAAACACACTGTGAAAGAGTTCCTCCAGGGTGTGGGTCCCGAGGCAGAGAGACCTAAAAGCCAAAATGGCCACCACAAGGTCTTTTTTATCTTCCCACCCTGCCTTGCAGCCCTGAGTGTTCCTGGGTAATTATTCATATCCCTTCTGGATGTTCTGAAAAAAACCAAGTCTTGAACACGTCGTTCCATTTCTTCGCCAGTAGATGGCATCAGACGCTTATTTACATTATAAGACTATAAATCCTACCACTTCCATCTGAGCATTCTTAATAGCAAAAATTGCCCCCGCTACAAGTGTAATTCGGTTTTAATTTTTTTTAAAAACAATAACCCTTCACCACACATAAAATCCCCGCTCACAGTGTACGTACCATGAATCAGTAGTAATGAGCAAATAATGACGATTATCGGATGGTCCCAGGAATCCCAGGAGCAAACATGTAATGTTTTTATAAAAACAAAACAGAGCAAATGGTCCTTCCTGGTCAGAAACCACCGGTGGAGCGCAGATCACGTCACTTCCGGTAACGCCGCGTTAGCCCCGCCCTGACCGGTTTCGTCTACCAATGGACTTCAACTGAGGGCGTAGCTAAGCGGCAAAGATTAGATGTTTATATATACCCTCCTGTTCTGTCATTGGCTGCTAATACGGCGCGGAAAGCTCCCCTATTGGTCCACCACCGAGTTGCTCAAAGACAGATACAGAGAGGGAAATAAAATCAGTGCGCTATCACAGGATAAAACTGAGGAGCACACATAATAGAAAACGGGAAACCGATTTACCATATAGCCCGCGCTATAGCGATCCAATCTTATTTCTTTTAAATATATAAACAATGATCTTTTTTGAATATATGCTTATGTTTTGCATTTTGTATTTGCTTCTATCGATGTGGCACGTGTATTTATGTGCTATATGAGAAGCAAATCTATCTGTATTTAGATCAGATTTACGATTATCTTGTTTTTTAGAACTATTCAACTGGTTTTAAAATATCTAATTGTTTTCAAAATAATTAATAGCTTTTAGTATTTAATTTTAGTTCATCATCTTTTTTAGTGCTTTTACTGAAAGGTTGTATCCTTTAAATATATATATATGCAGTAATGCTTATATATATAATGTTTCTATTGTTTCCAAAGTTCCTTGTTATGCTCTATGTGGTGTTCATTAACCCCAGAAGCAACATGTTGTATAATATTATATTATTCCCGAACGAGTCTTTTTACTTTACTTTCCCTTCAAAGTTCTTTTTTAAAAGAAATAAGATTGGATCGCTATAGCGTGGGCTATATGGTAAATCGGTTTCCCGTTTTCTATTATGTGTGCTCCTCAGTTTTATCCTGTGATAGCGCACTGATTTTATTTCCCTCTCTGTATCTGTCTTTGAGCGACTCGGTGGTGGACCAATAGGGGAGCTTTCCGCGCCGTATTAGCAGCCAATGACAGAACAGGAGGGTATATATAAACATCTAATCTTTGCCGCTTAGCTACGCCCTCAGTTGAAGTCCATTGGTAGACGAAACCGGTCAGGGCGGGGCTAACGCGGCGTTACCGGAAGTGACGTGATCTGCGCTCCACCGGTGGTTTCTGACCAGGAAGGACCATTTGCTCTGTTTTGTTTTTATAAAAACATTACATGTTTGCTCCTGGGATTCCTGGGACCATCCGATAATCGTCATTATTTGCTCATTACTACTGATTCATGGTACGTACACTGTGAGCGGGGATTTTATGTGTGGTGAAGGGTTATTGTTTTTAAAAAAAATTAAAACCGAATTACACTATTTGGAGTTTCATTTGTTTTTATATGGAGCGTTCTTCCCTGCTTAGCTGATGGATGGTATGGTGGAAAGATACCTTTGTAAGGCCTGATATCACTGGCCCTCTGGTGAGTTTAAACCCCAAAGGGGAGTGTGCCTCACGCGTGGTGGACTTTTGGGACAAGGTGGAAAGATCTTGGAAAATTCCTTGAGATGTTCACATCACCTCTCTATCTTTTCTACACCATCTAAGCTTGATGTTGCTGGACATTTATCCAACATTGTTTAGTGCATATTAGTTTAGTAATCCAGGAAATGATCTCCGTTTTTGCGCGTTGTTCGCGCGCATGCGCATGCGCGGACGAGAATTTCGCAATCAATTTCGCATTCGCATTAGCGAAATTTCGCAAATTTTTTTTTTTCATAAAATATCACAAATATTCGATATTAACGAATATTTCACGAATATTCTTCTATATATTCGTGAAATATCACGAAATCGAATATGGCGTATTCCGCTCAACACTAGTTTTGAACCCTTTCCACACCTCCCAAAGAACAGTGCTTGGCTAGTAATCAGGAACCAGTGCTGTGATAAGTTCATCCATAGCCTTCCAAGCAGACACAATAATGAAGAAAAGTGGGTACATACTGCTGGGTGTTGGTGGGTAAGTTACCTGTTTTCTTTCCCTGCATCAGCAATGGACATTAGTCACTTTCATTTTTATCTGACGCCACTTTTTAAAGTGAGGGAACATATTGTCTGGAGGGTTCTTGAGTCGGAATGGCAGTTTGGACACCAAGTATCTCACAAGTGTTTTAAGAGTCAAAATGTATGCCATTCGTTTCAAAGAACCTCAAGAAGTCAGCCACATATTATTAATTTTTTTTTTTTTTTTAAATCCCCTATAGCACTCTCCTAATTAGGTGCTAGGCTGTCCGGTAATCTGTCTGCTCCTCTTTAATCAGTGGAGATGGGCTGATTAGGGTCCCACAGGTTGTACACTCAAATGCTTCTCCCTGCTTTCTAAAAAGACCCAGAACATAGGAGTGGAACAAGCTGAGTAGGCAGTTTGAATATTTATGAGGTCCCAGCCAATCCCTAAGGAACGTGCTCAGAAGGTGGCTGGAGAGAACATCAATAGGCTGGAGCTCCATCAATCAAGGTCCTTGTCCAAGTAGAAAAAGCACCCAACCTGGAGGGCTACTGTGCCCAAGGTCCTCCCCGGCTATCCTGCACCTCCACCAAGTCCCAGAAAGGCCCTTGGTGAAGGGCAGACCTGAGAGCAGGAGCTGAGAGAATGGTGTTTGTTTACTCCCCCCCTCCCCCGTTGCACTAAGACTGAGGTTCACCCAGCCTGGAATATTGCTTTGGTGCCCCAGCGCTGTCCATTTCCCAAGAGCTGTTGCAAAGGGACTTTTCAAGAAGTAGCTGGCAAGAGAGGGGGTCATCTTACTACTGTTCAACATTTTCGGAGTATGCCACAGCTTCCAAGTATGCCCCAGCCAAGTTACATTGCAATAAATTTTGAAAAAGAAACCCCCTAGACCAGTGGTCATCAACCATATCCTCAGGACCCACTAACAGGCTAGGTTTGCAAGATAACTGAAATACATCACAGGTGATATCATTTGCTGCTCAGAGATTGCAGTATTCTAGTCTGCATCTCCCCAAGGTAATACATAAAACCTGGCCTGTTAGTGGGCCCTGAGGACTGGGTTGATGACCACTGCCCTAGACTACTCATTCAGCCAGAAGTGTGGATGCTACTGTGTGCCTGGCTGCTCTTAGACTCTGGGAAAAGTGGACCTGGGACAAAATGGGACAACTCTATATCCTGGCCTAGGCCAACAAGGCCCAGGCCTTGGGTAGCACGGAAAGAGCCCCTGTCGGCTTGCACTACAATTTTAATGTTGTGCCAGTCTTATGGGGCGGACTGGGCTGAGAGGCAAATTAGTCTAGCGCCCCCCATAAATCGGCCGCACTGCTTCTGGTATGCGGGCGGCCAGCATTCCGCAACTGTAGGGGGAGCGGGCGCCGCTTCTAATTTTGACTGTCCTATCATCCTGGACCACAAACCTTCCTCACTGTGCCATATGTTTTCTGCTGCACCATTGGTATTGTTATATCTTCTTAGTCCTCTCCATAAAATTATCAGAAATGTGTGCTTAAAGTAGAACTATAGACAACACTTTAATTTTTATTTTGGATAGAGTAAGGGAGGGTTATTTTTTCCCATCCCTGTCCCATTGCAGAGATTTCCCTTCACTTCCTGTCCCATAGCCAAAGAGGAAGTGAGAGGAAATCTATGTAAATAAGGGGAATCCATTGCCCCACCCCACACGCCCTCAGAACTAGTATCCCCATTCAACAATCTCAGGCCGAGTCTTGAACAGCAAGGGGTGTGGCCTTGACAGGAAGGGGTGGGTCGTATTTAAATTAGGGGGTGCACAAGTTTAGTCAGGCCTAGGGCAGCGCAAAACCTAAATACACTACTGGATACAACCCCAAATACACAGTAAAGTTTTCCTAAAACACAAAGGGCCAGATCCACAAAGGGCTGGCGCTGGCGTAGCCTATCCCAGTTACACTACGCCACTGTATCCTTATCCACTAACACTTTCCGATGTAACTTACGGCGGCGTAGTGTAAGTGTTGCGGCGTAAGGCCGTGCAATTCAAATAAGGTGGCTGTGGGCGTGATGTCATGTAAATTAACATGACCCTACGTATTTGACGTTTTTTTTTGAATGGCGCATGCGCCGTCCATGGACATATCCCAGTGCGCATGCGCGAAATCACGTCGCAAAACATCAATAAAAACTACGTGAACGTAACCTACGCAAATCCCAATTCGCGAACGGTTTACGTAAACGGCGTGAACGACGGAAAAATCAACACTGGCCCGACGTCCATACTTAAAGGGACACTAAAGTCAGGGATTTAAAAAAAATAAAATAACAAACATGTGATACTTACCTCCACTGTGCAGTTCGTTTTGCACAGAGTGGCCCGGAAAGCTGTCTTCTGGGGTCCCTCGGCGGCTGTCTGGGCTCCTCCTCGCAAAAGCTTTCCCTCTTCATGCGAGGGCGCTCGCCATAGCCGCCGACTGTATCACTCGGCTCCGCCCCCCAGCGCGCCGCGTCATCCGCTCTGGTTGACAGCAGCGCTAGCCAATGGCTGCGCTGCTATCAATTTGCCCAGCCTAGCCAATCAACGGCCAGGCTGGGAACCGAAGAGGACGACGTGGACGCGCCCGGGAGATTCGAATGGTAAGGTAAGTACAACGGGGGCTCGGGGGGGGGCCGGTGCTGCTAGATGTTTTTTTACCTTCATGCATAGGATGCATGAAGGTAAAAAAACGTGTAACTTTACAACCCCTTTAACATTACGTACACCTCTATACAGCAGGGGTAACTTTTCGCCGGACCGACGCTTACGCAAACGACGTAAAAACACTGCGCCGGCCGTACGTACGTTAGTGAATCGGCGTATCTAGCTCATTTGCATATTTTACGGGGACACACAACAGAAGCGCCCCTAGCGCCCAGCGTAAGTATGCAACTAAGATACGACAGTGTAATAACATTACGCCAGTCGTATCTTAGCGTAATTCCGGCGTATCTTGTTTTGTGAATACAAAACAAAGATACGCCGGCAGGAATTTAAAATTACGGCGGCGTATCTGGAGATAGGCCGCCGTAATGCATTGTGGATCTGGCCCTAAGTGTTTCTTGTCTCACTTCCGTCACAGATCCAAAATAAGGGGTTTCTTTAGTAGGCAGAACCATGCAAGGAATTCCTTTATGCCCCTGTAGCCAAATGTACATGAAGGACACAGACAGCAATAATTACCGTACCTAAAAAAAAAGTCTAAGCATTTGTTGGCCTGGAGTTCTGCTTTAAGAAGAGCTCCTTGCAAAATCTGTTAATAGAACACATTTTTATGATTATAAGCATACCGAGAAGAGCGCGTTTCCTAGTCCTAACCGCGCCACAATCTCCATTACACGAAGAGAACTTGGACCAGCTGGTAAATTGGCAGTCATCCTGGCACGGTATTTGGCAAGGCTGAGTTAAGGTCGGGAGAGGACCTGCATGCTTGAGGCACTCCGTGATTTCTGCCTGTACACCATCTTGTCGGCGGCACGTTATAGCTGCAAGCAAGAAAAAAATCACAAAGAAATGAACCGACTGAATTTGTATTGGAGATGCAATAACAAGCTGTCAGTTATAATAAACGTCAACCAGGTAAATCAAGCATTGCTTCAGGCATTAGGAGAAGAGATAAGAGCGGCGTTTTCTCATTTCGGCCAACTCTGATCACTCTACGGCCCTCTTCATATACAGTATGTGAGTTGTTTGTGCATTTAAGTGCCTGTGAATCTGCATGCAATATATGCAATCTGCTGGCTTTAGGCCTCGTACACACGATGAGATATGTCCGCTCAAACTTGTCCGACGGACAGTTTAGAGCGGACATGTCTCATCGGATTTCGGTCCGATGGCGTGTACACACCATCGGATCAAAATCCCTGGCCGCAGACAGCGTGGTGACGCGGCGGTGACGTTGACGCCGCCACGTCACCGCTACGTCACGCACCAGGAAGTAAACACTTCCGCGCGCATGCGTCGGATCCATTCACAGGATACGACGCATGTGTGGGAGGATATGTCCGCTGGTTTGCCGTACTAACCAGCGGACATATCCGACGGACAGGTTTGTAGCGGACACATTTCAAAGCATGCTTTGAAATTTGTCCGATGGACAAACCTGTCCGCTAGCCCGCACACACGATCGGATTTGTCTGCTGAAACGGTCCATCGGACCGTTTTCAGCGGACAAATTCGATCGTGTGTACGCGGCCTTAGTGGAACAAGAGATGTTAGTCTTCATCAAGCCTTAAAGTGGATGTAAACCTATTTTTTTTTGATGTCACAATGTAGGGTATTAGATTTCCTTTCATCTGTGCCCAGTCTTGCCACACAGAGTTAATCCAGCTCTGAGCAATCCTTTTATTTTTCAGTGAAATAAAACGGATTTACAGAGAAAAACCTTAGTCTGTTCTGCCCCCTTGCTGTGAGTGACAGGTTATGTACATATCTCATGCACTAGCCTGAGACAGAGGCACCTCCTGTGTAAAAAGTTCACAATTCACATCCCTCTCCTCTCCCCTCCTCTCCCTTCAAGCTCTCCCAGGATTGGCTGCATTTACTGTGTTTTGACTGGATGTTTCTCATTATGGGGTGTGGTCCACAGTTCAGGGTGATGAGGAAATGTATTTATATTCCAGTGAAAACACAGAACAGAAAGCAGAATATACACAAGTGAGCTGATTTAGGTTAGATGTATCTAGTGAGAGCTGGGCAGAGGAGAAGCTTGAGTGATCTGATTGTTATATTGCAGTGTGTGTGTCTGAGGTCACCTGATCACAGTTGCAACATCAGGTTATTTACATATCTCATGCACTAGCCTGGAGACAGGCATTATTTTTTAATTCCCACCCCCACTCCTTTTCTGAAGTCATGTGGTTACTTTTCTGGATTTTGACTGGATGTTAGTGATCATAGCAGAATTTATTGTAAGGATACACAAGAGAAAATACATGTTAACAAGGGGAGTGTAGAGAGGTGGGTGGGGAGTCTACTGACATCACGACTCCGCCCACCGAGCTCCAGACAACAGACCCACCCACAGAATCTGCAATTTTTTCGGGTCTCATAAAAGACAGAGGGGAGACATTTGACAGGTAGGGATACATGCAGGAGGCATCTATATCCTTATAGATCAGCACAATGGCAGGAGTTTAGAAAGGATGAGAGTGGGTTTACATCCACTTTAAACTCAGGTCCCCAAGTGCATTCTGTCATGATTCTATTAACATTGACTGCTCAAGCCCTTGAGAAGGGGGAATCTTTCCACCTGAAACACATTGGATGTATTTGACGTTCTAAACCAGTAAATATTCAAAAAAAAAAAGTTGAATTTTTGTACCAGGCACTCCTCTTTTCACACCTAAGAAGTAACAATATATGGCTTTACTTGGCTTTCATGCAGCCAACACGTTTCAGGTGTAAACGTGTTCCCTTCTTCAGGGCTTGAGCAGTCAATGTTAATAGAATCATGACAGAATGACCTGTGTTAAGGCTTGATGAAGATTTACATCTCCTGTTGCACTAAAGGCAGCTGGCTGTATTTCATGCTTTTAACCATTATATGTTGCAAAAAGTCCTTCAAGTGAAATGAACATTTGTACCAGACGTTCCTCATTACACAGTACAAATCATCTAAGAATTTCCCATCTGGCAAGCATTTCCTTTGTTGTTTGTCAGAGATTTAGCAGCCTAAGACCGGAAAAGGGTCCACCTCGAGGGCTGCTGACAAGGGGGTAACTCCGGCCCTCTGTTACCAGGTCTGTCCCTGCTAATTCAGCATGGGGCCCAAAGGTAGAGAGGGGACTCCCAACCTATAGGCACCCCTGTAGTAAACCCCACTCAGCAGCAATTAAAAAAAAGACTTCCCCAGGCCACATTTCTGCAGTGCCACGTTTCCTGACAATGAACTTAAAAGTCCTGACCTGCCCTGGCAGATAGATATAGAGGAGGCTGGAACTTTATGTAGCACCCTGTACAGTAGCACTCACTCCCTCAGCTTTTTTCCAGGCTGCAGTCTCTCAACCCCTCTCTTGATCGAGCTGTAGCCTCCTTTCTGTGGAAAATGGGGGCACCAATCTTCAGGACTACATGTCCCATGATGCTCTCCTCTCCTAGTTTCCTTTGATTGACCCTCAGTTATGGCCAATGGGGAAGGAATTGAGCGGACAGGAAGCTGGATGGGAAACCTGGTGCTGGTGAGAGCTGCCGTCTCTTCTTCCTGACACGAAAAAGGGGGGAAAACTCTGACAGCCTGCAGCTCTCATTTCTCCTGCCACAGCGCCGCTGAGTTCTCTGCTGGACTGAGTAGGTAAAAGAGCCCACAGTCACACTACATTAATGGGGGGCTTGTCAGAACCTTAATGGTGTCACTCCGCTGGCTGCCCGCACCCCCATAGTGACACCAATGTGCTGAATGTGCCGATCCGATCCCTGATCCTGGGGAGGGGGGCATTTGACCCCCCTTGCCCCTACCTGGGGTCGCCCATGGTTCTGTGCAGTACATCTTTAAGGTAGGCGTGATCTGGACAAAGCGCCTTGAAAGTGGGTGTAATTTAGGTGGGGCCGTCTAGAAGTGTGAGCGGGGGCTGTGACAAACACGTTATCAAATATTTTATTTCTGTCCATGTACGATTCTGAAGTTCTGCTTTCTTTGTTGTGGTCAGAGTGGTCAGGAAGCCTCTTGACCAATTAGAAAAATAAGAATAAGTGTCCAACCAGGTTGGAACAATTCAAGAGGAATTCTGTTTGGCTGCTAAAACTCCACTTTTGCACACTGAGAATTTCATTTCTGGAATCAATTAAAAAATCTGAAAGACAGTTGAAGTAGCCTACAGTGAAAATGAGAAAGAGCAATTCCTGTGTTCTATTTCCTGTTTGCTGGCGCTAAATAGAAGACATAGACACTTGGCAGCAATCAACGCTCGCCAATTAATCATGTAATGGATATTCACATTGCCAAATAAAAAAACACAAACACGCTTCATGACCGCGTTCTTAACACATAACCAGTTCCGTCAAAACAGATTACGCTGAATTGGCAGACGATACAATTTCTAATTAATATCATCGTGTTTGTCGACATTTTAATAAACATTTACAAGCGGTGTGTTTTTTTGTTTTTTTTTCAAATGTAATTACATCCTGTAAGTTGATATAAAGTAATTGTGCTGTAATATAAAGTGTTATGTGGCTCTGCGGAGCTGATGGACAAACTTCTACCATCCTCGATCGCCATGTCCACATGTGACAAAGAGCAGTAAAGATCAGTGCCCCGTTGTGCCTCACGAAGGAGCACCGTCCTGTTTACTTGGGCTGCACATGCGCAATGTGTACTTTCTCCTGTCTTATATGATGGGCTCAGCAACTGCAAAGATTATATACACTGCACATCTGCGTCCTAAAAGAAAAGGACGGCACTCTTTCCTGTGTCACTAGGGGGCGCTGGTCACAACTACCGTATTTTCTGGCGTATAAGACGACTTTTTAACCCATGAAATTCTTCTTAAAAGTCAGGGGTTGTCTTATACGCCGGTAACCTAACATGCAGACCGCGGCCGTCCATTTTTCAAAAGCCGCGCCTCCTCCTTCTGCTGTTCTGTAATAGGCGGAACCCTCAGCTTCCCAGCACAGCCTCTGTTCAGTGTTCTGCCTATCACGGATGCCCTCTCGTCCTCGGTCTCGGACGAGAGGGCATCCGTGATAGGCGGAACACTGAACACAGTGACTCCTGGGAAGCTGAGTGTTCCGCCTATCAAGGAAGAGCACGAGGAGGAGGTGCGGCTTTTGAATAATGGAAGGCTGCGGTCTGACAGGATTCTGCATGTCAGGGATAAGGTAAGGGATTGTCGAGACATGCAATGGCACAGTGAGGTATGCAATGACACAGGCATGTAATGAGTCACAGTGAGGCATGTAATGGTGGCACAGTGAGGCATGTAATGGTGGCACAGTGAGGCATGTAATGGTGGCACAGTGAGGCATGTAATGGTGGCACAGTGAGGCATGTAATGGTGGCACAGTGAGGCATGTAATGGTGGCACAGTGAGGCATGTAATGGCACAGTGAGGCATGTAATAGTGGCACAGTGAGGCATGTAATGGTGGCACAGTGAGGCATGTAATGGTGGCACAGTGAGGCATGTAATAGCACAGTGAGGCATGTAATGGTGGCACAGTGAGGTGAGACAAGGCATGACTAGTAGGAAGGGGGTCGTGTTATATGGTGAGTATATCCCAAAGCCAACATTTTAGCTGGAAAATTAGGGGCTTGTCTTATACGGCCAGTCTTCTTATACGCCGGCAAATACGGTATTATTTCGTTTAGAAAAAATGTAGCAGAATACATATTGGCCTCAATTGATGCAGAAATTAAATTTTTAAAATATTTGTATGTATTATAGCAGAAAGTAAAAAATATTGTGTGTTTTTTTTCTGTCTATAGCAAAAAAAATAAGGTGATCAAATACCACTAAAAGTACATCAATTTTATTTGGGTACAAAAAAATAACTAAATAAAAATTCCAGTAGTTCGTAGACGCTATAACTTTTACGCAAACCAACCAACTTCTTGGGATTTGTAGCAAAAATATGTAGCAGAATACATATTGGTCTAAATAGATGAAGATTTTTTTTTTTTTTTTATTGGATATGTATTATAGCAGAAAGTAAAAAATATATATATTTTTTTCAAAACCGTTGATCTTTTTTTGTTTATTGTGTAAAAAATTAAAACCGCAGAGGTGATCAAATACCACCCAAAGTAAGTTCTATTTGTGGAAAAAAAAGACACAAATTAAATCCATGTACATCATGACTGCGCAATTGTCAGTTACAGTAAAGTAACGCCGTGCTGTATAGCAAACACATGCCTGGTCATGAGAGGATGCGGGGGGGGGGGGGGGGGGGGTTGGGGTAAATCTTTCAGAGGTCAAGTGGTTATTTTGATTGATTGTTGTGGGGGCTTTAAATGTCATGGGGCCCATAGACTGGTGCCTCCTCTGCCTATTTAGTTATCCGGCACTGCATAGAAACAAGGGGCCAGATTCAGGTAGATGGGCGAATCTTTATTCTGGCATAACGTTGCTCATTTACGTTACTTCGCCGAAACTTTAGGAGAAAGTACTGTATTCACAAAGCACTTGCTCCTAAAGTTGCGGCAGCGTAGCGAAAATGGGCCGGCGGAATTCAAAATGGGGCGGGTAGGGGACGTTTAGAATTTAAAGTAGGCGCGATCCCGCGGCGAAAGCACTGCGCATGCCATCAATGTATTCCAGTGCGCATGCTCCACATTAGGACGGTGTTTTCTACGTGAACGTCAATGACGTCAATCCCCATTCACGGACGAGTTACACAAACGACGTTCAATTTTTAAATTCGACGGGGTCACGACGGCCATACTTAACATAGGATACGCATGCTTTTTGTTGCTTTATCTTTACGCCGGGAAACCCCTTACGGAAACGTCGTAAAGTGACTGCGTCGGGCCCGCGGACGTTAGTGAATTGCCGTATCTCGCCGATTTACATATTATCGGCGTAAATCAGCGGGAACGCCCCGTAGCGGCCATTTTAAAATTGCAGTTCCGATACGACGGCGAAATACTGCATACAGAAAACAGATAAGCCGGCTAAAAGTGTGAGTTATGCTGGCGTATCACTGAAACGCCGGCGTAACTCTACCTGAATCTGGCCCAAGGTGTCCAAAAAACATGAACACACATTGATAATTGATAAAATTGCATACAGATCAAGCTGATGTCTTCTACAACTATTTAGATAGATAGATAGATAGATAGATAGATAGATAGATAGATAGATAGATAGATAGATACAGAGATAGATAGATAGATAGATAGATAGATAGATAGATAGATAGATAGATAGATAGATAGATAGATAGATAGATAGATAGATAGATAGATAGATAAAGATAGAAAGCAAGAAGGGGAGATAGATAGATAGATAGATAGATAGATAGATAGATAGATAGATAGATAGATAGATAGATAGATAGATAGATAGATAGATAGATAGATAGATAGATAGATAGATAGATAGATAGATAGATAGATAGATAGATACATAGATAGATAGATACAGAGATAGATAGATAAAGATAGAAAGCAAGAAGGGAAGATAGATAGATAGATAGATAGATAGATAGATAGATAGATAGAGAGAGAGCGAGATAGATAGATAGATAGATAGATAGATAGATAGATAGATAGATAGATAGATAGATACAGAGATAGATAGATAGATAGATAGATAGATAGATAGATAGATAGATAGATAGATAGATAGATAGATAGATAGATAGATAGATAGATAGATAGATAGATAGATAGATAGATAGATAGATAGATAGATAGATACAGAGATAGATAGATAGATAGATAGATAGATAGATACAGAGATAGATAGATACAGAGATAGATAGATAAAGATAGAAAGCAAGAAGGGAAGATAGATAGAGATAGATAGATAGATAGATAGATAGATAGATAGATAGATAGATAGATAGATAGATAGATAGATAGATAGATACAGAGATAGATAGATAGATAGATAGATAGATACAGAGATAGATAGATACAGAGATAGATAGATAAAGATAGAAAGCAAGAAGGGAAGATAGATAGATAGATAGATAGATAGATAGATAGATAGATAGATAGATAGATAGATAGATAGATAGATAGATATAAAAAGACAACAATGTAGCGGGTTACTTCCAGAAACGTCTCCAGATTTATTTCCAGGGTGGCCGAGAAATAAGATCAGTCCCTGAAATGAATGTACCTCTCGCCTGTAGTCCCGGTCCGCAGGTTTCGTACGCTCCAGGGCTGTCTTGTCTGACATACCAGGGCACCAGATGGCATCTCCGCCACTTATGTGTTTTCCACCTATGGCAAGACAAGGGGTAGATGGCTCAGTCAGTAAATCATCATCGCACCGGTGCCTTCAATATTTAAAGCAAATGATAATCTACTCTGTACAATTACACGGGCACTTTTTCATTTTGTTGGCAGAACCAGCAGGGGGTCTCCTAATGAAATGCCACCGCTCTGCCACCACAACAGGCCATCTGGTGAACACACATGGACCCTTGTCATCCAGGCGTAGAAAATTCGTTTTTTTTTGCCGCAGCAGCCATCAAACCAGGGGAGGAAGGAAACGCTGGCTGCCTAGCTGTTGGCATCGTTCTTAGATCAGATTTTTTGATTTCCCATAGGGAATGGTAAATTTGGACGGCATTGTGGCACCCGCTGGAGCCATTAGGGACATCAGATGGAAAGATGTTTTTAATGGTGATTGCAAAGTGTTACTAGAAACACTAATGTAGAGGATTCTGGGATTATGTAAGAGTAGACAGTTCATCAAAATATCTGAAAAAGACTTGGCATTGGTACTCATAGAACCAGAAAGGGTGAGAGAATCTTTAAAGATCTGTTCTGGCCTTGACAATTCATCTTTAAAAATTGTTACTAAACCCAGGACTCTGCATTCGCTATATCTGGTCTCCCACAGTACACAGAACATGGAAATGCAATCGTGTTACTAAATATAAACTGCTTAATACCTTTTTCTCATCAGCAGTATATAGCAGTCTTATGACTTCTATCAGTGTCTGGTTAAAGCTTGTAGGAGGAATTTTCATTCTCCTCTGCCTGTCCTATGAGGCAGCAGGACCCCTGACCCTCTGTCTGGACAGTACTGATTGGCCCAGTGCTGATCACATGTAGTCTCTCAAGAAAAAAAATACAATACACACCAAACTGAGCATGTGCAGAGTGCCCCCAAGGCTCTGTACTATCAGGAGATGGATTAGGGACTGTGGAATAAGGAGAGGATCAGAGAAGACAGGATCAAACGGCCTTTTTACACAATGCAAAGGATTAACCCCCTCGGCCACCCACCAGAATTGTAACATTACAGCCGTACAGGGTTGTACACATGCTGCGGTGAACCTAATGTAAGGGGGGATGCAGATGGAGAACCTAATATAAGGGGGATGCTTATGGGGAACTTAATGTAAGGGGGGTGCAGATATGAACCTGATGTAAGGAGCGGACTCTTATGGGGAACCTGATGTAAGGGGGGGGGGTGACTCTTATGGGGAACCTGATGTAAGGGGGGACTCTTATGGGGAACCTGATGTAAGAGGGGACTGTCATGGGGAGCTTAATGTAATGGGGGATGCAGATGGGGAACCAGATGTAAGGGGGGGGAATCTGATGGGGAACCTGATGTGAGGTGGGCCCTGAAGTAAGGGGGGACTCTTATGGAGAACCTGATGTAAGGGGGGACTCTTATGGGGAACCTGATGTAAGAGGGGACTGTCATGGGGAGCTTAATGTAATAGGGGATGCAGATGGGGAACCAGATGTAAGGGGGGGGGGGGGAATCTGATGGGGAACCTGATGTGAGGTGGGCCCTGAAGTAAGGGGGGACTCTTATGAAGAACCTGATGTAAGAGGGACTCTTATGGGGATCTTAATGTAATGGGGGATGCAGATGGGGAACCTGATGTAAAGGGGGGCACAGATGGGGAAAATAATGTAAGGGGACAGACACATAGGGAACCTGATGTAAGGGGGGAACCTAATGTAAGAGGGGACTCTGGTGGGGAACTTATTGTAAATGGGGTCGCAAGAACTTAATGTAAGTGGGGACTCTCATGGGGAACCTGATGGTAAGGGGAGACTCTGATGGGGAACCTGATATAAGCGGAGACCCTGATGTAAGGGGGACTCCTATGGGAAACCTGATGTAAGGTGGGACCCTGATGTAAGGGGGGACTCTTATGGGGGAACCTGATGTAAGGGGGGACACTTATGGGGAACCTGATATAAAGGGGGGGACTCTTATGGGGAACCTGATGTAAGGGGGGATGCAGATGTAAAACCTGATTTAAGGGGGAACCTGATGTAAGGGGGACTCTTATGGGGAACTTAATATAATGGGGGATGCAGATGGGGCACCTGATGTAAGAGGGGGACACAGATGGAGAAGTTAATGTAAGGGGGGACCCTGATGTAAGAGGGGACTCTTATGGGGAACCTGATGTAAGGGGGGGGACTCTTATGGGGAACCTGATCTAAGGGGGATGCAGATGGGAAACCTGATTTAAGGGGGAACCTGATCTAAGGGGGACTCTTATGGGGAACCTGATGTAAGGGGAGTCTCTGATGGGGACCATGAATTAAAGGGGGGCTCTGATGGTAAATCTGATGTAAGGGACTTTGATGGCCACCCTGGGATTTTCTTATCGCCCCCCAAATTTTTGAAAACGACTGAAAAGTTTACCTGCTATAAAAGAATATAATGTATATTATCTGGGATTATTTTCCGCAGTTCATTACTGATACACGCGCAGTTTTAGTGCAGAGTTCTCTTTGGCGCGCTCGCAGCATTACCTACAGCCCGCCAGCAGTGATGGTTTAAACAAATAGAATATAATAATACATAATTCTTTGTAATGGGAACGAGCCTTTGAAAAATGTTTAACGCAGAGAGAAGAAGCTCCTGTCTAGGATCTGTCACTCTGTCTTATGCGCACATCAGAAAACGCAGGAATTCCCGTATTTACTTATGGAATTGTAAATGTAAATGCATTCTGATTATTCAGACTAGGAAGAATTTGACATTAAATGGCAGAAAATGGAATTGGTTGTGTTAAGAAAACTGACATTTAAAAGGCAGCCTTTGCTTTTGTTTTTTTTTGAAGATCTTGTACACAGGTAATTGTTCTGAGACGCGGGACAAGATGGCAGCCATGTGGAATAATAGCAAGCCAATTAAACCTGGGCGCTTTCCGTAGCGTTGTCACCGACTGTCACCCTGCGTTTTATATTCAGGCTGGTGTCACATTAAAAACGTTTCCAGTTTACACCTCGATAATGAACTTTGCTAGCGATTGAGAATTCCTTCGCTTAACTGAATACAAATTCGCTCGTCTCTGGATGTAATTTGTCCTCGCTAACCTTCAGCGCCGTCGTTTATTGTGTACGATTCTCAGCTGCCGCCTCTCCGCGTTATAGCGCTGTTAATGACCGCTTAGTTTGCGGCGGATCCTTTTGATCCCAGCAGCTGTGACTGATGCGGGTGACACCGCAAAGCTTAATAAAATTTGGGGGTCATTTACTAATGGTTATAAATCTGACACCTTTTAACGGGAAAATTCATCAGTATGTTCAAAGTGTGGACTTAAAGGGTAACTCCTCTTTTGGGGAAAAAAAATCGCAAATTAAGAAAAAAAATAAAAATACTATAGGGCCGTGATTGGAAGAGGGAAAAAGGGAGGGGAGAATGTAGTGGATGGTGGGATTTTATATGAAACATCACATATGGGTAGGCTGAATCAAGAAAAAAACATTCATTTATTAAATAGTATAATTGAGCATAATACATTGGTGGCATCAATAACAAATTAATGTATGATACAGAAGATAGCATATAACATGATTGGTAATCACATACATAAAATATCACATGATTGGTAGTTCATAATATCATGGGTAACATAATAAAAGACGACACTGTTATACATGATAATTGATAAACCAGCAATGAGCTCAGAGATATAAAAAATAAAATTAGTTTATGATTCAAACACATCAAAACCCATGGTAGGTGCATGACTGCTGAGGCATGATATCAACTAAAAGAGGGGCTTGACGCATTTCGTGGACTTAACCCACTCATCAGGAGCAGGCTATACAGTAGGGGCACCTAAAAAAAAATAAAAGGTTGATAATCAATGGTAATTGACTAAAAATGAGGAAAGAGAACCAAAGAGCTTAATCTTAGTACTCTTACCTAGAGGTAAAATAAAGGAACGTTGATTATCAACCTTTTATTCGTTTTAGGTGATCCTACTGTATAGTAACAGCGATTGTGGTAGGGCTGGAGACAAGCGCCCAGGGCCGGATTTGCTCTCCCTGCCACCCCAAGGCCAGGTTCCGCAATTCACCCCCTCCCCGCCAACCGCACCACCCCCTCCCCCCTTAAATCAACTCAGAATGGCAACCGGATGGCAGGGGCGGCACGGTTAGTTCAAATATTTTTTGTTTCTTTTTTTTTTACTTTTTTATAAAAAAAAATATTTTGTAGCTTGTGGTTTACTTTTTTTGTATAATTGTCTTATATTATTTTAAAAAAAAATTCTTATTCTTTACTTTTTAATTACTTTTTTATTTTAATAATTTAATTATTATTTCTTTTTTTTTATCAATTTTTTTCACTTAACTTTATTGCTATCACACGGGAGAAAACAATTCCCTGTGTGATAGCAATTGGAGGTGAAAGGTTCTCTTTATTGACCCTGTCACCTCCAAAATAGGAGTCCTAGCACTGTGCTAAAACTCCCATCACAGCTGAGATGGTAAGAGCACAGCTCACCCCTCTCACTGTGTACATCGATGGCAGGGACAGTCACAGGAGACAGACTCGGCGGCCTGGGAGAGGACAGAGTCCGAAGACAGGGCCAGTAGAGAGAGGTATGTGGGGGGGGAGGGGGGGGGGATGACAGCATACATTTTACAATCGCTTGTTAACGAGCGAGCGGATTCCAGAAAGCAACTTACCGCTCTTAACTGGCCGTCGGGAGACTCCATTCTGCTGCCGCCCCTTGGCGTCCTGCCGCCCCGAGGCCTGGCCTTGGTGGCCTTGTGGGAAATCCGGGCCTGCAAGCGCCATTATTATGCAGCCTAACACATGGAAGCTACAGCCTAGCGACCAATGAAAAGACAGAGGGGTGGAGCATGGGCATTGGATGGGAGCCCTCTAGGTGACATGCCTCCACCACCCCCCCCCCAGGCACACTCACTGAATAGGGGGCAGTGGCAAATGATCTCCATGTTTGTAAGACTCACAAATTGGGCTTAGGCCTGGGGAGGAGTTAAAACATAAAAAAAAAAAGGAGTAAAACAGGGATTTTCTTTACATTTCAATACTGCTTCATTGGAGAGATTAATACAGGTATTTAGACATGAATGTATGGACTTGTATTTAATTTTTAATGATCTTGAGAATTCTTTTTTAAAGGAATGGTGGAAACAAAGGAATCTCCTAATAACCAATCACAATGAAGCAGAAGCAGGGCTTTGCGTCCCGCCTCTTCTTTTAGTTCTGAAAACAGTTGGCTCATATGTGGCGGTATGATGTTGCCATCATCCCTTAATTCATAAGAATGTGAATACCTTTATAAGAGTGGGATTTTCAGGGCAACAATAATAAGGGGTGACAACTAGGTCATAGAAAAATACAAATGTATTACAAAAATAATTACATAAACTAAATAATATACTTTAAACAATATAAAAAAAAAAAAATTATTATATTTAAAACCATGCTTGTAGAGAAATGCTGTACATCATCCCACGCCCCAGGACAAAGCTAAGGGCAGGGACAGTTATTCCAACGCGTTTCAAAATTATCTTCATCAGGGAAAGTTGTACAGTTATTTTCTCCTTTCTACACAACACTCCCGCATTTATCCCAGTGCAGATCTCCAATGAATTTTGATATATAATTTTTATCAAAATTCATTGGAGATCTGCACTGGGATAAATGCGGGAGTGTTGTGTAGAAAGGAGAAAATAACTGTACAACTTTCCCTGATGAAGATAATTTTGAAACGCGTTGGAATAACTGTCCCTGCCCTTAGCTTTGTCCTGGGGCGTGGGATGATGTACAGCATTTCTCTACAAGCATGGTTTTAAATATAATAATTTTTTTTTTTTTTTGATATTGTTTAAAGTATATTATTTAGTTTATGTAATTATTTTTGTAATAAATTTGTATTTTTCTATGACCTAGTTGTCACCCCTTATTATTGTTGCCCTGAAAATCCCACTCTTATAGAGGTATTCACATTCTTCTTCTAGTTCTAGTCCTACAGAATAGAGATTTTGGCATGCCAGGCAAATTTGAACATCTTAAAACACAAATATATTTTTGTTTTCTTTCATTCCCTTTTCTTTCTTTTTTTTGCCCATTCTAGACTTTTTATATTATTTATTTATTTTAATGCCACAAGCTGTTCCAGTTTAATTTCTAATATCCTCCTGGGAGCCCAAATCAATTTAATACAGCAAATAAAATATTTACTCAGCAGAGGACAATTTAATAAAGGAAATCAATTTTCCCTCCTCGGTCCCTGGCACCGCGGCGCTGACAGAGTGGTGACAAGTTGCAGCATGTGGTGACAGAATCATATTTAATGATCGGGAGGTGGGACAGCTTGGCAGGAGAGGCTCCGTCTCGGCACTCGCTCATCTCACCTGTATGTGTGACAGACGGCGGGGGGCTCACACTCATTTTCTTCATATAAAGTGTCAGGGCAGTCTCGCCCGCCGTAGGACGGGTACTGGATAATGACCCGGTGCCGCGTCTCCTTCTTGACAGTGACAGCGCCTAAAATGAGAAAACGCAGGAGGCTTATTTCACATCATAAACACATTCTGACCACAATTCAAATAGAGAATGACAAAGAAACAAAGTAACTAATGCCACGTAACACACGACTGTTTTTTTGGGTTCTAAAAAATTCAGTTTTTAAGGGTCTAGAAAAAAAAACAAAGGGCCAGATTCAGGTACATCTGCGCATTATTGGACTGGCGTAGCGCACCGCCTTTACGTTAGACTTGCGCAATTTTGCCGCGTAATCACCCTATTCTCGTAGCTTTTGCGCAGGAAATTGCGAATGCGTAAAGTTTTTTCAGAGGCGTAAGGCGGAGTATCACAAATTGGGAAGGACGTGGGCGTGTTACATTGAAATGAGCCGTGACCCCATGCAAATGAAGGGCCGGCCGGCTCGCGCATGCGCGCTTGAAGGAGACCATGGTCAGCTCCGCTGTGCGCATGCTCACAACTCGGGAACGGCGCAATCAGTGAAATTGGAAGTGGACCCGGGCAACTTAGTGAACTACGCAGACAGCATAAATAGACAGACACAAATGCACTTCCTTTGCAAAAGTACATCCCTTTGTATCCCTCCCTATACAGCAAGGTGCTTTTGTTTATTAGCGTTTGTTTGTTTGTGACGTGTCTTTGAGATATTTGGGGACTGTTTTGCAGAGTGATTTTTGTCTTTTATGTGTTTTCTTTGTTGTTATTTTGTTTAAAATATATTTTTGCTGGGCATTTTTTTTTTTGCTCGTCATTTATTTAATTTTTTTGGTTCTGTTTGTGTATGATTTTGGAATGTGGGGGTGATATTCCTGCCGGAAAAGGGGTGTCACCCTCATTTGTGGTGGAGAAGTGATCCCCAGGTCCGTGTGAATGGTGTATGAATGTACAGTGACATACTTGGAGCCGTGGCGTGGCGTTGCTGCTCACAAGTCCTGCATGGTGGACTGGTGCCAATCCAATGTGATGAGGATGTGGTGTGTGTGTGCTAGGGACCACAGTGGTGTGCATGCATGCATTCTCATTGTGCCATGATTAATGTGTGTGTTTAACGTGCAAAGATGCATAATGTGAGCTGGCATGAGATGGGGTCATGAGATGGGGTCCCAGTGCATATGCAGAGTCACCTTGAAGGGAAAAGACAGGAGGATGTTAGTAGTGCATGTGTCCCTTGTGATGTGTGCATCATGGGGGGGGGGGACAGTAATGCCTGCCACCCATGTCACTCACCAACCAGCCAGCTGTCCCCATACATGTTCTGTTCGAAATCTGTGGGGATGGGGCTCTGATTGTATATGTAGCTGTCATGGGTGTCATGGGTAGTGTCATGTGTTGGGCTGGTGATGTCCTCCTGCAGGGTTGTGGTTAATTCCAGGATGGCATGAGGGGTGAATCTGAAGATGCGAGACACCTCAGAATCACTCATGCCATAGATGTCTATGCGTGTGTGATATATCCTCTCCCGTGAAGAGTGAAGAGTGAGGGGCTTGTATCAGATAAGAATATTGTATTAGATTAGATTAAATTAAATTAGATTAAATTGTAAAGTTTAGATAAGCAAAAAAAAAAATCTCCCGTGCCCTCCTCAGTGCCCTCCTCAGTGCCCTCATCCTTCTTTGTTCATCTAAAGTCAGTAGTATAGCTATGTGCGACGATGCCCCTGGCATGTTGGCATACAGATTGTTGTGCAACACGTGTGACTGCTGAACTCCTCACTAACAGTGTTGCTTTATCTAACAAGTAGACTTTTTATCTCTTTTTAGACCACCTTTTATATGGTCTAATTTTAGACAGGACATTTTGCTGTTGCGCACACTGCGTAGCCTGCGCTGCTCCAACGTTCTTTTGTGGATCCCCGTAAGTCCCTCATTAGCATATTTGACTAGCAAATCAATGGTGTGTCTAGCGCACTTTTGCGCGGACGGATGCGCCAGTCTAACGAAATTACGCGGGACAAAAAAAAGTAGATTTTTTGCATATCTCGTTCTGGGGATGCCGCGCATCGAAACGCACGCGCACATTTCGACTTACGCACGCGCATCTCCTGTTGCGCAGGCGTAATCGCTCTGTGAATCTGGCCCAAAGTTTTTTTTCAAACGGATCATTAAAATGGCCTTGCCTACACACGACCGTGAAAAAAATGCTCTAGAAAAGCGCGGTGACGTACAAAAACGTACGACGGCACTATAAAGGGGAGGTTCCATGCGGATGGCGCCACCCTTGGGGCTGCTTTAGCTGATTCTGTGTTAGTAAAAGACGATTCGCGCTTTTCAGCCTGTTACAGCGTGATGAATGTGCTTACTCCATTACGAACGCTAGTTTTACCAGAACGAGCGCTCCCGTCTCATAACTTGCTTCTGAGCATGCACGTTTTTTCACGTTGTTAAAGCCCACACACGACCATTTTTTACAACCTTAAAAACGTTGTGAAAAAATAGAGCATGTTCGAAATTTTTAATGGCCATTTTTTAGATTATGAAAATTGCTCTGGAGCCCACACACGATCGTTTTTAATGACATTTAAAAAAAACGTAATTTTTTAGAACCCCGAAAAACGGTCGTGTGTATGCGGCATCAAAGATATTTGTTTTGGTTTTGGAGAGAGAAGAGAGGGATGAAATAGGGAATAGAGGGGAAATCTTCCACTAGACATGTGCAAAACGAAAAAAAATAAATAAATAATGGTCCGGATTCACAAAGCACATACGCCGCGTAAGTACAAATATGCGCCGCCGTATCTGTGCGCCGTAACCACAAACTAAGATACGGCTAAAAACTGACTTCATCCCACCGATGTAACTTGCCTACGCCGGCGTAGAGTGGGTGCATATTTACGCTGGACGCATGTGGCTTTCCCATTGATTTTCGATTCAAATATGCAAATGAGGGAGATACGCCGAATCACGAACGTACTTGCGCATGATTTAAGCGGTTTGCGTAAGTTTTACGTCTGGCGTAAAGTTATTCCCCATAAAGGAGGCGCAACCCATGCAATGGTATGGACCAGGGAACACAAGCCATCAAATTTTACGTTGTACGTGAATAGGGCTGGGCGTAGGTTAAGTTCACACCGTAGGCAGTGATTAGATGTATCTTAGGCAGTTGTTTCAACGCGATTGTGAGCATGCGCACTGGGATGCGGCCACGACACGACGCATGCGCAGTTAGTTCTAAGTATTTGTCTGGCACTCAGCACATCACTTGCATGCGGTCGCTTCATTACCATGGATCACGCCCACTTCCACCTACGCTGGCTTACGCCTACGAATATACGCTACGCCGGCGCAGAGTTGGGAGCATTTGCTTTGTGAATTCCATGCTTGCCTCTCCTTGCTGCGCTGGCGTAGCGTAAAAGACATACGCTACGGCGGCATAAATATGCGCTGATGTATGTGAATCCGGGCCTATGTTTTGTTTTTTTCACAAGAAAGGCCTATGTTTTGTTTAGTTTGATTTCAATTCATTATTTAAATAATTTTGTTTTGTTAAATTTGTTTAATTTGTTTCCACAATTAGTTTCATTTTGCTTATTCGTTTTCAAATTCAATTAGAATTTTTCGAGTTTGATCAAAATGAATTATATTCGACTGAATTTGGAAAAAAAATTGTATTTGCATTCGAATTTAAATTTACATGTATTCTTTTTGAAATTTGAATTTCGGAAGATGGTTATATTCTTTCTATTTTATTCAGTTTCAGTGTTTTTTATTAATCATTTACCGTACATAGAATGTTAAAGAACCAGCAAATAGAGCAGCGAACAACCCTTGCGTGCTCCGCGCGTGTTAAATCGTAAAATAAAAATAGTATAAAATAAAAAGAATGAAATCATTCTGGTTAACAAGAAAACAAGCATCCAAACATGGAAGCAGTACAACAATGCAACAAATGAATGCTATGCTAAATACAAAACAACTATGGACCCAGCTCATGGGTTAGGTCCTTAATTGTGGCCCTGCTACATAATATACCTAGTCCTGGAGGCCGGACAGTGTCCAATATCTTGGAATACCACGGAATCTATCTGTACTCTATAGTAGAGTCATTCCAATAATCAAACACACGTTTCAGGTATATAGGATAACTACTTTAGGGGGGCCAGACCATGGTCATTGGGAGTAGAAAATGTCCAGGTGTCCAGCGGGACTAAACAATAGCATATCTTTGGTGTCAGTAGGAGAACTAGTGCTCCAACGTTGGTGTCAGCAACAAGAATGATGCACCGTTGTTGGTGTCAGTGGATGGAAAAGATCTCCAAGAGCCGGATAAAGGCAAGCAAAGGACCACATCTGGCCCAAGGGCTGCAGTTTGGAGACCCCTGGTCTATCACATAAAATCCCAATAAAATACATACTTTTTGGGTTGTAACATGACAAAATGTGAAAAATTTCAAGGGGTATGAAAACTTTTTTCAAGGCACTGTATTACCATGATGCAGACTGTGAGAAGCTCACAGTGTGCAGTGAAACAAAAATTCAGTCCAGCAGAAGAGCCTGTACAACTGTGCAAGCTTGGGGGCCGGAGGTCAGATTTAAGGATTCTAGCAGGGTGATGATATGTGTCTTTAGGAGATACAAACATTGCCACTTTAATTATTCATTCTGCCTATAGTGATACATTTCAAAGCACGCAGCCAATTGCGCGGAACCATTTTATCCCAAATTTTAATAGTTTGTTATACCATATACAAACAGATGACATTAGGTTTGCACAAAGGAATTAGCATGGAGGGTTCAGAAATTAATTAAATCCAGAGCCAAGAGACACACAATCTCGTATTCCTCTTCCCCCGAATCCAAGATGAAAGCGAGAAGAGAAATAAAAATTGCATGCGCTCCGAAAAAGACATTCATTTAAAATCGCCCGTAGCTTTATTCTACTCTGTAAAGGTTAAGAGATAAACAAAACTGCTGAAGACTTGAAGTGGCAACAGATACATTTCTTCATGTTAAGAGCAATGTGAGTCAGTTAGTAAAACATTTGTTGGACGATTGTCAGAAGCACTTGGACAAGCTGAGCGAAATGTCAACATCATTTTCGAGATTAATACCTGTGTCAACAGCTCTCTCTAGTGGCCAAAATGTGGTACTGTTGAGTATTTCAGAAAACGACACCACACTAGGGCCACTAGATGGCGCTGACGATGCAGGCATTAATGTTTTGCTAGGCTTGCACAAACACTTCTGATAATTATGCAATTTATGTTCTACAAATAGCACCCTATGGGCTTGTTCACACTAGTGGTTGTGAGGGAGCGGTGAAACCCTGCAGTTGAACTTTAGTTTTAAACCCCCCCCCCCCAAACCCTTTAGCTGCAAAGGCAGTGGCTTGGGGTGTTCACTAGTGTTGCTCACGAATATTCGCATTGCGAATATTCGCTACGAATATTGCATATTCGAGTATTCGCGAATAACTTGAATATTGTGGCGAATATTCGTATTTTTTCTAATTTATTTGTAAAACAGATCACATCCTAGTGATCTCCATCGACGTCTAAAAGCATTGCTGGTATGATTAGAGAGAGACCCTGGGCCGAGTAGCTGATGCGACTCTTTTATGTTGCCGAAAATTCGCATTGCGAATTGTCGGCAACATAAAAGAATCGCATCAGCTACTCGGCCCTTCTTTTGCATCAGAGCCAATCAGAATAACTTGAATATTCGGCAAAAGGAATATTGCCCGATATTCCTTTTGCCGAATATTCGAGTTATTCTGATTGGCTCTGATGCAAAAGAAGGGCGGAGAAGAAGATCGCGCAATATTCGCGAATATTCAATTCTGAGGAAAAAAAGGGCGGAGAAGATATTGCGCGATTATCTTCTCCGCCCTTCTTTTGCCCCCTTATTCTCCTTTCTTTTAAGTAGAGTTAGTGTAGAGTTAGTGTTTAGTGCATATTAGTTTAGTAATACAGGAAATGATCTCCATTTATGAGAATTTCGCAATCATTTTCGCATTAGCGAAATTTCGCAAACATTTTTTTGTATAAATTATCACGAATATTCGATATTAGCGAATATTCTTCTATATATTCGCGCAATATCGCGAAATCGAATATGGCGTATTCCGCTCAACACTAGTGTTCACATGCTTTACTTCACAGCCGTCGCAGGAATTATACCTCCTGTTGCTTCCAAGTGAATGGCAAGCACCCAACAACAGTGTTCGACTAGAATTTCCTAGTGCGTGGCCCAAGGGGTTAAAACAGGCTGGTGATGTAATGCTAGACATGTGCAATTAGTCTAGTTCCGAATTCGCTTAACACATTTTTATAGTTTTGGGATTTCCAAAAAATTTAATTTCGGAAATGTTGGAAATTCTGAAATTTGAAAATTCGGTTAGGAGATTTGGAATTTCTGAAATTTGAAAATTCAAAACTTCGAAAATACAGAAATTCTAAATTTAGGAAATTTGAATATTTGAAGTTAGCAAATTCAAAATTACGAAATATCGAAAATTTGGAATTCGAAATTCAAAAATTCGGCATTCGAGATTTGAAAGCCTGAAAATCCGAAAATTTGAAGATTCGGATAATCGAATCTTCAATCGAAATGATAATCGAATCGAATTTGCTAGTGGCCCTAGAGGTTAAAACAGGCAGGGATTTAATGCTAGACATGTGCAATTCATTTAGTTCTGACATTTTTTGGATTTCCAAAGTTTTTAAATTCCGAATTTCTGAAATTCCAAATTTTGGAAATTCTGAAATTTGAAAATTCGGATTCGGAATTTCTGAAATTTGAAAAATTCAAAATTTCGAAAATACAGAAATTACATTTTTTGGAAATTTGAATATTTGAAGTTAGGAAATTCTAAATTTCAGAATATCGAAAATTTGGAATTTGAAATTTCAAAATTCGGGATTCGAAATTTCGAAAACCTGAAAATCCCAAAAATTTGAAAAACCAAGACACAACCGTGAACTAGAATTTGCTAGTGCGTGGTCCAAAAGGTTAAAACAGGCAGGTGATTTAATGCTAGACATGTGCAATTAGTCTAGTTCCGAATTCGCTTAACGCATTTTTTAATTTTTGATTTTTTAAATTTTTGGGATTTCCAAAATTTTAGAGATGCGGAATTTCTGAAATTTGAAAATTCAAAACTTCAAAAATACAGAATTTCTAAATTTAGGAAATTTGAATATTTGAAGTTAGGAAATTCTAAATTTCGGAATATTGAAAATTTGGAATTCGAAATCCAAAAATTCGGGATTCGAGATTTGAAAGCCTGAAATTCCAAAGATTAGGAAATTCGAAAAAAACAAAAAACTAGAATTTGCTAGTGGCCATAGAGGTTAAAACAGGCAGGCAATTTAATGCTAGACATGTGCAATTCATTTAGTTCCGAATTCGTTTAACAAATTTTGACATTTTTTGGATTTCCAAAATTTTTTCAATTCCGGATTTCGGAAATTCCACATTTTGGAAATTCTGAAATTTGAAAATTCGGTTAGGAGATTCGGAATTTCTGAAATTTGAAAATTCTAAATTTCGAAAATACAGAAATTCCAAATTTTGGAAATTTGAATATTTAAAGTTAGGAAATTCTAAATTTCGGAATATCAAAAATTTGGAATTCGAAATTTCAAAATTCCGCATTCGAAATTTCGAAAACCTGAAAATCAGAAAAATTTGAAAAACCAAAAGACACAACCGTGTTCAACTAGAATTTGCTAGTGCGTGGTCTAAGAGGTTAAAACAGGCAGGTGATTTTGAAATTTAGAATTTCCTAACTTCAAATATTCAAATATCCAAAATTTTGAATTCCTGTGTTTTCGAATTTTCAAATTTCAGAAATTTGTAAATTGTAAATTTTGGAAATCCCCAAAATTTTCAACATTTTGGAAATCCCAAAAATGTCAACATTTTGGAAATCCAAAAAATTTCAACATTTTGGAAATCCAAAAAATGTCAACATTTTGGAAATCCAAAAAATGTCAACATTTTGGAAATCCAAAAAATTTCAACATTTTGGAAATCCAAAAAAATTTCAACATTTTGGAAATCCCAAAAAAGTTCAACATTTTGGAAAATCCAAAAAATTTCAACATTTTGGAAAACTTAAGCTAGACATGTGTAATTTGTTTAGTTTCAAACGTTTAACAATTTTTGAAATTTTTTGGATTTCCAAAATGTTGAAATTTTTGGGATTTCCAAAATGTTCAATCAATGAATTTCTGAAATTTCTGAAATTCGAAAATTCGGTTAGGAGATTCAGAATTTCTGAAATTTGAAAATTCAAAATTTCGAAAACACAGAAATTCAAAATTTTTGGATATTTGAATAATTTGAAAAAATTCAAAAACAAAACCTGAAATTTGAGAATTCACGAAAAACCAAAAATTTTTTTTTCTGGCAGTGCACATCTAATCTAAGCTTTAATTGGTTTTTCGGGGTGTGAACAAGCCCTTTAGTGTAACACTTCCTGGTATATTTTATCTTATCATCCTTGTTACTGATACATGGTGAGCTTGTGCTTTTGAAAAACAACAGACTTACTGGCTCGATCATCAGATTAAACTCGAGGAAAGAAAACATAACAAAGAAATCGAATGCAGCCATCACATTTAAGAAATGATAAGCTGTAATACAGTATAAGAAATGTTTACATTTTGGGTTTTTATACCGCTTCAAGGCTTGACACACTGGGTATCTATTTACTCAGCGCAACCTCATCTTTTGTATTACATCAAAATATATGTTATACATTGTATTTATGTGCCCCAAAATTAACTTTAGTGTATTGCACTTGACAAACTGGTAAAGTAAAACTATGGATAAAACGTATTACTTTTTCATTTTGGATAGAGAAGGGAGGGTTATAATATTTTTTTGCCCTCTGCGTCCCATTGGGGGGATTTACTTTCACTTCCTGTCCCATAGCTAAACAGGAAGTGAGAGGAATCTGCATGCTAAAGATGTGATTTGGGTGCGACTTGTGAAAAGAATTCCGGTAATAAAAGAAAAATGGTGTGCCCCACCCCCCTCGCCCAATGCCCAATGACCCTTCAGGTCTGGTATGGATTTTGAGGGGATCGAACCCCACACCAATTTTTATTTTTAAACGCCGAGGGGTCCCCTCCAAAATTGATTCTAGACCCTTGACTGAGGATGCAGCCTGACATGTCAGGAAACCGGGGGATGAGTAACCCCCCCCCCCAACCATACCATGAATGAATGAATGAATGAAAACTTATATAGCGCGGCACATGCGAACTGAATCGCCTCTGGGCGCTTGTTGTTCCTGTCTCCTTTGATATCAAAAGAGATGTGTCTTGACCTTTTTCCTAAATGCTAGGTGGTTCTCCTCCAACCGAATGCTGGTTGGTAAAGCGTTCCATAGTCTGGGACCTTGGATCGCAAATCTTCTCTCTCCTTTGGACTTGAAGTTGGCTTTCGGAACCTGGAGCAGGTTCTGATTCGTGGATCGCAAAACGCGATTTGGATTATGCGCTTTTATTAATTCGCATAAGTAAAGGGGGGCACTCTCATGGACACATCTATGCGTAAGACAGAGAGCTTTAAAAGCAATTCTGTCTTTGACTGGCAGCCAATGAAGGGCTCTCAGTGAAGGTGAGATGGATTCCCAGGGTTTTTTCCCAGTCACAAGTCTGACGGCCGTATTCTGAACGACTTGCAGACGAGCGATTTGGTACTTGGGGAGGCCGAGGTAAAGGGCATTTGCATAATCCAGCCTGGAGTTTACAATAGCTCCCACCACGACCGCTAGGTCTTCTTTAGGGATGAACGGAGTGAGTCTGCGTAGTAGGCGCAGTAGATGGTGAGATCCGCTGACCACTGACCCTATTTGTGCGTCCATTGTCATAAAGGAGTCAAAAATGACCCCTAGGCTTTTGACTTTGGCGCTAGGGGTGATGAGTTTGCCCAAAATAGGCGGGGGGGTCCATGCTGTTGATAGTTGATTCCTACGCTTGGCGTGAAACAGAAGAAGTTCTGTTTTCGCTCCATTGAGTTTAAGATAACTCTTTGTCATCCAATCCTCTATCAAAGAGAGACATGTCTCTAGATTGAGGTGGTGATCCTGTCTGTTGCAGATGCGGAAATACAGTTGCGTGTCATCTGCATAAGAGTGATAAAGCAGTTTTTGGCTGCTAATAATCTCAAAAAGAGGACGAAGGTAGATGTTAAATAGCACTGGTGACAGAGGCGATCCTTGAGGGACTCCGCATGTTACTGTGCGTTTTTCAGACGTAAACGGTCCTAGCTTCACTGTTTGCGATCGGTTTTCCAAAAAAGAGGAGAACCAAGATAAATCGCCTTCTGCGACCCTGGCTACTTCAGTAAGCCGAGTCAGTAACAGATTGTGGTCTACAGTGTCAAAAGCTGCACTTAGGTCCAACAGAACCAGGAGACAAGATTCTCCTTCGTCTGCGGCCTTGAGAACATCGTCCCATACTTTTAGCAATGCTGTTTCCGTCCCATGTCCGGGACGGAAGCCTGATTGCAATGGATCAAGTAGCTTGTGGGTATCTAGATGCTGTTGCAGCTGTTGTACCACTACTTTTTCCATTATCTTAGAGAATACGTTGAGGCTTGTTATGGGACGGCGGTGGAGTGGGTCCTTGGGGTCCAGGGAGGGTTTCTTCAGGATGGGTTGGATTATACCCTCTTTCAACTGTGAGGGCACTATGCCCTCCAAGAAAGACTGGTTGATAAGCTGCGTAATGGGAGGAGCCAGGATGTCGGCGCATTCCTTCAGCAGTTTTGTGGGGATAATGTCATTTGGCGCTGCGCCATTGCGCAGAGTACAAATGACATTTTTAGTGGACTCAATGGAGATGGGTTCTAGGGTAAACTTACCTGATATCGAAGAATTACTATGGGTGCTGTGTGAGAGGCTACAGGGGGGGCTGAGGGGAGAATAGTTTTGCTGAATGCTTTCACGGATTGCCTCGATTTTATCAACGAAATAATCCGATAGCTCATTGCAAAATTCTTGTGTGTCAGAACTGGGGGCTTCAATACATCCTGGTTTCATGGTCTGGGTGACCATCTTGAAGAGTTCGCGGGGGCGGTTAAGGGCCCCGTTGATAGCCTCCGAGAAATAATTCTTCTTGGCTTGGAAAATTCCTTTGTGGTATTTTCTTGTCGCCGCCTTGTAGATGGATAGGTTTAGCTCTGAAGAACATCTTTTCCAGGCAGATTCTGCCCTTCTGCGTTCTTGCTTCAGTAACGACAGCTGGTTGTTAAACCAGCTGCGGTTGTTTTTCCGAATGCGGGTTCTTCGTTTCGGCGCTACCAAATCGGCTGACTGTAGCATGGCCGAGTTGATGGCTTCCAATGTTTCAACGGCCGTTTGATGCGGCTGAGTTGTTTCTATTTTTTTCCTTAAAGTCGTTCTGAAGAGTTCCGAGTGGAGCTTCTTCTGACATCTAGTCCAGTGTGTTGTCACTGGATTTGATGTTTTTGTTGTGGGGGGGATTGTGGAAATGAATTTAATTGCATGGTGGTCTGTCCATGGCAACTTTTCATTTTCCAAAATTTTTATTTCCAGATCTTGTCTGAAAATAAGATCAAGTGTGTGGCCTGAAGCATGTGTGGGCCCACATACTAGTTGATGTAACCCTAAATCTTCCAGGTGGTCAATACAGGCATCCGCAACAATGTCTTGTGAGGAGTTGGCCCAGAGATTGAAATCCCCTAACAGCAACAGGTGTTTGCTGTTGAGGGTATAAGTGGAGAAGAAATCCGTCCATGATGATAGCAGCTGCGATTTTGGGCCCGGTGGCCTATAGCAGAGCAGAACGTGGATGGTCTCCTTTGAATTTGCTTGCAGTTGCAGAGTAAGGGTTTCCATGAATGGAAGAGGGTTTTGAAGGGCTGGTTTTGTGATTGCAAGATGAGTCTTGTGGATCACCGCCAGGCCTCCCCCTCTTTGCCCTATTCTGTTTTCTGTGATAATACGGTAGTGTTCTGGCACCAGTTCTCCTAGAATGGTGTTACAGTCGGCTGTGAGCCAGCTCTCTGTAATAAAGAGGCAGTCTAAATCGTGTTGTAGAATGAAGTCATGGATTTCAAGTCTATGTTTTACTGCCGATCTTGTGTTGATCAAAGCACATAAAATGTGCTTGGGCTGGGGTAAACGGCTAAAATTTTTGATGGTCGATCGTCGATCGATCCTCAAAAGTTGCTCCATTCTTAGGGTCTTTTTGGTGATGGCTGGCAGTATTGCGGCGCAACTCCTCAGATCCCAAATGGTTTCTGCAGAGTACCGCAGATTAGCCATGGTAGCCAATCACCGGGGCAAAGTAGTTATTTTTTGGAGACGATGGGGGGAGGATTCAGTGAATCCTCCCAGCTTGATCCAGAGGAAGGCAAAAAACCCCTAGCCGTGCTGTGCCAATTTGCTTTGGTAGGGGAAAAAATTCCTTCCTGATCCCTGAATGGCGATCGGGCGAAGCCCCTGGATCAAGTATTATTAAATTATGAAACAGGGGGGTGAGAGCTGTCACTGCTGCTGGGGTGTACCAAGATGGCCGCCGACCGGGAGCAGGACCAGGGACCCAGGCTGATGTATAGTCAGCTGGAAGGGCTGGGATGGGGGGGGACTGGTTGTTGAGGGGTGGATGAGTCCTGCAGGGGGCTGGGGGCGAACTCCTGGGAGGTTTCTGGTGGCTTGGAGGGGATTCTGTGTGTGAAATTGCGGCGCGGAGTTAGGCCGCAGGTGAAGCCGCGGACTTTCCTGGATCGCGGCCCCGCGTATGAGAGAGGCCTAGCGCGGAGGTCCCGAAAAAACGACCTGGAATGGCGAAAATTGCCGTGGAGAGGTGGCAAGTAGATGCCTCTGAATGGTGATGGCTGTATGGGGGGCGTATGGACCAGAGTGAAGGAGCGGGGGAGCGGCTGGTTGTTGGGGGGGGCCGGAGCTGGAGGAAGCGGATCGCGGGGGGGTTGTATCTCTGCTGGGGGAGATTAGGCTGCCGCCGTGGCTGTCCTAACAAGGACGGCCACCTACGGGTCCTGGGGAGGTGTAGATCGCCCTGAGTAGCAGGGGCTTACCTGGAGGGTGAGAAGCGGCCAGAGAAGGCGGATGAGAAGGCCTGCTGAGGCGGGGGGGGTGGAAAACCCTGCCTGTCTGGAGCCCAGGAGCCACATGTCCTACTGGTAGGTACGTGCGCCGATTACTACTGGGACAGTTCTCGCCCTGGGGGAGGGTCACTCTTTCAGACCCAACAGGAAGAGCTCCTGGAACAAGATCACGGGTAAGGAGATCAACACAGTCAGTTAGTGTTAGGTCTATGGAGTGCAGTGCCACGTTCCCTCAACATGGGGGGGACCCCTACTCATTCACCCAGTGAAAGTACAGTGGAACCTCGGATTGTGAGTAACATGGTTAATGAGCGTTTCGCAATACGAGCACTGTATTTTTTTTAAATCCTGACTCGGTTTGTGAGTGTTGTCTCACAAGACGAGCAGAATTCAAGCCTCTGCGGTGTGCAGTACCATATTTGGCCAGAGGTGCGGGGGAGCCGGTGACACTCAGAGCCGTTCTGAAACACTTGGAAATACTCTGTTCCCGAGTGTTTCCAGAGGTTTCCGAGTGCAGCCGAGCAGTCTCCGAGTATTTCTGAGTCTCTCTGGCACCCCCCACCTCTGGCCACATGCGGTATTGCATGCTATAGAAGTCAATGTGGTCAGCTTGACATGGCACCACTTCCGGTTATTAACATTTAACATTGCCGTCTATGGGAAATCTTGGTCAGCTTGACATGGCACTGCTCCCGGTTTTTAACATTGGCGTCTATGGGAAATATTGGTCAGCTTGAAATGGCACTGCTCCCGGTTTTTAACATTGGCGTCTATGGGAAATATTGGTCAGCTTGAAATGGCACTGCTCCCGGTTTTTAACATTGGCGTCTATGGGAAATATTGGTCAGCTTGAAATGGCACTGCTCCCGGTTTTTAACATTGGCGTCTATGGGAAATATTGGTCAACTTAACATGGCACTACTCCTGGTTTTTAACATTGGCGTCTATGGGAAATCTTGATCAGCTTGAAATGGCACTGCTCCCGGTTTTTAACATTGGCGTCTATGGGAAATCTTGGTCAGCTTGAAATGGCACTGCTCCCGGTTTTTAACATTGGCGTCTATGGGAAATCTTGATCAGCTTGAAATGCCACTGCTCCCGGTTTTTAACATTGGCGTCTATGGGAAATCTTGGTCAGCTTGAAATGCCACTGCTCCCGGTTTTTAACATTGGCGTCTATGGGAAATATTGGTCAGCTTGACCTGGCACCACTTCCGGTTATTAACATTTAACATTGGCGTCTATGGGAAATATTGGTCAGCTTGACCTGGCACCACTTCCGGTTATTAACATTTAACATTGGCGTCTATGGGAAATTTGGGAACAAATTATCTTAGATTCCATTGACTTCAATGAGGAAACTCGCTTTGATATACAAGTGCTTTGGATTACTAGCATTCTCCTGGAACGTAATCCAAGATTCCACTGTAAATAAAAACAGAACGCCTGCCCACTGCCACACCCAAAAAATAAATAAATAATAACCTTTTGAGTAATCTTCAGGTCTAAAATGTTTGCTTAAAAAAAACAATTGTGTGCAAAAAAAAAAAGAAAAGAGCACACAAATGTCTCTAGCAGTGAAAGGGTTAATAGGTGCCGGTGTCTCTTTAGTAAGCCGGTGTACAGAATAAGGCACACGGGGGCCGTAGCTGTTGTCATTCATGTCAGGCCCGGCATGATACAGCACGGCGGTGACCCAGATCTAATGGTCACATCTTCTCTGAAGAGCCCCTCTGTGTCTTCTTTGCGCTTTATCTGGGTCAATAGTGCATGTGGAGATCAGAGACGGCTCGGGGCGGAATCATCCTGAGAATTTCTTAAGATGCCTTCAAGGAGTAATGGGATCCTTCTCTTGGTTGTATCATTTTATTAGATGTGCGCACTCTCTGCATTTTTCGGTACTCCTTGATAAAAGATAAACGGTGCGTACTTTACCACTGTTTTTATTCCGTTTGTTCATAGTGACCATGTTATCTATACTATAAAATGTACACCTGTTAAATCCTGGATTTTTTTTAATCAAAAATCCAGCTTAAAATAATTGTAATCTTGCGACACAAAATTGAATGAAATCCGCCTGACAACCTAGACCAGGGGTGTCAAACTCAACTTCATTGTGGGCCGCATCAGCGTTATGATTGCCCTCAAAAGGGCCGGTTGTATCTGTAAGATTAGATGTTCAGCGCATCCCCTCCCCATATATTAGATGCCAAGAGCCACCCCACCATCAGAAGTTGAGTCCCCCACTCTCCCTTACATCACAGTGCATCCCCTTTTCTTATGCTGCTGCTGGAAAGAAGCTAGATGTATTGCTTGAAAGCAGAAAGTAGGGGTCTGGAGGAGGACCAGAGCTGGAGCTCTCATGCAGCTGCAGGAGAGCTGCGAGGGCCACATGAAATTGCCTGGAGGGCCGGATTCGGCCCACGGGCCTTGTGTTTGACACCTGTGACCCAGACTTAAAGGGTCAGTCCACCCAAAACTGATTTTTTTTTTATAGAGAGCATGAAATACAGGCATACCCCACTTTTAAGTACACAATGGTACCAGAGCATGTTTGTAAAACAAAAATGTACTTAAAGCAATACCTTTTTTTCACGTCACGTCACAACGCCTGCAGTAATTCACCACAACCAGGTAAGTTCAAGCTGGAACCCATTTCTATTGATGCCACAAAAAATACCATCGGTGCTTTGCGTAACAGCACAGCGCCTAATGATATCATCCCTACTAAACTGCTGAAGGAGTGTGCTGACATTCTGGCACCTTCCATCACGCAGCTTATTAACCAATCTTTCAGGGAGGGCATAGTGCCCTCTAAGTTGAAGGAGGGCATCATTCGACCCATATTGAAGAAACCCACCCTGGACCCTAAGGATCCACACCACCGCCGTCCCATAACAGGCTTAAACGCTCTCTCCAAGGTCATGGAGAAAGCAGTGGTGCAACAGCTGCAACAGCATCTAGATACCCACAACCTACTGGATCCATTTCAATCAGGATTCCGGCCCGGACATGGGACGGAAACAGCATTGCTCAAGATATGGGACGACGTTCTCGAGGCCGCAGATGAAGGAGAATCTTGTCTCCTGGTTCTGTTGGACCTAAGCGCAGCCTTCGACACAGTTGACCATAAGCTTCTACTGACAAGGCTAGCGGAAGTAGCCAAAGTCGCAGAAGGCGATTTATCTTGGTTCTCCTCTTTTTTGGAAAACCGATCTCAAATAGTGAAGTTAGGACCTTTCACTTCTGAGAAACGCACAGTATCGTGCGGAGTCCCCCAAGGATCCCCCCTGTCGCCGGTGTTATTCAACATCTATCTCCGTCCTCTTTTTGATATCATCAGCAGCCAAAAACTGCTCTATCACTCATATGCAGACGACACGCAACTATATTTCCGCATTTGCAATAAAAAGGATCATCACCTCAATCTAGAGACATGCCTCTCTTTGATAGAGGACTGGATGACAAAGAGTTATCTCAAACTCAACGGAGCGAAAACAGAACTTCTCCTGTTTCACGCCAAGCGTAAGAATCAACCTGCTACAACATGGACCCCCCCGCCCATTCTGGGCAAAATCATCTCCCCTAGCGCCAAAGTCAAAAGTCTCGGGTCATCTTCGACTCCTACATGACAATGGACGCACAAATAGGGTCAGTAGTCAGCGGATCTCACCATCTGCTGCGCCTACTACGCAGACTTACTCCCTTCATCCCCAAAGAAGACATAGCGGTCGTGGTGGGAACAATTGTAAACTCCAGACTGGACTATGCCAATGCCCTTTACCTCGGACTCCCCAAGTACCAAATCGCTCGTCTTCAAGTCGTTCAAAACACGGCCGCTAGACTTGTGACTGGGAAAAAACCTTGGGAATCAATCTCGCCTTCACTGAGATCCCTTCACTGGTTACCAGTAAAAGACAGAATCACTTTTAAAGCACTCTGTCTAACGCATAGATGTGTCCATGGGAATGCCCCCCATTATCTATGCGAAAAAATAAAAGCTCACAATCCCAATCGCGTTCTGCGATCCACCAATCAAAATCTGCTCCAGATACCGAAAGCCAACTACAGGGCCAAAGGAGATAGAAGATTTGCGGTCCAAGGTCCCAGACTATGGAACGCTTTACCAACCAGCATTCGGTTGGAGGAGAACCACCTAGCTTTCAGGAGAAAGATCAAGACTCATCTCTTTTGATACCAAAGGAGACCGGAACAACAAGCGCCAAGAGGCGATTAAGTTCGTATGTGCCGCGCTATATAAGTTTTCATTCATTCATTCATTCATGTAGTGCATTGCAATAGTCATTTACGGGAATAAATGATTACCTTGGCAAGCTGTCCGACCCCAGAAATTGGATATGTTTTAATCCTGGGTCCCCTCTCGGTGCTCCCCAAGTTTGATGTCCCTGTCACATATGCTATTAGAGCAGTGCCAAGTCAAGCTGACCAAGATTTCCCATAGACGTCAATGTTAAATGTTAATAACCGGAAGTGGTGCCATGTCAAGCTGACCAAGATTTCCCATTGACGCCAATGTTAAATGTTAATAACCAGAAGTGGTGCCATGTCAAGCTGACCAAGATTTCCCATAGACACCCATGTTAAAAACCGGGAGCAGTGCCCTGTCAAGCTGGCCAAGATTTCCCATAGACGCCAATGTTAATAACCGGAAGTGTTGCCAAGTCAAGCTGACCAAGGTTTCCCATAGACGCCAATGTTAAATGTTAATAACCGGAAGTGGTGCCATGTCAAGCTGACCAAGATTTCCCATAGACATCCATGTTAAAAACGGGAGCAGTGCCATGTCAAGCTGACCAAGATTTCCCTTAGACGGCAATGTGTTCGTACTCATGAGTGTATGCCTGTAGTTAGAACTCCAGGCTTTTTTTTTTTTACTGTCAGTGCCCTCATTGGGCAGATGTCTCCCTACAACCAGTGTGGTCTCCTGCACGGGAAGTGATGGACACATGAAACAATAACACTACAGAAGTTCTAACCCTTGCACATTCTAAAAATAAAACAATCCCCAAAATAAAAGGATTATTGGACTAAGGGCCCTTACAGACTTGCTGTGCCACGCAGTGCCCTCTAAAAAGCTAACCGTGTTAGGATTGCTTTTCAGAGTGCATTTGACAGGTGGAGAGGAGATGTTATATCACCTCCTCACTGCCTGGTTTAAAAGTGCATGTAAACCTCTGACATGAAATATGAACAAAGCATATGCCTCAATACCAGTGGTCCCCCAACCTCACCGTTTTGAGGGACCGGAGGAGTTGGGGAGTGGTTGTACAGCCTATGACCCCCAGGGGAGGGGGGATTGGGGCTGTTGCTCAGCCTCTCACCTCTGGGAGGGGGGGGTTAACCTTACTAGAGGATAATTCCATGTAAATTCACTGAAGATCTCACAGTATGAGCAGGAGCACATGTCCAGTTGTGGCGGACTAGGTAGAGACTAGGTGGGGCAGTCAGGCACCGTTTGGCAGAAAGTGGTACTGGGAAAAGGGAAGCAGGCGCCCTCTAGTGGTTTTAAGGTATCAGTGTAAGTTGTGCTAAATTGGCTCAACTGCCGCCCACCCTCCCCTCTTGTCGGCCCGGCCCCCAACAGGCCACAAACCAGCACAGTCTTGCCAGACCAATCTGATAACATTCTATGAGGAAGTGAGCTGCCATCTAGATAAGGGAAGGCATGTGGACGTGCTATATCTGGATTTTGCAAAAGCATTCGATACAGTCCCCCATAAATCAGCGGTGGCACGTCCATAGGGGGTTTAGGGGCGCCGCCCCTCTAATCTACATGCAGGGCTCAGGATGCATGGATTCAATGTATTTTTTTTTCAGAAGCACATAATTGGAGCCTGAGCATCTAATTGGCTTCAAAAAAGGGTGGGCTCGGGGGGCAGAGCTCTGCCCCCCTGAGCCCACCCAGTTGTGTGACAATAGTGAATTAATATTCACTACCGTTTTTCTGAGTCTCCTCCCAGCCAATCAGGAAGCGGATCTTGGCTGAGAGGAGAATTATTGGCCGCCGAAGGAAGGAGGAGGGAAGCCGGAGACGTGGGGTGAAGCCGCCAAGAAGGAGGAGATTCAGGAAGGAGCCGAAGCTGCCTGCAACCTAGATGGGGTAAGTGCAGGGCTGGTGGGGGGGAATGAGCTAGTGATGGGGGAGGGGAGTTTGACTGAACGACTGATCGACCCAGCACCAGCCGCCACTGCCATAATACTTTACTTTACAAATTGAGGTCCAATGGCATGGACCATAGGCTTTGTTCCTCGATAGAAAACTGGTAACAGGGGCGCAGCCAAAGGGTGGTGATAAATAGTGAGTACTTCGAATGGTCTGGCGTGGTAAGTGGGTATAAATTGTTTAATCTCAGTGTTTGCTGTCGATACAAAGCTGAGCAGGGCAATAACTAGTGTTGAGCAGAATATGCCATATTCGATTTTGCGATATATCTCGAATATATAGTCGAATATTCTAGACATATTCGTTAAATGCGAATATTAGCGATATTTTTTGGAAATGAAATGATTGCGAAATTTCGCTATTGCGAATGCGAATGCGAATGCGAATGAAATTTCGAGAAATGCGGAAGGAGCACTATGATTGGCTCAGAATATTCGTGATATATTACAATACAAAATAATTGTGAATATTCGGCAAATGCGGAAGGAGCACTCTGATTGGCTCAGAATATTTGTGATATTTTATAATACAAAATAATTGCAAAATTTCGAGAAATGCGGAATGGAGCACTCTGATTGGCTCAGAATATTCGTGATATATTACAATACAAAATAATTGTGAATATTCGGCAAATGCGGAAGGAGCACTCTGATTGGCTCAGAATATTTGTGATATTTTATAATACAAAATAATTGCGAAATTTCGAGAAATGCGGAATGGAGCACTCTGATTGGCTCAGAATATTTGTGATATATTACAATACAAAATAATTGCGAATATTCGGCAAATGCGGAAGGAGCACTCTGATTGGCTCAGAATATTCTTGATATTTTATCGTAATTTCGCAAAAATGCGAATGAGAAATTGATTGCGGAATTTCGACAGTAACACTCTGAAATCGAATATATGTGTTATTTTAGCTAAAAACAATATTGCGAATTTCTCGAAAATAATCGCGCGATATCGCTATTGCCGAATAATCGCATTGCGATTTTTCGGCAATATAAAATGATCGCTGCAGCTACTCGGCCCAAGGTCTCTAATCATACCAGCAATGCTTTTAGACGTCGATGGGGATCTCTAGGATGTGATCTGTTCTAAAAAAAATTGAAAAAATACGAATATTCGAAATAGCGAATATTCACCGCGAAGTTCGGAATATATCGCGAATACTCGAATATGCCATATTCGAGCCGAATATTCGCAATACGAATATTCGTGAGCAACACTAGCAATAACTTCACAGCAAAATGTAGAAACCTTACAAGAAGACCTCTATAAAATAATAGGGTGGGCAACTAGATGACAAATGAGTTTTAATGGTGAGAAATGTAAAGTAATGCATTTGACTGCTAAAAATATGAACGCAAGTTACTTTCTAAGGGGAGAAGCATGGGAGCAATTGAGGATGGAGAAGGATCTGGGTGTAGATGACAGACTCAGCAATGGCATCCAATGCCAAGCTGATGCAAGCAAAGCAAGTTGAATATTGGCATGCATAAAAAAGAGGATTTACTCCACAGATAAAATGATAATTCTGCCACTTTATAAAACTCTGGTCCGGCCACATCTTGAGTATGCCATCAATTTCTGGTCACTGCGCTTGCCCTATGCTTAGCGTTTGAATGCGGGTTTGTATGAGGGTGACAGGGGAGCTTTAAAAAAAATATATTATTTTTATATATTTTATATCATATTTATTTTTTACATTATTTTTATGTAAAAAAAAAAGTGATCACTTTAGCTGAGAGTCCTTGCAGGCTCTGAAAGTCAATTAAAACATTTTTATTTTTTATTTTAATCCTTGTATTATAACCAGTGCCATTGTTCCAATAAAACATTTTTTATTGGCAAGCTCTCTGACCTTTCTCTTCTCGGCAGGAGGTGGGGCACGGTGTCCAATCACTATAAGGGGTAACGATGCAGTCTTTCCGGCACGGCAGCAGACACGGTCTCATGGTCTCTGGACGAAGGCTCTCGGGGCATCTAGGTTAGAAGAAAAAAGGAAATATTTCATCTCTATAGCATTTTACTTTATTAGACAGTCCTGAAACTCAGGGGTGGAGCTTGATGGAAAAACAGTAGGTAAAAGAAAAATACTTTTGTTGGGTAGTAGACATGTGTACTGCTAAAAAAAAAAAAAATTGTTTTCTTTTTATTCGTTTTCTTTTTTTTTTTTCAGGTCATTGGTTATGATCGAAATTCGTAAATGCAACAATTGATAAATTCATAAATTGCACAATTCATAAATTTGAAAATCAGGAAATTTGAAAATCAGGAAATTCGAAATTTCAGAATTTCGAAAAATCCGAAAATAAGAAATAAAATAAAAAAATTCTAAAGAACGAAAATCTGAACGAATAAATAACTAACTAACTAACAATAAATATCTATAATTGAATAATTAGTAGTAGTTAATTTAATATTAGTTAGTCATTATTTCTGATTTATGGGTTTTTCGAATGTTCAGATTTGTGGTCTCTTGAATTTTCGTTCTTATTTTCAGATTTTTTTTTTTTAATTTGCGAATTTTCAACATTTGGGATTTTTGAAATTGCAGACTTTCTAATTTACGAATTTTCGAATATTCAAATTCTGAAAAAAAATTGTTAAACAGGTTTTCGTTAATTCAAATATTTTCGAATTAACAAATTTGTTAAAATTCCTTAAAAAACTGATTCGGAATGAAACATATTGCACATGTCTATGGAGTAGGATGTTGGTAGAAGTTTTGTTATATCCGGGCCATCAGGAATTTTGGGGCCCCTTACATAGCTAGGGGGGGGGGTGCTGCCGCCGCAAATTGATAAGCAGCGGGGGGGGGGGGGGGGGGGGGGGGGGGGGGGGGGGGGGGGGGGGGGCTGCCGCGAATTGGGAAGCGGGGGTGCCGCAGATTGAGAGGCGGGGGGATGCCGCAAGTTGGGAAAAGGACAGGGGGCCCTGGGGACCTCTGGGCCCCTTACAAAAAATAAATAAATAATAATAAAAATATATTAAAAAAAGGTGGGTTGCCATCCCTGGGGACCTCTGGGCCCCTAACAAAAAATAAAAAATAAAATAAAAATGTAAAAAATTAAATTTTATAAAAAAAAAGGGGGGTTGCCAATCGGGCCCCTGTGGACCTCCGGGGCCCTTACAAAAATAAATAAATAATAAAAAAAAGTATTTAAAAGATAACCTTTTATAAAAAAGGGGGGGTTGCCTTCCCGGCCCCTGGGGACCTCCAGGCCCCTTACAGGTGTACTGCCTGTACCCCCCTGATGGCGGCCCTGTATCCGGGTGGAGTTTCAGCTTGAGGGTATACACTTCACAAAGCTGTGCATCTGAATGTTTCTGAGAAATGGTGATGTGGTGAAATTTAGGTGACCCAATCCTCAGGCTTTTGGTTATTTGCGCATTACTGAAAGGAGTTCAGAGCACCATTCTCCCCAGGATAGGCAAGTCTATTACTCTTTAATAACCAAGTGCTAGAATTCCCACAGCCCACCAGCTTTGGTTGTCAATGGTTAAGTAGAAATCCTCCTTACTTTTTTGGTCCAACTTGTCCAACGTTGACCCGAACACAAATGACTTTCCTTGTCTGCATCCCAACCGCGCAAGCCGCTTCTCCATTCCAACTGGAAGTGTTAAAAACCGAAACCGTGACGTCCTCTGTACACTGTCCATAGGGGCCTGTCTGCCAGTGGTATACGGTACATGGGTGTTCATTACAGCTCCGCATCTCCTGCAATGCGTTACTCTCGGGGCAGGGAGTGCCTCCTACAACAAGAACAATCATTGTCAAGGAAAGAACATTTTGGGGTTTTCAGTTGAATGCAATTTATTTCTCTTTAACAATAACTGTTGGCAGGGCTTTTTTTTTTTTTTCCAAAAATAGGTACAGGTACTCAGGGGCGGACTGACAACTCATGGGACCCCCGGGCAGTAGAAGACCATGGGGCCCCCCGCACACACACAAGCCACAGCTACACAAAGTCCTACCTACATAAATCATGGGGAATACTGTAAGGCACACAGCAGAGCAAGGGGACAGCGTGGGGGGAGGGCACAGAGGGACACTGTGGGGGGGGGGGGGGGGGGGGTGGAGGGCACAGAGGTACACTGTGGGGGGTGAGGGCACAGAGGGACAATGTGGGGGGTGGAATACACCATGCGGGGGGAGCTGAGGTGTATTTAGGTTTTGTGCTGCCCTAGGCCTGACTAAACTCGTGCACCCACTAATTTAAATATGACCCACCCCTTCCTGTCACGGCCACACCCTGTGTTGTTTAAGACCCGCCCTGCAATTTTTGAGTGAGGACACTAGTTCTAGTTCTGGATTCCCTTAATTTACTTAGATTTCCTCTTACTTCCTGGTTGCCCATAGAGCAGGAAGTGAAGGGAAATCTTTGCAATGGGACAGGGATGGTAAAAAACAAACTGACAGGGGCTATAACCCTCCCTTACTCTACTCAAAATGAAAAAAAAAGTGTTGCCTCTAGTTCTACTTTAAATAGATGGTGCAGCAATCACATATAGCATAGTGAGGAAGGTTTGTGGTCCAAGATGATAAAACAGTCAAAATTAGAAGCGCCACCCCCCCTACAGTTGCGGAATGCCGGCCCTAGACTAATTTTCCTAACAGTGTAGCACAAACCGGTGGGGACTCTTTTCGTGCTGCCCCCCTGCAAAGTGCTGCCCTAGGCCTGGGCCTTGTTGGCCTAGGCCAGAATACAGCTCTGGGGGGGGGGGAGGACCGGGAGAGTAACATGGGGTCTGCTGCAGTCCTGTTGGGGCTCAGGCCTTGGCCCCCTACACTTGTACTGGCAGCCGCGCCGCCTGCTCTCCCCCCGCGATGGCCGGCCATGCTACTCCAATAAAATAAACAGCTCCTCACTCTATTCCTGCAATACTGCTCGTAGCGCGCTGCTCTCCGCCGGCCCCTCCTCTCTTCTCATCCATTCCAGGTGATGTCATGTACAGTACAAGCACCTAGGGTGGACGGGAGGGAAGGTGGGGGCAGCGGGGAGCATCGCCTTGTGCATGGTGTTATTACAGACGCTTTCTGAATCCCCTGCTAGACTAGTATTGCGGAGCCTCCCGCGGGCCTGCTAACAGGATGGGCCCTCGGAGACCTATTGTTGGCAACCCCGCTGCCAGCCAGCCAACTGTAGATCTCCCAGCAGCCAGCGATAATAAACCCTTCCTCAACAGTAGATCCCTCCCAGCAACAATTAAGGGGGTTGTAAACCTACGTGTTTTTCACCTTAATGCATCCTATGCATTAAGGTGAAAAAACACCTTGCAGTGTCCGGCCCCCCAGCCCCCCCCCCTGTTTTACTTACCCGAGCCCCGAATTTCCATGGGAGCATCCCCGCTGTCCTTCTCTCCTTGGAGTCCTGGCTTTGATTGGATAGATTGATAGCAGCGCAGCTATTGGCTCCTGTCAATCAAAACCAATGACACGGGTGTCGGGGGGCGGGGCCTATGACAGGGAACAGACGATCACTGACAGTGCCACTAGGAAGAACGGGGAGAGGTTTGTTTACACTCACCTCTCCCCGTTCTTCAGCTCTGTGACCCGATCGTGGGACACTGGCGGCGATTGTGTCTGCGGTCCCGCAGGCGCGGTCACGGAGCTCAGGACCGGGTCGTGGCGCGCGACCCATGGCTGGGCTTTTAAAGGCAACGTACCTGTACGTGATTATGGCCAGCCGTGCCGTTCTGCCGACGTATATCGTCGTGTGGCGGTCATTAAGCGGTTAATCGCCACCTTAATCAGCCACATAACCTGTGTAATTAATATGTGTTTGGTTTTAACCACCTCACTACCGGCCACCGTCAATTGACGGTGGCACGATAGCTCTCTTGTTTTGAGAGGACTTCATATGACGTCCTCGTCTTTCAGAGCTACTAGGGGGCACGCGCCTCACCGGCGGCGCACCCGCCGCGGTACTGGGAACCCAATGCGCGCGCCCGGCAGCCGTGATGGCGCAGTAACTGAGCAGGACCGTGGATCTCTGTGAGTAAACAGAGAGATCCACGTTTTGTCAGGGATAGGAGACTAGGGACACAGGTCGGTCACCTTCCCCAGTCAGTCCCCTCCCCCCACAGTTAGAAACACTATGCAGGGCACACATTTAACCCCTTCCTCACCCCCTAGTGTTAACCCCTTCCCTGCCAGTCACATTTATACAGTAATCAGTGAATATTTATAGCACTGATCGTTGCATAAATGTGAATGGTCCCAAAAATGTGTCAAAAGTGTCCGATGTATCCGCCATAATGTCGCAGTCCCAATAAAAAACATTGCAGATCGCCGCCATTACTAGTAAAAAAAAATAATAATCAGATACCCCGTCGTATCGCCGTTTTTTTCCCCGGGTATCTATGCGAGTGATTCCTAGAATCACTTTGGCATAGATACGGGTGAAGATCCGACAAGTGTAATACCATTACACTTGCGGATCGTAGATGTAATGACAACTCCAGCCACTAGGTGGCCTTTACGTTGTTTTCTCATTTGCCTATGCAAATGAGGCTACTACTCAGATTCTCGAACGTTTTTACACCGCCCCGTCGTCGCTTACGTCATTTTCGTCCGCGTAAGGTTACCCCTGCTAATATGTGGAGTAACCTTACGCAGTACCGTCGGGTGCCGTCGGATGCCATGTTAAGTATGGCGTCGGGTCAGCGTCGGCTTTTTCCGTCGGTTACGTCGTTTTACTAAGTCGTTCGCGAATAGGGCATTGCGTAAGTGACGATCACGTCGTTTTGACGTCGGTTTCAACGACGCTTTCCGACGTGAGCTGGAGCATTCGCACTGGGCTTTTTCCCCCGGCCGGCGCATGCGCAGTTCGATCGACGCGGGGGCGCGCTTAATTTAAATACAAGCCGCCCCCTTTGAATTACGCGGCCTTACGCTGGGCCATTTACACGACGCCTCCGCAAACTAGGGAGCAAGTGCTTGGAGAATACGGCACTTGCTCTGTTAAGTTGCGGCGGCGTAGTGTAAATGGCTTACGCTACGCCAGGGCAAATCTATGAGAAACTGGCACTACGTGTTTTTTTTTTCTAAATTGTCGCTCTTTTTTTTTTTTGTTTATAGCGCAAAAAATAAAAACTGCAGAGGAGATAAAATACCACCAAAAGAAAGCTCTATTTGCGGGAAAAAAAGGACGCCATTTTTTTTTTGAGAGACACGTCGCACGACCGCGCAATTGTCAGTTAAAGCGACGCAGTGCCGGAAAGCTGAAATTGCGCCTGGGCAGGAAGGGGGTGTATGTGCCCAGTAAGCAAGTGGTTAAAGGGATGAGGCGGCGACCCTACTTGGAGAAGGTTTCTAAACGTCTTTAACATTACAGAACAAGTCCAGATGAATGTGACTGGCGCTAAACTACGACCCGGAGAAATGAGAACCTTCACAGCTGACGTGACGTCACATCTCAGTTTCCTCTTGTGGGTTTGCACCTCCTTCACCTGACATTAGACTGATCATTAATCTTTCAGGGTGAAGAATGAAAAGGATTTCAGCTGTCAGTCGCTAGATTCTCCCCAGAGCCTCGACGTCGCTGCGCACTACACGCAGGCAGACACTGCTCAGGGCCACGCGACGATGGAGAATCGCTGAAATGCAACTGCCACTTTTCTTAAAGTAAATGCAAACCCACCATCTATATTTCAGTGTGTTTTGTCACACTGTCCTCACTTCGGCTCCAGCGATGCCCCGCCCCCGAGCTCCCAGTCCGGCCGCTGGCATCTTCGGGGGCCACCGGCTTCTGGGTCTCAATCTTTGATTGGCTGGGCGGGGGGGACGTATGCAGTCAGATTCAGCATTGCCAATTTGTACGAGGCACGGGGCCGGACGGGCAGGTAAGTTACTTTAATGCAGGAAAAACAAAGCGCATCTCTTCTGCACTAAAACTCCCACCTGCCCATTTTTACATTTTGCCCTAAAATTCAACACCGGGGGGCACTTAACCCCCTTCCTGCCCAGGCCAATTTTCAGCTTTCAGCGCTGTCGCAATTTGAATGACAATTGCGCGGTCATGCTACACTGTACCCAAATGACATTTTTATCATTTTGTTCCCACAAATAGAGCGTTCTTTTGGTGGTATTTGATCACCTCTGCGATTTTTTATTTTTTTGCGCAACAACTAAAAAAAGGACCGTCATTTTAGAAAAAAAATTACGTTTTTATTTTTTTTTCTGTTATTTTTTTTGTAAATAAGTAAGTTTTCTTCTTCAATTATGGGCACTGATATGGTGGCGCTGGTGGGCACCGATGAGGTGGCACTGATGGGCACTCATAGACGGCACTGATGGGCACTCATAGGCGGCACTGATAGGTGGGCACTGGGCATAGATGGGCACTAAGAGGTGGCACTGATGGACATTGGGTGGCACTTATGGACACTGGGTGACACTGAGAGGTGGCACTGATGGCATTGCTGGACATCATTGGTCAGTGCCCATGTTGCCAGTCAGTGACCATTTGTGGGCACTGATTGGCATCGATTGTATTTTTTTATTTTTTTTAATCTATTTGTGCTCTATTGATCACCAGGGGTCACTCCCTGGTGGTCCAGTGTGGGCATCCGAGGGGGGGGGGCTGCGCTGATAAACAATCAGCGCAAACCCCCCCCCTGTCAGAGGAGCAGCCGATCGGCTCTCCCCTACTCGCGTCTGTCAGACGCGAGTGAGGAAGGGCCGGTCAAAGGCTCTTCCTGTTTACATCGTGATCAGCCGTGATCATTCCTCCCAATGATACCAACGATAGGGCACTATTCCTCCCAATGATACCAACAATAGGGCGCTATTCCCCCCAATAATACAAACGATGGGGCACTATTCCCCCCAATAATACAAACGATGGGGCACTATTCCTCCCAATGATACAAACGATAGGGCACTATTCCTCCCAATGATACCAACAATGGGGCGCTATTCCCCCCGATGGTACAAACGATAGGGCACTATTCCTCCCAATGATACCAACAATGGGGCGCTATTCCCCCCAATGATACAAATGATGGGGCACTATTCCTCCCAATGATACAAACGATAGGGCACTATTCCTCCCAATGACACCAACAATAGGGCGCTATTCCCCCCAATGGTACAAATGATGTGGCACTATTCCTCCCAATGATACAAACGATAGGGCACTATTCCTCCCAATGATACCAACAATAGGGCGCTATTCCCCCCAATAATACAAACGATGGGGCACTATTCCCCCCAATAATACAAACGATGGGGCACTATTCCTCCCAATGATACAAACGATAGGGCACTATTCCTCCCAATGATACCAACAATGGGGCGCTATTCCCCCCGATGGTACAAACGATAGGGCACTATTCCTCCCAATGATACCAACAATGGGGCGCTATTCCCCCCAATGATACAAATGATGGGGCACTATTCCTCCCAATGATACAAACGATAGGGCACTATTCCTCCCAATGACACCAACAATAGGGCGCTATTCCCCCCAATGGTACAAATGATGTGGCACTATTCCTCCCAATGATACAAACGATAGGGCACTATTCCTCCCAATGATACCAACAACGGGGCGCTATTCCCCCCAACGATACAAACGATGGGGCACTATTCCTTCCAATGATACAAACGATGGGGCACTATTCCTCCCAATGATACCAACAATGGGGCGCTATGCATCCCAACAATACCAAAGATGGTCACTATTCCTCCTAATTATACCAGTGATGGGGCAATATTCCTCCCAATGATACTAACAATGGGGCACTATTCCTCCTAATGATACCAACGACAGGGGCACTATTCCTTCCAATGAAACTAACAATGGGGCACTATTCATCCCAATGATACCAGCGATAGGGCCCCCTAATACCAAATATAGCAATGTTTATTCCCACTGATGTCAGGAAAGTTTCCACCCCCACTGGGCACAGTCTGGCCCCCCTAAAGTCTGAAGGACATAGAACTGGTTCTTTGTTTACAAAGTTTGGAGACCCCTGATTTATAACAAGTGTGTTACTGGCAGGATCACCAAGTGAAAATAAAGGTTAAAAATGCCTGAAAAATAAAACGAATGCAGCCACCACATGTAAGGACTGGTGAGCCTCAACATATTACATTCTTGCTTTTGGGTTCAGATGCACTTTAAGTATCTAAAAGATGGATGCTGATTGGTTGCTACGGATTACTGCACCGCTCAAATTGCTCTTTACCGTATTAAATAAAATAAAATATAATATATATTTCCCAGTGTGGAGACGTGGATGTGATAAAATACGGACACACTTCCCAACCACACAGCAAAATCCTTTCGGCAAAATGTCACGGGATGAAATCATTTATTTCCTGAGCAGGGAATGTCGGAGGAGATCGGCTCGTGTGCAGATTGACTGGAGCTCTGGGGACAAAAAGTCATTTCACAAGAATCATCTTCCCTTCTCGGCTGAGAAGTCCCCGGGGCACAGAAAATTCCTTCCAAATTCATTTCATTTTTCACTTGGCAGAAAAAAAAAAAAAAGAGAGAGGAAAAAAAAAAAAAAAAAAACTGCGATTGGAAAGTCGTCTTTCCAAGGAAAAGGCAGCGAAATCCTCAATGGAGCAACGTCACAGAGCAATAGATGTTCCGGAGAGACGGAATAAAATCTGCATTGGTTTTGCTGCGGCTCCTTCACAGCAGCTCTATTGGACTCCATCCGGCAGGACAGTAATACCTTGGATTACGAGCATGATCAGCTCCAGGAGCATGCGTGTAATCCAAAGCACTTGTAAATCAAAGCAAGTTTCCCCATAGGGATCAATGGAAACGCAGATAATTGGTTCCAGTGCCACTGCTGGTGTATGCAGTATCGCATGTGGCCAGAGGTGCGGGGGCTCCAGAGACTCTCAGAAACACTCTGAGATGCTCAGAGACATTCAGAGACACTCAGAGAGGCTCGGAGACCACTCACAGATGCTCAGAGACGCTCAGAGGCATTCAGAAACATTCTGAGACGCTCGGAGACACCCGGAGACCATTTAGAGATGCTCAGAGACACTCGGAGGCACTTGGAGACCAATAAGAGACACTTGGAGGCACTTGGAGACCGCTCAGAGACACTCTGAGACACTCAGATATGCTCAGAGGCTCAGTAGCGCATGTGGCCAGAGGTGCGGTGGCTCCACAGACTCTCAGAAACACTCTGAGATGCTCAGAGACACTCAGAGAAGCCCGGAGGCACTCGGAGACCACTCACAGATGCTCAGAGATGCTCAGAGACGCTCAGAGGCACTCAGAGACATTCTGAGACGCTTGCAGACACCGGGAGACCACTCAGAGACGCTCAGAGGCACTCGAAGACCAATAAGAGACACTTGGAGACCGCTCAGAGACACTCAGAGACGCTCAGAGATGCTCAGAGGCTAAGTATCACATGTGGCCAGAGGTGCAGGGGCTCCAGAGACTCTCAGAAACACTCTGAGATGCTCAGAGACATTCAGAGACACACAGAGAAGCTCAGAGGCACCCGGAAACCACTCACAGATGCTCAGAGACGCTCAGAGATGCTTAGAGGCACTCGGAGACCACTCACAGATGCTCAGAGACGCTCAGAGACCACTCAGAGATGCTCTGAGATAACTCAGAGATGCGGAGACGCTCGGAGACACTCAGAGGCACTCAGAGACATTCTGAGACGCTTGGAGACACCCGGAGATCACTCAGAGACACTTAGAGACACTCAGAGGCACTCGGAGGCACTTGGAGACCGCTCAGAGTCACTCTGAGACGCTCAAAGATGCTCAGAGACAACTCTGAGACGCTTGGCGACACTCTGAGACCACTCTGGGACACTCAGAGATGCTCAAAGATATTCTGAGACAACTCTGAGATGCTCAGAGACACTCGGAGACCACCCTGGGACACTCGGAGATGTTTTGAGATGCACAGAGACATTCGGAGGCACTCGGAGACCACTCAGAGATGCTCAGAGGAATTCAGAGGCAACTCTGAGACGCTCAGAGACATTCTGAGACGCTTGCTGCTCTCTCTCCTTCTGCAGTGTAATTGGTCTTGTCTCCTCCCCCTTCTGTAGTTTTCTGCAATCAGCAAGTAGTGGGCGGGGCCTGCTTGGTCCCTCCCACAGCTCTACTCCCTTCCCAGTGATGATGCCACTGCTACTTTTACAAGGTGATAACATGGATGTGTAGCCTTTGGGATATCGGAAAAATATATTTAAATACACATTTTTTTGGCCTGGAGTTCAGTTTTAAGATCAACCAAAGTTCAGCTTCAAACATTCTTAGTTTTCTTTGTGAAGAACAGCTGTGATAGACTCACCGTCACCGGGATAGGCAAGAATAGCTCGGTTTCTTGTTTGTCTTCCTTCGGTGGTCTTCCCGGAGCAGGTGTGTGAACAGGACGACCATTCAGACCACGAGCTGAGGACGCAGTCTTTAGGACACGGGACGTCACAAGCGATGGGGATGGGGTAGATGGCATCTCGGCACATCTGTCTGTCAACCTCCTCTCCTGGAAAAAGAAACATTAAGTCTTTTATTGGTATCAAAAGTAACAACAGTAAAACAAAAGGCACAACGCGTTTCAGGGACAAAAAAAAAATCACCCTTGGGACCCTTTCACACTACCGTGACTTCACAGTCGCGCGATTTTTGCCGCGATTTCAGGGAATGCCTGTGTAACTCACATCAAAGTCCGACCAAAGTAGTGCAGGGATTACTTTGAAGTCGGCAAGACTTGAAGTCGTACTAATATGAATGGTAGTCATTGGAAATCATGGGGAGCGACTTGTCACACGACTTTGCAGTACCAAGTCCTAGGACAAGTCGTACAAGTGTGAAAGGGGGCCTTCATCAGAGTTTTTTCTTGTAGGAATTATCAAGGAATTGACAGTTTTAGTTACAGCTTTTACTAAGGGCCCTTTCACACTGGTGCGTTTTTGCCACGTTTTCGCGGTAAAAATAGAGCCATTAAAACGCTCATAAAACGCTCCCCATGCCCCTCTCCATTGAAATTAATTAAAAAACGCGGTAAAAATGGTAAGAACGGAGCGTTAAAATCTCGGTAGAACACGCGATTTTACCGCAATTTTACAGCGTTTTTACCGCGTTTTCAATTAATTTCAATGGAGAGGAGCATGGGGAGTGTTTTAATAGCGATATTTTTACCGCGAAAATGTGGCAAAAACTTGGGAAAACCGCACCAGTGTAAAAGGGCCCTTAAAGCGGAGCTCCACCCAGGATAACAACATTTTACAATGTTGTTTGAAAAAAAAAAAAAAAAAAACCTGAAAAAAAAAAAAAAAATACTCACCCGAAATAGCTGTTGCTATGCGGAAGTCCGTAATCTGCCTCTTGCTGAACCGCGGTGTGTTTTCTTCTTGTTCTTCTCCTTGTGAATGGGGCGCGCTGCTTCCTGGGAACTGTGTGTGTTCTCCGAGAGCAGCGCGCCCCATTCACAAGCCAGCGTGAGACTCACGCAGGCGCACTAGGAAATGGGCAGTGAAGCCGTTTCCCATAGTGTGAATGACGGCGCGGGACTCGGAGCGATCGTGGGACCGGCATCGGGGGGGGGGGGGCCGTCAGCGCGGGCGCCTAGGACAGGTAAGTGTCCTTATTTAAAGTCAGCAGCTACACTGTTAGTAGCTGCTGACTTTAAAAAAAAAAAATCCCGCGGCTGGAGCTCCGCTTTAAGGTCACTAATTTTTACCAGGGCTGTCAGTATCTGCATTAATGTGAACTAATGAACTCGGCAGTTGTGGCTGAAATCTTTCTTGATCTACCCGACCTTGGCTTGGTATCAAGAGATCCCCAAATTTCCCACTTCTTATTAATAGTGATGAGCGGAATACGCCATATTCGATTTTGCGATATTTCACGAATATATAGAAGAATATTCGCGAAATATTCGTTAATATCGAATATTCGTGATATTTTATAAAAAAAAAAATTTAGCGAAATTTCGCTAATGCGAATGCGAAATTGATTGAGAAATTCTCGTAAACACGCGAAAACGGAGATCATTTCCTGGATTACTAAACTAATAGGCACTAAACACTAACTCTACTTACACAAACTTATATGACTAAACTAAAGCTAATTTTTTTTTTTTTGTTTTTTTTTTATACACAAAACACAGAAGGGCAGAGAAAGTATTCGCGAATATTCGTAACACGAATATTCGCATTGCGAATATTCGGCAACATAAAAGGATCGCCTCGGCTACTCGGCCCAGGGTCTCTAATCATACCAGCAATGCTTTTAGACGTCGATGGAGATCACTAGGATGTGATCTGTTTTAAAAATAAATTTTATAAAAAATATGAATTCACCGCGATATTCGATTTATTCGCGAATACTTGAATATGCAATATTCGTAACGAATATTCGCAATGCGAATATTCGTGAGCAACACTACTTATTAAGTGATTGAACAGTACTGACTGACATATTTAAGGCTTTGGGTATCTTTTAATACCCTTTTCCATCTTTGTAATTACCTTGTTATGCAGGTCTTTTGACTGTTCTTTTCAACCTCCGCATAGCTCAGTATCTACCCTGCTTAGTGCATCCATATGTGAGAGCTAACAGACTCAATGGCTATTTATACACAGACACTAACTGTGATTTCAAAAGCCACAAATGTGGGAAATTACCCTTTAATTGCCATTATAACCTGTGTGTGTCACCTTCTGTGTCTGTACCAAGGCCAAACATTCCAGGGTATGTAAACTTTTGATCAGGGCCATTTGGGTTATTTCTGTTATTATTATGATTTAAAAAGGATCCAAAAAAACGATGTGATAATAAATGGCTTCATGTGATCGCTATCCTTAACCCCTTCCATACAGGGCATTTTCACCCCCTTCCTGCCCAGACCAATTTTTAGTTTTCTGCGCTGTTGCACTTTGAATGACAATTGCGCGGTCATGCAACACTGTACCCAAATTAAATCTTTTCCCCACAAATAGAGCTTTCTTTTGGTGGTATTTGATCCTCTCTGCGGGTTTTTTTTTTTTGCACTATAAACAAAAGAAGAGCGACAATTTAAAAAAAAAACACAATATTTTTTACTTTTTTATTTAATAAATATCACAATTTAAAAAAAAGTTTTGACCGATACGTATTCTTCTACGTATTTTTGGTAAAAAAAAACGCAATAATCTTATATTGATTGGTTTGCGCAAAAGTTATAGCGTCTACAAAACAGGTGATAGATTTATGACATTTTTTTTTTTTTTACTAGTAATGGCGGCGATCTGCGATTTTTTTTTGTGACCGTGACATTGCGGCGACACTTTTGTCACGTTTTTAGGGACCATTCACATTTACACAGCGATTAGTGCTATAAAACTGCACTAATTACTGTGTAAATATGACTGGCAGGGAAGGGGTTAACACTAGGGGGGCGCTGAAGGGGTTACAATGTTCCCTAAAGTGTGTTCTAACTGTAGGGGGAGGGGACTCACATTGGGAAAGGAGACCGATGTGTGTTCCTCTGTGGTGGGAACACACAACGGTCTCCTCACCGCTGACAGGAGGTGGATCTGTGTGTTTACACACACAGATCCACACTCCTGCCGTGATCGCCGGTAATCGTGGGTGCCCAGCGGCAATCGCGGCCATTGGGCACGCGCGCGGAGTCGCGGGTGGTGCCACGGGCGCGCCACCCTAGATCGCTGGGAGCAAAGGACGTCATATGACGTCCACCCGGATCGAGGAAGGGTTCCTGCCGCCGTCATTTGACAATGACGCGGTATGGAAGGGGTTAAATAAAAGACAGTTTTTTGGCATGATACATATTGTCAATATTAATGCCAACATGTCATAACTGTACAGTGGAACCTCGGTTTAAGAGTAACTTGGTTTGAGAGCGTTATTTGATTTTCGAGCATTTTTTTTATATCTGACTCGGTTTGCGAGTGTTGACTCGCAAGACGAGCAGAATTCATGTTAAATAGTCCTGCAGTACCTTATTTGGCCTGAGGTAAGGGGGTGCAGGAGCCAAGAAAAGCCGAACATTGGCCTGCAGTACCTTATTTGGCCTGAGGTATGGGGGCACCCCCCGACCTTTTCAGCCGTTTTCGTCACTCTCTGGCGCCACCCCACCTCTAGTAAAGAGAATTGTACCGCTTCATAAAACAAATAATCCCCGTTGCTTTCGTCCCAAACAAACCAAGAGGGTGCTGGCTGTGCACAATTAGCATGGATTGATGGAAAAAAATCCTGGATCGCCGCACTCCTCGGAAAACGATGTCTTTATTTAAGCATAAGCAAACAATAAAATTCCAATAGGAAAAAACAGCCAAAACGGTGAGAGGACAAGGAGAAAAGGGCTGACATGTTTCACATCATGTGATGCTTACTCGTACCCCCACCCCACCTCTGGCCGCATTCGGTATTGCATGCCATTGAAGTCAATGCGGAAGGAATTATTTTCGCTTCCATTGACTTCAATGGGAAAACTCGCTTTGATATACGAGCATTCTACTCTGCTCATAATCCGAGGATATATACACTTTTTTTATGATTATTAACTACTTGACCACTGGGCACTTAAACCCCCTTCCTAACCAGACCAATGTTCAGCTTTCGGTGCTCTCACAATTTGAATGACAATTACTCAGTCATACAACATTGTACCCATTTGAAATTTTTGTCCTTTTTTTCACACAAATAGAGCTTTCTTTTGGTGGTATTTGATCACCTCTGGGTTTTTTATTTTTTGCGCTATAAAAGAAAAACGACTGAAAATTCTGTAAAAAAAAAAAAAAGATCTTGTTTCTGTCATATTAGCAGGTTATTTCTCACACACAGAATATGCATACCACAAATTACACCCCAAAACACATTCTGCTATTCCTCCCGAGTATGGCGATACCCCATGTGTGGGACTTTTACACAGCGTGGCCACATACAGAGGCCCAACATGCAGGGAGCACCATCAGGCGTTCTGGAACACCCAGACCAATTCCGACATTTCTCTCCTACATGGAAAAATCATCATTTATTTGCTAGAAAATTACATAGAACCCCAAAACATTATATATGCTTTTTTAGCAAAGACCCTAGAGAATACAATGGCGGCCGTTACAACTTTTTATCTCGCACGGTATTTTCGCAGAAATTTATTGAACGCGTGTTTTTTTAAAAAACTGTTTTGTGCTTAAAACAAAACAAAACAGTAAAGTTAGCCCAATTTTTTTTTCATAATGTGAAAGATGAAGTTACGCCGAGTAAATAGATACCCAACATGTCACACTTCAAAATTGCGCACACTCGTGGAATGGCGCCAAACTTCGCTACTTAAAAATCCCCATAGGCGGTATTGCAGAGTATCGCGCAGGGTATTGCAGAGTATTGGGGTATTGCAAAGTATCATGCAGGGTATTGGGGTATTGTCGAGTATTGGGGTATTGCCGAGTACTGGGGTATTGCCGAGTATTGGGGTATTGCCGAGTACTGGGGTATTGCCGAGTATTGGGGTATTGCCGAGTATTGGGGTATTGCCGAGTACTGGGGTATTGCCGAGTACTGGGGTATTGCCGAGTATTGGGGTATTGCCAAGTACTGGGGTATTGACGAGTATTGGGGTATTGCCGAGTACTGGGGTATTGCCGAGTACTGGGGCATTGCCGAGTACTGGGGTATTGCCGAGTATTGGGGTATTGCCGAGTACTGGGGTATTGTTGAGTACTGGGGCATTGCTGAGTATTGGGTATTGATGAGTACTGGGGCATTGCTGAGTATTGGGGTATTGCTGAGTACTGGGGCATTGCTGAGTATTGGGGTATTGTTGGGTATTGTTGGGTACTGGGGTATTGTTGGGTACTGGGGGATTGCTGGGTACTGGGGGGATTGCTGGGTACTGGGGGGATTGCAGAGCTGGGATGGATTGAGGGATGGCTGGATCTGTGACTGCATTTGTCACAGATCCAGCCACAGCTCAGCTGCTGACACCCCGCCCCCCCCCCCTCTCCTCGCACACTGTACAGAGAGGAGAGGGAGGAGAGGGAGGAACCGGCGTCATCAAATGACGCCGGTTTGTTTACAAGTGATCGCGCCGTCATTCGACGGCGCGATCACGTGGTAAACGGCCGCGATCAGCGGCAATTTACCGTGATCCGTGATGCGCCGGGTCTTCTAGACCCGGCGAGCACGGACACTTTCGCGAGCGCGTCCCAGGGACGTCGTCCCAAGATAACTCCACCGCGCCGTAGCAGTAAAATGCTTATGGCGCGGTGGGAAAGTGGTTAAATAAATGTTATGCGCAGCAATACTGCTTCAGATTTTGCTTTGGATATCCAACATTGCATTGGTTGGTGGTACCTCGTTTATTACGTACAGTAGCATTTTTATGTATTATAGCGCCTACAACTTTTACTTGAATTTGAAAAAGTAGCAACGTAGAATAAAAATATAAAAGTCATGTATGAGACAAGAGTACTAGAAGAGGATAAAATGTCTATAAGCTCTCCGACAGGCTATAAAGATATCTCACAGCTCAGTGTCAGACGCACATTCCGGCATTTCACCCCCCCGCTGTGCGAGCAGAAGGCAGCGGAAGAACTGCTGGAGGATGGCAAATGATGGACCCCTGAGGGTGGCCAATGAAACTATTAGAAAACCACCTTCAAATTCATATTTTATGGATTTTAATTTTTCAGGAGTGACACATGGAGTCTTCCTTTAAGGCTGAACTGAGATTGTAGTTTAATGTGGAATTCATGGAAATTTTTATGGGCAATCTTCACCCCTAACCTGCCTTTTTTATTACTGCTCTGCAGCCAGCGTCGTCGTTATATCAGACACTCCGTTTCAGTTCTGATCTACCCAGTGTCAGGACAAGGTTCTTTAGCACCCAAAGTGCACAAACATCTACTTACCATGAGCTGTGAACTGTCTCAGCAACATAAGTTGCCGTCCTTACCCCCGTGTTGAGCCCCACTGCAATTCCTTTGCCTAACCCCCCCCCCCCCCCGGCCTGGCCTTGGATCTCAGTAACAGTTTACTGGGGCAATGTCATCCAACAGCCAGGGCAAGGATGCAGAGTTGCGCCCCCTCCCCTACTACCATGTTTCCCCCGAAAATAAGACCTACCCCAATAATAAGACCTAGCATGTAATATAAGCCCTACCCCGAAAATAGTAAAATCTGTTAATTATTTTTTTAATCCAACTTGCAGAATAAATACACCGCCATAAGGTGTGCATGTCTCCTTTTGTAACTGCACTGTGCAAAACACCCTATTTACAGACTCGCCAGAGGTCTTCTCCTCTCCTCCTGGCTGATGCCCACCGCCCAGCCCCCCCCCCCCCCAGCACACGGAGCTGGCTGACGCCAGAATGACAGCGGCTCCCCCCTCTGCTCTTTTCCCGCCCGATGCCTGTGGCCCCTCCCTCCTCAGGGCATGGAGCGGGTCAACGCCAGCGGGACACCGGCTTCCCCCTCCTCCACTCTCCTATCCGCTCGCGCCCCACCCCCTGCCTCGGTGCACAGAGCGGGTCAACGCCAGAGGGACACCTTCTTCGCCCTCTCCAATCCGCCCGCGGCCCCCCCGTCCTCGGTGCACGGAGTGGGCCGACACCGGCTAGGATCCAGGAGCAGAGAAGAAGAGCCCAAGCAGACCATGTGACACCCAGGGGAGAGGCAACAAAGGTATTTCCCACAAAACAATCACAAAGGAAACACACTGCACCCCACATCGGCACAATTCCTACAAAACAAATTACATAATTCTATAAGGATGGATTTTAAGATGGTTTTTAGGACAACATACTGACTCTTGACTTGACGGGGAGGGGGGGGGGAGAAGACAGGGGACACAGGAGATGGATAAATGACACAGCAGAAGCACTATGTAATCTATTATGCTTTAAAGGAAAAGGATTTTTTTTTTAGGGTTACAACCACTTTAAGATCATTGTACATAGCGTAAATAAATAAGACATCCCCCGAAAATAAGCCCTAGTGTGTTTTTGGTTGCCAAAATTTATGGATTCTGCTACCTAGGGTTGCCAGCTGTCTGGGATTCACCCGGACAGTTTGGGTTTGGAACCATGTGTCCAGGTTTCAAACTGCCTAAAACCCAGACACATTATTAGCACTATGACTTAACAGCAGGGTTGCTGGCTTCAGTTGTCTAAGCCGAGAGTGTCTGTTACACTCTCTTTCACACTGCCCAAAGCAGTACGATGTACCCCATATTCATTCACCTAGGGTGGGGGGCTGGGATCTGGGGGCCCCCTTATTAAAACCCCCAGCCCGCAGACCCCGACAACCAACGGCCAGGGTTGTCGGGAAGAGGCCCTTGTCCCCACATGGGTACTTTGGGGTGGAGGGCCGCAGGGCACCCCCCTGCCCCAAAGCACCCACCCCCCTAAGTTGAGGGCATGCGACCAACGCGACATGTACAGCACCCGGTCGCCGTGAACCAGCGCAATGCGATCGCACTGGAAAGACATTCTCGTGGGCAGGTACTGTACCTTCTGTACCCTACTGTAGCCAAAAAAATATTTGTTATAATGGATGATACTGAGTAGCCAGCTGTACTTGGAGACATCTGAGTCTGAGCACCAATTCCCATCTCACAAGGGTAGTCTGCGGTAGAGCATGTTTGTTGTTCCCTTGTAATCTAGCATAGCAACTGAATAAACCTGAATAAAGAAAACTACTGCAGCCAGCCACTACAAGCTGATAGGGTGCAATATATTACATTACTTTTCAAAAGCCTTTTGAGGGGGGAGGGGGCGAGCAGGCAAGTCAGGATGCTCTCTACTTTGCAGATGGAGAAAGGAGCTGTGTGTTAGTGAGCATCCTGACTCTCCTGCTCGCCCCCTCCACCCTCAAGAGGCTTTCTACACCCCAGGGAGAAAGCCTCGCATTACTGTGTGGAGTTACAGACAGAAGAACAGGAAGGGAGGATTTCTCAGAAGAAATAAGGACATTTAAAAGCAAAATGGAAGGATGAGGTAAGTGAAGGAGGACTGCACTGAGGTAAAGGAAGATATTTAGGAAAAAAAATCCTTTACAACCCCTTTAAGTTAAAGGGTCACTAAAGGAAAAACATTTTTTTTGCTAAAATGACTGTTTACAGGGAATAGAGACATAGGGCCAGATTCTCAAAAGAGATACGACAGTGTATCGCAGGAAACACCGTCGTATCTCTTTTTTTACTGGGTATCTATGCGTGTGATGCATAGATACAGTTAAGATCTGACAGGTGTAAGACACTTACACCGTCGGATCTTAGATGTAATGACTTTGCTGCCCGCTAGGTGGCCTGTACGTTGTTTTCTCATTTGCCTATGCAAATGAGCCTAATACGCCGATTCCCAAACGTTTTTACGCCGCCCCGTCGTCGTTTCCGTCGTTTCCGTAAGCGTAAAACCTACCCCTGCTATATGAGGGGTAGGTTTACGAAGTTCCGTCGTTGCCATGTTAAGTATGGCGTCGGGTCAGCGTCGTCTTTTTCCGTCGGTTACGTCATTTTACTAAGTCATTCGCGAATCGGGCATTGCGTAAGTGACGATCACGTCGTTTTGACGTCGGTTTCAACGACGCTTTTCGACGTGAGCTGGAGCATGCCCACTGTGCTTTTTTCCCCGGCCGGCGCATGCGCAGTTCGGTCGACAAGGGGGCGTGCTTAATTTAAATACAAGCCGCCCCCTTTGAATTACGCGGGGATACGCAGGGCCATTTACACTACGCCGCCGCAAACTACGGAGCAAGTGCTTTGGGAATACGGCACTTGCTCCATTAAGTTGCGGCGGCGTAGTGTAAATGGCTTATGCTACGCCGCAGCAGATTGTATGTGAATCTGGCCCATAATAGTTAACTAATTCCTTTTAAAAAATATTAAAAATAGATAAAAATCAATCATATAATGTGCCTGCAGTTTAGTTTAGTTTTTAAACTGGTTTCATGTTTCTGTGAAGTTAAGAGACACACAGAACAAAAACAAACAAATCCAGGGCAGTGTTTTGTTTTTAAAATTAATCTGGTTCTGAGGAGTTTTAGACAGTAAGACAGCTTGGACCACAGTGAAAATCTACCATGAGATTTGTCATAAGACAAGCAGGAAGTGTGGAGATCAGAGCAGAATTACAGCAACTTCAAAGCAAAAACGAACAATGAGGACATGAAACCAGGACTGCAGTAAGGTAAAGGAAGCTATTTAGTTAAAAAAAAAAAAATTCCTTTAGTGATCCTTTAAATTCATTATACTGATATTGATGATGTAATTAAATACACTCTTTATTTTCTAATTTCTAATTTATTATAGAATGCAATTATAACTGACGCACAAATATTTGTACAAGGCTTAAACAAAAAAAGATCTAAAGTTGAAAAAAAAAATCACCATGCAAAAAAAAAAAAAAAAGAAGTCAATCAATTTAGGCTTATCACTTTCCATCCTCGCTTTCTGTATCAGCAATACAATTTTTCCTAACAAAAAAAAACAAAAAAAACAAGACGTGTTGATTTTTAATTAGCCTGTGTATTTTCAGTAATTACCTCGAGAAAGCGCGGTGTTTCTCAAGGTGAGTGCTGACCTTACGCGCTACAATTCTGCGCGTGAAATTTAGAATGAATTTCCCATCCTGACATAAAATAAATATATATTTATGGTGTCACTTGGATTTTTCTGCAGGGAAAGAGATTGTCGCCTGCATTAAAAGCGCAGACTTCTACTTCTCGGACCAATTAAGCTAATGAGTGGAGGTTGCTTTCCTGCGCTTACCACCTCTTTATGGGGAAACAGACAGCATCAGACATAAGAGACATTACAGAGCTCTGCGCCTGCCTAAAGAGCATGAAGACATATTGGAGTTGTCAATTTAAATGCTAATTAATGTCATTTAATAGCGAGGATTTACCCCGATGCCGAGATGATAACAAAATTGTTGCAATGTTTGCACATTTAAAAACCCTTCAGATTATTAGACCTTTTTTTTTTTTGTTTGTTTTTTTGTCGATTTTTTAATGTTTTATGGTGTCAAAGTACTCTTCAGAAACAATATAGGAGCTGCCATTGGTAAAGTGACATTAAACCCATTTTTTGTTGGAACTTTAAAGGTACAATTTTTTCCCCCCTAAATAGCTTCCTTGATATGAACTATGTGCTGATTTGTTGCAATGTTATATGTACAGTATAACTGCCTATCAGTGCCCATTAGTGCCGCTTATCAGTACAGCCTCATCAATGCCTCCTCCTCATCAGTGCTGCCTCATCAGTGCAGCCTCTTTAATGTACATCAGTGAAGTAGAAAAACTATTTATTTGCAACATTTTATAACAGAAACTTTTTTTTAAAACTTTTTGCTCTGTTTAGCAAAAAAATAAAAATCCCAGTGGTGTTTATATGCCACCAAAAGAAAGCTTGTGTGAAAACAATGATAAAAAATGTAATTTGGGTACAGTGTTGCATGACCGCGCAATTGCCATTCAAAGTGCGACAGCGCTGAAAATTGGCCAGGGCAGGAAGGTGGTAAAAGTGCCTGGTATTGAAGTGTTGACATTTTAGTTCCTGGGTTTAGATATGCTTTAACCACTTAAGGACCGCCTACTGCACATTTACGTCGGCAGAATGGCACGGCTGGGCACATCAACGTATATATACGTTGATTTTAGTACCCAGCCGTGGGTCGCGGGCGCGCGCCCGCGACCCGGTCCGAAGCTCCAGCTCCAGGACCAGGACCGCGGGATTCGCGGACCCAATCGCAGCTGCAGTGCGGTGATCCGTCCCTGGAGCGGAAGAACGGGGAGAGCCGTGTGTACACACGGCTTGCCCGTGCTTCCCTGTGGCCGGAGCATCGATCGCGTCATCCCTGTAATAGGGGGACGCGATCGATGACGTCACACCTACAGCCACACCCCCCTACAGTTGTAAACACACACATTAGGTCACACATCCCCTACAGCGCCACCTGTGGTTAACTCCCAAACTGCAACTGTCATTTCCACAGTAAACAATGCAATTTAAATGCATTTTTTACTGTGAAAATGACAATTGTCCCAAAAATGTGTCAAAATTGTCCGAAGTGTCCGCCATATTGTCGCAGTCACGAAAAAAAACGCTGATCGCCGTCATTAGTAGTAAAAAAAAATAATTAATAAAAATGAAATAAAACTTTTCCTTATTTTGTAAACGCTATAAATTTTTGCGAAAACCAACCGATAAATGCTTATTGCGATTTTTTTTACCAAAAATACGTAGAAGAATACGCATCGGCCTAAACTGAGGAAAAAAAATGTTTTTTTATATATTTTTGGGGGATATTTATTATAGCAAAAAGTAAAAAATATTGCATTTTTTTTAAAATTGTCGCTCTATTTTTGTTTATAGCGCAAAAAATAAAAACCGCAGAGGTGATCAAATACCACCAAAAGAAAGCTCTATTTGTGGGGAAAAAAGGACGCCAATTTTGTTTGGGAGCCACGTCGCACGACCGCGCAATTGTCAGTTAAAACGACGCAGTGCCGAATCGCAAAAAAGGGCAAGGTCCTTTACCTGCATTTTGGTCCGGGTATTAAGTGGTTAAAGAGGTTGTAAAGGAAAAAAAATGTTCACTACATATCTTCCTTTACCTTAGTGCAGTCCTCCTTCACTTACCTCATCCCTCCATTTTGCTTTTAAATGTCCTTATTTCTTCTGAGAAATCCTCACTTCCGGTTCTTCTGTCTGTAACTCCACACTGTAATGCAAGGCTTTCTCCCTGGTGTGTAGAAAGCCTCTTGAGGGGGCGAGCAGGAGTGTCAGGACGCCCACTAACACGCAGCTCCTTTCTCTATCTGCAAAGTAGAGAGTGTCCCTGACTCTCCTGCTCGCCCCCTCCCCCATCAAGATGCTTTCTTCACACCAGGGAGAAAGCCTCACATTACTATGTGGAGTTACAGACAGAAGAACAGGAAGTGAGGATTTCTCAGAAGAAATAAGGACATTTAAAAGCAAAATGGAAGGATGAGGTAAGTGAAGGAGGACTGCACTGAGGTAAAGGAAGCTATGTAGTGAACATTTTTTTTCCTTTACAACCCCTTTAAAGGATATCTAAACCCAGGAACTAAAATGTCAACACTTCAATACCAGGCACTTTTACCACCTTCCTGCCCTGGCCAATTTTCAGAGCTGTCGCACTTTGAATGACAATTGCGCGGTCATGCACACTGTACCCAAATTAAATTTTTTATCATTGTTTTCACATAAATAGAGCTTTCTTTTGGTGGCATATAAACACCACTGGAATTTTATTTTTTTTGCTAAACAGAGCAAAAAGTTTCTGTTATAAAATGTTGCAAATAAATAGTTTTTCTACTTCACTGATGTACATTAAAGAGGCTTCACTGATGGGCACTGATGAGGCAGCACTGATGAGGAGGAGGCATTGATGAGGCTGTACTAGGCGTCACTAATGGGCACTGATAGGCAGCACTGATACGCGGCACTCTACATATAACATTGCAACAAATCAGCACATAGTTCATATCACTCCATACCACAAAAAAAAAGCAGTAGAAACCTGACAAAGGTTTAAATCATTCCACACTATTCAAAGCTAGAAAAAAAAAATTCAAAACTTTAATTTGAAATCATTCTTACTCACAAAATGTTTAATCCTTAATTGCAGACCCCTTGGGTTACTCACCGTCACTGTTGATACAGGTGACAACTGGCACTTGTGTGCCGGGCCCACAGTTGTTTCCATTGTCCGGGATGCACTCCTCCAGCCTATCCAGTCTCCAGTCATAGCAGGAGGGCTCCTCGCAAGGAATGGCCTCTACTAGGTTGGGGCAGCTTCCCGTACCGCCTGTGGGCTCATTTGTGACGTAACGCTTCCTGAGCTTGAAACCTAAAAAGAAACACATAAATGGGTTCATTATATATCATGTCACCAGGGCTGTCATCAGGGGGGTACAGCTGTTATAACTGTAAGGGGCCCTTGGGCCCGTTGGGCCCGCTCGGGCCAGAAGAATGCAGGGCGGGTGAAGGGGAGCCATTTTGTGCAGTACAGAAATTATCTCACAGCTTGTGCTGTTCTTGTGTCATTGAGCTAAGACATCCAGCTCTTTACTGCCACCTCTGGCTATTATGTGCATGTGCGCTCCTCGTGTGACAGTGATCTGCCTGTACTATGCTTCTAAGCAACATGTCAGCTTTGTGAAAACGGGCTGGGCAGCGCCGCTGCCGCCCACTATTCAGATGGCCGGCCTCCTGGTGAGCGTCGGCCATCTGAATAACAGCAGTTTGTTGGTGTTTGGAAGTGCCTATCAGTCAGTGGCTCTGATAGGCTTTCCGATTACAGCCTGTTGGCTCTAATCGGCTTCCAAATAGTTAACAGGGGACGAAGGGGGTGTGCATTCCCTGGTTAACACTGACAGTCATCTCAGCCAATCAAGTTCACCGGTAACCTGATTGGCTGAAGCGAAATCGAGGGCGGGACTCGGGAGAAGACATCGAGGGAGCGTGGCTGACCCGAGAAACATAAGTGCCGGGGGACAGGGAGGGGGAAAGCAATCTGGCGGTTTTTGAGGGGGCAAACTGGCAGCAATTAATGGGCACAGTGGTTACAGTAGATGGGCACAGTGGTGACAATTGATGGGCACAGTGGAACGGTAGCCTTCCACTAATACCAATGATGGGGCACTATTCCTGACACTAATGTCAATGATGGGGCATTGTTTACTCCCATTGACACCTGGGCATTTTCCACTCACACTAACAGACCGGCCCCCCAAAAGTCTGAAAAACAGTAAACTGGTCCTTTGCTTGGAAAGTTTGGTGACCCCTGCCCTAAGGGAATATGATACCATAAACATAATATTACCATAACATTATTTTAATAAAAATATTAGCATTTAAAAATATATCATTATAACAAATTATTATTATTATAGAATTAATATTAATAGCCAGTTATATTCTGTGCATTTAGCAATACAAATGCGAACGGTTAATATTCAAGAAGACACATAGAGATCTAATGAAGATCAATAAGTCACATTATGCGGCCGACACTGAAGGATCCTTTGACCTCACACACCTTTCTTACTCTGCTGGTCATCACAGCTTTCAAACGTACACGGACCCCACGCTGACCAGGCCGACACCTCGCACTCTATGGGACATGGGACATGGCAGAGCTGGCTGGTACTCAGAGAAGGATCTGTGCAGAGCTTGGCATCCACTGGTTTTGATGCTATAGACAAAAAAAGAAAAAAAAGAATACAAAAATATGATTTAAAAAAAAAAAAATGATTAAAGAAGCTGGACACAATACCCCTCATGTTTATATGTTTAATCACCGTTTACTTTTTTACTCCAGAACAAACATATGCAATAGGACTTGCAAAGAGACCATTGTTGTCTATGGAAAAACACAAACCCTCTGCTCTCCATCTGCCATTATGTAGTGGGTAACTTGTCCTTGCTACAAGGTGATCTATGGACACGGTGTCACATGAGTGTAATGGTTATTGTTAAAAAAAAAAAAAAAATGTTGTATACAACATTTTTTACAAATAAACAGAAAAAGGCATATATATATATATATATATATATATACATACAGCGCTTGCGTGATGTCGCTTGCAATGCGGAAGTGTTCAACGCTTTTTTTTTCCTTCCTCTGGATCAAACGGGGAGGGAAGACTTGACGAGTGGCGCCCCACTTGGAAATTTTTCCTCCCACCACCATCTCCCCTCAATCAACATCACTTTCCCTGCGTTTCTCTGCGACCATGGGTAATCTCAGATACTCTGCAGAAACCATCTGGGAACTAAAACCATTTGCTTCAAATTTACCAGTCGTCACGAAAAAATCTCTATGGAGTGTGCGCTCTGGTCAACACGAGATCGGCAGTAAAACACCGACAAGAAATCCATGATTTCATTCTACAAAACGATCTAGACTGCCTCTTTATCACAGAAAGCTGCCTTACAGCGGACTGTAAGGCCGCGTACACACGATCAAATCTGTCTGCTGAAACCCGTCTGACGGGCCGTTTCAGCAGACAGATTCGATCGTGTGTGCGGGCAAACAGACGGATTTGGCCACCCAACAGATTTCAAAGCATGCTTTGAAATCTGTCGGCTGCAAACCCGTCCGCCCGACATGTCTGCTGGTTAGTACGCTAACCAGCAGACATATCTTCTCGCACATGCGTCGAATGGATTCGACGCATGCGCGGAAGTGTTTTACTTCCGGGTGCGGTGACGTGGCGGCGTCAACGTCACCGCCACGTCAGCGACACGTCAGCGCGCTGTCTCCCGGTGGGGATTTTGGTTTGATCGTGTGTACACGATCAAACCAATACATCCCAGCAGACAGATTTGTTCAAATCTGTCTGTCCGACGGATTTGAACAAATCTATTTGCTCGTGTGTACGAGGCCTTACACCATTCTAGGAGAACTGGTGCCAGAAATTATCGCATTATAACAGAAAACAGAGTGGGGCAAAGAGGAGGAGGCCTGGCGGTGATCCACAAGACTTACCTCACGATCACTAAACCAGTCCTTCAGTACTCGCTTTCATTCATGGAAACCCTCACTCTGCAACTACAAACTAATCCCCAGGAGACCGTCCATATTCTACTCTACTACAGACCACCGGGTCCAAAATCGCAGCTTATCCCATCATTGACAGAATTCATCTCCACTTACACCCTAAATATCAAACATCTTTTGCTACTCAGGGATTTCAACCTCTGGGCCAACTCCTCACAGGATCCCGTTGCCGACACCTGCATCGACCACTTGGAAGGATTAGGTCTGCAGCAACTAGTATGTGGACCCACACATGCTTCAGGTCACACACTCGATCTCATTTTCAGACAAGATCTTGAAATAAACATTCTGGGAAACAAGCCGTTACCTTGGACAGACCACCATGCAATTAATTTCACAATTACCAGAAATGCCCCCTTAACAAAAACGCTAAAACCAGTGACAACGCACTGGACTAGATCTCAGAAGAAGCTCCATTCGGAACTCTTCAAAACCACTTTAGGGAACAAAATAAAAACAATCCAACTACAGAAAAGCCTCAGAAATGCTGGATGCCATAAATACAGCTCTATTATAATCAGCCGACTTAGTAGCGCCCAAACGCAAAATCTTCTCCAAGATAATGGAGAAAGTAGTGGTACAACAGCTGCAACAGCATTTAGACACCCATAATTTGCTCGATCCTTTTCAATTGGGTTTCCGTCCCGGGCACGGGACAGAAACAACACTTCTCAAAATATGGGATGACGCTCTCGAGGCCGCAGACGAAGGAGAATCTTGTCTTCTAGTACTGCTGGACCTAAGCGCAGCTTTCGACACGGTAGACCACAAACGATTACTGACTCGGCTAGCTGAAGTAGCCAGAGTCGCGGAATGTGATCTATCCTGGTTCTCCTCCTTTTTGGAAAACCGATCACAAATAGTGAAACGCACGGTGTCATGCGGAGTCCCTCAAGGATCCCCTCTGTCGCCGGTGCTTTTCAATATCTATCTCCGCCCTCTCTTTGAAATCATCAGTAACCAGAAGTTACTTTACCACTCTTATGCAGATGACACACGACTGTATTTTCACATCTGCAATAAGAAGGATCATCATCTCAATCTAAAGAAATACCTTTCTTCGATAAAAAATTGGATGACAAAGAGTTATCTCAAACTCAACGGTTCGAAAACAGAACTTCTCCTCCGGTTTCATGCCAATCGAAAGAATCAACTAGCAGCAACATGGACACCTATGCCCATTCTGGGAAAAATCATCACCCCTAGCACCAAAGTCAAAAGTCTCGGGGTCATCTTCGACACCTACATGACAATGGATGCACAAATAGGGTCAGTAGTCAGCGGATCTCACCATCTGCTGCGCCTACTATGCAGACTTACTCCTTTTATCCCTAAAGAAGACGTAGCAGTTGTGGTGGGAACAATTGTCAACTCCAGACTGGACTATGCTAATGCCCTCTATCTCGGACTCCCTAAGTACCAAATCACTCGTCTGCAAGTCGTTCAAAACACGGCCGCCAGACTTGTGACTGGGAAAAAACCCTGGGAATCAATCTTATCTTCACTGAGATCCCTTTACTGGTTGCCAGTAAAAGACAGAATCACTTTCAAAACATTCTGTCTGACACACAAGTGTATTTGGGGAAATGCCCCTCAATATCTATGTGAAAAACTAAAAGCTCACAACCCCAATCACGTTCTGCGATCCACCAATCAAAATCTACTCCGGATACCCAAAGCCAGATACAAGTCCAAAGGAGAAAGAAGACTTGTGGTCCAAGGTCCCAGACTATGGAACGCTCTACCAACCAGCATTCGGTTGGAGGAGAACCACTTGGCCTTTAGGAGAAAGATCAAAACCCATCTCTTCTGAGGACAAAGGAGAAAGGAACAACAAGCGCCCAGAGACGATTCAGTTTGCATGTGCAGCGCTATATACGTTTTTCACTTATTAACTCAGCGCTGGATTCGGCACACCTGCACTGCACCTGCCGTCTCACCTATAAACAGAGCTGTGTGCACACTGCACACCGCTGTATTATTGTCGGCCTGGCTGGCTGGATACGAACTACAGGTACCATCAATCCCAGGCTGGAAACCATCCCACTCCTGCATCTGCGTGCCAACCTCAAATGAGCTGCTGTGGTCACCGCAAGATATCCCCCACCAGGAGACCCTCCATAGTGGAATCCCTTGCTGCTATACTCAAGCCCTGCAAACTGATAAGAAGAAATTGTTTCACTTGTAGTGCCTTAGAAGTACCTGTTACATATATTGCTTCTAAACATCGCTGTAATTAACTCTTATTAGATACTGAGATACTGCTTGGGACTGACTGTTGTGCCTGTTGGCTGTGGAGTATCTTAAAGGGACATATACCCCTAAACCATTTAAGCTTCAATTGTCTCTCTCAGGTTAATGCTACTCGCATACAGTATTTTTATATGCTACGTGCCTGACATACGTTCTTAAATGTATACTAGTGTTGAGCAGAATATGCCATATTCGATTTCGCGATATATCTCGAATATATAGTCGAATATTCGAGATATATTCGCTAAATACGAATATTCGTGATATATTTTAGAAATGAAATCATTGCGAATTTTCGCTATCGCGAATGCGAATTGCGAATGCGAATGCGAAATTTCGAGAAATGCGGAATGGAGCACTCTGATTGGCTCAGAATATTCGTGATATATTACAATATAAAATAATTGCGAATATTCGGCAAATGCGGAAGGAGCACTCTGATTGGCTCAGAATATTCGTGATATATTACAATACAAAATAATTGCGAATATTCGAGAAATGCGGAAGGAGCACTCTGATTGGCTCAGAATATTCGTGATATATTACAATACAAAATAATTGCGAATATTCGAGAAATGCGGAAGGAGCACTCTGATTGGCTCAGAATATTTGTGATATATTACAATACAAAATAATTGCGAATATTCGAGAAATGCGGAAGGAGCACTCTGATTGGCTCAGAATATTCGTGATATATTACAATACAAAATAATTGCGAATATTCGAGAAATGCGGAAGGAGCACTCTGATTGGCTCAGAATATTCGTGATATATTACAATATAAAATAATTGCGAATATTCGAGAAATGCGGAAGGAGCACTCTGATTGGCTCAGAATATTTGTGATATATTACAATACAAAATAATTGCGAATATTCGAGAAATGCGGAAGGAGCACTCTGATTGGCTCAGAATATTCGTGATATATTACAATATAAAATAATTGCGAATATTCGAGAAATGCGGAAGGAGCACTCTGATTGGCTCAGAATATTCGTGATATATTACAATACAAAATAATTGCGAATATTCGAGAAATGCGGAAGGAGCACTCTGATTGGCTCAGAATATTCGTGATATATTACAATATAAAATAATTGCGAATATTCGAGAAATGCGGAAGGAGCACTCTGATTGGCTCAGAATATTTGTGATATATTACAATACAAAATAATTGCGAATATTCGAGAAATGCGGAAGGAGCACTCTGATTGGCTCAGAATATTCGTGATATATTACAATACAAAATAATTGCGAATATTCGAGAAATGCGGAAGGAGCACTCTGATTGGCTCAGAATATTTGTGATATATTACAATATAAAATAATTGCGAATATTCGAGAAATGCGGAAGGAGCACTCTGATTGGCTCAGAATATTCGTGATATATTACAATACAAAATAATCGCGCGATATCGCTATTGCCGAATAATCGCATTGCGATTTTTCGGCAATATAAAATGAGCGCTGCAGCTACTCGGCCCAAGGTCTCTAATCATACCAGCAATGCTTTTAGACGTCGATGGGGATCTCTAGGATGTGATCTGTTCTAAAAAAAAATTGAAAAAATACGAATATTCGAAATAGCGAATATTCGCCGCGATATTCGCGTTATTCGCGAATACTCGAATATGCAATATTCGTAGCGAATATTCGCAATGCGAATATTCGTGAGCAACACTAATGTATACGTGCCTTGTCCCTAAAATGCTGAACATGTTCGCTGTAACATTTTCATGCTAAGGCTCAAAGGTATTTCATACCTACTCCCTTAGTAGTCCAATGCATTCCTCTATGTTAGAGTGATATGATGTAGAGGACCCCCAAACTCCTGTTCTCTGTTTGGAGTGATGCCTGGGGTCCCGTACTGATAATCACTTACATAGAGAAGTGCATTGGAGCCTTTTGTGCTCGTTAATTTTTATTGTAATCTTTCTACACTAGAGGTTGGAGGCATGTTGTAATACCTCCGTCCTTAGTAGATCAACAAATTCCCATATGTGAGAGAGATGATAAAGTGACCCCCCAAACTCCTGTTCTCTGATTGGAGTGACACCTGGGACCTAGTACTGAAATCTCACATAACATAGGGAGGTGCATTGAATTCTTTCCCTATCCGCAGTTGTGGTTCATTCCCGTTCACCCAAGCTGTTACATTCTGGAACCCAATGAAGAGTATAATCTGGAACCTCCATAGGGTATTGGTCCTGGAACCCAATGCAGAGTATGAACGGAAACCTCCATAGGGTATCAGTCCTGGTATGCAATGCAGAGTATACACAGTAACCGCCGTATGTCACCGGTCCTGGAACACAATGAGAAGTATACGCAGGAACCTTCATAGGTTTTTGGTCCTGGAACCCAATGAGAAGTATACACAGAAACCTCCATAGGTTATTAGTCCTTGTATCCAATGTAGAGTATACACAGGAACCTCTGTATGTTGTCGGTCCTGGAACCCAATGAGAAGTATACGCAGGAACCTCCATAGGTTTTCGGTCCAGGAACCCAATGAGAAGTATACACAGAAACCTCCATAGGTTATTAGTCCTTGTATCCAATGTAGAGTATACACAGGAACCTCTGTATGTTATCGGTCCTGGAACCCAATGAGAAGTATACGAGGGAACCTCCATAGGTTTTCGGTCCAGGAACCCAATGAGAAGTATACGAGGGAAGCTCCATAGGTTTTCGGTCCAGGAACCCAATGAGAAGTATATGCAGGAACCTCCATAGGTTTTCGGTCCAGGAACCCAATGAGAAGTATATGCAGGAACCTCCATAGGTTTTCGGTCCAGGAACCCAATGAAGAGTATACACAGGAACCTCCATAGGTTATTAGTTCTGGTATCCAATGCAGAGTACACACAGGAACCTCTGTAAGTTATCAGTCCTAGAACCCGAGGCATTCAAAATACAGGAATATCCATTATTATCGTGTTTCTTAAAAAATCGGACCCTGTAGATATGTATTGGCTTATTTAGTAAAACAGATCAAGAAGCAAATAACGAAATTACAAACCATAGCAAAGCTCAGGCGCCATGTTGTACAGGTTAGGCTTCAGTAAAGGTACATTTTGATTGGCTGTTATTTCTTCACGCTGTTTGCACTCTTTATTAGGACAATGGTCACCATCATTGTCATATGGCACACATTTCTAAAAAGACTTTATAAGACCATTAATTACTGCTAAACATTTATGTCACCATTGGGCCCCTGAGGTCTGCTGGTAATCCCCCCCCCCCCCCCTCTATCACGCCATATCTGCAAATATTATTTTATTTTACAAATAGCGGCATTTACTTCCATGTGTGTTCTCTTTTTCCTTTTATTTTCCATTTGATATAAGAGAGCACTCCTGGAGATTGCCTGGGATTACTAGGAGAAGCCGGGCTCTCCTGTGATTTGTGTTATTTGAGGACAGATGTCGCCTGTCAGTCAGTCTGCGCAGGCAGTCGGGGTAATTTCCATATTAATGAAGTGGGCGGGGACAAACAAGAACAATGGGCATCTCATTATGTATATAAGATTTTATATAAGGCATAAAGATTAGGCATTTTTTCTGCAAAACTCAATCTAAATCTTATGCACAGCGGGAGCCATACGAGCGCAGGTGACCTTTCCATGTTATCCGAAGAGTGACTGGCCCTTTAAATTAGAAAGATTTTCCAGATGGTGGTAATTTTATAAGTAGGATTTCTATAAAGTTCACCATTACATGGGAGAAATATGTAGGCTGCCTGTGATGATTCCTCCTCGAAAATGCCAGAACAAATTAACCACTTCAGCTCTTCACTACAACCACTTCAGAAGATTTACTCCCCCTTTCATGACCAGGCCATTTTTTGCGATAGGGCACTGCGTTACTCTAAGGCCGTGTACACACGATCAGACCGGTCCGATGAAACTGGTCTGGATGTGTGCTGCTTCTCCCATTGATTTGGCATTCAAAAATGCAAATGAGGGAAATACGTCGATTCACGAATGTACTTGCGCCCGGCGCATGATATACACGGTTGGTGTAAGTTTTACGTCCGGCGTAAAGTTATTCCCCATAGATGAGGCGCAACCCATGCAAAGGTATGGACCAGGGAACACAAGCCTACGTATTGTACGTTGGACGTCTGTGAATATGGGCCGACGTGTGTGTGGCTGGGCGTAGGTTACTTTCACGGCGTACACAGTGATCCGGCATATCTTAGGCAGTTGTTCCGACATGGTTGTGAGCATGAGCACGGGGATACGTCCACGTCCCGACGCATGCGCAGTTCAGTTTAAGTACTTGTCTGGCGCCCGGCCCATCATTTGTATGGGGTCACGCTTCATTAGCATAGATCACGCCCACTTCCACCTACTTCCACTTACGCCGGCTTAAGCCTACGCAATGTACGCTACGCCGGCGCAGAGTTGGGAGCAATAGCTTGCTGAATTCAGTGCATGCCTCTACGCGTTGCGCCCTATGTGTGCGCTACGCCGGCCTAAATATGCGCCCATCTCTGTGAATCCGGGCCCTAAACTCCATCATTTGGAGGGGAGTCCACAAGCTTTTTGCTTGACTTCCATTGAGCTTCAAAATGTATCCTATATATTCTTTGCCTCTCTGCATTTCCCATGTACTGCAGGAAAACTAATACAGATGGTCAAGATAATTGCCTTTGCATAGCAATATTGCATGTTCCACTCTACTCCCAGTAACAGATAGGATATAAAAGTAAGAAAGTACACACAAAACAATACCGCCGCCCTGGGGAGGAGGCGCTGTTACAGCGGATTCTAGACAATCACATTACTTCTATTTCCTAGATCAGTGCAAATAAACTTAGTGCAGCATTTGGGGCTCCCGGGCTGCAAGGTCACCGTGTAACAAGGAGCAGTCAATGAGAACTTAATATGAAAAGTCTGAAATTACACTTAAATGACATCTTTATACAGAGATAATGGAAAGCACTTATTGTAATACGAGATATCCTGCTTGATATTAAATTACTAGCATGGCAATTTGTATCAGTATATGATAGTCTGCTTAAAAGGTATTATTTTTTTTTGCAATGACAAATTAGAAAAAAATGTTTTAAAGCCGAACTCCAGGTATAATCTTTGTTGTCTAGCTACATTGGTCCAGCTTGGCCCAATGTACATACACATATCTCATAGCTGAGGGACCGCTGTGGAAGGTGACAATCTTAGTAGTAGCCACTACTACAGTGGTCACCGTGATCTCCCGGGTTCCATGCCGAGTGGCTTATCTAATGCATAGTGAACACAGGGGGTGGCCTTGCCTTTCACAAAGTGCCTTGTTTTTTTGTTTTTGTTTTATGAATACTGTACAAGCCATTCTCTGATTGGACAAAGTGGAGAGGCGTGTGGTGATGTCGCGGTCTTTAAAATGATATTTAACCACTTAAGACCCGGACCAAAATGCAGGTAAAGGACCTTGCCCCTTTTTGCGATTCGGCACTGCGTCATCTTAACTGACAATTGCGCGGTCGTGCCACGTGGCTCCCAAACAAAATTGGCGTCCTTTTTTCCCCACAAATAGAGCTTTCTTTTGGTGGTATTTGATCACCTCTGCGGTTTTTATTTTTTGCGCTATAAACAAAAATAGAGCGACAATTTTAAAAAAAATGCAATATTTTTTACTTTTTGCTACAATAAATATCCCCCAAAAGGATATAAAATTTTTTTTTTTTCCTCAGTTTAGGCCGATACGTATTCTTCTACCTATTTTTGCTAAAATAAAATCGCAATAAGCGTTTAAAGGTTGTTTTTCGCAAAATTTATAGCGTTTACAAAATAAGGGATAGTTTTATTGCATTTTTATGAATTATTTTTTTTTTTACTACTAATAGCGGCGATCAGCGATTTTTTTCGTGACTGCGACATTATGGCGGACGCTTCGGACAATTTTGACACATTTTTGGGACAATTGTCATTTTCACAGCAAAAAATGCATTTAAATTGCATTGTTTACTGTGGAAATGACAGTTACAGTTTGGGAGTTAACCACAAGGGGGCCCTGTAGGATTTGAGTGTTCCCTGTGTGTGTTTACAACTGTAGGGGGGTGTGGCTGTAGGTGTGACGTCATCGATCGTGTCCCCCTATAACAGGGATGACGCGATCGATGCTGCGGCCACAGTGAAGCACGGGGAAGCCGTGTTTACACACGGCTCTCCCCGTTCTTCAGCTCCAGGGACGGATCGCCGCACTGCAGCGGCGATCGGGTCCGCGAGTCCCGCGGTCCCGGTCCTGGAGCTTCGGACCGGGTCACGGGAGCGCGCCGTGGGCGCGCACCCGTGACCCACGGCTGGGTACTAAAACCTACGTATATATACACTGATGTGCCATTCTGCCGACGTATATGTGCAGTAGGCGGTCCTTAAGTGGTTAAAAATCATTAAGCTAGTCTCTAAATGCTCTAATGAGAAATGCAGGAGCTACAGAAGTGTAAACTCAGCTACATTCCTGTCTGGGTGTGGCAGCGAGTGATACAGATACAGGTAAGAATTACAACAGCACATTCTGTGTTTAGTAGAGACCAGGTGTAAGAAACTCATTGATGGTTACAGGAAGCCACTGATTTCAGTCTTTTTGTCCAAGGGGTGTGCTATCAAATATTAAATTGAGGGTGCAAATAAGTTTGTCCAGTCCATTTTTGGTGTTTTGCGTGGAATGTGTTCTCCACTCTTTGATGTCATACCAATACAAACAAAAGAAATAAACAGGAGAATGCCTAAACCAGGGGCGGACTGACAACTCATGTGGCCCCCGGGCAATAGGAGTTTATGGGGCTCCCAGGCAATAGGAGATTCTGGGGCCCTCGGCAATAGGAAATTATGGGGCCCCCGGGCAATAGGAGATTATGGGGCCCCCAGGCAATAGGAGATTATGGGGCCCCCAGGCAATAGGAGATTATGGGGCCACACATTATACACATACAGTATACATACACAGCATACACACACACACAAACACACAATATACACACACACACACACACACACACACACACTGAAAAGGTACTGGAGAGGCGGGGCAGCTATAAACTTGGGATTAAAAAAAAAATGATTTTTACATGCTGTCCCTGGTTTTACTGAGGCTGGCAACCCTGATGGGGCCCCCTAGTGGCATGGGGCCCCCTTTGGGAAGTGCCAGAGTGCCCGAATGGTCAGTCCACCCCTGGCCTCAACATTTGTAATTGCAACAATTTTCTGGGCGAAGCATTATCTGACAGAAGTGCAAGGGTGCCAATATTTTTGGCCATGACTGTATATAATAAGCAGATCTGAACACTAAAAGAACAGGAGGCCTGTGTTAATCCAAGGCTATAAGTTGTTTCTAGACCCCCCCCCCCCCCCAGGAAAATCTATGAAACAGAAGAATTTGTTGTCCATTTAGTGTGAAGAATTGCATCTCTTGCAATGAACAGATTTTTGCATTGCTCTTGCCTCTTATCTGACTTCATGTATACAATCGGCTGATCTGAAGAACAAAACAGGAGGCGTGTGTTTTTTCCATGGCTATAAATTGTTTATACTGTAGACCTTCAGGAAAAATCCAAGAAACGGGAAAATTTGTTTATTTATTGCAGTGTATTGCAGTTTCTGCTGTGAAACAGATTTTTGCATTGTTCTTGCCTTTTTTCTGACTTCATGTCTATAATCAGCTGATCTAAAGAACAAAACAACAGGAGTCCTAGATTTATTCCATGGCTATAAATTGTTTCTAGACCTACAGGAAAATCCTTGAAACAGAAGAACGATCGTCCATTCATTGCCATGTATTGCAGCTTCAGCAATTAAACTGATTTTTGCATTGCTCTTGCCTTTTATCTGACTCCATGTAAACAATCAACTGATCTGATGAATAAAACAGGAGGCCTGTGTTTATTCCATGGCTATAGGTTGTTTCTACACCCCCCCCCCCCCAGGAAAATCCATGAAACAGACAAATTATTGTCCATTTATTGCAGTGTATTGCAGCTCCAGCAACAAAACAGATTTTTGCATTGCTCTTGCCACTTATCTGAGTATACAATCAGCTGATCTGATGAATAAAACAAAAGGCCTGTGTTTATTCCATGGCTATAAGTTTCTACACACCCCAGAAAAATCAATGAAAATGATTGTCCATTTATTGTAGTATATTGCAGCTTCAGAAACGAAACTGACTTTTGCATTGCTCTTGCCTTTTTTATGACTTCACGTATACAATCAGCTGATCTGAAGAACAAAACAACAGGGGGCCTGTGTTTTTCCCATGGCTATAAATAGTTTCTAGACCCCCAGGAAAATCTTTTAAACAAGAAAATTGTCGTCTATTTATTGCGAAGAATTACATCTCCTGCCATAAAAAAATGTTTTGCTTTGCCCTTGCCTTTTATCTGACTTTGCGTATACAATCGGCTGATCTGAAGAACAAAACAACAGGAGGCCTGTGTTTTTCTCATGGCTTTAAATTGTTTTTAGACCTTCAGGAAAAATCCAAGAAACAGAAAAATATTGTTCATTTATTGTGGTGTTTTGCAGTTCCTGCAGTGAAACAGGTTTCTGCATTGCTCTTGCCTTTTATCTGACTTCATGTCTATAATCATCTGATCTGAGGAACAAAACAACAGGAATCCTAGGTTTTTTCCATGGCTATAAATTGCTTCTAGACCCCCAGGAAAATCCATGAAACAGAAGAATGATCGTCCATTTATTGTGGTGTTTTGCAGCTCCAGCAATGAAACAGATTATTGCATTGCTCTTGCCTTTTAAATGACTTCAAGTCTATAATCAGCTCATCTGAAGAAATAAACACCAGGACGCCCGTGTGTTTCCCAACGCTATCAATTGTTTTTAGACCCCCAGGAACACCTTTTAAACAAGAGAATGATCGTCCATTTATTGCGAAGAATTACATCTCCTGCAATGAACACATTTTTTGCATTGCTCTTGCCTTTTATCTGCCTCCACGTATATATTCAGCTGATTTGAAGAATAAAACAACAGGAGGCCTGTGTTTATTCCATGGCTATAAATTGTTTTCTGGACCCCCAGGAAAATCCATATAACAGAAGAATGATCGTCTATTTATTGCAAAGAATCTGTGGGGGATTTTATTACACGCGGTCTCGCAATCCATTCAGCGCCAGCGCCAATGGCTCATTTTATTCCGTGTAATTCATTTTAATAGAACAATTTGAGGGAACAATTCTCCCAGCTTGTTCCGGTGAAATATGACACAGCCGAGCATCTTTTAGGAACCATCCACTTTAAGTACCATCATATGGAAACCGCACAATAATATTTAGTGACTACATCTCAGCACGGTCGCTTAATACAGTTTAAAATCTCTATTAACATAATTCAAGCAGAGATTATCATAAAGCCTTTTAATCCACCGTTGCCTAGAAATCAATATAGAACAGCTTAATCTCATGAAAAACATCTTCACAAGCAAAAATGGATGTCACAGTTACACTTGAAAAGGTATATATACACAATATACACGATCTTGGCAAAAGTATTGAACTTTAACCACTTAAGACCCGGACCAAAATGCAGGTAAAGGACCCGGCCAGCTTTTGCGATTCGGCACTGCGTCGATTTAACTGACATTTGCGCGGTTGTGCGACGTGGCTCCCTAACAAAATAAGCGTCCTTTTTTTCCCACAAATAGAGCTTTCTTTTGGTTGTATTTGATCACCCCTGCGGATTTTATTTTTTGCGCTATAAACAAAAATAGAGCGACAATTCAATATTTTTTACTTTTTGCTATAATAAATATCCCCAAAAATATGTATAACATTTTTTTCCCCCTCAGTTTAGGCCGATACGTATTCTTCTACATATTTTTGGTAAAAAAAAAAAATCGCAATAAGCGTTTGTCGATTGGTTTGCGCAAAATTTATAGGGGCAGATTCACAGAGAATTAGATTCTCGTAGAGCAGGGGTCTCCAAACTTTCTAAACAAAGGGCCGGATTACTGTCCTCCAGACTTTAAGGGGGCCGGACTGTGGCCATCAGGAGTACAAAATCCCCCATTATTGGTGTCATTGGACCCCATCATTGGTGTCATTGGACCCCATCATTGGTGTCATTGGGAGATATTTTGCCCCATTACTGGGAGGAATTCTGCCTTATCATTGGGATGAATTCTGCCCCATCATTGGTGTCATTGGAAGGAATTCTGCCCCATCATTGGGAGGAATTCTGCCCCATCATTGGTGCCAATAAATAAAAAAGCACCCCAAGGGCCGCATAAAATCAAGCAAAGGGCCACATCTGGCCCCCGGGCCGCAGTTTGGAGACCACTGTCGTAGAGTATCAGAAATACACTACGCCGCCGTTTTTTACCTGGCTCTACGTGGAATTCAGGTAGATTTTGTCCAGTAAACGACGGCGGCGTAGTGTATTTCTCCCGTCGCAATCCATCTACGCGAGTAGGGGACGTGAAGCATTTAAAATAGGCGCGTTCCCGCGGCGATCGAACTGCGCATGCTCCGTTCGCAAATTTCCCGCCGTGCATTGCGCGAAAACACGTCGTCACGTCGTAGTAGCGTCGTTTACGTACATTCCTATTCCCGAACGAGTTACGTTAAAAAAAAAATTATATTTTCAAATCGACGCGGGAACGACGGCCATACTTTACATGGGTTACGCACTGTTAGACCAGCAAAAAGCTGCTCTAACATTACGTAGCCAAAAAATGACGTAGGCGATTGCGAGGGACACTCGTACCTTCGTGGATCGCCGTAAAAACTCATTTGCATATCCCGACGCATGAAAACGACGCGAACTCCTCCCAGCGGCCGCAAAAATATCGCAGTGTAGATCCGAAGGCTTACGAGGACGTAAGTCTCTCGGATCGAAGCCCGAAGCCGCCGTATCATGGTTTGAGGATTCAAACTAGTGATACGGCGCGCAAAATTTGAAATTACTCCTGTCTAACACCAGTTAGACAGGCGTAATTGCTCTGTGAATCTGGGCCATAGTGTTTACAAAATAGGGGATAGTTTTATTGCATTTTTATTAATATTTTTTTTTTATTACTAATGGCGGCGAGCAGCGTTTTTTTTTTGTGACATTATGGCGGACACACCGGACAATTTTGACACATTTTTGGGACAATTGTCATTTTCACAGCAAAAAAATTCTATAAAAATGCACTGTATACTGTCAAAATGACAATTGCAGTTTTGGAGTTAACCACTAGGGGGCGCTGAAGGGGTTAGGTGTGACCTCATATGTGTTTCTAACTGTAAGGGGGCGGGGCTGGACGTGTGACGTCATTGATTGTGTTTCCTTATATCAGGGAACACACGATCAATGACAGCGCCACAGTGAAGAACGGGGAATCTGTGTTTACACACACACACCTCTCCTCGTTCTTCAGCTCCAGGGACCGATCGCGGGACTCCAGCGGCGATCGGGTCCGCTGGTCCCGCGGCCAAGGAGCTTCGGACAGGGTTGCTGGCCTGCGACCCGCGGCTGGGCACTTAAAGAGGACGTATAGGTATGTGCTTGTGCCCAGCCGCGCCATTCTGCCGACGTATATGCGCAGGAGGCGGTCCTTAAGTGGTTAATGGCTTCCTAGTCTTAGTCTCTAGGGTTCAATATTGAGTTGGCCCACCCTTTGTAGCTATAATAGCTTTAACTCTTCTGGGAAGGCCGTCCACAAGGTTTAGGAATGTTTGACCATTCTTCCAGAAGCGCATTTGTGAGGTCAGGCACTGATGGACAAGAAGTCCTGGCTCACAGTCTCCGCTCTAATTCATCCCAAAGGGGTTGAGGTCAGGACTCTGTGCGGGCCAGTCAAGTTCCTCCAAACACCCTTATCAATGGCTTTATGAACCTTTATGGTTCCCTAAAAATGAGACTCAAATCTGTCTACCAGATAAATATATCTCCTTAATCGCTTGCCGACCGTGTCCTGCACATATACGTCGCCAGAATGTTACAGATGCGCAAAGTAACGGTGTCTGCCGGGGTTCCCGCGATCTGGTCACAGAGCTTCTAACGCACATTGTGAGAAGCTCTCAGTGTGCAGTGAAATCCCAGTACAGGAGAGGAGACGGCAAAACTGTGCAAGAATGTAAGGAAGGAAGGAAGGAAGGAAGGAAGGGAGGAGGTCGGCTTAAAAACCTGAGGATGTCGTCACAAAGTGAACAATCAAGGTTGGGTTTTGGACCAACATAATCCATTGTTCCCCGGAGTGTTCCTCCCATGGTTGTGTCCTGGACCAATAGACATGGAATTGTGAGCGGACCTTCTGGAGAGGCTTGTTGGAATCTGTAGATCTCTGTCAACTCAAAGGCTTTAAATTGATTTAAAAATCTATGACATTGAGAAGACACTTACCTGTTATTTCAAATGAGATGGACAGGTACGGCACCTCGCTTGATTTCGATGTGCTGTGCGAATGGCTGTCTGAAATATAAGTTTACATGAGACGGAAAAATAGTTACAAGGTTTACAATCGACTTATCTCAAGAGAAGAAAACCACATTGGTCAAATGTCAAAGATGTGTTGCTTTATTTTCATATTTGCACCACATTCATAGTCTGGCCTCAGTTACTTTTCTCTCTTCCTTTATTCTTCTCTCGCTGTTTCTGTTTTATTAGTCATAAGCAGGGCTGTTTTTCTTAGAGAAAAAGTGCAGGAACTCCCTACTTCCGAGTCACCTGGTGTGTCCACCCCCTACCAACCTCCGAGCACCATTCCTTGGCTCCACCCCTTACCCACCTCCGAGCATCATTCCTTGGCTCCACCCCTTACCCACCTCAGAACATCATTCCTTGGCTCCACCCCTTACCCACCTCCGAGCACCATTCCTTGGCTCCACCCCCTACCCACCTCCGAGCATCATGCTTTGGTTCCACTCTCTACCCACCTCCGAGAACCATTCCTTGGTTCCACCCCCTACCCACTTCTGAGCACTATTCCTTGGTTCCACCCCCTACGAGCACCATTCCTTGGTTCCACCCACTACCCACCTCCGAGCACCATTCCTTGGTTCCACCCACTACCCACCTCTGAGCACCATTCCTTGGTTTCACCCCCTACCCACCTCCGAGAACCATTCCTTGGTTCCACCCCCTACCCACCTCTGAGCATCATTCTTTGGTTCCACTCCCTACCCACCTCCGAGTTCCATTCTTTGGTTCCACTCCCTAACCCCCTCTGAGCACCATTCCTTGGCTCCACACCTTACCCACCTCCGAGCACCATTCCTTGGCTCCACCCCCTACCCACCTATGAGCATCATGCTTTGGTTCCACTCTCTACCCACCTCCGAGAACCATTCCTTGGTTGCACCCCCTACCCACTTCTGAGCACCATTCCTTGGTTCCACCCCCTACCCCCTCCGAGCACCATTCCTTGGTTCCACCCCCTACCCACCTCAGAGCACCATTCCTTGGTTTCACCCCCTACCCCCTCCGAGCACCATTCCTTGGTTCCACCCCCTACCCCCTCCGAGCACCATTCCTTGGTTTCACCCCCTACCCACCTCCGAGAACCATTCTTTGGTTCCACCCCCTACCCACCTCCGAGCACCATTATTTGGTTCCACTCCCTACCCACCTCTGAGCATCATTCATTATTCACATTTATAGTCTGGCCTCAGTTACTTTTCTCTCTTCCTTTATTCTTCTTTTGTTGTTTCTGTTTTATTGGTCATAAGCAGGGCTTTTTTTCTCAGAGAATAGGTGCAGGAACTCCCTACTTCCGAGTCACCTGGTGTGTCCACCCCCTACCCACCTCCGAGCACCATTCTTGGCTCCACCCCCTACCCACCTCCGAGAACCATTCCTTGGTTCCACCCTCTACCCACCTCCGTCACAATTGAAGGCACTTCCGCCATTACCCTAGCTTCTTTCTGGGTTCGCGGGCATCGGCTATCTGATTGGCAGAGGCAGCGTTGATGTCACACCTGCGGCATGGCGCTCTGAGGGAATGGCACGGGTATACCGTTCCTTCAGAGCGCATGTGACAGTGACGTCACTGGTTGAATCTAAAGTAAATATCATCTTTTAAACGGTGCACATTTAGGAAATACACTATATTGTCAAAAGTATTGGGACACCTGCCTTTACACACACATGAACTGTAATGGCATCCCAGTCTTAGTCCGTAGGGTTCAATATTGAGTTGGCCCACCCTTTGCAGCTATGACAGATTCATCTCTCCTGGGAAGGCCGTCCACAAGGTTTAGTAGGGCGACTATGGGAATGTTTGACCATTCTTCTAGAAGCGCATTTGTAAGGCCAGGCACTGATGTTGGACGAGAAGACCTGGCTCCCCGCCTCCGCTCTAATTCATCCCAAAAGTGTTCTATCAGGTTAAGGTCAGGACTCTGTGCAGGCCAGTCAAGTTTTTCCTCCCCAAACTCACTCATCCATGTCTTTATGGACGTTGCACTCAATAGGACACACTTAAACCCTTCCTCGCCCCCTTCCCTGTCAGTGCCATTTCCACAGTAACCAGTGCATTTTTATAGCACTGATTGCTGTATGAATGTGAATGGTCCCAAAATAGCATCAAAAGTGTCCGATGTGTCCGCCATTATGTCGCAGTCACGATAAAAAAAAAATCGCAGATCGCTGCCATTACTAGTGAAAAAAATTCTAATAATAAAAATACCATAAAACTATTCCCTATTTTTTAAACGCTATAACTTTTGCTGAAACCAATCAATAAACGCTTATTGGGATTTTTTTTTTTACCAAAAATATGTAGAAGAATACGTATCTGCCTAAACTGAGGAAACATTTTTGTTTTTTTATATATTTTTTGGGAATATTTATTATAGCAAAATTGTCGCTCTATTTTTGTTTATAGTGCAAAAAATAAAATCTGCAGAGGTGATCAAATACCACCAAAGGAAAGTTCTATTTGTGGGGAAAAAAGGACGCCAATTAAAGCGGAGCTCCAGACGCAATTTTTTTTTTTTTTTTAAAGTCGGCAGCTACTAACAGTGTAGCTGCTGACTTTAAATAAGGACACTTACCTTGTCCTACTTGCCCGCGCTGATGGGCCCCCCGATGCCGGTCCCATGATCGCTCCGGGTCCCACGCCGCCATTCACACTATGGGAAACACGCTTTAAGTTTGGGTACATCGCCGCACGACCGCGCAATTGTCAGTTTAAGTGATGCAGTGCCGAAGCGCAAAAAGTGCTCTGGTCAGGAAGGGGGTAAATTCTTCCGGGGCTGAAGTGGTTAAATTATCGGTATGGGAATTTCCTTTCAAATTTGGCTGTTAGTGAATGTAACGAATACAAATTTATCTGAAGTTACGAATTATCCGAAATAACGAATGCTGCATCTAAACAAATGGAACAGAACAAATTAAAAATAATAAATAACAACAATAGCAATAATAATAAAAATATATTATCATTATTATTATTATTATTATTATTATTATTTTGTTAAGTTCAATTTGTTACGATGTGGCATTCGTTATTACGGGTAATTCGTAACTTCAGATAAATTTGGATTCGTTATGTTCACTAACAGACATATTTGAAAGGAAATTCCCATACCTATAACTTAACCGGTTAAGACCCGGACCATTATGCAGGTAAAGGTCCAAGCCCCTTTTTGCAATTTGGCACTGCGTCACTTTAACTGACAAATGCGCGGACGTGGCCCCCAAACAAAATTGACGTCCTTTTTTTTCCCACAAATAGAGCTTTCTTTTGGTGGTATTTGATCACCTCTGCGGATTTTTTGCGCTATAAACAAAAATAGAGCGACAATTAAAAAAAAAAAAATGCAATATTTCTTACTTTTTTCTATAATAAATATTGGCAAAAATGTATAAAAAAATGTATTGATCGGCTTGCGCAAAATTTATAGCGTTTACAAAATAGGGGATGGTTTTATGGCATTTTTATTAGTATTTTTATTTTATTTTTTACTACTAATGGTGGTGATCAGCGATTTTTTATCATGACTGCGACATTATGGCAGACACATTGGACACTTTTGACACTATTTTGGGACCATTGTCATTTTCACAGCGAAAAGTGCTATAAAAATGCACTAATTACCGTGAAAATGACAATGGCAGTGAAGGGGTTAACCACTATGGGACGCTGTGACCTCATGTGTGTTTCCAACTGTAGGGGGGCAGGGCTGGACATGTGACGTCACTGATCGTCGTTCCCTATATCAGGGAACAGATGATCACTGACACTGCCACAGAGAAGAACGGGGAAGGTTTGTTTACACTCAGCTCTCCCCGTTCTTCAGCTCCTGTGAACGACTGCGGGACACCGGCGGCGCGCTCGCAACCCACGGCTGGGCTCTTAAAGGGGATGTATATATACGTCTATGTGCCCAGCTATGCCATTCTGCTGACATTTATCGTCGTGCGGCGGTCCTTAAGTGGTTAATAGTTAGTTATTAAGAATTTTTGGTCAAATTTGGTAAAAAAAAATAAATATTGCTTTTTTTTTCAAAATTGTTGCTCTTTTTTTGTTTATAGTGCAAACAAATAAAAACTTTTGCGCAAACCAATCAACAAACGCTTATTGCGATTTTTTTTTTTTTTTACGAAAAATAGGTAGAAGAATACGTATCGGCCTAAACTGAGGAAAAAATATATATATTTTTGGGGATATTTATTATAGCAAAAGGTAAAAAAATATTCATTTTTTTTTCAAAATTATCGCTTTATTTTTGTTTATAGCGCAAAAACTAAAAACCGCAGAGGTGATCAAATACCACCAAAAGAAAGCTCTATTTGTAGGAAAAACAGGACGCCAATTGTCAGTTAAAGGGACGGAGTGCCGAATCGCAAAAAGTGGCCCAGTCATTTGGCAGCCAAATCCTCCGGGGCTTAAAGGGGTTCTAAAGGTACAAGTTTTTTTACCTTCATGCATCCTATGCATGAAGGTAAAAAAACATCTAGCAGCACCGGCCCCCCCCGAGCCCCCGTTGTACTTACCTGACCGTTCGAATCTCCCGGGCGCGTCCACGTCGTCCTCTTCGGTTCCCAGCCTGGCCGTTGATTGGCTAGGCTGGGCGGATTGATAGCAGCGCAGCCATTGGCTAGCGCTGCTGTCAATCAGGGCGGATGACGCGGTGCGCTGGGGGGCGGAGCCGAGTGATACAGTCGGCGGCTATGGCCGCCGCTGTATCACGGGAGCGCGCTCGCAAAAGCTTTCCTCCATGCGAGCGCCCTCGCATGAAGAAGGAAAGCTTTTGCGAGGAGGAGCCCAGACAGCCGCCGAGGGACCCCAGAAGACAGCTTTCCGGGCCACTCTGTGCAAAACGAACTGCACAGTGGAGGTAAGTATCACATGTTTGTTATTTTTTTTTTTTTAAATCCCTGACTTTAGTGACCCTTTAATTTGGGTTAATTGGCAACAAAGTCAAATCGGTAAAGCTACACCTTTGGCCCCATAAGGCACGGTGCCGACGTTCAGGAAGGAGCCCCCACCTATCGGAAAATGAATTCTGCAGCAAAGTAAAAGGCACTTTCTGTGAGATCTGCATCTGGTGTTATCATCACACCGCACGGGAGACTTGATTAGCGGCAGGCGCGGCACCGGATGATTGATCAAAGCCTTATTTGATGAAAGTGTGCATAATTTTGTCCACATTACCATACACGATATTCCGGAGCTGATGTCTGCTGCTTTGTCATTGGGGAACGCCGAGAGCGCTTTTTTTTTTCACTCTGCGATATTCATTTTTTTATTTAGGGATGAATATGGGGATTAGCCTGGAACGCAGAGCCAGGGAGCTGTGAAAGGCCCTCGTTCTCTCCTATCATGTGTTTGGCTTATTTAATTCAACCGGGCTGACAGCAGATGTACGCAAGGATTCTGAGCGCCGGATTAGAAATTCAGCGCAGTCAGAGAGGTTACAAAAGTCTCCGCTATGTGACCAGCAAACCTGCCAATCCAAAGATATGGACATCTCTGCTGACTAATTCTTTTTTTTTTTATAAATGTAAACAACATCAAGCAAACAGCTAAATACAAAGAGGAAATACATATAAGGGAGCCAGGGCCGATCCTAGGCAGGGTGCACAGGGTGCATTGCACCCAGGCGCCTGCAGAGGTGGGGGGGCGCTGAAGTGCCAGAGTTCTCCCCTCCCTCCTTCTCTCCTTGTTTGTGTCCGTCCAAAACTAGTGTTCTGAGCATAGGTGTGTGTCCGTCCAGAACTGATGTGTGAGCATAGGGCAGCCCGTCCAGCCTGGCAGTGCTCAGGGGAGGGGCCACTCCTTTTCCTAACATGAGAGTTCTAGTTTTCAGTGGCTGCTGAGTGCTGATGTGCAGGAATGAATGCCTCACACTGGGAGTCGTGGATCCTGCACTGTCTCCACCAACTCCAGTTGGAATGCCTCCCCCTCCCATCTCTATCTTGGGCTGCACAGAGAGAGAACAGAGGTGAGTCACAGTGTTCAGTGTGCTGTGTGCTGGGGGATGGCATCCCCAGCATCCCTTTACACGTGCTGTGGGCTGCCCCTGCTCTAGATGTTTGATGGCATGATAGATTGCATAGGATACACAGCCCCTGTCCATTCCTGCGCCTAGTCCATCTACAGATGTGATGTATAATGAGATGTAAAGGGGAGGAGTTAGTAAAATGACAACACCCATGTGGGGGCAACCGAAATATTTCTGCACCCAGGCGCCTGTGACCCTAGGATCGGCCCTGAAGGGAGCTGTTTTACCTGCCAAAGGATTTGCAGTGCTGTCCATCCAGTCATGAGATTTACAAAGCTCTGCTTCACTGCACAGCCCTGTCTGGCACAGTGTTGCCAACCTACCAGATTGAACTGGCATTTCACAAAAGTTACTAAATTACATTTTTAGTTGCAAACTTCAGTATTTAGGCTACAAACAAGTACAAGTGTGATTTAAGGTAGATATTAAGGTAAAAAAAATCATATTTTTGTTATTTTCGAAATAAGGGCAAATTATTTAGTCACATCACCCCCTGCTTCCATCCCCCTCTGCCACCAACACCCCCTGCCTTCACCCCCCCCTCTGCTGCCACAATCAACACCCCCTGCCTCCAATCTCCCCCTGCCTTCACCCCCCCCTCTGCGGTGCCACAATCTCCCCCTGCCTCCACTCTCCCTGCCTCCACTCTCCCCTGCCTCCACTCTCCCCCTGCCTCCAATCCCCCCTCTGCCTCCACCTCCCCTGCCTGCCTCCAATCTCCCCCTGCCTCCACCCCCCCTGCCTTCACCTCCCCCCCTCCAATGCGGTGCCACAATCTCCCCCTGCCTCCACTCTCCCTGCCTCCACTCTCCCCCTGCCTCCACTCTCCCCCTCTGCCTCCATCCCCCTCTGCCACCAACACCCCCTGCCTTCACCCCCCCCTCTGCGGTGCCACAATCTCCCCCTGCCTCCAATCTCCCTCCTGCCTCCAATCTCCCTCCTGCCTCCAATCTCCCTCCTGCCTCTAATCTCCCCCAATCTCCCTCCTGCCTCCAATCTCCCTCCTGCCTCCAATCTCCCCCTGCCTCCAATCTCCCTCTGCCTCCAATCTCCCTCCTGCCTCCAATCTCCCTCCTGCCTCCAATCTCCCTCCTGCCTCCAATCTCCCTCCTGCCTCCAATCTCCCTCCTGCCTCCAATCTCCCTCCTGCCTCCAATCTCCCTCCTGCCTCTAATCTCCCCCTGCCTCTAATCTCCCCCAGGCCCCCTGCCTCCAATCACCCCTTGCCTCCATTGTCCCCTGCCTCCATCCCCCTCTGTGGTGCCACCAACAACCCTTGTCTCCATCCCTCACCCTCTGCGATGCCACCATCCCCCTCTGTGTTGCCACCAACACCTCCTGCCTCCAATCTCCCCTGCCTCCAATGTCTCCCTGCCTCCATTGCCCCCTGCCTCCATCCCCCTCTGCGGTGCCACCATTACCCCCTGCCTCCAATCAACCCCTGCCTTTAATCTCCATGTGCAGTTCCAAGCCAAACCGATCTCGGCTATGTTTACTCGCACATTTCCGCAACCACGGACATTTACAAACGGGGGAAAAAAAGTGCCCATTTTTACGAACTGTCCATAAAAATACAGACTGTTGGCAACACTGGTCTGGCAGGGCAAGAGACCTGATTTTTCTCTGTTGCAATTAAGTAACAATGGTTCACACCTATGTGTTTTGCAGTTTGCGGGAGTCACTTTGGGCGGGGGGCTTGTGAAGCCTAGCTTACCTTGGAGAGCACTGGAATCTACCCCAGCCCCCAACTTCAGGCATGGGCCCCCTGAAGCAGAGAACCGGGGGGGGGGGGGGGTGCTGCCGCCTAAAATTGAGAAGCGGGGGGGGGGGGGTTCCCGCAAACGAAGCAGGGGGGCCCTGGGGACCTCTGGGCCCTATAATAATTATAATATTAATAAATATATATATATATATATATATATATATATATAAATATATAAATAAAAATAAAATAAATAAAAAAAAGTGGGGTTGTCATCTGGGGCCCTGGGGATCTCCGGGCCCCTGGGGACCTCCAGACCCCTAAAAAAAATGGCCCTTTAATAAAAATATATTAAAAATATAAAAAATAAATGTAAAAAAAGGGGGTTTTCCATTCAGGGCCCTGGGGGCCTCCGGGTCCCTGCGGACTTCCGGACCTCTAAAAGAAAAAAAATTGGCCCTTTAATAAAAAATAAAATAAAAATATATTAAAAAAATATAAATATAAGAGGGGGTTGCCATCTGGGGCCCTGGTGGCCTCCGGGCCCCTGGGGACCCCCAGACTCCTTACAGGTGTACTGCCTGTACCCCCCTGATGGCGGCCCTGCCCTCCTATGTGTAATGCCGCGTACACACGACCGTTATTCATGTAATGAAAAAAAAAAAACGTTGTTTCTCTCGACGTGATTTGTAGTGATTCCTCTCAAGCCTGCCTTGCATACACACGTTCGTGAAAAAAAATGCTCTAGCAAAGCGCGGTGACGTGCAACACGTATGACGGCACTATAAAGGGGAAGTTCCATTTGGATGGCGCCACCCTTTGGGATGATTATGCCAATTTACCCTTCTCCTAACTTGCTGCTGAGAATGCGCGTTTTTCCCCCCTCAGTAAAGCCTACACACAACCGGTTTTCACGACGTGAAAAAGAACAACGTGAAAAACGACGAGAAAAAATAGAAGAAGGTTCTAAAAAAAGTTCGCCCATTTTTCTTGTCGAGAAAAATGCTTTGGAGCCCACACACAACCGTTTTTCACAACCAATTTTAAAAATGGCATTTTTCTCGTCATGAAAAACGGTCGTGTGTACGCGGCATTAGTTACCCTGTGTCTATTAGGGGCACAGGGTGACCGAGAATCCCAGTCTGATCTGCGCTAATCACACTCACTGTAAAACCACACTGGAATTTTGTGTGTGTGTATATATCTCTCTCTATATATATATATATATATATATATATATATACACACACACAGTGACGGTGCCCCCAGGGCCGATCCTAGGCAGGGTGCATTGCACCCAGGCACCTGCAGAGGTGGGGGCGCCGAACATCTAACAGACTCTTTAACAGAAGCCCTCTCTGTGTCCATCAGACAGGCCCCCCTCCAGGTCCCAATAAAGTACTCTGCTTCTCTTCCTGTATTTTGTTTATCATGTAAGGATCCCAGATTAATGAAGACTTTGTGGGGGAGCATCTCTGTGGTTGAGTCATTGCCATAGAAACATTTGTAAAGGGGAGGGGTTAGTAAAATAATGACGCCCATGTGGGGACGCCAGAAATATTTCTGCACCCAGGCGCCTGTGACCCTAGGATCGGCCCTGGGTTCCCCCTCTCTCCTGCTGTCCCTCTATAACTATAGACAGATTCATGCATTGCAGAATAGGGAAGGCTTGACCATTCTTCCATTCGGGTATTTTTTGGAAGCACCTGATTAAAGTCATAGGCTCTAATAGGCGTCCAAAAAGGTGAACAGCCGGCGCCATGCTGGGCGCTCGCAGTTCACTCGGTGTTGTGTTGATGAATATTCGCTTTCCTAACACTGAACCGCCTCTCAGCCAATCAGGTGCTCTGCTCTGTTACCTGATTGGTTGAAAAGACAGGCGCTGTGATTGGATGCCTATCACTAGACCACACCCTTTATTTTTATCGGTCTCCTCCCTCAGGGATCCGATAAGAACTAAATGGGTTTATAAGGATGCATTCACCTCTACTGGTAATCCTGCATATCATTTAAAATCAAAGTAATGTATCAAATATTTAGCATTTACCTTCTTTGTCCTTCACAGCACTGAGGTATGATAGAAGGTTTTCATCGGCTGGTACGCAGTAGATCTCCCGGGTCTGGATCCCTCCCCCGCAAAGGGCTGTCTGGTTCCCCCTCCTCTTGTCCTGCTGGCTAAGCACTGGGTCCACCCGACACTCCGTCCATTCTGTGGCTCTCCAGGCATACCTTAAAGGAGTTGTAAAGGTAAAAAAATGTTTTGCTGAAATGACTGTTTACAGGGTATAGAGACATAATAGTTAACTGATTCCTTTTAAAAATGATTAAAAATAGAAAAAAATCAATCATATAATGTACCTGCAGTTTCAGTTTCGTTTTTGCATGTTATTTCCTGCTTCTGTGATGTACAGAGCCACAGAGCCAATACAGGGCAGTGATGGTTTGTAAAACGAAACTGATTGGTGTTGAGGGGTCTTAGACACACAGTAATTACACCTCCTTAATTAGTGACCACAGAGAGAAAGCTCCCAGTACTGTGGTTATCAGGAAACAGACAACCAGGAAGTGTGGAGATCAGAGAGGAATTACAGCAACTTGAGAGCAAAAAACGAACAATGAGGACATGAAAACAGCACTGTATTAAGGTAAAGGAAGCTATTAAGATAAAAAAAATATTTCCTTTACAAACCCTTTAATGACAGATTGCATGGTACTCGTGAGAATAAAAACCTGCATATAAAATACTGCCAACGTTGATCATTTAATACATATGCTATAAATCCAGCTGATCCGTGCAATTAAAGTCTTTATTGAGTTGGAAACCAAATAATTTTGTTTTGCTGTACTTGGAATATAACAAATGGTCATGAAAATATTGCCAGTGTTGTGCTTTGGTGCATCGCCCTCCTCTCCACGGCTCATTGCTGCTGTTGATTGTGAGAATAAAAGTGTCCCTGGGGCATTTGTCCCCCTTGCCCCCTCTCGGGCCTTCTGCAAGCAATAGATCATAGAGGCAATTTAGTTTCTGATCCAGAGTTTGATGTCTCTGACTATAGCGCTAAATATTTTATCCTTTTTGCCAGTCTGAAGATAAAATATGTCCGACGCTTTCCTGAAAAAACGAGTGTAGATCTCGCGAGGCGTATTTTAGACTTGGGGGCTTGAATATGGTGACCAGATTTTTTTTTTTTTTTTAAAGTGTATTTTTTTGTGCGTGAACTCGAGAGAGAGGAGGCGGACTGCAGGAGTTGGGAGTAGGCAGACCCTCCCCCCGGAGGCAATCACCATCCTTCTCCATGCCCCTGGTGGCAATGGCGGGTGTGAGGGGGGGCCTCCCACTCACCCCACCCTACCTGCTCCTCTTGGGAGCCCAACTGGGGCCCAACGGGACCCCAATGGGGGAAGAGGGACTCCCCCAATGAGGGAGTCTAGCCCACCCAGCCAGCCCCGTAGGTCCTTCGCCTCTCTTTATTTTAGGAGACCGCATGGCCAAAGTGCGTGTGTGTTAAACCAATTTTGTGTGCGTGCAAGTGTGGTGGTTTTTGTGGGGGGGGGGGTGGGCGTACTAAGCACAGGCGTACCTTGCATAGCACACCCACCGGGAGCCGGGCTGAGACCACCAAACTCAATTCACATGTAGCCGAGACCGGGATCCGAACCCTTGGCTCAAGAAGGTGAACGGCTTGTCAACACAGTGCCAATCACGTTGAGCCACCGCAGCTCCCCTGTGACCAGATTTTTTAAATGAAATCCGGGGACATATTTTTTCTTTACTAGTAATGGTGGCAATCAGCGGCTCTCTGCCCGTCGCCGCCCGCCTCACAGCCTCTTATAGCACTGACTGGGCCAGATGCTCGTATCTCGGCGTATATTTCGAGCGGGGCATAGCGTATCCCATTTACGCTACGCCGCCGCAACTTTGGACGCAAGTGCCGTATTCTCAAAGCACTTGCGTCCTAAGTTACGGCGGCGTAGCGTAAATGGCCTGGCGTAAGCCCGGGTAATTCAAATGTGGATGAGGTGGGCGTGTTTTATGGAAATGTGTTGTGACCCCACGTTTTTGACGCTTTTATTGAACACGTCGTAAATAGTCAATGCTTTCGACGTGAACGTAGATCACGCAAATCCCTATTTGCGAACGACTTACGCTACGCCGCTGGAACTTAGGACGCACGTGCTTTGAGAATACGGCACTTGCGTCCAAAGTTGTGGCGGGGAAGCGTAAATAGGATACGCTACGCCCCGCTGGCATTTACGCAAACATACGAGAATCTAGCCCAGGGTCTGCAGGTGAGTCATCTGTACACAACAATAGGGCAGAGCTGGGCAGTATTAGTAGCAGCACTTCACACTGAGATATCAGGACACAGCTCAGGACTAAAACTTCAAGGGACATGGGAATTTAAATTGGGATAGTTGGCAAGTATGAGGCAGCTGCTTTGGGCCCCACAACGACAGGGCCCAGGGCAGCTGCCCCTTTCCCCCCGCCAAAACAGCCAAAACTTGGTCCATTGCCAATGCCTTGTGATCTCCACTTATACACTTTCTGCAAGATCTCTAGAGCACAAATCATTAAATATTCGGAACTACCGGAAATCTGTTACATGTTATGAAGAATGAAAAAAGAACACGTTTGCTCTTGTCAATATGATCTTCATATGGTGAAATCCTGGCAGGGACGATGTCCCGTCTATATATGAAACAGAATAATGCAGAACACTTTCATCAGGAATCCTAAGCTATGAATTTTTTATGGGACTGTGGAGCGGGCACAGTAACGGCGGGAAATGGTAATGTCATTTTTAATTTATACCCACCTCAGGCATCGGTATCTCTAACAAAACAGAGTTTTTCAGGTAGAAAGACACTCGGTGACTAAAGTAAGCAGGTTGTTAGTTATTAAAATATCAGTAAGCAGGCAATGTATATAGAAGGTGCGCATTCCTGTGCCTGCTCCATTGCCTGAATACCAGTAACAGACATGGTCTCCAAAGGGCCCCTGTGCAAGGTCACCTTTGGGGCCCAAATTCAACTACTGCCCAGATATAAACACTTATTTAGTGTAAAAGATAGAGAGATGCAAGGGTGAAGTAAATGAGAGAGATAAAGGAGAAGAAAAAAAGGAGTCTGGAGGAGGTGCTCCCCTAGGTCATAATACACCATAGTACAAACAGGTATTCACTGGGAAAGAGAATGGAGGAGAGGAGAGGGGAGAGGAGAGGATAGGAAAGAAGAGGGGAGAGGATGGGGAGAGGAGCGGGGAGGGGAGCGGGTAGGTGAAAAGAGGGAAGAGGAGCGGGGAGGGGAGAGGAGAGGAAAAGGTAGGGGAGAGGAGAGGAAAAGGTAGGGGAGAGGAGAGGCGAGGGGGGGGGGGGCGGGAGGGAAAAGGGTAGGGGAGGAGAGGGTAGTAGAGGAGAGGAGAGAGGAGCAGAGAGAAGAAGCGGGTAGGAGAAAAAAGGGAAGAGGGTAGGAGAGGGGAGAAGAGCAGAGAAGGTAGGAGAGGGTAGAGGAGAGGGTAGGGGGGGAGAAAAAAGTAGGGGAGAGGAGAGGATTAGAGGAGAGGGTAAGGGAGAGGGTAGGGAAAAGGGTAGGGGACAGGAGGGAAAAGGGTAGGGTAGGAGAGAATAGTAGAGGGAAGAGGAGCGGGTAGGGGAGAGGAGTGAGGAGGGGAGAGGGTAGAAGAAGGTAGGAGAGGAGAGGGTAGGGGAGAGGAGAGGGTAGGGGAGAGGAGAGGTAGGGGAGAGGAGAGGAAAAGGTAGGGGAGAGGAGAGGGTAGGGTAGGGGAGAGGGGAGAGGAGCAGAGATGGGAGAGGAGAGGGTAGGGGAGAGAAAAGGGTAGGGGAGAAGAGAGGTTAGGTTAGGGGAGAGGAAAGGGGACGGGAGGGAAAAGAGTAGGGGAGGAGAGGGGAGAGGAGCGGGTAAGGGAGAGGGGAGGAGAGCAGAGTAGAGGGTAGGGGAGAGGTTAGAAGTGAGCAGAGGGTAGGGGAGAGGAGAAGGTAGGTTAGGGAAGAGGAGAGGGGATGGGAGGGAAAAGAGTAGGGGAGGAGAGAGGAGAGGGTAGGGGAGAGGGGAGGAGAGCAGAGTAGAGGGTAGGGGAGAGGTTAGGAGTGAGGAGAGGGTAGGGGAGAGGATACATGAAGGTAGGGCGAAGGGGAGGAGAGCAGAGTAGAGGTGAGAGGCTAGGAGAGGAGATGGGAGAGGAGAGGGTAGGGAAGGGTAGATGAGAGGGTAGGGGAAGGTAGGGGAGAGGAGAGAAGAATAGAAGGGAAGAGGAGGGGAGAGAGGAGGAGAGGGGTGACAGGAGAGGGAAGGCGATGGGAGGAGAAAGAAGGAGAAGCGACTAGTAGAGGAGAGGAGAAGGGAAAGGTGGAGGAAGCAGACACCGCATATGTAATTAGCAAATCATTCTGCCCCATCCATACACTAAATAGGACATGTGGATGAAAGCTGGTAGTTATTTTGATTGTTAAAGAAAACCAAGAACACAGAGGAAGAAAACATACAATCTCCATTGACACAATGACCCTAATGAGAACTTTACCACCAACTCCCAAGGCTCCCCTAGGTCATATATATATATATATGTAGCTGCTAAATACATAGAACGATAATATTTTTGTCTTCAGCCCTTACTTACTTTACACAGGCATGGGGCCCATCAGGTGGAGGTGTGCATGACTCGGTCTCTTCCAGTTCTGGGCTCTCATTTTCATTGCCGATTGGGAACTGTTTAATGGTTCTTTCCCTGGTGCGGTGTCCGGTAGGAGGCACTGACTCACAGGACTTTATACACAAGCTCCATTCTGACCACTCAGTCATCTGACATTCTTTGTCCATCACACAGGACTGGAATGTGATTGGCAGCTTCTCCTGCTGACAAAAGCTAAAGGAAATATACAATGCTGTTAGCTTCTTTAATTAATATATAAAATAAAAATGAAAAAAAAAATGTAGCAATTAAGTTATTACATCAAGCAGCTTGTCAGACTTCCAAAATTGAATGTACAGTGCCTTGAAAAAGTATTCATACCCCTTAAAGATTTCCACATTTTACAAGACATTATCACTGTCACATAGTCACTGTCCTCTCATGTGCCTCTGGTCCAGGACCTCTTCAGATGTTCTTAAAGCGGATCTCCACCCTAAAGTGAAGATCCGCTGATCGGAACCCTCCCCCCCTCCGGTGTCACATTTGACACCTTTCAGGGGGGAGGGGGGTGCAGATACCTGTCTAAAGACAGGTATCCGCACCCACTTCCGGCCCGCAGTCTCGGGCAAAAGACGGGCTTTTCCCGTTGTGTGCTGGGAACTCTCAGCTCCCAGCACACAGCGGGAGCCAATCGCGGGCGCAGCGCGACTCGCGCATGCGCCGTAGGGAACCGGGCAGTGAAGCCGGAGCGCTTCACTTCCTGGTTCCCTCGCCGTGGACAGCAGGGTGACGAGCGATCGCTCATCCTCTGCTGCGGACGCCGCTGGACTCCAGGACAGGTAAGTGTCCTAATATTAAAAGTCAGCAGCTGCAGTATTTGTTGCTGCTGGCTTTTAATATTTATTTATGGTGAACCATCCGCTTTAAAGTTGGTCCCGACTGCACCCGAACCAAGGTCCAAGGTCTCCCTCAAAGGCCCCAACAGCCTCCACACTCTCACACCAGCTCTTCCACCCGACAATTCCCAGGCAGCTCCACCTCCCCTTTCGCTCCTCTCTTTCCAGAACCTTCTAGAAAGCTCTCGGAAGAAGAGGGAGGTCTTACTGATGCTGCCTGTGAGTCACCGACTGCTACATTGAGCCACTACCAGCCCAGAATGAAAACAAACAGGCCTAGCAACCACCTAGACCTGCCTAAATTGACCTACTCTCTAGCACACTAATAGAGGGTGCTACACATGGTTTGATTCATTTCTTTTGAACTGATTGACTTTTGGACTGTGTAGTCTAGGGTTGCCACCTTTTCTTCAGGTCAAACCCGAACACTTTAGCGGTGCACGACAATTTTTTTTTTTTTTTTTATAGCATAAACTATACATATATTTTGCTATTAAATAAGATTTCTAATCAAATGAAGTTGATAACAAGAGTCCCCCTTTACATCAGAGTCCACATAGTTCCCCTTTTACATCTGAATCCAGAGAGTTCCCTTTCACTGTAAGGGAGGACTCTGCAGACTCTGATGTAAGGGAGAACTCTGGGGACTCTAACATAAGGGATGCTCTGGGAACACTGATCTAATGGGGAACACTGAGAACTCTGATGCACAGAGAAGACTCTGATGTAAGGGAGAACACTGTGGCCTCTGGTGTAAAGGGGAGCTCTGATGTAAGGAGTGCTCTGAGAACCCTGATTTACCTTAGTGTACTTCACTCAGAGGCAGGAGAGAGAAGGGAGGAGACTCATCCCTTGGCAGTCAGCACCTCCCATCCAGATGTATCTGAGACTGCTAGACTTTAAATTTCTTGGAATTGGAGTGTGGGCAGATACAGAGGGGTGGGGGGGGGGGAGAGGTGCAGATCAAGCCCTCTTCCTCTCCCATCTGTGTGTGTTTGGGGGGTGGGTTTGTTAGTGTTGGCTTTGGGTAGTGCGAAAGAGTGTAACAGGCACTCTCAGCTTAGACAACTACAGCCAGTAACCATGTTGGGAAGCCATAGTCCAGTCTAAATAATGTGTCCGGGTCTCAGACAGTCTGAAACCCGGACACATGATTCCAAACCCAAACTGTCCGGGTGAATCCTAGACAGGTGGCAACCCTAGTGTAGTCCACTGTCCACCCTTCTTTTTTTTATGTTTTTTTTGTTTTTTACTTGCAGTCTCTGATCATTTCCTGTAGCATATCTGCAGCACTTGACCATGTACTGTATTATGTCTGCAGTCTCTGACCATCTCCTGTAGAATGTCTGCAGTCTCTGACCATCTCCTGTAGAATGTCTGCAGTCTCCGACCATCTCCTGTAGAATGTCTGCAGTCTCTGACCATCTCCTGTAGAATGTCTGTAGTCTTTGACCATCTCCTGTAGAATGTCTGCAGTCTTTGACCATCTCCTGTAGAATGACTGCAGTCTCTGACATCTCCTGTAAAATGTCTGCAGTCTCCGACCATCTCCTGTAGAATGTCTGCAGTCTCTGACCATCTCCTGTAGAATGTCTGCAGTCTCCGACCATCTCCTGTAGAATGACTGCAGTCTCCGACCATCTCCTGTAAAATGTCTGCAGTCTCCGACCATCTCCTGTAGAATGTCTGCAGTCTCTGACCATCTCCTGTAGAATGTCTGCAGTCTCCGACCATCTCCTGTAGAATGTCTGCAGTCTTTGACCATCTCCTGTAGAATGTCTGCAGTCTCCGACCATCTCCTGTAGAATGTCTGCAGTCTCTGACCATCTCCTGTAGAATGTCTGCAGTCTCTGACCATCTCCTGTAGAATGACTGCAGTCTCCGACCATCTCCTGTAAAATGTCTGCAGTCTCCGACCATCTCCTGTAGAATGTCTGCAGTCTCTGACCATCTCCTGTAAAATGTCTGCAGTCTCCGACCATCTCCTGTAGAATGTCTGCAGTCTCTGACCATCTCCTGTAGAATGTCTGCAGTCTCTGACCATCTCCTGTAGAATGTCTGCAGTCTCTGACCATCTCCTGTAGAATGTCTGCAGTCTTTGACCATCTCCTGTAAAATGTCTGCAGTCTTTGACCATCTCCTGTAAAATGTCTGCAGTCTTTGACCATCTCCTGTAAAATGACTGCAGTCTCTAACCATCTCCTGTAAAATGTCTGCAGTCTCCGACCATCTCTTGTATCTGTTCTGCAGTCTCTGACCATCTCTTGTAGAATGTCTGCAGTCTTTGACCATCTCCTGTAAAATGTCTGCAGTCTTTGACCATCTCCTGTAAAATGACTGCAGTCTCTAACCATCTCCTGTAAAATGACTGCAGTCTCCGACCATCTCTTGTATCTGTTCTGCAGTCTCTGACCATCTCCTGTAGAATGTCTGCAGTCTTTGACCATCTCCTGTAAAATGTCTGCAGTCTTTGACCATCTCCTGTAAAATGACTGCAGTCTCTAACCATCTCCTGTAAAATGACTGCAGTCTCTAACCATCTCCTGTAAAATGTCTGCAGTCTCCGACCATCTCTTGTATCTGTTCTGCAGTCTCTGACCATCTCCTGTAGAATGTCTGCAGTCTTTGACCATCTCCTGTAAAATGTCTGCAGTCTTTGACCATCTCCTGTAAAATGACTGCAGTCTCTAACCATCTCCTGTAAAATGTCTGCAGTCTCTGACCATCTCTTGTATCTGTTCTGCAGTCTCTGACCATATCTTATAGCATGTCCATTGCCTTCAACCCCCTCTTGTTTAATGTCTGCAGTCTCTGACCATCTTTTGTTTCATGCCCGTAGTCTTTGACCATTTCCTGTTGCATGTCTGCAATAGATATGTGCAATTTATTTTCGGTTCAAATCTATATTCAGACGAATTTTTGGTTTTTCAGAGATTCGGAGGTATCCAAATTTTCAAATAACAATAGTAAGAATTTCTTTAAAATTGGTTTTGCTTCGTCTATTTATTTCCTAACGAATTCCACATTTTCGGATTTGAATTTGAATCAGTCAAAAATATCCAAATTCTGTGTAAAGAATAGCTGGTTAATAGTGAGCGGGTTGCACAGCCAGCCGCCGTGTCCTTAACAAACGATGAGTCATCAGCTGTCAGCAGGTTTCCTCACTGACAGCTGAATGTAGAAAAAAAAAAGAACGCCGGCAATAAAAAAATAAGGGAAAAAAATACAGTGCCCCCCCACCCCCCTTTCCATACCAGACCCTTCGGGGAACTGACCAGAAGTGGGGAGCGGATACCTGCCAAAATCAGGTACCTGTTCCCCCCCCCCAAAAAAAACAATGTACCAAATATAAAGGAGGGGGGGGGGGAGATTGTAACATCTCCTTTTGGAGGAAGTTCCACTTTAACTGGTGGATAGTGGAAAAAGTGTTCCCATTCCAAAACACATCTTCACTAAGGAAAACCAGCAGGGAAGCCTTGCGGTGCTGCACTTTTGATTGGTTCCACAGTCTTCTGGGACCAGTGATGTGTCACAAAAGGCTGCAGGGGAATGAGTAGGGGGGCTGAACATTGGGGGAGCAGGTACCTGTCAAAATCAGGTACCCACTCCTCTACAAAAAAATGATGCATCAAATTTGGAGGGGGAGGAATAGTAAGAGCGGAACTTACCCTTTTAGGTGAAGTTCTGCAATAAACTGGTGGAAAGTGGGAAAAGTGTTCCCCTTCCAAAAAAAAAATTGGGTGTAGGCGCCGGAATCTTGTGATTGGTCTCACAGTCTTCTGGGACCTGTGATGTGTCACAGAGGGTTGCAGGGGGAAAAAGGGGGGTTGAACTTATACTCAGATCGCCATATTGATCTGACCAGAAGGAGGAAGGAGGAGGAAGAGCGGAACTTCCCTATTTGGGTGAAGTTCTGCTTTAATTGGTGGTTAGTGGGAAAAATTTCCCCCTTCCAAACAAAAATCATTGGTGTCAGTTGTAACTTACCTGAGAAGCAAAAATTGCTCAGTGCTCGAGCAGCTCCTAGTAACCTGACGCAGGGGTCTCAAACTGGCAGCCCTCCAAGTCCCAGCATGCCTCTGCCTGTGGGAGTCATGCTTGTAACTGTCAGCCTTGCAATGCCTCATGGGACTTGTAGTTTTGCAACAGCTGGAGGGCCGCCAGTTTGAGACCCCGATGCAGGGCCGGACTTACCATTGGGCTTGACTGGCCTCAAGCCCATGGGCCCTGCCCAATAGGGGGCCCCGGGAGGAGGAAGCAGGAAGAGCCGTGCCGCTGCTGATGAAGAGATAAGAAGTCCTTTTCACCCCCCGGGGCTCCCCCCGCTCAACAATTATGATCAGTGGCGCCCCCCTCACCAACTTCGATCGATAGGTAGGTGTGGCCCCCCTTGCTCAACAACTAAGATCAGCTTCGATCGGCGGCACCCCTCGCTCAACAACTCGGAACGGCGGTACGCACCCCCCACTGGCTCAACAACTTCGATCCACGGCACCGCCCCCCCCCCTTCTCCTTCTCGGCTACAGAGGGCCCCTCAATCGACACTCAAGCCCAGGCACCACCACCACCCTAAGTCCTGCCCTACCCCTGTGGACCTGGAAGAACCCCCGAGGTCACACAGAACCCTGTGTCATGGACATGCAAAAATGTCTGGCAGCTTACCTTCTCCTCCATCTGTCCATTAGAGGCCTGACTCTCTTCTGGCTGCCCTTTTATCATCTCTCCTCCCTGTATGGCCCCACCCCAGGCCATCCCAGGAAGTCTATATTAACTGTTGCACTGCAGGTCTGCTATGCTGTTCAACTTTGTTTGTTAGCTTATGTTCCTGTCTGCCGTGTGCTACGTTTACCATTCTGTGTACCGATTTTGGCTCGTCTCTGACTACTCCCGTTTGCCTGTGACCCAGACCTTTGGCCTGTCCCTTGGTTGCCCTCGTCTGCCTGTTGCTCCGACCTCGGCTTACCCATCACTATCCCTTGTGTTCTTAGTGGCTGCTTCCCCTCTCTCCCTACGGAGCGTGACCTGGGGGGCCCCAGGGGCCGCGACCTGGGTTCAGTTGCAGCGAAGGCCATCCTCATCACTAGAGGCTCTCGTGAACACCTGCTGGACCTTAGACTCCTCGCGCCCTGGGGAATCTTGGGTTCGCGTTTCCTGTCCGTCTGCAGCAGTCTGCTATTGGGTTCACTGCCTTGCGTTGCACCCCTGTCTCCATTGGGGTGCATTTGTCACCTGGCCACAGAGTAAGGCTGTTCTAGGCTTTACATGTGCCATAAACCAACCGTTTTGGGGGCATGATTGACCTAGGTGTACAAAGGGTTAATATATATATGGCTCTACCACTACTTTTAGAAAGGGAATGAATCTTTTTTGTTTTTGGTCTCCTGATGGAAATGATGACATGTAACTACATTCTGTTATATGACAGCAACTCTGTACTTCCCATTACAAAACAGACAAACAGAATGCATTAGCTGCCAGCATTGTACTATAGTCCTTCCAGAAAGCCTCAGAGACGTGTGCCACTTTACTTCGCCAGGCCTGATTAGAACCAGAGCAATATTCATGAACATAAAATCCCAGAAAAGAATAATGGTAATCCATGTTTTCGAACATCGCTGTGCAGTCCAAATCCTTGTTATTGGCACTTAGGAAAGAAATGTCCTACGCAGCTCAAAGGGCTTTATATATATATTGTGTTGTTTCACCTTCCAACTCTCAGGCTACATTTTGTACTTTTTAGTCCTTCTTGAGTTCCTGCCTACTAGTTAATTTAGTACATACTACAACGTTGTTTAGGCATTGCTTTCATGGGCATCTGCAATTTTTTTTCGGGGTCGGGGGGCATCATTTTAAGGTCAACCATGCAATATAAAAAGATGTACATACTCTAGGCCAGGGGTGTCAAACTGGCGGCCCTCCAGCTGTTGCAAAACTACAAGTCCCATGAGGAATTGCAAGGCTAACAGTTACAAGCATGACTCCCACAGGCAGAGGCATGATGGGACTTGTAGTTTCAGAACAGCTGGAGGGCCGCCAGTTTGACACCCCCTGCTCTAGGCTATACAGTATTTATATGGGCATGGTATATCAGCCTGGCTTGAGTAATTTTCAATACAAAGTGACGCTGAATTATCTCTTACATAACATACAGTTGAACCTCGGCTTACGAGAATAATCCATTCCAGGGGTATGCTCGTAATCCAAAGTACTTGCATATCAAAGCGAGTTTTCCCATTGAAGTCAATGTAAACTAAAATAATTAGTTCCGCATTGACTTCAATGGAATGCAATACCGAATGCGGCCAGAGGTGGGGGGGGGCGCCATAGAGAGCCAAAAACGTCCGAAAAGGCCCAAGGACACTTCGGCTCATTTCCTGCGCCCCGTACCTCAGACCAAATGAGGTACTGCAGGGCAATGTTCAGCTTTTCCCAGCTCTTGCGCCCCTGTACCTCAGGCCAAATGAGGTACTGCAGGGCAATGTTCAGCTTTTCCCAGCTCTTGCGCCCCCGTACCTCAGACCAAATGAGGTACTGCAGGGCAATGTTCAGCTTTTCCCAGCTCTTGCGCCCCCGTACCTCAGACCAAATGAGGTACTGCAGGGCAATGTTCAGCTTTTCCCAGCTCTTGCGCCCCTGTACCTCAGGCCAAATGAGGTACTGCAGGGCAATGTTCAGCTTTTCCGAGCTCTTGCGCCCCTGTACCTCAGGCCAAATGAGGTACTGCAGGCCTATTTTCGACTCTGCTCGGCTCCTGCTCCCCCATACCTCAGGCCAAATGAGGTACTGCTGGCCTATTTTTGACTCTGCTCAGCTTCTGCGTCCCCGTACCGCAGGGCGAATGAGGTACTGTAGGCCTATTTAGCTTGAATTCTTCTCGTCTTGCAAGTCAACACTCGCAAACCGAGTCAGAATAAAAAAAAAAAATCAAATCAAAACGCTCCCAAACCAAGTTATTCTTAAACCAAGGTTCCACTGTATATCTTTCCAGTGGAAAGATGTATGTGTTATATAAGACATAATTCAGCTTCACTTTGTATTGGAAGTTACTCAGGCCAGGCGTACCATGCCCATGTAAATACAGTGGAACCTCGGATTACAAGGATAATCCGTTCCAGGGGTATGCTCGTAATCCAAAGCACTCGCCTATCAAAGCGAGTTTTCCCATTGAAGTCAAAGGAAAACGAAAATAATGCATTCCACATTGACTTCAATGGCATGCAATACTGCATGCGGCCAGGGGTGGGGGGGGGGCGCCGGAGATCCTCCATTTCCGAGCCTTTCTGAGGTTTCTGCCGAGGTCAGCCGAGCTGTCCTCTGGCCTTTCCGTGTATTTTTGAAACAAAAAGAGAGAGGATTTTACACATCCGGACACTCTGAAAATGGCCACATCCCTAGTAGCTATAAAAAACTAAGAAATACCCCCAAAGAGACGGGACTTTGAAGGCCAAGTTCAGAAAAAATATACTTTTAATACATAAGTTATAGTATGGTGCCCCTATGCACACCAGGGATAACGCCACTAAGCCGTGGACACTTCGAAACAACCGTTTCACGTGTTTGATCCAGAGGGATCACCTGACAAGGATCACACAGAACCTTAGGGGGCGTTTTAAAAGAAAATTACCCCCTTCCCACATCGGGAGTGTGACCATTTATATAGGAAGGGCCACAACCCTTCAGTGATTTGTTTCGAACCCACTCGTGACCACCATCATCCCAACTAGGGACCTCTCTCCTTCCGCAAAAGCCAGCGAATTGAGAAATAATTTTATACGGTACAACTCCCTGGCCCCTGATGACGGCTCTCTTCTAAATCAAGAGACCAGAAACGCGTCGGGCACTCTCCACTTTGTCCCACGGAGATTGTGCTTTTTTATTATGTTGTATTATACACTGTGCTGTTATGTGATTTTATTTTCCCTCTATTTCTTTCACTGGGTGCTTTTTTCTAACCCCTGATGTTCCATGCCTACTTAGTGACTGCCACAAAGAGGCAGTGGACCATACAGGTCACCTTTCCAACAGATATCTATTTGTACGTGATTGGGTCCATACTATAACTTATGTATTAAAAGTATATTTTTTCTGAACTTGGCCTTCAAAGTCCCGTCTCTTTGGGGGTATTTCTTAGTGTATTTTTGAACAGCGCAGTTAAGAGTTTTTTAATACGGTGCTCGAACTGCAAAACGCTTGTTAACTGCGTTACTCGCAATCCAAGGTTCCACTGTATAGCCCAGAGAATGTACTTTTTGTATTGCAATACGTCTATTGTGGCCATATTTTAATGAAAACAACCTATACAAAGTGAAGAAGATGTCTCTTCTTAACCACTTGCTTACTGGGCACATATACCCCCTTCCTGCCCAGGCGAAATTTCAGCTTTCAGCACTGTCACGCTTTGAATGACAATTGCGCCGTCGTGCGACGTGACTCCCAAACAAAATTGGCGTCCTTTTTTCCCCACAAATAGAGCTTTCTTTTGGTGGTATTTGATCACCTCTGCGGTTTTTATTTTTTACGCTATAAACAAAAATAGAGCGACAGTTTTGAAAAAAATATCCATTTAAAAAAAAAAAAACAATTGTTTTCTCAGTTTTGGCCGATACGTATTGTTCCTGTGATGTGATGATGAGGTACTGACAGTTCGGCAGTTCGGCAGTTCCCTCGGCGGTTCGGCCATTGAATGAACTAAATGTTGCCAACCAGGGCTTTTGTTCAGCTGGAACTTGTTGGAACTTAGTTCCACCACCTCTGGCTCAGGCCCTCTGCTTCCTGCTTAACACTATCACGTGTAAACACAGAAGTCCGGCTTCTGTGTTTACAAGCGACAGCTTATCTCCCAACAGCTCCCACAGATCTGATCTTCTAAACGGCTCCCACAGTGCAGGGTGGAGACAAGGAAGGTGCAGGTGCTGACACCCCCACTAGATGATCTCCCTGAAAGTGAGAGAGGCAGAGCCACCTACAGTGTGTGGGTAGGTAGGTACTAGAGCCCCCTGGGTGTTTCAGCTTAATACAGCAACACAATTAACCACCGAGCCCCTTTCTCAGTTTAAAAACACGCTTTTTTGCTAGAAAATTACTTAGAACCCCCAAACATTATAATTTTTTTTTCTAACACCCAAGAGAATAACATGGCAGTCATTGCAATACTTTTTGTCACACCGTATTTGCGCAGCGGTCTTACAAGCGCACTTTTTTTTTTTTAATAAATCACTTTTTTCAATTCAAAAATAAGACAGCAGTTAAGTTAGCCCAATTTTTTTTTATAGTGTGAGAGATGATGTTACGCCGAGTAAATTGATACCCAACATGTCACGATTCAAAATTGCGCCCGCTCGTGGAATGGCGTCAAACTTTTACCCTTAAAAGTCTCCATAGGCAACGTTTAAATAATTCTACAGGTCGCATCTTTTGAGTTACATAGGAGGTCTAGGGCTAGAATTATTGCACTGGCTCCAACGATCGCGCCGTTTACATATGCGGGCGCTGCTCACGTATGCGTGAAAAAAATTGGGTCACTTTTATTCCTATTACAAGGAATGTAAACATCGCTTTTAATAGAAAAATCTGTGACAGGTCCTCTTAAATATGAAATCTGGGGGTCAAAAAGACCTCCCATCTCATATTAATACTAAAATGCAATAAAAATAAATAAAAAAAAGTGTCATTTGAAACAATGACAAAAATAAATTATCTCTTTAAGACGTATGGGTGGAATTGACGTTTTGACATTGCATCCGCCCTGCTATGGTATGGATACGGGTGGGAGTCATCTTGCCCCCACTCGTATCCATGGCAAGCACGAGAGAGGACCTGATCACCTCCGTCGCTGCCGACGGCTCCGGTAAGTGGCGGAGGGCGCGAATCCGCCGCAGAGACCACCATTATCGTTTACAGGACTGCCGCCTAAAGAGATGGATACCTCGGTTGTGGAGGCAGCTGCTGCCGTTACCAAGATATCCCTCTTTAAAGTCAGGACGTATAGAGTCGTGCGGCGGTTAAGACAAGTGGAAGATGGTGGAGCTTTTAATGAGGAAGAAGATAAGGTCAATGGAAGGGGGGGGGGGGGGGGTTGCATGCAGAGGTCAGAGCTGAAGAGGGGTGAGAGTTAAATGTGAATAGGGGATGCAAAGGAAGGCAGCTGTTGAAGAAGGCTAAGCCATGCACTCTGTGTAGCTAGGGTGACCACGTGTCCCGGATTTTGCAGGTCTGTCCCAGGCACCTTCATTCCAGGACAATACAGTGTCCCTGAATGAAACTGACACAGCCACCCCCCGGGCCAATCACTACTTTACTCACTGACAGTACTTGCCCTGGCCGGGAATGCCTGGAGGAGCACAGTCCCCGCCCCCTGCTTGTGATTGGAGAAATCATAAATCCCGCCTCTTGTGTCCAATCACTGTGCTGCGATTCGTTACAGCACAAGCTGATTTTTGGGAAGGGAGGGTGTCCCTGAATGGTAGTTTGGAAATGCCACCCAATGTGTAGTGCAGCACACCCCTGAACTCTGCACTCTGTGTGTAACAACCCCCAAACTCTAGATTCTGTACATAATGCACGCCTGGTATTTAATGCCCCTTTAAGACACTTCAACTGGTAGTAAAATTTTACCACATCCACTATTTGATGTGGTTTGGAGGGGGGGTGTGTGTGGGGGGGGGGGGGGATTTTTTAGGGGTCGTGGTTGAGTTCCTGCACCTATTTTCTGAGAAAAAAAGGCCTGGTCAGATAGCAACCAGCTGACTCAGAAAAAAGTCAGCGGCGGCCACGGCGGACACTGCAGCTGGCAACTACAACACCTTCTTGATGATTCAAGGGGGGCGCAATTGCCCCCCCTGCCCCTTCCTGCGGATGCCCATGATTGCTTTATACAGCGCTAACCCAACCGCTGCATGCAGCATTATCTCATTGACTTCATTTGCTTTTCCCAGCAGGCTCTTCTCTCTCCTCTGGTGTTTTGCATCCACTGCCACGTAAAAATAGCCGTTCTGAGAATATTTTAGAAGGTACTTTAGCCATTTAAGTATTTATAAACCCTAAAATGTACCCATTAACCACGTGAAGACCAGATTTTTTCTGCCACTTTTTGTTTACAAGTTTAAATCAGTATTTACTGCTAGAAAATTACTTATAACCCCCAAACATTATATCTATCTATATATATATATATATATATATATATATATATCTATAGATACTGTATATACAGATATATATCTATATATATACACACACACACTTTTTTTTTAAAACAGAGACCCTAGGGAATAAAATGATCATTGCAATGTTTTATGTCAACCGGTATTTGCACAGCCGCTTTTCAAACGCATTTGTTTGGGAGAAAATACACTTTAAGGCCGCGTACACACGATCAAATCTATCTGCTGGAAACGGTCGGCCCGACCGTCCCAGCAGACAGATTCGATCGTGTGCACGGGCGAGCCGACGGATTTGGCCAGCCGACAGATTTGAAAGCATGCTTTGAAATCTGTCGGCTGGGAACCCGTCCGCCCGACATGTCTGCTGGTTAGTACGCTAACCAGCAGACATGTCTTCTCGCACACGCGCCGAATGGTTTCGACGCATGCGCGGAAGTGTTTTACTTCCCGGTGCGGTGACGTGGCGGCGTCAACGTCACCGCCACCTCACTGCGTCGTCTGCCGGCGGGGATTTTGGTTTGATCAAACCAATATGTCTCCAGCAGACAGATTTGTTCGGCCCGATTTGACCAAATCTGTCTGCTCGTGTGTACGCGGCCTAACTGTTTCCCGACCGCCGCACGCATATATACGTCGACACACAATGGCACTCCTGGGCAGAAGGACGTATACATACGTCCCCTTTAAGGAAGCACCATTGTGCACGCGCGTGCCCGCCGGGAGCTCCTTAAACCCGACCGCGGGCCGCGAACTCGACGGCTGCGGGGATACCCGCGATCATCTCACGGAGAGAGAGCAGGGGGATGCTAATGTAAACAAGCATCTCCCCGCTCTGCCTAGTGACAATGGCCCGGATTCACATACATCGGCGCACATTTATGCCGCCGTAGCGTATCTCTTTTACGCTACGCCGACGCAGCGCTGAGAGGCAAGCATTGAATTCACAAAGCAAATGCTCCCAACTCTGCGCCGGCGTAGCGAATATTTCGTAGGTGTAAGCTGGCGTAAGTGGAAGTAGGCTGGAAGTGGGCGTGATCCATGCTAAAGAAGCGTGACCCCATGCAAATGATGGGCCGGGCATCAGACAAGTACTTAAAATGAACTGCGCCTGCATCTAGACGTTGATGTATCCCTGTGCGCATGCGCACAATCACGTCGGAACAACTGCAGAAGATACGCCGGATCACTGTGTACGCCGTGAACGTAACCTACGCCCAGCCAGACCCACGTTGGCCCATATTCACAGACGTCCAACGTACAATACGTAGGCTTGTGTTCCCTGGTCCATACCTTTGCATGGGTTGCGCCTCATCTATGTGGAATAACTTTACGCAAAACTTATGCAAACCGCGTAAATTATGCGTCGGGCGCAAGTACGTTCGTGAATCGGCGTATCTCCCTCATTTGCATATTTGAATAGAAAATCAATGGGAGCGCCACAAGCGTCCAGCGTAAATATGCGCCCACTCTAGGCCGCCGCAAGTGCTTTGTGAATCCGGGCCATTGACAGTGATCACCGCTTCCTGTAATCGGAAGCGGTGATGACTGTTTTGTCACACACAGCCCCCCCCCCCCAGTTAGAAACACTCACTAGGGCACACTTAACACCTACAGCGCCACCTAGGTGTTAACCCCTTCACTGCCAGTGTCATTTTCACAGTAATCAGTGCATTTTTATAGCACTGGTCGCTGTAAAAATGACAATGGTCCCAAAAATGTGATAATGGTGTCCGTTGTGTCCGTCATAATGTCGCAGTCACAATAAAAATCCCTGATTGCCGCCATTACTAGTAAAAAAATATTAATAAAAATGCCATAAAACTATCCCCTATTTTGTAAATGCTATAACTTTTGCGCAAACTAATCAATAAGAAGGAGAGATCTGGGGTCAAGAAGACCTCAAATCTCTCCTTTACCTTTTTTTAATAAAATTTTTGATCTTTTACATAAAAAAAAAAAAAAATGTTCACTTCTGCCCTAGACCGGAAGTGATGTCACAATGTCACTCTGGTCCTCCAAGGCCATAGAGGCAATCAGAGACGATCTAGTCTCTCTTTGCCCCAGTGACAAGCTGGCTGCACCGTTGGATCATTTCTTATCATCAAATAGTTTTAATAAAGCAACACTAAAAGAAAATTCCATTCCAGTATATATTCTTAAAGCAAATTTTCCTCTGTTGCTTTATGATTTCAGGTCCAAGGCCACAATAATGTCATACATTATGTCATAATGTCATACATTCCAGGAATCTTTCATCGGGAGGGGGGCTTTCTCAGCTAAACACTGCCTGCATGCCTGAGCTAAGAGCAAACAGATTCCAGGAATAATCTGCCTTTACTCAAGACAAGCGTAGCTAAAAATGCTAGGGGGTGTTTTTCAAAGTGTTTTCTGAACAAAATGAATGGGATTTTGGGTGGTGGTTGTGTTGCTGGCAGTGGGGTGGTGATGATGGGATTTTGGGTGGTGTTGGTGGTGAAATTTTTGGTGTTGGTGTTGGTGATGGCATTTTGGGTGTTGGTGGTGGACTGGGGTGGTGATAGTGGGATTTTGGGTGGTAATGGTGGTAATGGGGTGGGGTAGTGATGGTGGGATTTTGGGTGGTGGTGTTGGCGGTGGGATTAAGGGTGTTGGTGGTGGAGTGGGGTGGTGATGGTGGGATTTTGGGTGGTGGTGGCGTTGGTGGTGGAGTGCAAAGGTAGTGGTGGGATTTTGGGTGGTGGTGGTGGAGTGGGGTAGTGGTGGAGGGATTTTTCGCTGTGGTGGTGAAGTGGGTTGGTGATGGTTGGGTTTTGGGTGGTGATGGTGTTGGTGGCAGTGGGGTGGTGATGGTGGGATTTTGGGTGGTGGTGGTGTTGGTGGCAGTGGGGTAGTAATGGTGGGATTTTGGGTGGTGGTGGTGTTGGTGGCAGTGGGGTGGTGATGGTGGGATTTTGGGTGGTGGTGGTGTTGGTGGCAGTGGGGTAGTAATGGTGGGATTTTAGGTGGTGGTGGTGTTGGTGGCAGTGGGGTGGTGATGGCGTTGGTGGTGGAGTGCGAAGGTAGTGGTGGGATTTTGGGTGGTGATGGTGGAGTGGGGTAGTGGTGGAGGGATTTTTCGCTGTGGTGGTGAAGTGGGTTGGTGATGGTTGGGTTTTGGGTGGTGATGGTGTTGGTGGCAGTGGGGTGGTGATGGTGGGATTTTGGGTGGTGGTGGTGTTGGTGGCAGTGGGGTGGTGATGGTGGGATTTTGGGTGGTGGTGGTGTTGGTGGCAGTGGGGTAGTAATGGTGGGATTTTGGGTGGTGGTGGCAGTGGGGTGGTGATGGCGTTGGTGGTGGAGTGCGAAGGTAGTGGTGGGATTTTGGGTGGTGGTGTGGGGTAGTGGTGGAGGGATTTTTCGCTGTGGTGGTGGTGGTGAAGTGGGTTGGTGATGGTGGGTGGAAGATTTTGTTTTACTACTGTAGCCCCTTTTTCTGATTGGACAGTTTCTTGTCAATTGAGAGTGGGAGCCGGGACCTGTCAGGAGAGTATTTGAGGGCGGGTTAGGTCATGTGGGGTGGTTGGCAAGAGTCAGAGTAGTTTTGTTTCCTCTTGGGGTGCACAGTTATTGTCTGTGTTCTCCAGGAGATGTTGAGTGGTCCACCTTTGGCGGTCCAAGGAGATTGTGACACTCATCCCCCCTCTTCTAATCGCAGGCCTCCTTGCAAAACTTGCCATACTCTCTGCTATTCTGAAAACCAAAGCTTGTGTGGCCTTATAATAAACTCCATGCAAGAGACTAATAACCAAGCTTCGCTCGGGTCAAGAGATAAATGAGTTGAGAGAATTAATTTTCCTTGAGAGCCGGCATGAGTAGTTTGTCAGCGTGATCTTGACTTTGGTAAATCAGACCCTTTGACTCTGTACATGTGGATGTTACCGCTGGCTGTTTTAATGCTCACTCATACCTAACGGCTTTTTAATGCTCTCTTCATGCATTATTTAACTTGCGAATAGCACATTAAGAGGTCAGATCACTTTCACTCACTTAGTAGTACACGCTTTTACTACACAAATCTTAACTCTGTTGAAAACTTTCTTTTGCAAAATGCAGTCAAACCTTTTTACTGGAAAGGAAAGCCAAAATCTTGGCCTAAAAACAGAACTTAACTTCAAAAGCAAAGTACTGCCCATTCTGCCGGGTTAAGGTCTTCCAGTGCCCAGGAAAACAATGGCAAACTGCACCCCTATTTATGATAGGCAAGCTTAGGGGATCCTACACCCAGCAGTCACTCACTTGTAGGGATGAGCCGAACACCCCTGGGTTCGGTTCGCACCAGAACCTGCGAACAGACCAAAAGTTTGTGTGAACTTTAGAACCCTGTTAAAGTCTATGGGACTCGAACGTTTGAAATCTAAAGTACTAATTTTAAAGGCTAATATGCAAGTTATTGTCCTAAAAAGTGTTTAGGGACCCGGGTCCTGCCCCAGGGGACATGTATCAATGCAAAAAAAGTTTTAAAAAACGTCCGTTTTTTCAGGAGCAGTGACTTTAATAATGCTTAAAGTGAAACAATAAAATTGAAATATTCCTTTAAATTTCGTACCTAGGGGGGTGTATAGTATGCCTATAAAGTAGCGCTTGTTTCCTGTGCTTAGAACTGTCCCTGCACAAAATGTAATTTCTGAAGGAAAAAAGTAATTTAAAATCACTCACCTTAGGGTCTGGTTTGGATATTAAGGGGAACCCTGCGTCAAATAAAAAAAAAATGATGTGGGGTTCCCCCCAAATATCCATTCCAGACCCTTCACGTCTGGTATGGATTTTAAGGGGAACTCCACCCCAAATTAAAAAAAAAATGCCGTGGACCCCCACGGGCAGGTCTTAGGGTGGTGGGGGCCCCCCTGGGCTTGAGTGTTGAAGGGGCCCCCTGGAGATCATAGTTGTTGAGCGGGGGGGGGGTGTGCATTAAAGTTGTTGAGCGGGGGGGGGGCGTATTAAACGTTTTTGAGCGGGGGGATGACTCTTACCTGTGCACGGAATGTGTCGGCTCTCTTCCCTTCAGCAGACATCCACACACCTATTCAGTTCCTCCTGGGGGGGTTTGCAGTTGTTGAGCGGGGGGGGGGGGCGTGCCTCTCACCTGTGCCGGGAGCCGGGGCCACTGTCATTAGCCCGGCTGTCGGCTTTCTTCTATTCAGCAGCCACAGTCCTCCTCACACCGCTCTGGTTCCTCCTGCTTCCGTGCTGCCTCCTCTTGCAGTGTGGGAAAATTAACCCTTTCGGGGTATATATATATAAAAATGTAATTTTTTTTATAAAAACAAAAATGGGGGTTGCCATCCGGGGGCCCTGGAGACCTCTGGGCCCTTTAATAATAATAATATATATATATATATATATATATATATATATATATATATATATATATATAACATATTTTTTTAATACATTTTTTTTTTTATTAGAGGGTTGCCATTCGGGGCCCTCTATTGGGTAGGGCCCATGGGCTTGAGCCCAGTCAAGCCCAATGGTAAGTCCTGCCTGATTTTAAATTACTTTTTTTCCTTCAAAAATGACACTTTGTGCAGGGACAGTTCTAAGCACCGGAAACAAGCGCTACTTTACAGGCATACTATACACCCCCCCCGTTACAAAATTTAAAGGAATATTTCACTTTTATTGTTTAACTTAAAGGAATTATTAAAATCACTGCTGCCAAAAAAAATGCAGTTTTTAAAACGTTTTTTTTGCATTCATACATGTCCCCTGGGGCAGGATCCAGGTCCCCAAACACTTTTTATTACAATAACTTGCATATTAGCCTATAAAATTAGATTTCAAACGTTCGAGTCCCATAGACTTTAACAGGGTTCTAAAGTTCACACAAACTTGCCGCGAACACCCCAAATAGTTCGCTGTTCGGCGAACAGGCAATGTTCGAGTTGAACATGAGTTCTACTCAAACTCGAAGCTCATCCCTACTCATTGGTCAAAATCGCTGCTACTATCACTACTCCTGTCACCCTTGTAACAGAAAGAAGGGGCCCCCAACCCTACAATAAATCATTGCGCCCAGGGCAGTCTCTCCTCCCACCCACCCCTTGTTCTGTCCCTGCCCAGAAGATGCAAGAACAGTCTTTCTGCATTGCATGATCTTGTGAAGCTGCTTTATCAGGAAGTCTCAGACTACTCCCAAATTCCGAGATAGTGGTGCCAGGGCCCTGCAGCTTTGAGAAGAATCCAGGGCCTGACTGACCATTGAGTCACTCGGGCACTGCCCGAGGGCCCCATGCCACTAGGGGGCCCCATCAGGGATGCCAGGCTCAGTAAAACCAGGGACAGTATGTAATAATCTATGTTTTTTTTTACATCTGTCCCTGATATGTCCGAAACCGACATGCTTTTGATGTGAAAATCCTGAGATTTTAGCTGCCCAGCCTCTGCACTGCCTCCTGGCGTGGTGACCACCTGTAAGTCCAGGGGCCCCATAATCTTCTATTGCCCAGGGGCCCCATAATCTTCTATTGCCCAGGGGCCCCATGAGTTGTCAGTCCGCCCCTGGAAGAATCCACTTTGGGATGACAGCGCTGGAATCCATGAACTGGTAAGTACCTGAAGTCAGCAGCTACAGTATTCAACCAAAGAAGCAAGCACCGCTCCAGGGCGGTCCGCCAATCCACGTCTGCTTTCAGAATGATCGGTGGCGGCACAGCTCGAAATTGGTCAGCCGACAGCCGCACATCTAAAAATCACCTTTCTTGTAGAGTCTTCAATAAAATTTGCATACCTACCAGACTTACAAGGTATGGAAACAGTAGACAGTACTAAGGCGTTTCATGATTATTTAGCACTTACCGTGTTTCCCCTAAAATAAGCCCGGGTCTTATATTAATTATGCCAACAAAAGACACAGTAGGGCTTATTTTAAGGGTAGGTCTTACCATGTAATGTGCTGTCTTCTCTCCCTCCATTAAAGTATTATATAATGTACAATGTGTGTGTTTCTGTAATATAATTGTGCCAAATACATTTGTTATAGCGCCGCTCTGCGCTTCTGTTACCCGCCGGAGCTCTCTTCCCCGCAATTATATTACAGAAACACACACATTTTACATTATATAATACCGTAATAGAGTGGATTATAGGATTTCACATGCATTTTTAACTAGGGCTTATTTTCGGGGTAGGGCTTATATTGCAGCCCACTAAGCACTACCATAGTGGGAAATGCGTCGGCTGTTTTGTTCTGTGGCTGTATTGAGTTTGCATGTCCAAGTTTTACTAATAAAAGACAACTTTCTGGAAGTTTTCCGAGGAGTGTGGCCGTCCATTCTCTCTTCATCTCTGCTATTGGAAAATAACGCTAGGTCTTATTTTCAGGGTAGGTCTTATTTTTGGGGGAAAAGGGTATTCATGTCAGCTATGAATGTCAAGTCAATAGGGCCACACTGCCACCACTTGGCTTGCAATTGCATCAGTTCTATATCCTTTAACCACTTCGGGTCCGCGCCATTGACAGAACACGTCAACAGCGCGGACCTGAGGCGCCGGGGTCACGTCTTTGGACGTGATTTACTTGTAATTCCCCGCGCGCGCGGCGGGGAAAACCAGTCCCGAAGCATCACCGAGGATTCGATGCGTGTACCCGGCGGCCGCGATGTCCGTCAGGTACACGCGATCGTCGGTGACAGAGCAGGGACGTGGAGTTGTGTGTGTAAACACAGAGCTCCACGTCCTGTCAGGGAGAGGTGACTGATGCTGTTTCTCTTGTACATAGGGAGACAGCATCGGTCACCTCCCCCAGTCACCCCCCTCCCCCCACACAGTTAGAACACACCCAGGCAATACATTTAACCCCTTCCTCACCCCCTAATGTTAACCCCTTCAATGCCAGTCACATTTATACAGTAATTAGTGCATATTTATAGCACTGGTCGCTGTATAAATGTGAATGGCGCCAAAAATGTGTCAAAAGTGTCCGATGTGTCCGCCGCAATATCGCAGTCAAAATAAAAATCGCAGATCGCCGCCATTACTAGTAAAAAAAAAATATTAAAAAAAAAACATAATTCTGTCCCCTATTTTGTAGGTGCTATAACTTTTGCGCAAAGCAGTCACTTATTGTGATTTTTTTTTTTTTTTTTTACAAAAATACGTAGAAGAATACGTATCGGCCTTAACTGAGAAAAAAAAAAAAAATTAAAAAAAAAAATTGGGATATTTATTATAGCAACAAGTAAAAAATATATATATATATATTTTTAAATTGTCGCTCTTTTTTTGTTTATAACGCAAAAAATAAAAACCGCACGGGTGATCAAATACCACCAAAAGAAAGCTCTATTTGTGGGGAAAAAAAGGACGCCAATTTTGTTTGGGTGCCACGTCGCACGACCGCGCAATTGTCAGTTAAAGCGACGCGGCGCCGCAAGCTGAAATTTCGCCTGGGCACGAAGGGGGTTTATGTGCCCAGTAAGCAAGTGGTTAAGCCCCTTTACTTGTATGCTCTGTTTTTTGACCACACCCAAAAGTTACCTCCACCTCCAATCCCAGAAATTCCAATTTCCAAAAATTCCCAGGTATCCCAGGCATGAAAAAAGTATACGCGATGCTCAGTCCACTGTAGACACGAAGAACTGTGTAGTAATTGTTGTCAACTAACCGGAAACCAGCTTTTAATTTTCAAATGGTTGTTGACTAATAAAACCTGAGATCTGATAGGTTGCTATCAGGGGCGGACTGACAACTCATGGGGCCCCCGGGCAATAGAAGATTATGGGGCCCCTGGGCTTACAGATGGTCACCACGCCAGGAGGCAGTGCAGAGGCGGGGCAGCTAAAATCTCAGGATTTTCACATCAAAAGGATGTCAGTTTCAGATATATCAGGGACAGGTGTAAAAAAAAAAACACAGATTTTTACATACTGTCCCTGGTTTTGCTGAGGCTGGCAACCCTGATGGGACCCCCTAGTGGCATGGGGCCCTCGGGCAGTGCCCGAGTGTCTCAATGGTCAGTCCGCCAATGGTTGCTATACTACCGCCTTGTCAGATCACCCATAGACCGCAGTGTTCCAAAATCTATTCCATCAGCTTGTTCCACATCTGATTAATGATGACAAATCTATATATATATATATTTACATTACTGTTCCCTAAGTAATGCCCATCCACCACGACTTTGCCTTACCAATTATCAGTTGCTGGTTAATTAAAAGAGCAGGATCAATTAGAGTAATTTGTTTCTTTTTTAATTTTATCGTTCAGCCACATTAGCTGAGTCATTATCAATTCTCCATGAAGAGAATAGTAGAAAGAATAATTCCCCAAATAGATATTAACTGGGAATGAAGATTTTCTCGCTCAAGTAGACATCAAATGAGTTTGATCTTAGACCTGTGGCGATACGTGACTTTTCGACTTCCTGTGTTCTGCATTGTGCCTGGTTACTTTACACTCCATGTAAGTTTTCTTAAAGCGGATCTCCACCCTAAAGTGAAGATCCGCTGATCGGAACCCTCCCCCCCCCCTCCGGTGTCACAATTGACACCTTTCAGGGGGGAGGGGGGTGCAGATACCTGTCTAAAGACAGGTATCTGCAACCACTTCCGGCCCGCAGTCTCGGGCAAAAGACGGGTTTTTTGGCGACATCCCGTCGCCCCCCCGTTGTGTGCTGGGAACTCTCAGCTCCCAGCACACAGCGGGAGCCAATCGCCCGACTTCCTGGTTCCCTCACCGTGGATGGAGGGGGGAGCAGCAGGGCGACGAGCGATCGCTCATCCTCTGCTGCGGACGCCGCTGGACTCCAGGACAGGTAAGTGTCCTAATATTAAAAGTCAGCAGCTGCAGTATTTGTTGCTGCTGGCTTTTAATATTTTTTTTTATAGTGGGCCATCCGCTTTAAGGACCTGGCCTCTTTTTGCGATTCGGCACTGCGTCGCTTTAACTGACAATTGCGCGGTCGTGCGACATGGCTCACAAACAAAATTGGCGTCCTTTTTTTCCCAGAAATAGAGCTTTCTTTTGGTGGTATTTGATCGCCTCTGCGGTTTTTATTTTGTGCGCTAGAAACAAAAGAAGAGCGACCGTTTTGAAAAAAATGAATATTTTTTACTTTTTGCTATATTAATATCCCCCAAAAATATATATAAAAAACATTTTTTTCCCTCAGTTTAGGCCGATACGTATTCTTCTACATATTTTTCATTAAAAAAATCGCAATAAGCGTTTATTGATTGGTTTTCGCAAAAGTTATAGAGTCTACAAAATAGGGGATAGTTTTATGGCATTTTTATTAATATTTTTTTTACTAGTAATGGCGGCGATCTGCGATTTTTATCGGTACTGCGACATCATGGTGGACACTTCGGACACTTTTGACACATTTTTGGGACCATTGGCATTTTTATAGCGATCAGTGCCATAAAAATGCATTGATTACTGTAAAAATGTCACCGGCAGGGAAAAGGTTAACACTAGGGGGCGAGGAAGGGGTTAATTATGTTCCCTAGGTGTGTTCTAACTGAAGGGGGGGTGGGACTGACTGGGGGAAATGACAGATCGCTGTTCATACATTGTATGAACATGCGATCAGTCATTTCTACCCCTGAAAGGACCGGGAGCTGTGTGTGTAAACTCTGTAATGAGCTATCGCGGGTGATCGCGTGATCGCGCGTCGGCACCAGTGACGAGTAGGGGGCGCGCCCCTAGTGGCTGAAATTCAAAATCATGTTATATTACGTGATTTCGTGCAGCTGAGCCAACCTGCTGGTCGGCTAGTGGTTAAAGAGGAAGTAAGTCCTGATGAGTTTGTTTCCCTGCAAAGGATAATGGGCTAGTATGCATCGCATCGTAGCCCGTTATGTGTCACTTACCTGAAACCGAAGCTTGCGATGTCACCGCTGTCCCCTCTTCCACGAAGTGTCCTTCCTTCTTCTGGGTATTGAGGCGCTGTGATTGGCCGGAGCTTCGATGATGACGGGAGCCGTCACTAACGGCACGATCTCCTTTAGAAATGGCACGCTCATCATTTCTAAAGGTTTCTAATGTAGACATTAGCGCCTATCTCATTTGTAAATATCTGCTAAACCGTGGAGATTTGGGAGGTATTTCGAGCACCTACAGGTAAGCCTTATGCCCTGTACACACGATCGGTTCATTCGATGAAAACGGACCGATGGATTTTTTCATCGGATATCCGACGAAGCCGACTTTCATCAGTCTTGCCTACACACCGTTGGTTAAAAATCCGACGCGGTGACGTAAAACACAGACGATCGTTTTTTTAACCATCAACATTTTTTAAAACAGGTTCTATTTTTTTTTACCGATGGGAACAAAAAACGATGGGGCCCACACGATCGGTTCGTCCGATGAAAACGGTCCATCGGACCGTTTTCATCGGACGAACCCATCATGTGTACAGGGCAATAATCTAGGCTTACCTGTAGGTAAAAGTGGTTGTAAAAGGTTTTGAAGGGTGACATGTTGGGTATCTATTGACTCGGCGTAACTTCATCTTTCACATTATGCAAAATCATCGGGCTAAATTTACTGTTTTTTTCTTTTAACCGCTTCAATACCGGGGCTATTTTGGCACTTCTCGTACATGCATAAATCATAATTTTTTTGTTAGAAAATTACTCAGAACCCCCAAACACTATATATTTTTTTTTAGCAGACACCCTAGGGAATAAAATTCCGGCCTTTTTATCTCGCACATTATTTGCGCAATCATTTTTCAAACGCCTTTTTTTGGGGAAAAAAATGGTTTTGTGAATTAAAAAATAACAAAACAGTAAAGTTAGGCCAATTTTTTGGTATAATGTGAAAGATTAAGTTACGCTGAGTAAATAGATACCTAACATGTCACGCTTTAAAACTGCGCACACTCATGGAATGGCGCCAAACGTCAGTACTTAAAAATCTCCATACGCAACGCTTATTTTTTTTTTACAAGTTACAAATTTAGAGTTCCAGAGGAGGTCTAGTGCTAGAATTGTTGCTGGCGCTCTAACGCACGCGGCGATACCTCACATGTGTGATTTGAACGGCGTTTACATATGTGGGCGGGACTTACGCGTGCGTTCGCTTCTGAGCGCGAGCTACCGGGGATAGGGGCGTTTAAAAAAATTTTTTTTATTATTTTATTTTTTATTTTACACAATTTCTTTTATTTTTAAACTTTTTTTGACATTTTTTTTTTTTTGATCACTTTTATTCCTATTACAAGGAATGTAAACATCCCTTGTAATAGGAATGTGTGTGACAGGTACTCTTTATGGAGAGATGCAGGGTCAATAAGACCCAACATCTCTCCTCCAGGCTGGAAAGCATTAGATCGTGAAAAAAATTTCACAGATCTAATGCATTCAGCCGCTGTTGCGGCTGTGTTTACATTCCAGGACCCGGGCGTGACGTCATAACATCGCGCCCGGGCCTCCAACGATCATAGAGATGACTGGTGACCATCTGGTCACCAGTCTACTCTATGGTTTTCGACGGACGGCGGCGGATCGTTTCTCCGGGTCTCCGATGGCAAAGGAGAGCCCGGAGAAGCACCGGATGGCGGCGGGAGGGGAGGGCGTCCCCTCCCGCCGCCTAGAAGAACGATCAAGCGGCGGAACCGCCGCTATGATCGTTCTTATGGTGCACAGATTCGCCGCCTGAAGAGATGGATATCTGAATGATGCCGTGGCTGCACCCATCATTCAGATATCCCCACTGAAAGCCAGGACGTCAATTGACGGCCTAGGTATTGAAGTGGTTAAGCACAAAACTGTTTTTTTTTAACGCGTTAGAAAAATTGATGTGCAAATACAATGTAAGATAAAAAGTTGTAACAACCGCCATTGTATTCTCTAGCGTCTTTGCTAAAAAAGCATATATAATGTTTTGGGGTTCTATGTAATTTTTTAGCAAATAAGTGTTGATTTTTACATGTAGGAGAGAAATGTCAGAATTGGTCTGGGAGTTCCAGAACGCCTGATGGCATTCCCTGCATGTTGGGCCTCTGTATGTGGCCACGCTGTGTAAAAAAGAGATTTTTTAATACAGCTTACCTGTAAAATCTTTTTCTTGGAGTACATCACGGGACACAGAGCAGCATATTCATTACTATATGGGTTATATGGAGTACCTTCAGGTGTGGACACTGGCAATCTCAAACAGGAAGTCCCCTCCCTATATAACCCCCTCCCATAGAGGAAGTACCTCAGTTTTGTAGCAAGCAGTATGCCTCCCAAAAATGTTCCCCAAAAGAGGGGTGGGAGCTCTGTGTCCCGTGATGTACTCCAAGAAAAAGATTTTACAGGTAAGCTGTATTAAAAAATCTCTTTTTCTTTCTCGTACATCACGGGACACAGAGCAGCATATTCATTACTATATGGGATGTCCGAAAGCAATGCTTTAATGAGGGGAGGGAGACATCTTCCAAAAAAGGATTTAATTTAGAGGTATACTCAAATACTAGTAATTCCAACTTAAACAAGAAATGTAAATCTCAAATCAAGTCAAGGGAGCCCCCTCAGATCCTGAGGAGCTTGAATCGCGGCCTGTAGTACTGACTGCCCAAAGGCTGTATCCGCATTCCTTCTTACGTCCAATTGATAAAATTTTGTAAACATGTGGACTGACGACCACGTTGCTGCCTTGCATATTCGAGCCATAGAGATCTGATGATGTGCTGCCCAGGAGGTGCCCATGGCCCTGGTAGAATGGGCCTTTACCGACAAAGGAGGAGGCCACCTCTTCAAACCGCAGGCCTGAACGATTAATTGTTTAATCCATCTTGCGATGGTGGATCAAGCAGCTGCCTGACCCATCTTGGGCCCTTCCGGTAAAACAAACACCACATCTGTTTTCCGAACCTTCTCTGTAGCTTTAAGATGGGCCTTTATGGCCCTGACAATATCCAACGTATGCAGCAACCCCTCCTTTCTAGAGGTGGGTTTTGGAAGAAGGATGGAAGTACCACATCCTGGTTCAGGTGGAAACTGGATATAACCTTTGGTAGAAAGGAAGAATGAGGACGGAACCCCGCCCTATCCTTATGTAAAATGAGATATGGTTCCTTACAAGATAAGGCTGCCAATTCCGATACTCTCCTGGCCGAAACTATGGTGATCAGAAATACCGACTTTCTAGTCAGTAAAACCAAAGGTACCTCAGCCAACGGCTCAAGGGGGTGTTTCTGTAGAGTTGACAGAACAAGATTTAAGTCCCATGGACAAAGTGGTGATTTGACCGGAGGATTAACACGTAAGACTCCCTGTACGAAGATCTTAACCAGCGAGTGGGCGGCCAGCGGCCTCTGAAACCACACTGATAAGGCTGAAATCTGTCCCTAGATCGTGCTTAATGCCAGGCCTTTATCCACTCCTAGCTGGAGAAAACGTAATACTCTATCAATGGTATACTTGCGGGAAACCTATCTCTTAGCCTCACACCAGCCTACGTAGGCCCTCCAAACCCTGTAACAAAATTACCCTGGAGGCCGGCTTTCTAGCCTTAATGAGGGTAGGGATTACCTGCCTAGACAGACCTCTACCCCTGAGAATCAGGGATTCAGCCGCCAGGCCGTCAAATTTAGATGCCGTAATGCAGGGTGGAGGATCGGGCCTTGTGAGAGTAGGTCTGGCCATAGAGGAAGAGTCCAAGGGCCTCCCGCTGCCAATTTCAGGACTAGTGAGTACCATGCCCTCCGGTACCAAGCTGGGGCTACCAGGATAACCAGCCTGTGCTATAATCCTGCGCCACAGGCGGGGTAGTAACTGCAGCGGGGGAAATACATATAGAAGTTATGATTGATGCCAAGGGCAAACCAACACATCGGTTCCGCAGGCCATAGGGTCCCTCGTTCGAGATATGAACCTGTCTAGCTTCTTGTTGAATCCTGATGCCATGACATCCACGTCTGGCACTCCCCACTTCTGGCAGATTGTCTGAAAAAAACTTGTGGATGCAGAGACCACTCCCCCGGCGACAGGGTTTGGCGACTTAGGAAGTACGCCTGCAGGTTGTCCACCTCGGGAATGAATGTCGCCGATATGCAGGGTACATAAACCTCTGCCCACCGAAAAACCAAGCTCCTCTCACTCTGAGTGGCTTGACTCTTGGTTCCCCCTTGGTGGTTCACATATATGCCACCGCTGTGGCATTGTCTGAATGACTTCTCACCGAGGACCCCTGTAATCTGGATGTCTATGCCAGGAGGGCTAGCCGAGCCGCTCTGATCTCCCAGACCTTGATGGGCAGCTGCCTCTCCGCCTCTGCCCAAGTTCCTTGGCGAGTGAACCCGTTCAAGCGAAGGAATCAACCCTCAACAGCGTGGACCCCCCCGCCTATTTTGGGCAAGCTCATCACCCCTAGCGCCAAAGTCAAAAGCCTAGGGGTCATTTTTGACTCCTTTATGACAATGGACGCACAAATAGGGTCAGTGGTCAGCGGATCTCACCATCTACTGCGCCTACTACGCAGACTCACTCCGTTCATCCCTAAAGAAGATTTAGCGGTCGTGGTGGGAGCAGTTGTAAACTCCAGATTGGATTATGCAAATGCCCTTTACCTCGGACTCCCCAAATACCAAATCGCTCGTCTGCAAGTCGTTCAGAATACGGCCGCCAGACTTGTGACTGGGAAAAAACCCTGGGAATCTATCTCACCTTCACTGAGAGCCCTTCATTGGCTGCCAGTTAAAGACAGAATCGCTTTTAAAGCTCTCTGTCTTACGCATAGATGTGTCCATGGGAATGCCCCCCTTTACTTATGCGAATTAATAAAAGCGCATAATCCAAATCGTGTTTTGCGATCCACGAATCAGAACCTGCTCCAGGTTCCGAAAGCCAACTTCAAGTCCAAAGGAGAAAGAAGATTTGCGATCCAGGGTCCCAGACTATGGAACGCTTTACCAACCAGCATTCGGTTGGAGGAGAACCACCTAGCATTTAGGAAAAAGGTCAAGACTTTTCTCTTTTGATATCAAAGGAGACAGGAACAACAAGCGCCCAGAGGCGATTCAGTTCGCATGTGCCGCGCTATATAAGTTCTCATTCATTCATTCATTCATTCATTCATTCATTCATTCATTCAAGACCGCTCTCCAGCCTTCCAGACCACTGGGCAGAACCAAGCTACTAGAATTGCTGTCTGTAGGACACGAGTGTGGAAGCGTGTGGTATCGCCTCGAACATGGCCATTAGTCTGCCTAGTAATCGCATACATAGGCGAATAGTTGGTTCTCTTTTGCTTAGAACCAACTGAATCAATCTTTTGATTGCCTCGACCTTTACCAGGGGCAGGAACACCCATCTTCTGTTCTGTGTCTAATCTCATGCCGAGATATTCCAACTGCTTTGTAGGTTGAAATGCTGATCTTTCCCCGGTTTAGGACTCAGCCGAACCTCTCGAGGTACTGAACCATGAGGGCTACTACGCATTCCACCAAGGAAGCGAGTGATCTATGATTAAGAGGTCGTCCAGGTATGCTAGGACCGAGATCCCTTGGATCCTTTAGACTGACTAGAATTGGAGCTAGGACCTTCGTGAATACCCGGGGGCCGTAGCCAGCCCGAAGGGGGGCGCCACGAATTGGAAGTGACGCTGTATCACTACGAAGCGTACAAACAAAAAATATTTGATGTGGCTGAAAGACTTGGTACATGAAGGTAACCCTCCTTTATGTCTATAGAAGCCCGATCCTTCTGGAGTGTGGCGGCTGCTGACCGAACGTATTCTATCCGGAAAGAGCGAACCCTTAGGTAAGCATTTAAACCTTTTAGGTCCAAAATTGGTCTGACATCGCCGATGGGCCTTGGTATGACAAACAGATTGGAATAGAAACCTAGCCCCTGTTCTTGGGCTGGTACCTCTACCATTATGCCCGGGTAAAGCAGATGATCCAATGCCGCCCGCATTGAGGCCTTCCTTGTGGAGGAAATTTTAGAAATTCTAATCTGTAGCCTGCGGCCACAGATGATCGGACCCCCTCTGTCGGGGATCGATCCCCAGAGGCCTGTCCTTGCGATCCATTGTTAAAAGTTTGATCGCGCAGGAGGTCCGTACTGCCTGGAATTTGAGGGCCCCGGAACAGGGGGGAGCTGCCTTTTAAACGCAGGACCCCGGAACTTCTTTTGACTGGTAAAAGGGTACTTTTGCCACTTGAAACAGTCTGAATGTATTTATCCAGATCTTTCCATGGAAGGGCAAACCTGCCAGCAGTCTTTTACATGGGGCTCGGCCGCCCAGTTCTTCATAAGAGCCTTCTCATATGCACTAAAAATAGTGACAACGAGACGCCTGCTGGATGGAGTCTTTTTATAACCTCTACCGCAAAGCACAGAGCTCTGGGAATATCCAATAACTCCTCTGCCTATTGGGCAGGGATGTCTTAAGCATCTGTTTTGTCTGGTTCTTTAACGCCTGACAAAACTCCAATTGCAGCCCCTGCTGGCTGTAGCCAGGGATACTGGAGAAAGTGTCTCTAAACGTTTATCGACCGGGACCTTAAACATTTGTATGTTTCCCCTTAGGCCAGTTAATGATTTATTCACCCATGAGATGGCTGCGTCCACAGTTGGGAGCGCCCCCTTTCTTAGAAAAATGTCTTTTCCATAGGGTAAATAACAGAAAACCTTCCAGGTGGTCTCCCATCCAGGCACTAACCAGGCCCGACCCTGCTTAGCCTCCGAGATCAGACGAGATCGGGCGCTCTCCGGGAGATGCGGCCTCAAGGACCTCACGGGTAGTTGAAAAGCAGTGCCCGAACCGGGACCTGAAACCCTGGACCCTCAGACCAAAAGTCCGATGCTCTACCGACTGAGCCATCCGGGCCCCTTTTAAAGAGCACTTGGTCAGGGGAAAGAGTGCCTGCAAGCACAAATATTTCCTGGCAGACGTGCATAAAGACTACCCTCTCGTCAGCTTTAGGCGGCAGAAAAAATTCTGTCCGGTCGTCCCAATCCTGGAAAAACCAATTCCTCCAACAGAGGATGGACCGGAAAAGCTGTGTTGCTTAAAGGCGCTTTTAAAAAGAACCCAAAGAGGATACCGCAGGAACCTGAGGCTCTGGAAATGGCAAATTAAATGCCGAGCGGACCATGTCTGTCAAAGACTGGACCCACAGACTCTCCGTCTGGGAGGCTGAAAACGATTCTTCAGTGGTAGATCCTTCCTCTAGGTTCTGTCCCTTTTGGCGATGGGGATCCAGTCCGCTTCTTGCCAGAAAAAGAGCCAGCGATCATAGCTGTTAACTTTTTTCTCTAGCCCCCCTAGGGTGACGGCTAGCATCTCCTCTGTGATACCACAGGGTTGGGCCGACCTGGGCCAGCCTCAGCACCAGACCCCCTTAATGGCTTATCCAGGGTGACCCCTATAGGCAGGGCCGCCATCAGGAATTTTGGGGCCCCTTACACAGCTTCAGGCATGGGCCCCCTGGAGCAGAGAACCGGGGGGGGGGGGGGGGGTGCTGCCGCATGAAATTGAGAAGCGGGGGGGGGGGGGGGGCTGCTGCCGCGAATTGAGAAGCGGGGGGCTCTTTGGAAAAAGAAGAAATAAAGACAAATATATATAAAAAAGGGGGGTAGCCGTCCGGGGCCCTGGGGACCTCTGTGTCCTTTAAAAGGGTGATCTGACTGATCTAGAGAAGATCTGTGTGGAGGAGTGGGCCAAAATCCCTCCTCCAGTGTGTGCAAACCTGGTGAAAAACTACAAGAAACGTTTGACCTCTGTAATTGCAAACAAAGGCTACTGTACCAAATATTAACATTGATTTTCTCAGGTGTTCAAATACTTCTTTGCAGCTGTATCATACAAATAAATAGTTAAAAATTCATAAATTGTGATTTCTGGAATTTTTTTTTTGATTATGTCTCTCACAGTGGACATGCACCTACGATGACAATTTCAGACCCCTCCATGATTTCCAAGTGGGAGAACTTGCAAAATAGCAGGGTGTTCAAATACTTATTTTCCGCACTGTATATATATATAAAAAAAAACAAGGGGGTTGCCTTCCAGGGCCCTGGGGACCTCTGGGCCCTTTATATATTTTTTTATATTTTTATTTTTTATTAAACAAAAATAAAAAATACAATTATAAAAAAAGGGGGTTTGACACATAGGGCCCTGGGGACCTCTGAGCCCTTTAATAAAAATGCATCTATATATTAAAAAAAAGAAATAAAATAATATAAAAAAGTAAAAAAAAATATAAAAAAGGAGGATTGTCATCCGGGGGCCCTGGGGACCTCTGGGCCCTTTAATAATAATATAAAAAAAATAAAAGAAAAAAAATTGGCCCTTTAATAAAAAATAAAATAAAAATATATTAAAAAAATATATTTTTTTTATAAAAAAATATATTTTTTTATAAAAAAATAAATAAATAGGGGGTTGCCATCTGGGGCCCTGGTGGCCTACGGGACCCTAGACCCCTAAAAAAATGGCCCTTTAATAAAAAAAAATAAAATAAAAATATATTAAAAAATATATATATTTTTTATAGAAAATAAATAAAAAAAGGGGGGGTTTCCATCCGGTGCCCTGGGGGCCTCCGGGCCCCTGTGGACCTCCGGACCTCTAAAAAAATAAAACAAAAAAAATTGGCCCTTTAATAAAAAATAAAATAAAAATATATTAAAAAAATATATTTTTTTTATAAAAATATATTTTTTTATAAAAAAAAAAGGCTTGCCATCTGGGGCCCTGGTGGCCTCCGGGCCCCTGGGGACCTCTGGACCTCTAAAAAAATAAAAGAAAAAAAATTGGCCCTTTAATAAAAAATAAAATAAAAATATATTAAAAAAATATTTTTTTTTTATAAAAATATTTTTTTTTATAAAAAAAAAGGCTTGCCATCTGGGGCCCTGGTGGCCTCCGGCCCCTGGGGACCTCCGGACCTCTAAAAAAATAAAAGAAAAAAAATTGGCCCTTTAATAAAAAATAAAAGAAAAATATATTAAAAATATATATTTTTTTATAAAAAAAATATATATTTTTTTATAAAAAAAATATATTTTTTTTTATAAAAAAAAAAGGACTTGCCATCTGGGGCCCTTGGTGGCCTCCGGGCCCCTGGGGACCTTCGGACCCCTAAAAAAAAAAAAAAAAAAAAAAAAAAAAAAATTTTTTTTTTTTTTTTTTTTTTTTAGGGTGGTTCCCATCCGGGCCCCTGGGGACCCCCGGGCCCCTTACAGGTGTAATGCCTGTACCCCCCTGATGGCGGCCCTGCCTATAGGAATAACCTGTGGGGAAAGTATTGGCATATCATCAGAACCAGAGGAGGAACCCCTTTGTCTTTGCCTTTTTTTTTTTGTGTTTTGATCCTGAACCCTTGGAAGCCATAATACAAAACCGAGGGACTCCGCTTACAACAACAGACTGTTATAGCCAGGAGTACAAAAAAATAAGGTTTAGGGGACAATAGGATCACTAATGCCCAAAAACGGTGGGGCTCAGTATGTTTTCCTTTATAATATTATTCACAACATACAGCCCCACCCCCAACATATTTGCCAGCATTCAACCTGTTGCCAAGGGGATTTTGGCTTAACAAAAAGTATTGGAGCTGACTCCAGCATGTAGTACCCCTTCTCGCCACCGGGAGTCACTGTGCTGCCAGCTCTACGTCCTCTCTCTCCAGCTCAGCTTTGAACTGAGCTAAGAACGCGCCTGCTGTGTATAACAGCAATTGAAGGCACGCCCACTCTACACTGCAGTCACGCTCCCCGCCCCCCTAAACCCCCCCCCCTCCCGAACGGCGCGAAAATTTTCTATATGCATGCGCGCGTGCACGCGCGCGACTGTCGGGGGGGGGGGGAGAGCCCAGAAGGAGACGCACTCTGGAGCCCAGGAATGCAGGTTGGAGGACGCATCAGGCGGCAGATTTTGAATCCCGGCAAGGTAAGGCTAAAACAGGCCCCTAAGGAGTCCCTTTAGCCTAGAGACATATCTGTTTTTTTTTTTTTTTTTTTTTAAAAAGATCTTCAACCAGCGAGCAGCAGGTAGCTAGCAAACATACATAGATAGATAGGGGGATCAAGTGATGGGGGGAAACATTTCAGGGCATCCTGTCCATCAGACATAGTGACCATGGTGCCAATGCAGAGCATACTCAGGCTACCCCCCTTAAGATCTCCCCTGGAGAGCCTGCTGTCGAACCAAGTCCCGCAGGCTCCACCCTGCATGTTGGGCCTCTGTATGTGGCCACGCTGTGTAAAAGTCTCACACATGTGATGGCTCTCCCTGCATGTTGGGCCTCTGTATGTGGCCACGCTGTGTAAAAGTCTCACACATGTGATGGCTCTCCCTGCATGTTGGGCCTCTGTATGTGGCCACGCTGTGTAAAAGTCTCACACATGTGATGGCTCTCCCTGCATGTTGGGCCTCTGTATGTGGCCACGCTGTGTAAAAGTCTCACACATGTGATGGCTCTCCCTGCATGTTGGGCCTCTGTATGTGGCCACGCTGTGTAAAAGTCTCACACATGTGATGGTGCTCCCTGCATGTTGGGCCTCTGTATGTGGCCACGCTGTGTAAAAGTCTCACACATGTGATGGCTCTCCCTGCATGTTGGGCCTCTGTATGTGGCCACGCTGTGTAAAAGTCTCACACATGTGATGGCTCTCCCTGCATGTTGGGCCTCTGTATGTGGCCACGCTGTGTAAAAGTCTCACACATGTGATGGCTCTCCCTGCATGTTGGGCCTCGGTATGTGGCCACTCTGTGTAAAAGTCTCACACATGTGATGGCTCTCCCTGCATGTTGGGCCTCTGTATGTGGCCACGCTGTGTAAAAGTCTCACACATGTGATGGCTCTCCCTGCATGTTGGGCCTCTGTATGTGGCCACGCTGTGTAAAAGTCTCACACATGTGATGGCGTTTCCTGCATGTTGGGCCTCTGTATGTGGCCACGCTGTGTAAAAGTCTCACACATGTGATGGCTCTCCCTGCATGTTGGGCCTCTGTATGTGGCCACGCTGTGTAAAAGTCTCACACATGTGATGGCTCTCCCTGCATGTTGGGCCTCTGTATGTGGCCACGCTGTGTAAAAGTCTCACACATGTGATGGTGCTCCCTGCATGTTGGGCCTCTGTATGTGGCCACGCTGTGTAAAAGTCTCACACATGTGATGGCTTTCCTGCATGTTGGGCCTCTGTATGTGGCCACGCTGTGTAAAAGTCTCACACATGTGATGGCTCTCCCTGCATGTTGGGCCTCTGTATGTGGCCACGCTGTGTAAAAGTCTCACACATGTGATGGCTTTCCTGCATGTTGGGCCTCTGTATGTGGCCACGCTGTGTAAAAGTCTCACACATGTGATGGCTCTCCCTGCATGTTGGGCCTCTGTATGTGGCCACGCTGTGTAAAAGTCTCACACATGTGATGGCTCTCCCTGCATGTTGGGCCTCTGTATGTGGCCACGCTGTGTAAAAGTCTCACACATGTGATGGCTCTCCCTGCATGTTGGGCCTCTGTATGTGGCCACGCTGTGTAAAAGTCTCACACATGTGATGGTGCTCCCTGCATGTTGGGCCTCTGTATGTGGCCACGCTGTGTAAAAGTCTCACACATGTGATGGCGTTTCCTGCATGTTGGGCCTCTGTATGTGGCCACGCTGTGTAAAAGTCTCACACATGTGATGGCTCTCCCTGCATGTTGGGCCTCTGTATGTGGCCACGCTGTGTAAAAGTCTCACACATGTGATGGCTCTCCCTGCATGTTGGGCCTCTGTATGTGGCCACGCTGTGTAAAAGTCTCACACATGTGATGGCTCTCCCTGCATGTTGGGCCTCTGTATGTGGCCACGCTGTGTAAAAGTCTCACACATGTGATGGCTCTCCCTGCATGTTGGGCCTCTGTATGTGGCCACGCTGTGTAAAAGTCTCACACATGTGATGGCTCTCCCTGCATGTTGGGCCTCTGTATGTGGCCACGCTGTGTAAAAGTCTCACACATGTGATGGCTCTCCCTGCATGTTGGGCCTCTGTATGTGGCCACGCTGTGTAAAAGTCTCACACATGTGATGGCTGCTCCCTGCATGTTGGGCCTCTGTATGTGGCCACGCTGTGTAAAAGTCTCACACATGTGATGGCGTTTCCTGCATGTTGGGCCTCTGTATGTGGCCACGCTGTGTAAAAGTCTCACACATGTGATGGCTCTCCCTGCATGTTGGGCCTCTGTATGTGGCCACGCTGTGTAAAAGTCTCACACATGTGATGGCGTTTCCCTGCATGTTGGGCCTCTGTATGTGGCCACGCTGTGTAAAAGTCTCACACATGTGATGGCTCTCCCTGCATGTTGGGCCTCTGTATGTGGCCACGCTGTGTAAAAGTCTCACACATGTGATGGCTCTCCCTGCATGTTGGGCCTCTGTATGTGGCCACGCTGTGTAAAAGTCTCACACATGTGATGGTGCTCCCTGCATGTTGGGCCTCTGTATGTGGCCACGCTGTGTAAAAGTCTCACACATGTGATGGCTTTCCTGCATGTTGGGCCTCTGTATGTGGCCACGCTGTGTAAAAGTCTCACACATGTGATGGCTCTCCCTGCATGTTGGGCCTCTGTATGTGGCCACGCTGTGTAAAAGTCTCACACATGTGATGGCGCATTTCCTGCATGTTGGGCCTCTGTATGTGGCCACGCTGTGTAAAAGTCTCACACATGTGATGGCTCTCCCTGCATGTTGGGCCTCTGTATGTGGCCACGCTGTGTAAAAGTCTCACACATGTGATGGCTCTCCCTGCATGTTGGGCCTCTGTATGTGGCCACGCTGTGTAAAAGTCTCACACATGTGATGGCTCTCCCTGCATGTTGGGCCTCTGTATGTGGCCACGCTGTGTAAAAGTCTCACACATGTGATGGTGCTCCCTGCATGTTGGGCCTCTGTATGTGGCCACGCTGTGTAAAAGTCTCACACATGTGATGGCTCTCCCTGCATGTTGGGCCTGTATGTGGCACGCTGTTAAAAGGTGCTCTCTGTTGGGCCTCTGTATGTGGCCACGCTGTGTAAAAGTCTCACACATGTGATGGCTCTCCCTGCATGTTGGGCCTCTGTATGTGGCCACGCTGTGTAAAAGTCTCACACATGTGATGGCGCTCCCTGCATGTTGGGCCTCTGTATGTGGCCACGCTGTGTAAAAGTCTCACACATGTGATGGCTCTCCCTGCATGTTGGGCCTCTGTATGTGGCCACGCTGTGTAAAAGTCTCACACATGTGATGGCTCTCCCTGCATGTTGGGCCTCTGTATGTGGCCACGCTGTGTAAAAGTCTCACACATGTGATGGCTCTCCCTGCATGTTGGGCCTCTGTATGTGGCCACGCTGTGTAAAAGTCTCACACATGTGATGGCTCTCCCTGCATGTTGGGCCTCTGTATGTGGCCACGCTGTGTAAAAGTCTCACACATGTGATGGTGCTCCCTGCATGTTGGGCCTCTGTATGTGGCCACGCTGTGTAAAAGTCTCACACATGTGATGGCTCTCCCTGCATGTTGGGCCTCTGTATGTGGCCACGCTGTGTAAAAGTCTCACACATGTGATGGCTGCTCCCTGCATGTTGGGCCTCTGTATGTGGCCACGCTGTGTAAAAGTCTCACACATGTGATGGCTCTCCCTGCATGTTGGGCCTCTGTATGTGGCCACGCTGTGTAAAAGTCTCACACATGTGATGGCTCTCCCTGCATGTTGGGCCTCTGTATGTGGCCACGCTGTGTAAAAGTCTCACACATGTGATGGCTCTCCCTGCATGTTGGGCCTCTGTATGTGGCCACGCTGTGTAAAAGTCTCACACATGTGATGGCTCTCCCTGCATGTTGGGCCTCTGTATGTGGCCACGCTGTGTAAAAGTCTCACACATGTGATGGCTCTCCCTGCATGTTGGGCCTCTGTATGTGGCCACGCTGTGTAAAAGTCTCACACATGTGATGGCTCTCCCTGCATGTTGGGCCTCTGTATGTGGCCACGCTGTGTAAAAGTCTCACACATGTGATGGCTCTCCCTGCATGTTGGGCCTCTGTATGTGGCCACGCTGTGTAAAAGTCTCACACATGTGATGGCGCTCCCTGCATGTTGGGCCTCTGTATGTGGCCACGCTGTGTAAAAGTCTCACACATGTGATGGCTCTCCCTGCATGTTGGGCCTCTGTATGTGGCCACGCTGTGTAAAAGTCTCACACATGTGATGGCTCTCCCTGCATGTTGGGCCTCTGTATGTGGCCACGCTGTGTAAAAGTCTCACACATGTGATGGCTCTCCCTGCATGTTGGGCCTCTGTATGTGGCCACGCTGTGTAAAAGTCTCACACATGTGATGGCTCTCCCTGCATGTTGGGCCTCTGTATGTGGCCACGCTGTGTAAAAGTCTCACACATGTGATGGCTCTCCCTGCATGTTGGGCCTCTGTATGTGGCCACGCTGTGTAAAAGTCTCACACATGTGATGGCTCTCCCTGCATGTTGGGCCTCTGTATGTGGCCACGCTGTGTAAAAGTCTCACACATGTGATGGCTCTCCCTGCATGTTGGGCCTCTGTATGTGGCCACGCTGTGTAAAAGTCTCACACATGTGATGGCTCTCCCTGCATGTTGGGCCTCTGTATGTGGCCACGCTGTGTAAAAGTCTCACACATGTGATGGCTCTCCCTGCATGTTGGGCCTCTGTATGTGGCCACGCTGTGTAAAAGTCTCACACATGTGATGGCTCTCCCTGCATGTTGGGCCTCTGTATGTGGCCACGCTGTGTAAAAGTCTCACACATGTGATGGCGTCTCCTGCATGTTGGGCCTCTGTATGTGGCCACGCTGTGTAAAAGTCTCACACATGTGATGGCTCTCCCTGCATGTTGGGCCTCTGTATGTGGCCACGCTGTGTAAAAGTCTCACACATGTGATGGCTCTCCCTGCATGTTGGGCCTCTGTATGTGGCCACGCTGTGTAAAAGTCTCACACATGTGATGGCTCTCCCTGCATGTTGGGTCCTCTGTATGTGGCCACGCTGTGTAAAAGTCTCACACATGTGATGGTCTCCCTGCATGTTGGGCCTCTGTATGTGGCCACGCTGTGTAAAAGTCTCACACATGTGATGGCGTTTCCTGCATGTTGGGCCTCTGTATGTGGCCACGCTGTGTAAAAGTCTCACACATGTGATGGCTCTCCCTGCATGTTGGGCCTCTGTATGTGGCCACGCTGTGTAAAATTCTCACACATGTGATGGCTTTCCTGCATGTTGGGCCTCTGTATGTGGCCACGCTGTGTAAAAGTCTCACACATGTGATGGCTCTCCCTGCATGTTGGGCCTCTGTATGTGGCCTGTGTAAAAGTCTGTGATGTGCATGCCTCTGTACCACGCTGTGTAAAAGTCTCACACATGTGATGGCTCTCCCTGGCATCTTGGGCCTCTGCCATGTTAAAAGGTGCTCTCTGTTGGGCCTCTGTATGTGGCCACGCTGTGTAAAAGTCTCACACATGTGATGGCTCTCCCTGCATGTTGGGCCTCTGTATGTGGCCACGCTGTGTAAAAGTCTCACACATGTGATGGCTCTCCCTGCATGTTGGGCCTCTGTATGTGGCCACGCTGTGTAAAAGTCTCACACATGTGATGGCGTTTCCCTGCATGTTGGGCCTCTGTATGTGGCCACGCTGTGTAAAAGTCTCACACATGTGATGGCTCTCCCTGCATGTTGGGCCTCTGTATGTGGCCACGCTGTGTAAAAGTCTCACACATGTGATGGCTCTCCCTGCATGTTGGGCCTCTGTATGTGGCCACGCTGTGTAAAAGTCTCACACATGTGATGGCTCTCCCTGCATGTTGGGCCTCTGTATGTGGCCACGCTGTGTAAAAGTCTCACACATGTGATGGCTCTCCCTGCATGTTGGGCCTCTGTATGTGGCCACGCTGTGTAAAAGTCTCACACATGTGATGGCTCTCCCTGCATGTTGGGCCTCTGTATGTGGCCACGCTGTGTAAAAGTCTCACACATGTGATGGCTCTCCCTGCATGTTGGGCCTCTGTATGTGGCCACGCTGTGTAAAAGTCTCACACATGTGATGGTGCTCCCTGCATGTTGGGCCTCTGTATGTGGCCACGCTGTGTAAAAGTCTCACACATGTGATGGCGTTTCCTGCATGTTGGGCCTCTGTATGTGGCCACGCTGTGTAAAAGTCTCACACATGTGATGGCTCTCCCTGCATGTTGGGCCTCTGTATGTGGCCACGCTGTGTAAAAGTCTCACACATGTGATGGCTGCTCCCTGCATGTTGGGCCTCTGTATGTGGCCACGCTGTGTAAAAGTCTCACACATGTGATGGCTCTCCCTGCATGTTGGGCCTCTGTATGTGGCCACGCTGTGTAAAAGTCTCACACATGTGATGGCTCTCCCTGCATGTTGGGCCTCTGTATGTGGCCACGCTGTGTAAAAGTCTCACACATGTGATGGCTCTCCCTGCATGTTGGGCCTCGGTATGTGGCCACTCTGTGTAAAAGTCTCACACATGTGATGGCTCTCCCTGCATGTTGGGCCTCTGTATGTGGCCACGCTGTGTAAAAGTCTCACACATGTGATGGCTGCTCCCTGCATGTTGGGCCTCTGTATGTGGCCACGCTGTGTAAAAGTCTCACACATGTGATGGCTCTCCCTGCATGTTGGGCCTCTGTATGTGGCCACGCTGTGTAAAAGTCTCACACATGTGATGGTGCTCCCTGCATGTTGGGCCTCTGTATGTGGCCACGCTGTGTAAAAGTCTCACACATGTGATGGCGTCTCCCTGCATGTTGGGCCTCTGTATGTGGCCACGCTGTGTAAAAGTCTCACACATGTGATGGCTCTCCCTGCATGTTGGGCCTCTGTATGTGGCCACGCTGTGTAAAAGTCTCACACATGTGATGGTGCTCCCTGCATGTTGGGCCTCTGTATGTGGCCACGCTGTGTAAAAGTCTCACACATGTGATGGCTCTCCCTGCATGTTGGGCCTCTGTATGTGGCCACGCTGTGTAAAAGTCTCACACATGTGATGGCTCTCCCTGCATGTTGGGCCTCTGTATGTGGCCACGCTGTGTAAAAGTCTCACACATGTGATGGCTCTCCCTGCATGTTGGGCCTCGGTATGTGGCCACGCTGTGTAAAAGTCTCACACATGTGATGGCTCTCCCTGCATGTTGGGCCTCTGTATGTGGCCACGCTGTGTAAAAGTCTCACACATGTGATGGTGCTCCCTGCATGTTGGGCCTCTGTATGTGGCCACGCTGTGTAAAAGTCTCACACATGTGATGGCGTTTCCTGCATGTTGGGCCTCTGTATGTGGCCACGCTGTGTAAAAGTCTCACACATGTGATGGCTCTCCCTGCATGTTGGGCCTCTGTATGTGGCCACGCTGTGTAAAAGTCTCACACATGTGATGGTGCTCCCTGCATGTTGGGCCTCTGTATGTGGCCACGCTGTGTAAAAGTCTCACACATGTGATGGCTCTCCCTGCATGTTGGGCCTCTGTATGTGGCCACGCTGTGTAAAAGTCTCACACATGTGATGGCTCTCCCTGCATGTTGGGCCTCTGTATGTGGCCACGCTGTGTAAAAGTCTCACACATGTGATGGCTCTCCCTGCATGTTGGGCCTCGGTATGTGGCCACTCTGTGTAAAAGTCTCACACATGTGATGGCTCTCCCTGCATGTTGGGCCTCTGTATGTGGCCACGCTGTGTAAAAGTCTCACACATGTGATGGTGCTCCCTGCATGTTGGGCCTCTGTATGTGGCCACGCTGTGTAAAAGTCTCACACATGTGATGGCGTTTCCTCTGTTGGGCCTCTGTATGTGGCCACGCTGTGTAAAAGTCTCACACATGTGATGGCTCTCCCTGCATGTTGGGCCTCTGTATGTGGCCACGCTGTGTAAAAGTCTCACACATGTGATGGTGCTCCCTGCATGTTGGGCCTCTGTATGTGGCCACGCTGTGTAAAAGTCTCACACATGTGATGGCTCTCCCTGCATGTTGGGCCTCTGTATGTGGCCACGCTGTGTAAAAGTCTCACACATGGGGTATCGCCATACTCGGGAGGAATAGCAGAATGTGTTTTGGGGTGTAATTTGTGGTATGCATATGCTGTGTGTGAGAAATAACCTGCTAATATAAAAAATTTGTGGAAAAAAAATAAAAAAATCTTGATTTTGCAAAGAATTGTGGGAAAAAAATGACAACTTCATAAAACTCACAATGCCTCTTTCTAAATACCTTGGAGTGTCTTCTTTCCAAAAAGGGGTCATTTGGGGGGTATTTGTACTTTTCTGGCATGTTAGGGTCTCAAGAATCACTCCGATGACAGGGAGCAGTAGATCCCTGTCCTGTCACTAGGCAGAACAGGGAAATGCCTTGTTTACATAGAAATCTCCCAAAAGAACAGCGAAAATTTAGAAAAAACACACAATATCTTTTACTTTTTGCTATAATAAATATCCCAATTTAAAAAAAATAAAAAATGTTCCTCAGTTTAGACCGATGTGTGTTCTACATATTTTTGGTTTTTAAAAAAAAAATTGCAATAAGCGTATATTAATTGCTTTGCGCAAAAGTTATTTTTTTACTAGTAATGGTGGCAATCTGCGATTTTTATCAGGACTGCGACATTATGGCGGACACATCGGACACCTTGAAACAATATTGGGACAATTGTCATTTTTACAGCGATCAGTGCTATAAAAATGCACCGATTACTGTAAAAATGTCACTGGCAGTGAAGTGGTTAACACTAGGGGGCGATCGAGGGGGTTAAGTGTGTCCTAGGGAGTGATTCCAACTGTGGGTGGGGGTGGGATTACTAGAGGAGGAGACTGATAGGTGTTCATATATTGTATGAACAGACGATCAGTCATTTCTCCCCTGAGAGAACCGGGAGCTGTGCTTCTTGCTTTCCCAACATGCATAGAAAAGTGCTGCCCTTTAGCAGACATGTGGTAGTGCCCTATAGGCGTGCACAGGGGTGGTGCCAGGTGTGCCTGAGAACACCCTAATCCAGGGATCCTCAAACTACGGCCCTCCAGCTGTTGCAGAACTACACTTCCCATGAGGCATTGTAAAACTCTGACATTCACAGACATGACTAGGCATGATGGGAATTGTAGTTCCTGAACACCTGGAGGGCCATAGTTTGAAGACCCATGCCCTAATCACTATGGGGTTGATTTACTAAAACCAGAGCACGCAAAATCTGTTGCAGCTGTGCATGGTAGCCAATCAGCAACTAATTCTGTCTTGTATAGCTCTGGCAAAAAAAAAAAAAATGGAAGCTGATTGGTTTCTATGCAGAGCTGCACCAAATATTGTACTCTCCAGCTTTAGTAAATTAACTCCTATGTGCAGTGTCGATCCCGCCTACTACCCAGGCTCCCCCCTTGTTGTCTTTGTCCGTCCCACCCGTGCTGCAGTGCTGCTGGCTTCCCTCCTCTCCCCTTTGGCATGCTGTGGGGTATGCTTCAGGATGGAGAGTGGAGGAAAGGGCTAGTAATTATGTAATTTACCGGCCCCTTCCTTTTCTAAATGAACACTGTGAACACACTCATTCACTGTGTCCATTCATAACCGAAGCTTAATAAACAGTGTTTGCAATGCTTCAGTTTGTGAATGAACAGGAAGCCGCTCAGCCCAGAGCACTTTCGATTCATTCACTGTTCCCATGCAGCTGAGGCTGCAGAGAAAGACGCATGTTTGAGCTTTGGGGTGCACACCCTAATGCAATGGGCTGCGCACACCTATGTAGTGCCCTTAATTGCGAATGGCATCTCCGCGCATCTGAGGCCGTCAATCACCTGCTGTGTGCTGGAGCAGAGGCGGGGCCATCTCCTGGGACTGACTAGTGTCGGCACAGACCAGGGGTCTCCAAACTTTTCAAAGAAAGGGCCAGTTTATAGTCCTTCAGACTTTAGGAGGGCCAAATTGTGGCCAGCGTGGGCAGAAATATCCTGGGCCTGGCATCGGTGAGAATTAATATGGCCTCAGGGTTGGTGGTCAATAGGGGTAAGAGTAGTGCCCCTATTAGTAGAAGGAATAGTATCCAATCAAAGTTAGTGTGGAAGTAATGGTGCTCCACTGTTGGTGTCAGTGGGAAAAAATGTGCCTCATATCAGTGGGCGGATTTAGGCAAGCAAAGGGCCACATCTGGCCCTCGGGCCGCAGTTTGGAGACCCCTGGCATAGACTGTCAGAAGTGACTCATGCAAATGGCAGAGGAATTTGGATTGTGGCAATTACACAACATAGAAAGATATGCTTTGTTCATTTTACGTCTCAGAGGTTCACAACCACCGTTTAGTTTAATATAAATAAATTACCTCAATGCCGCGGTTTTTCCATTCTTGTGCATACAGGTGACTATTCGGGTTTGGTAGCCAATTTGTATATCCCAATATCTGTTCTCCTGGCGGTTTTTCCTATTGCGGTTTCTCTTCTTTTTAATTAGCTCCCGGGCCTCTGGGTCCTTTAAGGCCTTTTCTCTCTCCTTTGCCCGTTCTCTGTTCCGCCCTCTCTTGCCAGCTTGCCGTACATGCCTGGACAGAGGCATCGAGCAGGAGCTCCAAGGTCCCACGCTGAGGCTGTACATATTCTCCTCCCCTTCGCAGGGCGACGTCTGGCAAACTTGGAACTCGGTGAGGTTCGGGCAGGCCGACCCACCAAACTGGGCTGTGGCCAACACGTGGCGCGTTCGGTGTTGCAAGCCATTGCCGCACGTCTTGGAACATTCCGACCAGGGGGAGAACTCGGACACCACGCAGTCCTGGGGGCAGGGAATAAGGCACCCTTGTTCCAGCCTGGGCTTCGGCTCGAAGTATTCGCATATACTGTCATCGGCCTCCGCCCCGGTGGCTTTTTGTAAACAGACGACTTCCCGAGTCTGGATTCCTTCCTCGCCCTTTGTGCACTCTGAAGGCTTTTCCGGCGACCTTGACGTTACCGGCACGCACTGGTTCCAGCTGCCCAGCTGCCAGTCGTATAGTTCTTTGTGCCAGTCGCACACCCTAAAACAGTTCTGCTGGTTTTCAGGTCTGTCGATCTGTTTGCAGTTTGTGGGGAGGGTTGTCCATCCCTCAATATGGGCGCACCATACGGCCCTTGTCTGAATCCCACCGGGCCCACATTCATCTCCCATGCATCTTCCCCAGGAACCTGAAACATAAAATACAGCAGAAGGTAAGACGATAGATCACAACCTATTCAGGATTTGTACAACATTTTCAAAACCTATTCATTCGACATGTTCACTGACGAAAAATGTGTTCAATTTCGTTTTTGTTTTTTTGTTTAGCTTTTTTCAGGAAATCCTGAAAATTCGAAAATTTGGAATTCGAAAATTAGGAATTCGAAAAATTCGGATATTCAGAAATTCAGGAATTTTGAAATTCAGAATTGGGAAATTTTTAAATTAGAAAATTTGGTAATAGGAATTTTGAAAATCCAAATTTTCAGATTTTAGAATTTCTGATTTTTTTTAATTCTGAATTTTTTAGAATTTCCAATTTTAGAATTTACGAAATTGCGATTTTTTTTTTTATTTCAGGAATTCGAAAATCTAGAATTCGGAAATTCTAAATTTCCAAAATCCGAAAATTCGGAAATTTTTAAATTCCGAAATTTTCGGAATTAACGAATTTGTCAAAATTCGTAAAAACAAAAAAAAAAGGAATTCGGTACTAAACAAATTGCACATGTCTAAAATTCAGGCTTAAACCCAACAAATAAATTCTCTTATTTGCCCTCTTTTGGTCTGTTACACATGAAAGGGTCTCATTGTATCTGTTTGTTAACCAGTTTCTCTCTGCAGCAATTTTTTTTTTTTTTGTAAAATTACTTAAAGGATCACTAAAGGATTTTTTTTTTAGCTAAATAGCTTCCTTTACCTTACCGCAGTACTGGTTTCATGTCCTTATTGTTTGTTTTTGCTTTGAAGTTGCTGTAATCCTGCTCTGATCTCCACACTTCCTGCTTGTCTGTTTCCTTATAACCACCATACTGGGAGCTTTCTCACTGTGGTCTAAGCTGTCCTTACTGTGTGTCTAAAACTTCAGATTCATTTTAAAAACAAAACACTGCCCTGGATTTGTTTGTTTTTGTTCTGTGTGGCTCTTTCTACTTCACAGAAACATGAAGCCAGTTCAAAAGTGAAACTAACCTGCAGGCACATTACATGATTGATTTTTATCTATTTTTAATCATTTTGAAAAGGAATCAGTTAACTATTATGGCCCAGATTCATAAAGCAATTACGCCTGTCTAACTGGTGTTAGACAGGAGTAATTTCAAATTTTGCGCGACGTATCACTAGTTTGAATCCTCAAACCATGATACGGCGGCTTCGGGCTTCGATCCGAGAGGCTTACGTCTTCGTAAACCTTCGGATCTACGCTGCGATATATTTGCGGCCGCTGGAAGGAGTTTGCGTCGTTTTGATGCGTCGGGATTTGCAAATGTGTTTTTACGGCGATCCACGAAGATACGAGCGGTCTTCGCAATCGCTTACGTCTGTTTTTTTTTACGTACTGTTAGACCAGCTTTCTGCTGGTCTAACGGTGCGTAGCCCATGTTAAGTATGGCCGTCGTTCCCGCGTCGATTTTAATTTTTTTTTATTTTTTTTACGTAACTCGTTCGGGAATAGAAATGTCCGTAAACGACGCTACTCAAACAACGAATGACGTAACGACGTGATTTCGCGCAATGCACGGCGGGAAATTTGCGAACGGAGCATGCGCAGTTCGATCGCCGCGGGAACGCGCCTATTTTAAATCCTTCACGCCCCCTACTCGCGTACATGTAGATGGATTGCGACGGGAGAAATACACTACGCCGCCGTCGTTTACTGGACAAAATCTACCTGGATTCCACGTAGAGCCAGGTAAAAAACAGCGGCGTAGTGTATTTCTGATACGCTACGAGAATCCAATTCTCTCTGAATCTGGGCCTATGTCTCTATACCCTGTAAACAGTCATTTGAGCAAAAACATTTTTTTCCTTTAGTGACCCTTTAAAATATATATTTTCTGAAATCGGAGGACCTGTAGAATAAAAAGATGGTTGTTGCAATTTTTTATGTCACACAATAATGGCGCAACTAATTATCAAATCTCAATTTTTATGAAAAAAATACACTAAAATATTTTTTTACAATTTAATTCCTATTTTCTTGTAAAAAATAAAAGGAGGAGTTGGGCTAGGTTCACGCTGCTGTGTGGAGCGGCTCACAGCAGGGGTCCGGTGCGTCTCCGATCATCGTTACATTTCCGATTTCGGTTAGAATTTTTGGCTCCTTAGTTCCAGTAAAGGGAACTCTTAGGCCTTGTACACACGAAGGGATATTTCCGCTGAACATGGTCCGACGGACCATTTCAGCCGAAAAATCCCCTCGTCTGTAGGGGCAAACGGACGCTTCTTGCCGGATTCATCCGGCGGAAAAATTTCAAAGCATGCTTTGAAATATTTCCGCTGGATAGCTGGCCGTCAGATATGTCCGCTGGTTAGTACGGCAAACCAGCGGACATATCTTGCCGCACATGCGTCGTATCCTGTGAATGGATCCGACGCATGCGCGCGGAAGTGTTTACTTCCTGGTGCGGTCACGTGGCGGTGACGTAGCGGTGACGTGGCGGCGTCAACGTCACCGCCGCGTCACCGCGATGTCCACCGGCGGGGAATTTGATCCGATGGTGTGTACAGCCATCGGATCAAAGCAATCCGTCGGACCGTTCCCATCAGATTTATTACCTCGTGTGTACAAGGCCTACGGCCGCGTACATACGCTCAGACCGGTCCGATGAAACTGGTCTGCAGACCATTTTCGTCGGACCAATTCGATGGAGTGTACGGCCCATCAGACCGTTGTCCGTCGGACTAAAGTTTTAAAACATGCTGTCGGACAGATTCGATGGTTAGTACGCCAAAGCATCGGACCAAAAACCCACGCATGCTCAGAATCCATTTAACACATGCTTGGAAGCATCAAACTTCCCTTTTTCATCACGTCGTTGTGTTCTACGTCACCGCGTTCTGGTCTGATCGAATTTTTGGTCCGATGGTGTGTACGCACATCAGACCACTTCAGCCTGGTCCGATGAAAATGGTCCGTTGGACCGTTCTCATCGGACCAGTCTGATCGCGTGTACGGCTGTACGCGGCCTTAAAGTGTTGGCATACCAAGAGGTATGTACAGGGTGCAGATTTCAGGAGTGTACAACTCATACGCACGCCTTGCAGATCCCCGATTCCAGGGGGGGGCGCTTGCCCCCCCTTGCCCCTACCTGTGGACGCTTATGGTTCAGGGATTAACATTTGTTTTACCCTGCAACATGGGCGTCCGCTGAACTTTTTCCAGGGGGGGGCATAATTTTACAGTCACCTATGCTCGGCTTCTTTGATAATGTCATGAAGGGCAGGGGCTTAGTCATTATCCCATAAAGCCTTCCCCCTTAACTTGTACTCACAGTCCCCACTTGTAAGGTCACGGTGGTCTTCCTTCTCCCAAGTCCTGTTTCCACATGTCCCTTTGAAAATACATTACAGGCAGCAAAACAAACACGAGGGTGCACATACAGGAAGCAGCCAGAGGTGGCAGTAAAGAGCTCTGTAACTCAGTGACACTGATCTTGCAACAGCTGTGGAGCCGACTCGCACAAACACAGAGAGAGTCAGCACAGCTACAGATGCGAGCATGGCAGACCCTTGCTGATTCCAGGGGGGGTCACTGGCCCCCCCTTACTCCTATGAGCGGACGCCCATGCCCTGCAACAGAATGCTTTTGTGTGCATGGGCCCTTCAGTACTACCGCAGCTTGATGTCACAGGGTCTTTTTCCAATTTTAATAAGCCACCTATAAATAATTTTATTATAGAGCCGTCTAAGAACATATCATTTTATTCGACAATACTAGTAAGTTATTTTGTTTTACGCTTCCCTTTTCCACGTAGCCAGCTGGGAAAGATAGATTAAGCCCATAAAAAAAAACTCCTTTGGTGTTCCGCGCTGATTACATTTAAATCGTAGCTTCAAAGATTTCCAGCACACTTACTAAATAAATATACGCCACATACAAATGCAATTCCCTTTCCATTCCAGCGTGATTACACCTTGGTTTATCTCTCATCGACCTTTCGCAAATAACAAGATCACAGCTGTATTAACTTCACTCTAAGCAAGCAGGGACGCACGCTAGTAGGCTGTACGCTTTTTTTTTTTTTTTTTCGAAAATTGCAAAAAAGCTCAATATGAGGACACCGACAGTCATAAATGCATAAAAAAACAAATGCAAAAATACAAAAAAATAGACATAACTGTCAATTTCATCGCAATTCCACAAACAAAAGCGGCGGAATCCATATTGCAGCCATCGCTTATCGTCAGACAGCACCTTGGACAAGACGGTGCGCGTTGTAATTAACATTATTATTTTTTTTGCGCTTAAAGTGGATCCTGGCCGCGGTTCCCCCCGCATGAAAGAGCGAATTCTCGCGTGTCCCGGAAAATAATGAAAGAAAAAGGTACCACTGGCTCTAATTGCATTTTCAAACGCAGAGTGAAGCCAATTAAATTAAATTGATGAATCTGAACACAAACAATCCTGACAGTCGCAGGAGGATGGACATGGGAATATACAAGAATCTGAAAGCGTAAAAAAACGAAAGAAAAAAAGAGAAAAAAAAAAAAAAAAAAGAAGAAAATATTTACCGTATATACTCGAGTATAAGCCGAGTTTTTTAGCACATTTATTTGTGCTGAAAATGTCCCCCTCGGCTTATACTCGAGTCACGTTTTTGCGCCTGATCTCCTGGAATTTGGGGACCTGGTACCGGCCGGCCGTAGGTTCCATGGACCCCAAACTTGGCACACGTATAGCCCCACTCTTCCTTAATAGGTGTGCAAAGTTTGTTGTCTGGGGGACCTACGGCCGTTGAGCATGGAGGCATGGACACAGTGAGGCATGGATACAGAGAGGCATGGACACAGTGAGGAAAGGACACAGTGAGGTATGCACATGGACACAGTGCGGCATGGACACAGTGAGGCATGGACACAGTGAGGCATGGACACAGTGAGGCATGGGCACGGAGAGGCATGGGCACGGAGAGGCATGGGCACGGAGAGGCATGGACACGGAGAGGCATGGACACGGAGAGGCATGGACACGGAGAGGCATGGACACAGTGAGGCATGGACATGGACACGGAGAGGCATGGACACGGAGAGGCATGGACACGGAGAGGCATGGACACAGTGAGGCATGGACATGGACACGGAGAGGCATGGACACAGTGAGGCATGGACACAGTGAGGCATGGACATGGACACGGAGAGGCATGGACACAGTGAGGCATGCGCATGGACATTGGACACGGAGAGGCATGGACACGGAGAGGCATGGACACGGAGAGGCATGGACACGGAGAGGCATGGACACAGTGAGGCATGCGCATGGACATTGGACACGGAGAGGCATGGACACGGAGAGGCATGGACACGGAGAGGCATGGACACGGAGAGGCATGGACACGGAGAGGCATGGACACGGAGAGGCATGCGCATGGACATTGGACACGGAGAGGCATGGACACGGAGAGGCATGGACACGGAGAGGCATGCACATGGACACAGTGAGGCACAGTGAGGCATGCAGATGGATGCCCTAGGCTTATACTCGAGTCAATACGTTTTCCCATTTTTTGTGGTAAAATTGGGTGCTTCGGCTTATATTCGGTCGGCTTATACTTGAGTATATACGGTACTTAGCTCAGGGATTGTCTAAAATCTGGGGGAAAGGGAACAAAGTTATCCTAGGAATCCAATCAGATGTTCGCTTTTACTATCCGATTACCCGAATTACAGTATAAACCAAATTTACCGAATGCTCCGAATAATGAAACAAAATTCGTAACAAAAATTCTGAATTTGAAATTTTATTAATAAAATGACAAGAATGCTAGAATTATTCTGGGTGAGAACATGGCCAGTGCTGGGACAAGGTCACCCGGAGCCCAGGGCAAACATACCCCCCCAAAAAAATAATAATAATTGAGCGCTAATCTGCATGCTTTCCCCCTCCTCCCAGTACAAATCTGCCCCCCTACTGAAATCCCTCAGCACAAATCATTGCCCTCATCCCCTTCCAAACTCAAATTCTCTCTCTCCAAATCCCCCCTCCAAAAAAAATCCCCCCCTCCTAGCACAAATCATACCCCCAAATTTCCCCTCCTAGCATAAATAACCCCCAGTCATCTCTACTAGAACAAATTTACCCCCCCCCAGAAAAACAAATGTAGCGACCTGCTACTTTTTAGCTGGCGCTGCCTTAAATTTAGAAGGTGGTCTAAGGCGCCGTACACACGGCAGAGAACCTCGACGGGCAGAACACATCGTTCTGCCCGTCGAGGTTCTCTCCCGGCCGTCGAATTCGGCGACCCGTCCGTCGGGAATGGCAACCAGCCATTCATCCAGGCGGGCCGTCGAGCAAATAGAGAGCGTGCTCTCTATTTCGGCTCGACGGGCTTCCCGACGGGAAGCTCGCCGAAACCGTACACACGGCCGAGGTCCTCGCTGGAATGTGCATTCCAGCGAGGTTCTCGCTGGTTTTCAGCGAGAACCTCGGCCGTGTGTACGGCGCCTGAGAGTTAAATGACTCAGACGGTTATGATTTTACTAAATTTGGGCCTCTGTTCCAGCCATGGCTGTACTGCAAGTGACCACTATTGTTTGTCTGGGGTGTTGGTACCACCCCAGGCCAAGGGTGGCAGCAGTTAGGTCAAGGTGTTTTGGGTGTTCTTCCTCTGCAGCCAATCAGTGGGAGTTGATCGTCTCGCTGTGCATGCTGGGAGGAGTACTTAAGGGACAGACGTCATTGGACCGGGTTCGTCGATCACTGGTCTGTCATCCCACCACCCCCCGCGTGTTGCCTTCCGGGCCGGGGGTGCGTGTTCCTGTGTTCCTGGCCCCTGGACCACGTTGGTCAGGAGTTGAGATCTACCAAGTAGGCCCGGTAGACACACTGGGTCTACGCTTGCAGAGTGGTCCTGTGTTGTCCGCCCTGAGAGAGGAAGCCACTTGATGAAGAACCTGTTCTGGAGAGCACCGAGCACGAGGCTGGTATCTCAGGAGAGGCCTTGAACTTCATTGAAGGACGCACCATTACTGAAAGGCTGAATGAAGGTTGCCAGGCAGTTATAAGTCTAATGGAGTCTACTCAGGAGAGAACCGGGTGCTGAATCCTGCGTTAAGAGGATTTTGGACCGAACATACCTCCATTAGTGGGAAGGTCTGTGGCAGAGACTTTATCATTATCCGTGCACCATCCTGGCTGCTAGGCTAGTGAGAGAGGCCTATCCGGGTGCGCAATGCCCGCTCTGGCTAGAGTGGCGACGAAAGCTGCGTTGCTGGAAGCAGGAGTGTTTCCGAACAAAAGTTATACACCTGAACCTACTACCTGTTACCCTTCCACCTCTTCAACTACTTATTTTATTCTTTTACTATAGTTCAGCACAGAGCTTTTTTTCTCAGAAATAGATGCAGGAACTCAACCACGACCCCGTTCAGATTTCACAAACAGTAGAAGGGTCTTAAAGGAGCATTAAATACCAGGATGGCATTACAATACAGATGGCTATACACAGAGTTCAGAGCTGTCAATTGTAAACACAGAAACCAGACTTATGTGTTTACAAGTGATTGTGGTGAGCAGGCACCAAAGGGTCTGAGCCAAAGGTGGTGGAACTGAGTTCCCCCAAGTTCCCCCTGAAAAAAAGCCCTGGTTCAGCAAATAAATCAGAGAAAAAAAAGTCTAAAGTATGGACATTGAACTTTCTCTCAGCTCTCATCTGATACCCTAGACCAGGGCCAGTTTATTGTCCTTCAGACTTTAGGAGGGGGCCGGACTGTGGCCATTGGGAGTAGAAAATGCCCAAGTGTCCACGCCCCATCATTGGTTTTAGTGGAAGGACTAGTGCCCTATGGTTGATATCAGTGGGAGGAATAGCACCCCATCCTTGGTGCCAGTGTGTGGAATAGTGCCCCATCATTATTGTTAGTTGTGAATGGAATAGTGCCCCAAGGGCCGGATAGAGGCAAGCAAAGGGCCACATCCGGCCCCAGGGCCACAGTTTGGAGACCACTGCCCTAGACGGCGAGGAAATAGAGGTAACATGCCACGCAAAAAACAATCCAGCAGCTCCTCCGGGGGGTAGTGCTACACTACAAACAAAATATATTCCCTTCCTAGCACAAATTTCCTCCCTTGCTAGCAAAATTAACCCCAAATCATCCCTACTAGCACAAATTCAACCCCCCCCCAAAAAAAAAAAAAAAACTCAAAGTGCCGCGAGTTGCTAAAGGGGGGGTCAGACAGAAAAAAAATGGGGGGGCACCGGCCCCTTACAGGTGTAATGCCTGTACCCCCTTGATGGTAGCCCTGCATGCACATGTCTACTGTGCGTAGGGTGACCACATTTCCAAACTGCCATTCAGGGACACCCCCCTTCCTAAAAAAAGATAACTTTTTATTAAAAAAAATTGTGACCCCCCCATAGTATTCGCTGGTTCATCTTGGGACCTGTAGTTCTTCACTAGTTGGGGGGGGGGGGGGTCACATCTTCAGCTCTGAGGGGTTCATGGTGGGATCTGTAGTCCTTCACTTTTGGGGGTCACATTTCCCCCAAACCTGAAGGAATACAAGTCCCAGCATGAACTCCTATCATCTAAACATGTGACCCCCCCCCCCCCCATTTGAAGGACTACAAGACCTAGCATGAAATACCTGAGATCTAAGGGTGTGATCCCATAGATTTCACAGGTTTAATCTGGGACCTGTAGTTCTTCACTGTTTGGGGGGGCAGGGGGGGTTACATCTTCAGCTCTGGGGGGGGGGGGGGGTTCATGCTGGGACCTGTAGTCCTTAACTTTGGGGAGGTCACCCCCCCCCCCTCCAAAGTGAAGGACTACCAATCCCAGCATGAACCGGTGATATCTAAAAATGTGACCCCCCCCCCCCCCCCCTATTTTGAAAACTCCCAGCATGAACCTGTGAGATCTAAGGGTGTGACCCCATAGATTTCACAGATCTATGCTGGGACCTGTAGCTCCTCACTAGTTTGGGGGGGGGGGGTGTCACACCTTAAGCTCTGAGGGGTTCATGCTGGGACCTGTGTCAGTTTCATTCCGGGACACTGTATTGTCCCAAAGTGAAGGTGCCGGGACAGACCTGCAGAATGCGGGCAATCCGGAACACGTGGTCACCTTAAGGTTGCATTCACACCTGAGCGTTTTGTCGCCTGAACCGCGATGCTCAAAAACGCTAGAGGGGAAAAAATACATTATTCTCTATGGAGATGGTTCACATCCCCACTCCAAAACGCCTGACGCCGAACGCCTGAAGCTCAAACAAGTTCCGGACCCTTTTTTGTCCCGCGAATTGGGCGCGAATTGGGCGTTTTAGGACGTTTAGAAAGTAATGGAAAACACTCGATTCAAGCGTCTAGTGCGACAACGAGCGTTTCAATGGGCGTTTTGTCGCTTTAGTCAATAGAACATTTCACCCAGGCAAAAAAAAAACGTCGAAGTTCAAAAACGTCGGACAACGCTGTATGCAAACGCGCAAATACGTGCGACAAAACGCCGTAAAAAACGACCGAAAACGCTACGCTCAGGTGTGAATGCAGCCTCACTGTGCGTCTTTAGTTCTGATTCAGGTGCAAATTGGGGCAGAAATTGGGACCCCCGCTGCGGATCGCGGCCGCCGCACGTGTGAACCGAGCCTTAAACCCCATCACAAGGAGACCTGCGCCACCATATTGATGTTCTGTCCCCATTTACCGGTAAAGTATGTCAAAGCAATCGCTACGTTTTGTCTGAAACAAAGGCTAAATAACTCTGAAATGATTGTCCTCCTCAGTCGCTGCTGATTGGTCGGAAAAGAGCCGCCGCAACTTGCCAATAAAGTCGATGATCCTGCTTTTCAAATTGCTCACTGGGGAAACGGGTGCAGTTTGAAGCCGACATCAAAGGCCCGGCATTCACTGAAGTGAACATCAAAGTCTGCGTTTCATGGCTGCGTCTTCGCCCGCCGTCATACTGTACCACTTTTATATAATAACCTCTCTCCCCGCTCCACTCGCTCCGCACCTCTGTTTTTGTTGCTTTGCAAAGTTCAAATGATTGAACCGGCTACGTCTGAGGACAGCAATCAAAAGGGGCTTCCAAAAACAAAGAGACTGGACACCCCCCCCCCCCATATGTGGAGAAAAATAATAAAATACGGCAATAATATAGGGTCAGGCCGTCCAAAAATGATATTACAGATTTAAAAGGGTTGTAAAGGTTCAGTTTAAAAAAACAAATACATTATACTTACCTCCTCTGTGCATTGATTTTGCAGAGTGGCCCCAATCCTCCTCTTCTGGGGTCCCTCCGCAGTGCTCCTGGCTCCTCCTCTTCTCGAGTGTCCCACCAGAGAATCGCTCTCCGACGGGACACCCGTGCGGGTGAGATCCCCTGTCCTGCTGCTGCGTCCGTAGACTCGGCGGCGCCCGCGTCACTGGATTTGATTAACAGCAGCTGGAGCCAATGGCTGCACTGCTGTCAATCTATCCAATCAGGACATGAGACACCGGCCTGGAGCGCTGCTGCAGCACAAAAAGGTTTTAACATTCATAGAATGCATTAAAGCGGAGTTCCACCCAAAAATTGAACTTCTGCTTTTTGGAATATATAGGAATAATGCCCCATCATTGGTGTCAGTGGGAGGAATAGTGCCCCATCATTGGTGTCAGTGGGAGGAATAGTGCCCCATCATTGGTGTCGGTGGGAGGAATAGTGCACCATCATTGGTGTCAGTGGGAGGAATAGTGTTCCAACATTTATATCAGTGGGGGGAATAGTGTCCCATTGTTTGGTATTAGTCAGAGGAATACTGCCCCATCATTGATGTCAGTTGCAGGAATAGTACCCCATCATTGGTGCTCAGTCGGAGGAATAATGCCCCACAATTGGTGTCAGTGGTACAAAATAGTGTTCCAACATTTATATCAGTGGAAAGAATAGTGCCCCATCATTGGTGTCAGTGGGAAGAATAGCCCCCCGTTCATTGGTGTCAGTGGGATGAATAGTGTCCCATCATTGGTGTCAGTGGGAAGAATAGTGTCCCATCATTGGTGTCAGTGGGAGGAATGGTACCCCATCATTGTGTCAGTGGGAGGAATAGTGTCCCATCATTGTTGTCAGTGGGAGGAATAGTGTCCCATCATTGGTGTCAGTGGGAGGAATAGTGCCCCATCATTGGTGTCAGTGGGAGGAATAGTGCCCCATCATTGGTGTCAGTGGGAGGAATAGTGTTCCAACATTTATATCAGTGGGGGGAATAGTGTTCCATTGTTGTTTGGTATTAGTCAGAGGAATACTGCCCCATCATTGATGTCAGTTGCAGGAATAGTACCCCATCATTGGTGCTCAGTCGGAGGAATAATGCCCCACCATTGGTGTCAGTGGTACTAAATAGTGTTCCAACATTTATATCAGTGGAAAGAATAGTGCCCCATCATTGGTGTCAGTGGGAAGAATAGCCCCCCGGTCATTGGTGTCAGTGGGAGGAATAGTGTCCCATCATTGGTGTCAGTGGGAAGAATAGTGTCCCTTAATTGGTGTCAGTGGGAAGAATAGTGTCCCATCATTGTTGTCAGTGGGAGGAATAGTGTCCCATCATTGGTGTCAGTGGGAGGAATAGTGCCCCATCATTGGTGTCAGTGGGAGGAATGGTACCCCATCATTGGTGTCCGTGGGAGGAATAGTGTTCCATCATTGGTGTCAGCGGAAGGAATAGTGTCCCATCATTGGTGTCAGTGGGAGGAATAGTGCCCCATCATTGGTGTCAGTGGGAAGAATAGCCCCCCGGTCATTGGTGTCAGTGGGAGGAATAGTGTCCCATCATTGGTGTCAGTGGGAAGAATAGTGTCCCATCATTGGTGTCAGTGGGAGGAATGGTACCCCATCATTGTGTCAGTGGGAGGAATAGTGTCCCATCATTGGTGTCAGTGGGAAGAATAGTGTCCCTTAATTGGTGTCAGTGGGAAGAATAGTGTCCCATCATTGTTGTCAGTGGGAGGAATAGTGTCCCATCATTGGTGTCAGTGGGAGGAATAGTGCCCCATCATTGGTGTCAGTGGGAGGAATGGTACCCCATCATTGGTGTCAGTGGGAGGAATAGTGTTCCATCATTGGTGTCAGCGGAAGGAATAGTGTCCCATCATTGGTGTCAGTGGGAGGAATAGTGCCCCATCATTGGTGTCAGTTGGAGGAATGGTACCCCATCATTGGTGTTAGTGGGAGGAATGGTGCCCCATCATTGGTGTTAGTGGGAGGAATGGTGCCCCATCATTGGTGTCAGTGGTTGGAATAGTGCCCCATCATTGATGTCAGTGGTTGGAATAGTGCCCCATCATTGGTGTCAGTGGTTGGAATAGTGCCCCAAGGACTAGATAAAGGCAATGAAATGGTTGCACTTTGGAGACCACGGGCCTCGGCCTATAGCAAGGCATTACTCAACTTTGGTCAAAGCTGCAAAATTTGTTTTTAACTCCAGACACCCCTTTAGCTGCACGGGCAGATTTATGGGCAGAGGTGAACCTTGGCCCCCCGGTGTAGGAAGGGGTATTGGTCTTTGCTGTGTTTGATCTCTCTCGGGAGATGGAAGTGAGAAGAGTGGTCGGTTGGGTCCTCACATGTGATGGAAGATCTGACAGTGTGGGGTGATATTATCACCAGCCATGTCTTCCTAGCCGAGGGGCTGATAGGACATCATTTTTCAAATCAGAGACTCCAGGGCTGGAATTACCAATCCGCATGTTATCAGTAATGGCTTCTAATTAAGAGAACACTTCAGTAAAAGATGAATATTCAGCATTCAGCTAATTCCTCCTCCCTGCCCTATCACCTTATATAACATATGAGAAAGTCAAATCCTTCCCTAGAAACCAGAGGACTATTAAAGTAGCTTCCTCCTGAAAATACTACTTGCCTGGCTCTCCCTGACATCAGTAGTCTCTGCAGGTACATTTTATGAAAAACATTACCTGATCATTTAGGCTTTAACCCCTTTTTATACTAGTAATGGCGGCGATCAGCGACTTATAGCGGGACAGCAAAAATAAAGGAAAAAAAAAAAAACTAACGCAGCCACCACATAGAACTTAGAACTCTGCAGGCAATGTTGATGTCCAAGGGAGGCTATGCTGCTCCTCTATAGACACAGCAGAAAAGCAGTGGCGGCTGGTGCTCGGAATTTTTGGGGGGCACATACAAACTGTGCCCATCAAACCCAGCTACTGTGCCCATCAATTGCCGCCACTGTGCCATCAAACGCAGCTACTGTGCCCATCAAACGCAGCTACTGTGCACATCAATTTCCGCCACTGTGCCCATCAAACGCAGCTACTGTGCCCATCGATTTCCGCCACTGTGCCCATCAAACGCAGCTACTGTGCACATCAATTGCCGCCACTGTGCCCATCAAACGCAGCTACTGTGCCCAAACGCAGCTACTGTGCACATCAATTTCTGCCACTGTGCCCATGAAACGCAGCCACTGTGCCCATCAAATGCAGCTACTCTGCCCATCAAACGCAGCTACTGTGCACATCAATTGCCGCCACTGTGCCCATGAAACGCAGCTACTGTGCCCATCAAATGCAGCTACTCTGCCCATCAAACGCAGCTACTGTGCACATCAATTGCCGCCACTGTGCCCATGAAACGCAGCTACTGTGCCCATCAATTTCTGCCACTGTGCCCATGAAACGCAGCCACTGTGCCCATGAAACGCAGCTACTGTGCCCATCAAACGCAGCTACTGTGCACATCAATTGCCACCACTGTGCCCATCAAACGCAGATACTGTGCCCATCAATTTCCACCACTGTGCCCATCAAACGCAGCTACTGTGCCCATCAAAAGCAGCTACTGTGCACATCAATTGCCGCCACTGTGCCCATCAAACACAGCTACTGTGCCCATGAATTTCCGCCACTCTGCCTATCAAATGCAGCCACTGTGCCCATCAATTGCCACCACTGTGCCCATCAAATGCAGCTACTGTACCCATCAAATGCCGCCACTGTGCCCATCAAATGCAGCCACTGTGTCCATCAAATGCAGCCACTGTGCCCATCAATTGCCGCCAGTTTGCCCCATCAATAGCGGCCATCTTGCCCCATCAAATGCCGCCAGTTTGCCCCATCAAATGCCGCCAGTTTGCCCCATCAATTGCAGCCACTGTGCCCATCAATTGTCACCACTGTGCCCATCAAATACAGCTACTGTGTCGATCAATTGCCGTCAGTTAGCCCCTTCAAGCGCTGCCAGTTTCCCCCATCAAATGCAGCCAGTTTGAAATGCATGAATCTATCGATTGTTAATTGACGGGGGCGGCGCTCCTGCGCCCACTATGGACGCACTGCCACTGCAGAGAAGTAGGCGTAGCCACCCTAAGCCACAAACATGTAACTATCTGGATTACCAGGTGAAAATAAAGTAGAAAATCCTCTAAAAAAAAAAAAGCGAATGCAGCCGCTCCATCTAAGAAATGATAAACTGCAATACATGAAATGTTCGTTTTTGAGTTTTAATACACACAATTTTTTTATTTTATTTTTTCTGGCTGGTAAAAAGCCAAGCAGTGCTCTGCGAAGTTATCCTTTAATCGCAATATGTGGAATACATTCAGAACAGCCTTCAGCGGGAGAAGTCGGAGGAAAAGCTGCACACATAATAACCTTGGTCGATCGTTATTCCAGGCAGGACGCGGCGGCCACAGCGAATCAGGAGATTGCGGAATAGTTCAGTGAACTCTCATTACAAGAAGCAGCAGGAAAGACATTTCTACCCGGCGACAAAGAGACAAAAATGAAACCTGAACAAAAGGAAAACCATCCCCACCATCGGGAGATTACACATTAAATTGTAAAGAGTATGTGGGTCGTCTTTTCTGGCTCCCGGCGGGGGAGGGATTGTGAATTGCTTTGTAGATTCAGGCCACCCATGTCTTGTTTAACAATAAGTAAGTTTCAGCTCGGAGCCCCTGAGGGACGCGGAAAAAAAAAAACCTGAAGACGGCGACACAGAAAAAAACAGCGCAGTGCTTGTACCTGCTGGATGTTCAGAATTCTGTGCGTCGCTGAAGCAAAGTATCAGAACGCATTCCCACTGCATAGACAGTCCAAAATCCATGTTATCCAATGGGCATAGTTTACACCCGTGCAAAAAAATGCGTGAAAACTTAAAGCAGCGCACTAAAAATCCCACTAAAGAAGGAAAAATAAAGTGACCTCAAACACAAATACCCTGAAAAACCTTAAAAAAATGCACAGCAAACGCTCCAAAAAAAACGTATGTCGTGCATGCAAAAAATTGTGGTTTCTGGTATGAAGAGGCCCTTAGACTTTCAGACTAGAGATCCTGAAGCTTCCTTTCAAACTCTGTGCATGCTGGCAACGTGTGCGCAAAATTGCGTGTTTTCCCTATGCTCACAGAAACGCGCTGCCCTTTAGAAGACGCGTAACAGGGGCGAAAAAGGTGGAACAAGAACTCAAACACTTTTTCTCAACTAACGACAATGGGGAAATTTCAGGCGCTACCCTATGGGAAGCTCACAAAGCCTATATTCGAGGAATACTAATCGCCGCGGGGGCTAGAAAAAAAAAAAAGAGGAAAGCAGGTGGTATGTGTCCCTAGCTAAAGAAATAGCACACCTGGAACAAGTACACAAAAATGAGAGAACGCAAGAGGCCTACCACAAGTTAACGTTAAAAAGAGAGGAATTTAGAGAGGTTCTAGAACTAATTTAAAAAAAAAAATTTAACAGCATCGCAAAGGAGAGATATATATGGGGTAATAAACCTAGCAGACACTTGGCGAAAATGGTTAAAAAAAAGAAATCTAGAAATTATATTGAGAAGATAAAAAAAAAAAAAAAACGGAGACCTGGCCTACACCACCAATGAAATAGCAGAGACTTTTAAAGATTATTACCAAGAGCTGTACTCGATTGATCAGGGGGGACATCAAATCGCAGATAAGGAGACTAAAATCAGAGATTTTATCTCAAAATCAGGGATACCGAAGATAGAGGAAATAGATAGATTTAATATAGACAAACCAATAACGGAAGCAGAAATCAAAGAAGCTTTAAACCAGGGGTCTCAAACTCCCAGCCCGCGGGCCAGTTGCGGCCCGCAGACCAAGATTTTGCGGCCCACTGTCAAGCCCTTCCCCCGGACAGTGTCATACTTTGCAGCGCATGCAGCAGGGCCGGTACAAGGCAGGGGCGGGAGGGGCGAGTGACCCTGGCGCTACCAAGTCTAACAGGGGGGGGAGCGCAATCAGCCGCGGCCGCCAGATCAGTTGGATTGTCTGTCACTCACTTTCACTGAGTGACAGACAGCGCAGGCAGCGGCTGTGGCACACTGTGTGCCGACTGCGCTCCTCTGTCCTGGTCCTGGCTCCCTTTCATTCTTTGCGTTGCCTCTCGCCCCCCCCCCCCCCATGAAAGCTGGTATATTCCCGACGTGCGCCGTCACCGCGTGACGTCACGCCGGGGGTGAGAGGTGACTGAGGCAGAGAGGAAGGGAGGACTCGCGCGGAGCTGTGTCTGGGAAAAAAAAAGGAGGACAAGACACGAGGAGCCTGCTGCCTGCCTCAGCCTGCTACTGTCTGGAGTGGAGTGTGTGGAGTGGACTGTCTGCAACAGAAGAAGAAGTGAACTATAAAAAAAGTAAGAGACAACTTAAATTAGTCTGTATTGGGGAGGGGGGGGAGGGGGGATTGGACTGAGGTGACCATCATATTTTTAATTAAAAAAAATGTCAGAATTTTTTTTTTTGTGTGTTATTTTAAGCTTGCCTTCCTTGTCTGCATAAAAAAAAAACCTTAATTGCAGCCTCACTGTGCCGTCACACGCAGCCACTGTGCGCATCACACGCAGCCACTGTGCCCATCACACGCAGCCACTGTGCCCATCAAACGCAGCCACTGTGCCCATCAAACGCAGCCACTGTGCCCATCACACGCAGCCACTGTGCCCATCACACGCAGCCACTGTGCCCATCACACGCAGCCACTGTGCCCATCAAACGCAGCCACTGTGCCCATCAAACGCAGTCACTGTGCACATCAAACGCAGTCACTGTGCCCATCACACGCAGCCACTGTGCCCATCAAACGCAGTCACTGTGCCCATCAAACGCAGCCACTGTGCCCATCACACGCAGCCACTGTGCCCATCACACGCAGCCACTGTGCCCATCACACGCAGCCACTGTGCCCATCAAACGCAGCCACTGTGCCCATCAAACGCAGTCACTGTGCACATCAAACGCAGTCACTGTGCCCATCACACGCAGCCACTGTGCCCATCAAACGCAGCCACTGTGCCCATCACACGCAGCCACTGTGCCCATCAAACGCAGCCACTCAGCTGTGCCCATCAAGGTGGCTGTGTTTGATGGCACAGTGGCTGCGTTTGATGGTCACACTGGCGGCAATTGATGGGCAAACTGGCAGCAATTGATGGGCACACTGGCAGAACACACTGGCGGCAAACTATTATTAAGATTGCATCAGTTGTACATTTTAAAATTTTGGTCCAATACTTGATGCGGCCCAGCCTCACCCAGCTTATACCTCCAGTGGCCCCCAGATAATTTGAGTTTGAGACCCCTGCTTTAAACAATACGAAGGCGGGAAAAAGTCCAGGACCAGATGGCTTCACGGCCTTGTACTTTAACATTTTTTGCAACATTTTGATACCCAGGCTATGCAAATACTTTAACGGGCTGGGTCTAGAGTACGAAACAAGCAGGGAAGCCCTAGCCGCTTCGATTACTATCATATTAAAAGAAGGTAAGGACAGCTCGTTATGCTCAGGATATAGACCAGGGATCCTCAAACTACGGCCCTCCAGTTGTTCAGGAACTACAATTCCCATCATGCCTAGTCATGTCTGCGAATGTCAGATTTTTACAATGCCTCATGGGAAATGTAGTTCCACCACAGCTGGAGGGCCGTAGTTTGAGGATCCCTGATATAGACCAATATCGCTGTTGAATGCGGATATCAAAATATTCGCAAAAATCCTAGCAGAACGACTAAAAAGAGTAATGTCCTTACTGGTCCACCCAGACCAGACCGGTTTTATCCCAGATAGAGAAAGTAAAGACAATGGAATAAGAGCATTACTCTTAATCCAGAAGTTAAAAATAGATAGGGTTCCATGTATACTCATGTCGGTAGATGCCGAAAAGGCCTTCGATAGGGTAGACTGGGGCCTTATGTTTAAAACAGTAGAGGCGATGGGCATCGGGGACAGGATGATTAGCTGGGTGAAAACACTATACCACCACCCTACGGCAAAAATCAAAATCAACGGCACCCTATCTGCCCCCTTTGAAATTAAAAATGGGACGCGCCAGGGTTGCCCTTTGTCCCCCCTCCTCTTTATCCTGTCCCTGGATAAAATTGTTCAAAGGACCGGATAGCATAATAATCTATCCATGGCCATATACCATTTATAAAAAAATAAAAATAAAATAAAAGCTGTTTTGATACCACAGATGATGCAAAACTGTCATAGAGACAAAGGAAGCATGGATCTATGAGTTGCTCTCCAGTTTCTTAGTTTCTTAGTTAAGGCTGAAGTGGTAATAAAAAAATAAAAAAAAAGAAGACGCGCAACAGTTTCTTTAACTGCATGGTGCCGCAGCTGTGGAAAAACATATCCCCTTTGCAGGGTCCAGTATAGAGTACTCACTGACTTATTGTCGTATTCCTTCCAGTGCCTGGGCCCATAACCTGTTGGCTGAGTATTGAAATGATGCGCTGGGAGTTTGTTGAATGCAGAGAATAACTTTACTGGCATGGAGGATAACAATACATGTCTTCACAGTCACAACATTTATTGCCATATCTCCCAACTGTCCCTGATTTCGAGGGACTGTCCCTGATTCGGAATGAAGTCCCTCTGTCCCTCGTTCCTCCTCATATGTCCCTCATTTTGGTCTGATCTATATAGTTGTATATAAAATGCATTTTATCTTTCAAAAAGAGTTTCCCAGTGCTAAATCTTTCATCCAATTACTAAATTGCTGCATTTGAAACCTTCAAAAGCCACTATATAGGAATAGTAGTGGTAAAAATAAAGCACCTATGGGTTTAACTAATAATTCTCCTTTAAGGGGCGTGGCAGTAGGTGTGTCCTATGCTAAATATATTTGTTAATAGGTGTCCCTCACTCCCATCTCAAAAAGTTGGGAGGTATGTTTATTGCTATCCTCCATGCAAATAAAGTTATTCTTTGCATTCGACAAGCTTCCAGCGCATCACTTCAATACTCAGCCAGCAGGTTATGGGCCCAGGCACTGGAAGGAATACGACAAGTCAGTGAGAACTGTATACAAGCTGCTGAAAGATGGCAAGTAGTTCAGATGTGAAGACACGTTCTGCAATCCACCATGCAAGTCAAGTTATTCTCTGCATTCAACAAGCTTTCAGTGCATCATAATTGTACTCAATCAACACCATGGACATGGCAAATGTGAAAGCAATGTGTGGGATGGAAGTTTGAGGCTCAGCAACCTGAGGCACAGAACGCCAGGGATTGTAGTGTAGGTGGGCAGACAGAGGGGTACGGGTGAGAGGAGGAGGAGCCAATCGGGTCTTAGGACTTTCCCAGCCAATCAGGCCTCAGGACTCCTGGCCAATCGGGTCTCAGGACTCCTGGCCAATAGGGTCTCAGGACCAGCTTCCTGATTGGTTGGGAGAAAAAGCAGTAAGACATTAGCGAATATTCATTATATCGCCCAAATCCGCTCTCCCAGGACCCTCTGCTCTCTAGCTCCCTTATTACCTCATCCCATGCTCGCCTCAAGCACTTCTACAGAGCCTCTCCCATCCCCTGTAACTCCCTACCCCAGTATGTCCGATCAGCCCCTACCCTATCCACCTTTAGGAAGGGAAGCTCATCCCACACCCACCTTACAACTGAGCCACCCCATCAAATCATTCTCTGCAGCTATTACCTTTTGTACCACCACCCCCTCCGTTTAGAATGTAAGCTCTATGAGCCGGGCCCTCCTGTACCTTCTGTATCGAACTGTACTGTAATTGTGTTGTACCCCTATACATTGTAAAGCACTGTGTAAACTGTTGGCGCTATATAAATTGTGCATAATAATAATAATGTTACACAAGCTGGTGGTCTTGGGGCACAGTGCTCTGCGCCCCAAGCCCACCCTTTTTTAAGCCAATTACAGCTTTAGGCTCTAATCATGTGCTTCAGAAAAAAAAAAACATTGAAATTCATGCCTCCGGCGCCCTGCTGAGATTAGGGATTCCCTGCACCCCTTATGAGTGGCCACCACTGATCGGGAGCTTTCCAATCATGTGACCGCTGTGACAACCAATAACCTGAATGCCTGTCTTCGCCTCCCAGGCTTTTTAAGCTCTTAAAGGGCCGGGAGGTGGTCGGCACGAATAGGTTAAATGAGCACATTGTAGTTATACTTTTTTCAATTTAAGTAATTTATCGATAAAAGCGTTTTTTTTTTTTTTTTTTAACATATGATGGAAAAAAACAAGCCAGCCCCCAACAGCGCTGTATAGTTTTCCTAAAGAGTATACTATGCCTTCCTAGGAGTAATCGGATGGCTTTCATACACCGTCAAAGCCTTTAAGCTGATTCTGAAACCTTCCTTCCGTTTTCTATGACGGAGCTTAATTAATTATTTCCTTTTCCTTGGCTTGATGTTAATTTTAATTTATATTTTGCGGCGCGATTTCTCGCAAGGATCACGTTCATGAAAGTCAAAACCAAACAAAACAATACCACATCTGACAGCACGTCCCAGAAAAACGGTTTAAATATTCATTTTGGCCGTCTTTGATGTGGGAAGACAATGGCCTATTTTTATCCTTTTCATTTTACCCGCAATATACTGTATAAGTAAATGGAAATTTCCGAACATGTATAATGAATGGCATTTTCAAACGATTTGCGGATCTAACAAACATCATCACTTGTGTAAGATTTGTCCTTTTCTGTGTGAGTGGGGTTTACTAATCTGGGATAGAACACAGTTTACAATGAAGGACGTGGAACCGATTTAAATGTATTAAAGAAGTCAGAATAGTGTTCAAATTGGAAGATTCTACTTTCTATGTACCCAGGGCCTGGCTCCATCCACCATACTATCACTATCTAATGATATTGGTGGCGCATATTGTGGGGTTGCCCATTAACCACTTAAGACCCGGACCAAAATTCTGCTAAATGACCTTGGCCCTTTTTGCGATTCGGCACTGCGTCGCTTTAACTGACAATTGCGCGGTCGTGCGACGTGGCTCCCAAACAAAATTGGCGTCCAAATAGAGCGACAATTTTGAAAAAAATTCAATGGGCCAGATTCAGGTAGATGAGAGCATCTTTGCTCCAGAGTAACGCTTCTCATTTACGTTACTCTGACGACCCTTTCAGCGCAAGTACTGTTTTTCACATAGCAGTTGCGCGTAAACTTGCGCCAGAGTAACGATAATGCGCTGGCGTAACCCGGCGCAAGTGGAAGTGGGTGTGATCATATGTAAATGATGGGCGGAGCCCAGCGCAGAGGCTTACGTTCAGCGCATCATCCACGGAGCATGCGCAGTAAGTGAGGCTTCACTCGCCCCCTTTGTGCGCATGCTCACAACTTCCGTCGGCACCACTTCACGGGAAACGTCAGCGCAATGCGTTCCGTTGGGCGTTTAAATGCGCCCGTAGATGCGCCATTCCGGCACTAAAGTATATCCTGTTCCCCCTCCCCGCAGTGATGTTACTTTTGTTCTGAGATGGCTGCTCCCGTTCCCCGCAAACACACAGGAGAAAGCTGAACTCTAAAGGCCAGGAGCTGTCAGCCGTCATCTCGGCTATGGAGACCTATGATGTCTTCCTCCATGGCTGTAAAAGTTGACAGACAAGCATGGACAGAGGTGTTGTCCTGCAAGTGGGGGTGCTCAGCTAGCTCTTATCGTCGGTAACGCTGCTGCTGTAGCTGCTCTCCTGCTGACCTGTGGCCGTCTGGAGTAAAGATAAAGCAGCTATTTGTAGAAATAACTTTGCGACGGACGGACGAGATACGCGCGGCGCATGTAGCCAGCGTATGGTGCTAATCCGTTCGTGAATTGGGAAAAATCCCTCATTTGCATATTTGCAGGGGAAATCAATAGGCGCGACTGATGCGCCAAGCGAAATTAAGCGCTGACGATACTCTGGCGTCGGAACGTTCCGCCGGTCGCAAATGGCCCGTTATTGGGCGCATCTAGTTTGGTGGGTACGGGCACATAGAAACGACGGCGCATCTTCACAGTTACGCGGCGCATATCGAAATACTCCAGCGCAAGTGTTGCTGAATCTGGCCCATTATGTTTTACTTTTTGCTATAATAAATATCCCCCAAAAATATATATAAAAAAGATGTTTTCATCAGTTTAGGCCGATATGTATTCTTCTACCTATTTATGGTAAAAAAAAATCGCAATAAGCGTTTATCGGTTGGTTTGCGGAAAATTTATAGCGTTTACAAAATAGGGGATAGTTTTATTGCATTTTCATTATTATTATTTTTTTTACTACTAATGGCGGCGATCAGCGATTTTTTTCGTGACTGCGACATTATGGCGGACACTTCGGACAAATTTGACAAATTTTTGGGACAATTGTCATTTTCACAGCAAAAAATTGCATTGTTTATTGTGGAAATGACATTTGCAATTTGGGAGTTTACCACAAGGGGGAGCTGAAGGGGTTATGTGTGACCTATGTGTGTTAACAACTGTAGGGGGGTGTGGCTGTAGGTGTGACGTCATCAATTGTGATTCCCTGTATAAGGGATCCCGTGATCGATGACGCCGCCACAGTGAAGGACGGGGAAGCCGTGTTTACACACGGCTCTTCCCGTTCTTCAGCTCCGGGGACCGATCGCGTCCGCCAATCCCTGCTCGCCTGTGACCCATGGCTGGGTTCTAGTACTGGACGTACCTGTACGTACATGTGCCATTCTGCCAACGCATATGTGCAGGAGGCGGTCCTTAAGTGGTTAATACTCTATTTGGCAAAAGTATTGGGACACCTGCCTTTACACGTACATGAACATTATTGACATCCCAGTCTGATGCCGCGTACACACGATAATTTTTCGGCATGAAAAAAACGTTGTTTTTCAAAAACGTCATTTAAAATTATCGTGTGTCACATAATTTTTCAGGTTCTGAAAAACGAAAAAATAAAATAAAAATTCAAACATGCTGCATTTTTTAATGACGTGAAAAACCCGCGCATGCTCAGAAGCAAGTTATGAGACGGGAGCGCTCGTTATGGTAAAACTACCATTCATAATGGAGTAAGCACATTCATCACGCTGTAACAGACAGAAAAGCGCAAATCGTCTTTTACTAACACTGAATCAGCTAAAGCAGCCCAAAGGGTGGCGCCATCTGCATGGAACTTCCCCTTTATAGTGCCGTCGTACGTGTTGTACGTCACCGCGCTTTGCTAGAGCATTTTTTAAAAACTATGGTGTGTGGGCAATGTCGTTTTTAATGATGAAGTTGGGAAAACTTCGTTTTTTGGACATGCTGAAAAACAACAGTTTTGTTTTCATGCGGCATAACTCTGTAGGGTTCAATATTGAGTTGGCCCCGCCCTTTGCACCTATAACAGCTTCACCTCTTCTAGGAAGGCCATCCACAAGGTTTAGGAGTGTGTCTATGGGAATGTTTGACCATTCTTCTAGACCTGGCTTGCAGTCTGCACTCTAATTCACCCCAAAGAAGTTCTATCGAGTTCTTACCAGGTTGATCAGACCCAGTGGCGGCTGGTGCTCAAAATTTTTGGAGGGGCACAAACAAAAAAAAAAAACAATTGCAGCCACACTGGGCCCATCAAATGCAGCCACTGGGCCCATCAAATGCAGACACTGTGCCATGCCATCAATTGTCGCCACTGTGCCATGCAACGCAGCCACTGTGCAATCATTTATCACCACTGTGCCCATCAATTGTCACCACTGTGCCATCAAACGCAGCCACTGTGCCATGCCGTCAATTGTTGCCACTCTGCCCTTTAATTGTTGCCACTGTGCCCTGTAAAATGCTGCCCCCTTGACCACCCCCCCCCCGCCTGGCACTTGCCTTTCTGGGGTCAGCCAACCTCCTTCCATGGTCCCTCGATGTCTTCTCCCGCCCTTGATGATGCTTCAGCCAATCAGGTTACCGGTGAACCTGATTGGCTGAGACGCCTCTCAGTCTTATCCAAGGAACACACCCCCCGTGCGTCCCCTGGATAACTATTTGGAAGCCGATTATAGCCTGAGGGCCGCTGGCTCTAATAGGCAATTCCAAAGCCAACTGTGTGCCGTTATTCAAATGGCCGGCGCTCGCCAGGATGGGCGGTGGCAACGATACACAGATTCATGCAATGCGTAAATCTGTGTATTGTATTCAGTGGCGGTGCGGGAGCCAGAGGGTGTGGCGCTCTGGCGCCCTCTATGAACGCACCGCCACTGATCAGACCTCTAGATTATAGGAAGTCGATCTAGCATGGATTCTTTACATAAAAACTGCCAGCAGCCCTGGATCAATCACACCGTATGGCTCCAACCCTCCTCAAGACTCCAACAGATCGCTTCGGGGATTACCAACCAGTTGATGATCCAATTTGTATATGTTTTATAATAACATGATACGCAAAAAGGAACAGACTGAAACAAGCATATAACACAAGCATATAACTCAAAAAAATTGACATCAAGCTTGCACAATGATGTCACAGGTAGCTCCGCCCGATTATGTTTCGTGTAAACACGCGTCTTCAGGGGGAACATGGAAATTATATGCAAGCTCTTTACTAAAGTATTGGATATGGTGTTACATGGGTTTTTTAATATTGGCATAATACATTTTATGCTTTTAGAAATTGTTATGTGGTGCCAACATCTATATGCCCTTAAAAGCTGAGTTCCTCCTGAAAAACAAAAAAATTTAAAGTCAGCAGCTGCTGACTTTTAAAAAATATGGACACTTACCTGACCTAGGCCCCCCTGCGATGTCCTGACCCGAAGCCGACCCGCCCTCTGGCTGGAGGCGCTGGCATCTTCAGTATAGGATTTAGGAAGTAGAGCCTTGCGGCTTCACGGCCTGGTTCCCTAATGCGCACGCGCGAGTTGCCCTGCGCGTTCTGAGTGGTCCCTGCAGTCTTCTGCGACCTGTGTGTCTCCCAGAAGACAGCGGGTGGGGCGGAGGAGGGGCTGAACATGGCGTAGATCGCTGCAGAAACTGTGGCAATCTTTTGCCGGTAGTGGGAGAAAATACCTGGATTAGACAGGTACAGTGTAAACTTGGATTACGAGCATTCCAGGAGAATGCTTGTAATCCAAAGCACTCACATAAACTCAAAGCGAGTTTCCCCATAGAAGTCAATGGAAAGGAAAATCATTTGTTCCACATTGACTTATTTGGCATGCAATACCGCATGTGGCCAGAGGTGGGGGGCGCCTGAGAGACTCGGAAATACTCGGAGATCGTTCATCGTGCCCTCGATGAGTATATCCGAGTGCTTCCAAGTATTACCGAACGGCTCAGATCAGCTCTGATCGGCTCAAACGCCCCTGCACCTCTGGCCAAATGCGGTACTGCACACCGCAGATGCTTTAATCCTGCTCATTTTGCGAGACAACACTTGCCAACTGAGTCAGGATTTAAAAAAAAAAAAATGCTTGTTAACCGCATTACTCGCAATCCGAGGTTTCACTGTATCTGCTCCCCCTCCCCCCTGAAAGTTGCCAAATGTGACACTGGATCAGCGGAAGTTCCATTACTGAGTGGAACTTAGCTTTAAAGTCCTCTGCTACAATGAATTGATGGTTTGTGTAAGGCATATAGGATGTGGGCATTAGGTGCTGAGATAAGGTCATCCAGCGCCCAGGGCAAAGATGCCAAACTGCGCCCCCCGTTTAAGATGTGCAAACTTAAGGGATCCTAAGCCCAGCAGTCACTCTTTTGTCAAAATCACTGCTGTTGTCACTACTCCTGTCAGCCTTGTAACAAAAGGAAGGCGCCCCCATCCCTATTGTAAACCATTGCGCCCAGGGCAACCCTTCCTCTTGCCCACCCCTTGTCTCGGCTCCTGTTTGGCATATAAGCGACATAGAATCTCTCTCTAAACAGTTTGAACTCCTCCACCAGGTAGGTCACATAGGCTCACTTACAGTACAACACCTCTAGAACACGGTGCATCGAATTAAAATCCCCTTGCGACTTTCGCACGCAGTTATTTTTGACTAACAAAAAACATTAATGAGAGTTTTCGTGTTGCTTATGTTCTGACCATGCCAAGTGTGTAATTCATGACGAATGCGATCTGTTGCAGCTCGAGGATTAATCGCCCGCTGTCTCCTCTAAACTGCTCGCCAGAAAGCAACAACGAGAAGCTTCATTTCCTATTCCACTTCCAACATTTCCATTGTGAAAAACTGCCAATATTAGTCGTGTTTGTGTTTCCAGCACTTCAAAGGCTCTAAACATCAAGCGCTTGGAACTTATATGCTTGGAAGAGTCGCAGTAAGAAGCACTCTGTGCATCTCAAGTGACCATACAACACAAACCGTTATGCCTCTGAAAAGTACTGGCTTTTATTTGGGGGCAGATCGCCGGGGGCATGTGCGGAAATTCGCTGCCACCTTCCTCCTCAGCATGGCATAGCCTCTGATTGTTTGGAATGACGGGTTCACTTTATTAGGACTTAAAAAAATGAACTCCAGGCAAATTCCTATGATCACCAGCACCACCTAGTGGCAAACAGCAGTATAGTTTTTTGAAGTATCTCAAGGAGAAATATATACAGCAATCTGGCCACTAGATGGAGCTGACAATCATAGGAATTCACCACTTAAAGTGGAGTTCCACCCAAAAATGGAACTTCCACTTTAAAGAAAGGTGACCCCCTGACATGCCACATTTGGCAACTCATTTGTTTTTTTGGGGGGGGAGCGAAACCCTATTTTTAGAGGGTTCCAGCTCCCATTTCCTCCCTAGGTCCCCTGGACGACCGGAAGTAAGTCACCTCTCCCCCCTCCCTCTCCACAATCATCTGGGACAAGTCACAGGTCCCAGATGATTGCTCCGCCAATCACAGTGCGCAACGCAGTGCGGCTCACGCATTGCGCAGTGCGTGCCTGGCTGTAAAGCCACAGCCGGATGCCCACCGTGACAATGCTGGCGCCGCGGAGAGGAGGGGGAGACAAGCGCGGCTTCATTCCCCTGCATTGCTGGACCCTGGGACAGGTGAGTGTCTGATTATCAAAAGTTAGCAGCTGCCGTATTTGTAGCTGCTGACTTTTAATATTTTTTTTTTTTTTAGGCGAAACACCCCTTTAACCACTTGCTTACTGGGCACATAAACCCCCTTCGTGCCCAGGCGAAATTTCAGCTTCCGGCACTGCGTCGCTTTAACTGACAATTGCGCGGTAGTGCGACGTGGCACCCAAACAAAATTGGCGTCCTTTTTTCCCCACAAATAGACCTTTTTTTTGGTGGTATTTGATCGCCCGTGCGGTTTTTATTTTTTGCGTTATAATGAAAAAAAGAGCGACACTTTAAAAATATATATATATTTTTTACTTGTTGCTATAATAAATATCCCATTTTTTTTTTTTTTTAATATTTTTTTTTCTCAGTTAAGGCCGATACGTATTCTTCTACGTATTTTTGTAAAAAAAAAAAATCAAAATAAGTGACTGCTTTGCGCAAAAGTTATAGCACCTACAAAATAGGGGACATAATTATGATTTTTTTTTTATATTTTTTTTTTACTAGTAATGGCGGCGATCTGCGATTTTTATTGGGACTGCGATATTGCGACGGACACATCGGACACTTTTGACACATTTTTGGCGCCATTCACATTTATACAGCGACCACTGCTATAAAAATGCACTAATTACTGTATAAATGTGACTGGCATTGAAGGGGTTAACACTAGGGGGTGAGGAAGGGGTTAAATGTATTGCCTGGGTGTGTTCTAACTGTATGGGGGGAGGGGGGTGACTGGGGGAGGTGACCGATGCTGTCTCCCTATGTACAAGAGAAACAGCATCAGTCACCTCTCCCTGACAGGACGTGAAGCTCTGTGTTTACACTCAGAGCTCCACGTCCCTGCTCTCTCACCGACGATCGCGTGTACCTGACGGACATCGCGGCCGCCGGGTACACGCATCGAATCCTCGGTGATGCGTCGGGACTGTTTTTCCCCGCCGCGCGCCACCCTGTGGCGCGCGCGGGGAATTACAAGCAAATCACGTCCAAAGACGTGACCCCGGCGCCTCAGGTCCGCGCTGTTCACGTCTTTGGACGTGACGCGGTATTGAAGTGGTTAAGGACCGAGCCTCTTTCTGAGATTTGGTGCATACAAGTTAAAACAGTTTTTTGTTTGCTAGAAAATTACCGCCAAACATTACATATATTTTTTCTAACACCCTAGAGAATAAAATGGCGTTTGTTGCAATGCTTTTTGTCACATCGTATTTGCGTAGCATTCTTACAAGCGCACTTGTTTACTTACTTTTTTGAATTAAAAAATAAGACAACAGTAAAGTTAGCCCAATTTTTTTTATATTATAAGAGAAATTTTAATGCCGATTCCCAACATGTCATGCTTCGAAGTTGCGCCCGCTAGTGGAATGGCAACATTTACCCTTAAAAATCGCCATAGGCGATGTATAAAAAATTCTACGGCTTGCATGTTTTGAGGTCTAGGGCTAGAATTATTGCTCTCACTCTAACGATCGCGGCGATACATCACACGTGTGGTTTGAACACCGTTTTCCATATGCATTCAATTGAATGGGTTGCGTTCAGATGCGATGCTGCAACCCGAACATGAAACAAACAAAAATAAAAGACAGAAAATTTGAAAAAAAAACGAAAAAAAAAACGTTTTTTAAAATATATTTTGTTATACCATTTTGCAAACAGGTCATTTTTCTCTTTCACTGATGGACACTTATAGGTGGCATTGATGTTCACTTATAGGTGACACTGGTGGGCACTGTTCAGGAGGCACTGATGGGTAGACATTTGCAATGCGGATAAATTTGTTAGTTTTCATTTTTTCAAAAATTTGCAAATTCAAAAATTCGGAAATTGAAATAACATTTTTAGAATTTTCCAATTTCCGAATTATGAATTATCAACTTTTCAAATGTCCGATTTTGGAAGTTTTGAATTATCACATTTCAAATTTTCGAAATTTCCGATTTTCGATTTTTCGAAATCTGAAAATTCGAAAATCTGAAAAAAAAAAGAAAGAAAATAAGTAAAATTCTAAATAACTAACTAATAATAATAATAATAACTATTAAATTATAGGTATTGGGATTTCCTTTCAAATTTGGCATCAATTTTCGAATTTCCGATTTTCGCATTTCCTAACTTTCGGATTTTCAAATTCTCAAATTGTGAATTTTCAAATGAACGATTTTCGAAATTGCAATTTTTCAATTTTCGAATCGTGATTTTTCGAATTGCAAATTTTCAAGTTTCCGAAAATTCAGAAATTCGACATTTCGAAATTCGAAAATTCTGAAAATTGAAATTTCGGAAATCAGAAAATCCAAAAATTTGGAAATTGAAAAATTCGAAAATTTCCGAATTAACAAATTTGTCAAAATGTGTTAAGAAGAATTTGGAACTAAATAAATTGCACATCTCTACTGATGGGCACTGATAGCTGGCACTGGTCAGGAGGCACTGATGTGCACTGATTGACAGCACTGATTATCAGTACTGATGGATGGGCACTAATAGATGGCACTGGTGGGTACTGAATAGCAGCATTAAAGGGCACTAAGGGGACTGATGTCCCTTTAACAGAAGTTGCTTAACGTCTTTCTTCATTTCTTAATGCTGACAGTGTGAAGACAAAAAAAAGCTGCAAGCTTCTGTTTTCTTCTGTGATCAGCTGTCATTGGCTGACAGCTGATCACATGGTAAAAGGCCCGCTCTGATTGGCCCTTTACCCTGCTCTGTTCTCTGCCATGTCTCAAGGATTCCCGAGAACATCCATGTACACCCTCTCGGAATTTTAAGCTTGCTCTGTAGCCGTCTTTCAGCTATAGCGCGGGCGTTAATTGGTTAAAGGGTAACTCCACTTTTGAGTGGAAGAAAAAGAGCAAATATAGTGGAAACTCGGTTTAAGAGTAACTTGGTTTGAGAGCGTTTTGATTTGCGAGCAACTTTTTTGTTTTTATTCTGACTCGGTTTGCGAGTGCTGACGAGCTAAATAGGCCTGCAGTACCTCATTTGGCCTGAGATACGGGGGCGCAGGATCTGAGAAAAGCCGAACATTGGCCTGCAGTACCTAATTTGGCCTGAGGTACTGGGGCGCAGAAAATGAGCCGAAGTGTCCTCGGGCCTTTTCAGACTTTTTTGGCTCTCTGGCGCCCCCAACCTCTGGCCACATTCAGTATTGCATCCCATTGAAGTCAATGCAAAACAAATTATTTTTGGTTTTATTGTCTTCAATGGAAAAAATCGCTTTGATGAGAGTCCTTTGGATTACTGGCATTCACCTGGAACAGATTATGCTTGTAATCCGAGGTTCAACTGTATATATATATATAAAAAAAAGTAAAAAATTATGCAGCATATACAATTATGTAATATTGTAAGTAAATGTTATTCAAAATGACCTTTCCTTGTCAATCTCCAGTGCTCTAACTTTCTGTAAAATGCAATATGGCCACCTGGAGGCGCTGTGTACACAGAATGTATACAGAACTCCTCCCCCAGATATGTCATTTCCTGATTGTGTGATTGGCTCACTGATTTTCTTAGAAGTCTACACTAAGATACAAGTCAGATTTCAGGCATCTCCTGCAACAAAAGTGTAATTTCTGAAAAGCGAAATCACCTCTAAAAGGATGCAGACCTTGCAGACGTCCTCATTAGAGCCCTGCAAGTGCAGCAGCTGATTGATAATTATAAAGTCATTCACAATCTCTCAGTCCATGGACACAGACAAACACACAGGGATTTCTCCAGAATAATAAAAGGTAGGAATCTGCCACAACATTTTTTTTAATCCCTGCAATGTACAAAGATCACCCATAGGGGGAGTGTTTTTTTTTTTATCAACAAAAGTGAATTTACTCTTTAAAATAACGAGAACACATTTACTAAATTATGGAAGTTCTATGAGAAAAGCATTGGCGTCCTTTTCAGGCTGAGTTTCCCGCCAGACGTTGGTTATGGGGAAGCTCTTCAGTAGGTGACGGTGACACGCCGTATGTAAATTAGCAGGGGATCAAATTATTAACACCAAATTACTTATTCACATCCCCGGCGCTGATCTCAGCATCTGGAGATGTCAGCGATGTCACCGATCTGCCACCTTCTGGCTGTAGGCCAGTCTTATTATGTCACATGGCGTTCCCGAGACTTGGATCTCTCCACCGCGCTAATTAACCGAAAACTCGCCACTTTTTCTGTTTCATGTCCGTCGCTCTTTTCATGTCTCGGCATACATTAGGCTTTGAGCTATTGTGATATTCTGGATGTGTCGGGGCGTCTCTCAACTTCACTTACAGCATAGTGCTAAATATACCGAGAATAGAAATATGGCCATTGTCTTATCTGCTTAACCACTTCCCTCCTGGGCACGTATACCCCCTTCCTGACCAGGTGAAATTTCAGCTTCTGGCACTGCTTCGCTTTAACTGACAATTGCGCGGTTGTGCGACGTAGCTCCCAAACAAAATTGGCGTCTTTTTTCCCCCACAAATAGAGCTTTCTTTTGGAGGTATTTGATCACCTCTGCGGTTTTTATTTTTTGCGCTATAAACAAAAAAAGAGCGACAATTTTGAATTTTTTTTTAAATTTTTTACTTGTTACTATAATAAATGGCCAATTTTTTTTTTTTTTAAAAACAACATTTTTTTTTCTCAGTTTAGGCCGATACGTATTATTCTACATATTTTTGGTAAAAAAAATCGCAATGAGCGACTGGTTTGCGCAAAAGTTATAGCGCTTACAAAATAGGGGACAGAATTATTATTAATTTTTTATTAATAATTTTTTTTACTAGTAATGGCGGCGATCTGCGATTTTTATTGGGACTGCGACGTTATGGCGGACACATCGGACACTTTTGGTGCCATTCACATTTATACTGCGATCAGTGCTATAAAAATGTCCCGATTACTGTATAAATGTGACTTGCAGTGAAGGGGTTAACACTAGGGGGTGAGGAAGGGGTTAAATGTGTGTCATGGGTGTGTTCTAACTGTGGGGGGAGGGGGGTGACTGGGGGAGGTGACCGATGCTGTGTCCCTATGTACAAGGGACACAGATCGGTCTCCTCTCTCCCCTGACAGGACATGGATCTCTGTGTTTACACACAGAGATCCATGTCCTTGTCCCTGTAACCGCCGATTGCGAGTGCCTGGCGGACATCACGGCCACCAGGCACACGCATCAGTATCTCAGGAATGCAGCGGGCACGTGCGCGCCGCCGACGGCCGCTGGCGCGCCCTCTAGTGGCCAGGAAGAGCGCAGGACGCATATATGCGTCCAGTCAGAGATTCACAAGCACCCGGCGGTCGCATATATTCTTAAGGCCGTCGGGAAGTGGTTAAAGGAACAGTCCAGTTTTTAGTAGACATGGGAACAACAAGAGGATTAATTTTGTTTCATTATTTATAGGGTTGTCCCGATACCACTTTTTTAGGACCGAGTACAAGTACCGATACTTTTTTTCATGTACTCTCCGATACAGATTATCGATACTTTTAAAAAAAAATGCAGCCTTGTGTCCCTAAATGCAGCCATGTCTATAAATGCAGCCTTGTCCCTAAATGCAGCATTGTGTCCCTAAATGCAGCCATGTCCATAAATGCAGCCTTGTGTCCCTAAATGCAGCCATGTCCCTAAATGCAGCCTTGTCCCTAAATGCAGCCTTGTCCCTAAATGCAGCCTTGTGTCCCTAAATGCAGCCTTGTGTCCCTAAATGCAGCCTTGTGTCCCTAAATGCAGCCATGTCTCTAAATGCAGCCTTGTGTCCCTAAATGCAGCCTTGTCCCTAAATGCAGCCTTGTGTTCCTAAATGCAGCCATGTCTCTAAATGCAGCCTTGTGTCCCTAAATGTAGCCATGTCTCTAAATGCAGCCTTGTGTCCCCAAATGCAACCATGTCCCTAAATGCAGCCTTGTGTCCCTAACTGCAGCCATGTCTCTAAATGCAGCCTCATGTCCCTAAATGCAGCCATGTCTATAAATGCAGCCATGTCTCTAAATGTAGCCTTGTCCCTAAATGCAGCCTTGTGTTCCCAAATGCAGCCTTGTCCTTAAATGCAGCCTTGTGTCCCTAAATGCAGCCTTGTCCCCAAATGCAGCCATGTCCCTAAATGCAGCCTTGTGTCCCTAAATGCAGCCTTGTGTCCCTAAATGCAGCTTTGTGTCCTTAAATGTAGCTTTGTGTCCCTAAATGCAGCCTTGTCCCTAAATGCAGTCTTGTGTCCCCAAAAAGAAGGCCAAGCCCCCCCGCCCCTGCCATTTAGTTGATTAGAGCTCGGGGAACATAACAGCTTTCATTTGAATAGCTGTGTGTTCCCCGCCGCGCCTCGTCATGTATAGCCCCTCCCCCTTGCTTGGGCACTTTGATAGACAGATCACCCGTCCAATCCTCGGACGGGTGATCTGTCTATCAAAGTGCCCGGACAAGGGGGAGGGGCTATACATGACGAGGCGCAGCGGGGAACACACAGCTATCAATTCCAAAACTATTAGAATTCAGAATTACTTAGAATTTTGCTTGAAAATTACTTAGAACCCCCAAACAATATACATTTTTTTTCTTAGGAGAGACCCTGGGGAATAAAATGTCATTGCAATTTTTTATGTCACACTCTATTTTTTTAAGTGCAATATTTTGGGGAAAAATAAATTTGAACTTATTTAAAATAAAACAAAACACAATACTGTATATACCCTAAATATTTTGTAAAATATGAAAGATGATGTTACACCAAGTAAATAGATACCTAACATGTCATGCTTTAAAATTGCGCACCCTTGTGGGGAATGGCGACAAACTACGGTACTTAAAAATCTTCATAGATGACGCTTTAAATGCCTTTACAGGTTACCTGTTTAGCGTTACAGAGGAGGTCTAGCGCTAGAACTATTGCTCTTTCTCTAATATTAGCGGCAATACCTCACATGTGTGGAGCAAACACCATTTACATATGTGTGTACGACTTCCGCATGGGGTGTGCTTCTGGGATGGGGCACTTGAATTATTTATTTATTTATTACACTGACCCATTAAAGGGGTTGTAAATATTCATTTTTTTATTTTCTATATAGGTTTCTTTAAGCTAGTGCATTGTTGGTTCACTTACCTTTTCCTTCCATTTCCCTTCTAAGGCCCGGATTCACAAAGCACTTGCGCCAGCGTAAATCAAGTTACGCCGACGTAAGTGCAAATGTGCGCCGGCGTATCTGTGCACCTGAGTCACAAACCAATATACGCCTAAAAACTGGCCACCCTACGCCGACGTATCTTACTTACCCCGGCGTAACGTGGGCGCATTTTTCTTCTGGACGCATGTTGCTGCTCCCATTGATTAGCCATTCAAATGTGAAAATGAGGGAAATACGCCGATTCCCGAACGTGAGTGCACCCGACGCAGGCTCTACGCAACGCACGTAAGTTTTCCGTCCGGCGTAGTTATTCCTCATAAAAGATGTGTAAGTAAGCACCAGACATGCAAAGGTCTGCACCAGGGAACTCAAGCCTACGTATTTTACATAGGACGTGGGTCTGGCTGGGCGTAGGTTACGTTAACGGCGTACACAGTGATCCGGCGTATCTTAGGCAGTTGTTCCGACGTGGTTGTGAGCATGCGCACGGGGACACGTCTCGACGCATGCGCAGTTTGTTTTAAGTACTTGTCTGGTGCCCGGCCCATCATTTGCATGGGGTCACGCTTCATTAGAATTGATCACGCCCACTTCCAGCCCACTTCCACCTACTTATACTTACGCCTAGGAAATGTACGCTACGCCGGCGCAGAGTTGGGAGCAATAGCTTGCTGAATTCAGTGCATGTCTCTCGGCGCTGCCCCGGCGTAGCATACTATGTGTGCGCGACGCCGGCGTAAATATGCGCCCATCTCTGTGAATCCGGGCCTAAATGTTTTTTTTCTTTGTTTGAATTTCTCACTTCCTGTTCCTCCTCAGTAAGCTGTTCTTACTTCGGATGATAGGGGCAAGCTTACTGAGGAGGAACAGGAAGTGAGAAATTCAGACAAAGAAAAAAAACGTACACACGGCTGGATTTTCGGGCTTTTTTCTAGGAAAATCCGGTCGTGTGTAGCCTCTATCTGACTTTTTTCGGAAGTCCGACGGACCTTGGATAGAGAACTTGTTCTCTGTCTTTCCATCGGACTTCCGACAAACTCACTGTGAATTTTTGCAAGGTCAGACCGTATGTACAAGGCATTAGAAGGGAAATGAAAGGAAAAGGTAAGTGAACCAACAATGCACTAGCTCAGCCGTCACTAAATGGCGGTCCGCGGTCCGAGTCCGGCCCGAGTGAAGCTTCTGCCCGGACCGCCAGTATGTCAGCATTGGTTTGCTGGGACCACAGGTTTCCCAAGCAACCAGTGACGCTGAGAACGTGCGCCCGCCCCCTGCTCCTCCCCGCAGGTATCGGAGTTGACCAGCGAGATTAAAAAGTTGCAATGACCGCCATAGAGAATACCTCTACGCTCTCTGCTAAAAAAATTATGATTTTTACATGTAGGTGAGAAATTTCAGAATTGGCCTGGTCGGCAAGTGGTTAAGCTTTGGCAATAAAACCTGGAAGCTGATTGGCTCTGTGCAGAACTGCACCATATTTTACACTCCCCAGCTTTAGTAAATAACCCCCTTTTGGCCAGATTCACGTAGAGTTACGCCGGCGTATCAGTAGATACGCCGTCGTAACTCAAAATCTGAACCGTCGTATCTTTAAGGCCTTGTACACACGAGGGGATATTTCCGCTGAACATGGTCCGACGGACCATTTCAGCCGAAAAATCCCCTCGTCTGTAGGGGCAAACGGACACTTTTTGCCGGATTCATCCGGTGGAAAAATTTCAAAGCATGCTTTGAAATAATTCCGCCGGATAGCTGGCCGTCAGATATGTCCGCTGGTTAGTACGGCAAACCAGCGGACATATCTTGCCGCACATGCGTCGTATCCTGTGAATGGATCCGACGCATGCGCGCGGAAGTGTTTACTTCCTGGTGCGGTGACGTGGCGGTCACGTGGCGGCGTCAACGTCACCGCCGCGTCACCGCGCTGTCCGCCGGCGGGAAATTTGATCCGATGGTGTGTACAGCCATCGGATCAAAACATCCCGGCGCAAATATACGCTGTAAACGGTCCGGGGACCGTTTACAGCGGATATTTCCCCTCGTGTGTACAAGGCCTCAGCGTATTCTCAAAACGAGATACGCTTAAATGTTGCTAAGATACGACCGGCGTAAGTCTCCTACGCTGTCGTATATAAGTTGCATATTTACGCTGGCCGCTAGTTGGCGCTTCCGTCGATTTGCGCGTCGAATATGTAAATTAGCTAGATACGCCAATTCACGGACGTACGCCCGGCCATCGCAGTAACAATACACCGTTTACGTAAGGCGTTTTCAGGCGTAAAGATATTCCAACAAAAAGATGGCGCAGCCAATGTTAATTATGGACGTCGGGACCGCGTCAAATTTTTCTAATTTTACGTCGTTTGCGTAACTCGTCCGTGAATGGGGCTGGACGTAAATTACGTTCACGTCGTTTTCAATGACTATTTGCGACGTAATTTGGAGCATGCGCACTGGGATACTTCATGGCCGGCGCATGCGCAGTTTAAAAAAAACAACATTTACGTGGGGTCACACTTAATTTAAATAAAACACGCCCACATGAAACACATTTGAATTGGACGGGCTTACGCCGGCCCATTTACGCTACGCCGCCGTAAATTAGCTTTGTGAATACAGCACTTGCCTCTCTAATTTACGGCACTGTAGCGTATCTGTGATACGCTACGCCCACATAACATTACGCCGCTCTGCCTGAATCTGACCATTTGTGTATATATATCTTTATTTGCAAAGAACTAATATGTAGCTTCTAATCAATAGTGAAAACACATGATTGTGTCCCGGTATTGGTCATCTGATCAAAGCCATCAATTATTAATGCATGCATAAAAATACTTCATCAATATCTCCCGACACTTGGCAGGGTTAGAGTTCCCCAGAAAGGAGAAGGGAGGGGAAGCTTTACTGTACAATAAGAGGGAAGAAGATCCCCTCCTGCGGGAAGAAGATCCCCTCCTGCGGGAAGAAGATCCCCTCCTGCGGGAAGAAGATCCCCTCCTGCGGAGTGCTGGGAAGACGTGATGAGCGGTGACGAGATTATTGCAGCAATAAAACAATAGCATGCAACATTTCAAGCTGAGCTCCTTAAATGAGGTCAACAGCTTTCATTCCTCTTATAAAATTCTTAGAACCAAATTTTGCTTTTGCTGTCAGCCGCAGTGCAGCTTCACCCCCCTGGAGAGTGCAGAGGCCAAAATCCAACAAATACCATGTTATATGTAAATCAGGCCACGTTTTGAACTGTGGTTTGAATTAAACCAATCATAAGTTATGGATGTTATAGTGGTTGTAATCCCTTCCTTACAGTCAGTGAAGTGACTGCCCTCAGCTGATACACAGAGATGAAATAAATCCTCCTACATAAGGTGTACGTGGTTATCTGCAGCCTATTTATAATTGAATACCTGCAGAATAAAAATATATATATATATATATATATATATATATATATATATATATATAAAAATAAAATAATTATTATTATTAAATAATCAATCATTTTAATTGGGCTTTAAACATTTTCAGGCTAGTAATATTATATATATATATATATGAAAATGTTTAAATTTAAATTATTGATTATTTATTAATAATAATAATTATTATTATTATTACTTTAATGCAGTTAGGCTAATTATGCATTATTCAGAGTTCAAAAAGAGGGGTCAGAGAACTGAAATTACACACTGCAGAGCTCAGTGTTTAAAGCTCTGAGAGCTGATTGGAGGAAAGGGACACACCCCTTCTTCACACAACACACAGGAACAGAGCTGAGTCTGTCAATCAAAGTCTGTGGGCTGGAGATTCCTCCCCTGGCACCAGGGACATTGCTGGTGTCACAAAAGTGACAAAAAGACTGGGGGCTTCAGCCCGAAGTCCGAGTCCGGCAACGCGGTGGGGGGGGGGGTGTTACCTACCTGACGTGCGCTGACCTTGGTGACCCATACTGACCCACACTGACCTACCTGACACACACACTGACACCCTGACCTCCAAAGCAGTCCATGCCTTTCAGGCTAGTTTTTTATATATACTGTATATAATAAATATCTATATAGGATATACTTAAATGGGTTGCAAAGGTACAATTTTTTCCCTGAATAGCTTTGTAGCGATACCCCTGGAGGGGCTGCTGAGAATGAATGGGATGGCATGTTACCTCGTGGCTCTTGTGAAGTGTCTAGGGGTGAACGATGCATACAGCAGTAGTAAAGGAATGTCCGCAAAGAGAATGGGCCAGATTCTTATACCTGGCGGCGTAGCGTAACGTATGCTATTTACACTACGCCGCCGCAACTTACAGGAGCAAGTGCCGTGTTCTCCAAGCACTTGCTCCGTAATTTGCGGCGGCGTAGTGTAAATGGCCCGGCGTATCCCCGCGTAATTCAAAGGGGTCTGCTTGGAATTAAATTAAGCGCACCCCCGCGCCGAACGAACTGCGCGTGCGTTGGCCGCAAACGTAGCCCAGTGCGCATGCTCCATAGTACGCCGCAAATACATTGGTTTCGACAGCCCTATTCGCGACGAGTTAGGTAAACGACGGAAAAACACCACGCTGTCCCGACATCCATACTTAACATGGCGTACAACGGACCTACGCAAGGTTACCCCTCATATAGCAGGTCGGGGGGTTAGATTTGGAACGGAAAGCCTATGGTGCATGTGCCCCTGGAGTGGCAGTCCAGGGGTGTCTGAGAATCACTGTGAGTGAGGGTCACTTTGATTTAACGACACCACGGTCACTGCACCAGCTACACGCTTTTTTAGCACCTGCCTCCTGGGCCGGGCCTTTTGGCCAGGACCGGAGGAATTTTTTATTCCTGGCCGGAGGGCCTGGTCATTGTTGATCACAATGACCACTTCTTCACTCTCCTCTCCACTATCCCTTTCCCCCACTTTATTTAATTTATTAGCCTATGTTTGTCACCTTTTTGTCTTTTTTTGTTGTGAACGTTTTGTACACAGTGTGATTAGTAGGGTGCCGGTCCTCGGGCCAGCCCTGAACGTCTTGGGAGTGGGTGGACATGGCCTTTTGGCTTAGTTCACCTGCTCTCATGGGGTCTCCCTTCGGGGGAGTCCCACCTAGTACTTGGAGGGTTCTGTTTCGGCAGTCCCTCCAGGGAAGTTGGGTCCGAGTCGGCTTTGGTTGCTCGGGCCACAGTAACTCAGTCCCCGTCTGGAGCCTAACGCCCCGGGGGATCAGGGTTTGGGTCCCTTCTGCACAGGAGGACCACTTGACGTTGCACCCGTCTGCACGTTTTTGTGAACACTCTTTATGTGTGTGCACATTTTTTCTGCACCGGGTGGAGTTTTTGAGTGTGTTTCACACGCCATAGGCTTTTCAAAAAAAAAAAAAAAAAATAGCAGGGGTAACCTTACGCTTACGACGGCGCGCAAATACGTTCGGGAATCGGCGTATCAGGCTCATTTGCATATTCAACGCAAAAATCGACGGGGACGCCACCTAGCGGCCAGCGTAACATTGCAACTTAGATCCGACAGTGTAAGTGACTTACGCCAGTCGGATCGAAGCAAAATCTATGAGTAACTGATTCTAAGAATCAGTCGCATAGATACAAAGCTGTGCAAACAGAGATACGACGGCGTATCTGGAGATACGCCGTTGTATCTCCTTTAAGAATCTGGCCCTATGTCTTTTTCTTATTTGCCCAGCCGAGTAAAACAGTGAACAGGGGATGAAAAGGACAGACGGAGGTTGAAAGGAGAATAGCAGATTCAGGCGTTGGATATGGAAACAGTCTTGCTTCCGACAACACTTCGATTTCTTCGCCACTCCGGCCTGAGTGGGTATAGTGTACCTGGACAGGCCTCTCTCACTGACCTGGCAGCTAGAGTATCACTCGGAACTTAGGAAGATGTCTCTGCCACAGACCCTCCTAGGATGAACTGAGACACCTCTGCCACAGGCCCTCTCTGATTGCAGATACGGAGGAGCCCCTCCTGAGTAAAGTTTCGCCTGGATCTTCTTCTTAACGTCGCCCAGGCACCGACTGAAAGAGGAGTCAATCCTTCCGTGTCCGGCTACCTCGATCCCCGGTGGTTCGTCAGAATCTTATTGGACCGCCAGCCTCTCATTGGCTTTCCTCAGATGGGCTCCCCACCGAACAGCCACACTTGCTTGGGATCTTCAAAAGTGGGAACCCAGTCGACTACTGAGTCCCCGTCCTGTTTGAATGTTACGGACCAACACGGCCCAGAAACCAGGAACACCGCGTGGCACACACGCCCCGGCCTAGGTAGGCCATAACGCTAGGGTAGGGTGACCAGACATCCCCAGTTTCAGGGGACAGTCCCCTGATTGAGGACACTGTCCCCGGACCAAGTCTGTCCCTGGTTTTGTCCCCAGATTGGATTTAATAGGGGGCAGGGGCAATTTCAAAGACAATCAGTGCAGAATTAAAAAAAAAATATTTGAATTACACCCCCCCCCCCCGCCGTGCCTACTAAGCTTTCCCATTATCTGTGCCCCTTTCTGATGATCATGTGCTGGTCGGAGTGGAGGGAATATTTCTTCAGTTTCGGACGCATGCCCATTTAGCTTCGCTCGCATGTTCTTCTGCCTTGGCACAAATCTTGGCCAGCCACCTGCCTATCTCCTTGCCTTCCCTGGGGGAGTGATCTTCCTCCGCTCCCCACCCAGTAGTAGCCGGGGCACGAAGAGTAAGACTTGAGAGGCTGTGAGGCGGCGGCAATGGGCAGAGATTTGCTGATTGTTGCTATTGCTAGTAAAGAAAAAATATGTCCCCGGATTTCATTTTAAAAATCTGGTCACCTTACGCTAGGGGCGCGGTGATATGGCCGCCCTAAAGGTGTGTGCCACATTCGAAGAAGAACCCAGACCAATGGCGTCTGTTCCATAAGTACCCTCTCCCAGCAAGCCCTCCTGATTGGTCGCTGGGAGAGAACACCCAAACCTCAACTCCACTGCTGTCACCTACCGCACTGAGGTGGCAAAACACACCAGCGCAACAGAATGAGCCCACAGCACAGCCAAGCTGAAACAGAGACCCTAATTAAATGATTGCAATTTGAATCAGAGTCACTTATACTCTAATTATCCCTTAAATTTCAATAGCACCGGTACTTGGAAGTACACCGGCGCTACAGCTTCTTTTTCCTTAGTGCAGTCCTCCTTCACTTACCTCATCCTTCCATTTTGCTTTTAAATGTCCTTATTTCTTCTGAGAAATCCTCACTTCCTGTTCTTCTGTCTGTAACTCCACACAGTAATGCGAGGCTTTCTCCCTGCTGTGGAGAAAGCCTCTTGAGGGGGGAAGGGGGCGAGCAGGAGTGTCAGGACGCTCTCTACTTTGCAGCTAGAGAAATGAGCTGTGTTAGTGGGTGTCCTGACACTCCTGCTCGCCCCCTCAAGAGGCTTTCCCCACACCAGGGAGAAAGCCTCGCATTACTGTGTGGAGTTACAGACAGAAGAACAGGAAGTGAGGATTTCTCAGAAGAAATAAGGACATTTAAAAGCAAAATGGAAGGATGAGGTAAGTGAAGGAGGACTGCACTGAGGTAAAGGAAGATATTTAGGGAAAAACAAATTGTACCTTTACAACCCCTTTAAGGTGACATTTCCAGTTAGAATAGGACCTCCTTCCATGAATACATTGTTCTGCAGGTATTCAATTATAAAGATTGGATTTAGTTTCCCGGTTTATAGCAAATAATGCCATGGATGGGATGAGCTCGGAACAATTGTTTCTTCTTAAAGAACGCGGCGGATAACAAGCATGCTGGGTAAATCCTGTGATCTCCAGGAATTAATGAGTAGTTATCCCAGGACTGAATCTTTGGCTTCCGGGGGAAATGAAGCCTCTAGGCACGCCTGGGCCGTCATCGTCTGAATCATTCATTCATTAGAAGGGAAGGGGTCAGCTCACATGCACATGGACTGAACAAATGTTTCTGGTCGCAGACAGGAAATCAAGCTTAACTTGTAAGCCGGCAATCCCGTATCTCGTGGAGGTGAATGACGCCGCGGCTTATATGTCAGGAGCGGTGATGTCAGAAGTGTAAAAATAGAAGGTTTTTGGAGTTGAATGAATTTAAAGCGTCAGTCCCAAAAACAATCAACATTTTTCTATTGTCTGTTGAGGTCCCTATTGGTGAAATCTCAGCCCCCCGCCCCCGGTCTGCACCCCTTCTGTGTCCATTATAAGGAGCTCCCAGGTGTGAGCAGTAGGGTGACCACATTACCAAACTACCATTCAGGGACACTCCCCCTTCCCAAAAATCAGCTTGTGCTGCCACCAATTAACAGCACAGTGATTGGACGCAAGAGGCGGGATTTATGATTTCTCCAATCACAAGCAGGGGGCGGGGATTGTGCTCCTCCAGGCTTTCCTGGCCAGGGCAAGTACTGTCAGTGAGTAAAGTGGTGATGTGGCGGCCTTTTTTGGGTGCATCAGATTGGCCCGGGGGTAACTGTCAGTTTCATTCTGGGACACTGTATTGTCCTGGAATGAAGGTGCCCGGGACAGACCTGCAAAATGTGGGACTGTCCCGGGCAATCCGGGACACGTGGTCACCCTAGTGAGCAGGGGGTGTGCCAGGTGTGCCTGGGCACCCATAATCACTACATGCGGTGCAGATTTCCCTTACTGCCTCCGAGACAGGATTGTATGGAGGCACAGATCGGGGGAAGGGTACAGAAACATTTCTGCAGTATTGAAGGTCCCAAGGAGCACAGTGACCTCCATCATTCATTAACCTCCTTGGCGTTTTTCCCGTGTCTGACACGGGGTAAAAATTTGCTGCTACTATTGTTGATCCCGTGTCAGACACGGGCTCGCCTCGCAGAATCCAGAGACTGTTTACTTACCTTCTCCCTGGATCCAGCGATGCATCCCCGCTGTGTGAGCGAGCGGGTGCTCGCTCGATTCACACAGCGTCCCCGTGTGCCGCCGAGCTCTGTTCCCTGCGACGTTACGTCGCACGGGGACGAGAACGGGCCAAATTCAAAAATGTAAACAAACACTTTACATACAGTACAATGTAATCTTATAGATTACAGTACTGTATGTAAAAAATACACACCCCCCATGTCCCTAGTGGCTGCCCAGTGCCCTGCATGTCATTTTATATAATAACAACTTTTCTTTCTCCCTGCAAACTGTAGATTGCCCATAGCAACCAAAAGTGTCCCTTTATGGCAAAAATTGTTTTAGAGCAGCTAAAAAACAGTGATAATAAATTATAATCACTTGCAGAATTTAGCGATAGCGATCTGTGGGGAAATTCGTCATAAAAAAAAAAAAATTATGACAGCAAAAATTCTGCAACTGAGCAAATTTCAGTGATTTTGATTTGATTACATTATTGAATAATTTTTACTATAATTATATTATTATTTGTTATAATTTTTTATAATTATTTATTATATTATAATTTTTAATAAAAAAAAAAATCATACCCGGGATGCCTATTAGACTCTTGTTTAGATAGATTTAAGTAAGTACTTACTAAGAATTGCAGGCCTATAATACATAACACCACATTTCCTTGCAAAACAATTGCAACGCTTTTGGTACAAAATTCCAGACAGAATCATAACGCCAGGGAGGTTAATGGAAGACGTTTAGAACCACCAGGACTCCTTCCTAGAGCGGGCCAAACTGAGTGACGGGGGAGAAGGGCCTTAGGCCCCTTTCACACTGGGGCGGGAGCTGCACTGGTGGTATAGCGCCGCTAAAAATAGCGGCGCTATACCGTCGGATTTGAGTTGCGGCCGCTAGCGGTATTAACCCCAGCTAGCGGCCGTGAAAGGGTTAATACTGCTCGCAATGCGCATAGCGGGCGGTATTGCCGCGGTTTCCCATTGTTTTCAATGGGAAGGAGCGGTATACACGTCGCTCCTCTCAACGCTCCAAAGATGCTGCTGACAGGAGATTTTTTTCTCTCCCGCCAGCGCATCGCCTCAGTGTGAAAGCCCCCAGGCTTTCACATTGAGGTTTCTTGGCAGGAGTTTTTCAGGCGGTATAGCAGCGCTATTCTTAGTGTGAAAGGGACCTTATTCAGGAAGGTGACCAAGAACCCGATGGTCACTCTGATAGAGATCCAGTGTTTCTCTGTGGAGAGAGGAGAACCTTCCAGAAGAACAACCATCTCTGCAGCTCTCCACCAATCAGGCCTGTATGGTAGAGGGGCCAGACAGAAGCCAATCATCAGTAAAAGGCACAGGACAGCACCGTCTGGATTTTGCCAAAAGGCACCTGAAGGACTCTGAGACCATAAGAAACAAAATTCTCTGGTCTGATGAAACAAAGACTGAACTCTTTGGCCTGAATGGCAAGTGCCATGCCTGGAGGAAACCAGGCATCGCTCATCACCTGGCCAATACCATCCCTACAGTGAAGCATGGTGGTGGCAGCATCATACTATGGGAAGGTTTTTCAGCGGCAGGAACTGGGAGACTAGTCAGGATCGAGGGAAAGATGAATGCAGCAATGTACAGAGACACCCTTGATGAAAACCTGCTCCAGAGCACTCTGGACCTCAGACCGGGGCGAAGGTTCACCTTCCAATAGGACAGCGACCCTAAGCACACAGCCACGATAACAAAGGAGTGGCAACGGGACAACTCTGTGAGGCGGCGTACACACGACCGAGGTTCTCGCTGGAAACCAGTGAGAACCTCGCTGGAAGCTGCATTCCAGTGGGAAGCCCGTCGAGCAGAAATAGAGAGCACGCTCTCTATTTGCTCGACGGCCCGCCTGGATGAATGGCTGGTTGCCATTCCCGACGGGCGGGTCGCCGATTTCGACGGCCGGCAGAGAACCTCGACGGGCGGAACGATGTGTTCTGCCCGTCGAGGATCTCTGCCGTGTGTACGTGGCCTGAATGTTCTTAAGTGGCCCAGCCAGAGCCCTATTGAACATCTCTGGAGAGATATGAAAATGGCTGTGCACCGACCCTTCCCATCCAACCTGATGGAGATTGAGAGGTCCTGCAAATAAGAATGGGAGAAAATGCCCAAAAAAGTGTGACAAGCTTGTAGCATTATTCTCAGAAATGAGGCTGTAATTGGTGCCAAAGGAGCTTCACCAAAGAATTGAGCAAAGACTGTGAATACTTCTGTACATGGGATTTTTTTTTATATAAATTTGCAAAGATCAGGGCCGTCTTTATTGTTGATTGAACCCTGGGCAAAAAAAATTTTGCATGCAATTTTGCTCTCCACTTGCTCTGAGACATACAATAAATATCATCTAGACTTAACCACTTAACCCCCGGACTATTATGCAGGTAAAGGACCTGGCCACTTTTTGCGATTTCGGCACTGCGTCGCTTTAACTGACAATTGCGCGGTAATGCGACGTGGCTCCCAAACAAACAAAATTGGCGTCCTTTTTTCCCCCACAAATAGAGCTTTCTTTTGGTGGTATTTGATCACCTCTGCGGTTTTTAGTTTTTGCGCTATAAACGAAAATAGAGCGCCAATTTTGAAAAAATAAATATTTTTTACTTTTTGCTATAATAAAAATCCCCCAAAAATATATAAAAAAAAAATCGCTATAAGCATTTATCGATTGGTTTGCGGAAAAGTTATAGGGCCAGATTCCCGTAGAATTGCCGCTGGCGTAGCGTAAGCCATTTACACTACGCCGCCGCAATTTAACAGAGCAAGTGCCGTATTCCCAAAGCACTTGCTCCGTAAGTTGCGTCGGCGTAGTGTAAATGGCTCTGTGTATCCCCGCGTAATTCAAAGGGGGCGGCTTGTATTTAAATTAAGCGCGCCCCGCGTTGATCGAACTCCAGCTCACGTCGGAAAAAGTGAATGAAACCGACGTGAGCGTCGTTTACGTAAATCCCTATTCGCGAACGACTTAGTAAAACAACGTAACCGACGGAAAAAGACGACGCTGACCCGACGCCATACTTAACATGGCAACGACGGAACTTCGTAAGGTTACCCCTCATATAGCAGGGGTGACCTTACGCGTACGGAAACGACGTAAACGACGACGGGGTGGTGTAAAAACGTTCGGGAATCGTCGGATTAGGCTCATTTGCATAGGCAAATGAGAAATCATCGTTAAGGCCACCTAGCGGCCAGCGATGTCATTACATCTCCGATCCGACGGTGTAAGTGTTTTACACCTGTCGGATCTTCACTGTATCTATGCGTAAGTGATTATAGGAATCACACGCATAAATTAAATACCCAGTAAAAAAAAAGAGAGATACCCTGGCGTTTCGTAGGAAACACCGTCGTATCTCTTTTGAGAATCTGACCCATAGGGCCAGATTCAGGTACAGTTAGGCTGGCGGATCCGGTGATCCGCCAGCCTAACTGTCACTTTAAGCCGGCGTTTTTGTTTTCTGTAACCAGAAAACAAGAAACGCCGGGTTGAAGTTCCGATGCGATCAGCGTAAATGAATTTCGCCATCGCATCGTTACTTCAACTTAAAAATGGCGCCGGGGGCGTTCCCGCCGATTTACGCTCAAAAAATATGTTAATGAGCGGAAATCGGCAATTCACGAGCGAATTCGGGCGCGACGCAGTGACGTTACGACGTTTCCGGAAGCGATACGCGGCGCATAGATAAAGCAGCCCCCTAGTGGAGTATCCTATGTTAGGTATAGGCGTCGTCATCGCGTCGAAAAAAAAAAAATGGCGTCGCTTGCGTAAAAAGTTCATGAATGGGAATGTGACGTCATTGACGTTCATTCACAGAATTTGGAGCATGCGCACGGGGATGCTTTGACACTCGACGCATGCGCAGTACGTTCGCCGCGGGATCGCGCTTAGTTTAAATACTACACGCCCCGTACCCACCCAATTTGAATTCCGCCGGCTCATTTGCGATGCGCTGCCGCAACTTTAGGAGCAAGTGCTTCTTGAATAACAGCACTTGCTCCTAAAATTTCGGCAGAGTAACGTAAATGAGAAGCGTTACTCCAGAGCAAAGATGCTCCCATCTACCTGAATCTGGCCCTTAGCGTCTACAAAATAGGGGGTAGTTTTATGGCATTTTTATTAATATATTTTACTAGTAATGGCGGCGATCAGCGTTTTTTTTTTTTTCAGTACTGCGACATTATGGCGGACACTTCGGACACTTTTGACACATTTTTGGGACCATTGGCATTTTTATAGCGATCAGTGCTATAAAAATGCATTAAATCACTATGACAGATCGCTGTTCATACATTGTATGAACAGACGGTCAGGCATTTCTCCCGACAGGACCGAGAGCTGTGTGTTTACACACACAGCTCCTGGTCCTCGCTCTGTAACAAGTGATCGTGGGTGCCCGGCGGAGATCACGGCCGCCGGGCACGGGCGCGGGAGTCGGGGGCGAGCGGGGGGGGGGCACGCGCCCCTATTGGCTGCTGGGCGAGGTGACGTAGAGCTACATGCTCTCGCCCAGCAGAGCTGACCTGCCGCCGTATAACTGGCGGCGGCTGGTCGGCAAGCAGTTAATCCATTTTGGAATAAGGCTGTAACATGACAAAATGTGGAAAAAGTGAAGCAATGTGAATACTTTCCGGGTGCAATGTATAGAAAACTTTAGTTTTTGGGTTTATTAGCACTTTAAGCTTTTAATGTCGTTGTTTGTGATGGTAAACCCGAACCTCTCCATATGATAGTGGCAGCACTGAACTATATGACATATACAGTAGAATACTTTTTTTCTCTTAATAGATGTTTCTGTATTCTAGCGATGATAATAACTTTATTACATTTACAGCTTCTCCCCGGCTGACATCTCAGAATAAAGCTCTGAACAGCGAATTTCGGCAAATGCGGAAGGAGCACTCTAATTGGCTCAGAATATTCGTGATATATTACAATACACAATAATTGCGAATTTCGAGAAATGCGGAAGGAGCACTTGATTGGCTCAGAATCGTGATATATTACAATACACAATAATTGCGAATATTCGGCATGCGGAAGGAGCACTCTAATTGGCTCAGCGCTGATCGAGAAATCGGAAGGAGCACTGATTGGCTCAGAATGTTGCGAAATTTCGAGAAATGCGGAATGGAGCACTCTGATAGAATATTCGTGATAAATATAAAATAATTGCTAATCTCCATTCTCTTATTCAGCAAGTAGAAATGTATAATCCGTGTTCCAGCACTTGCATTAAAGCAGAAAATCTTTGTTGGGGATGCGGCGCGCTATGAAAACACAGATAAAGATTTTTTTCCACGTTCTGCCTTCCGCATTGAATGAGGTTTTCAAACCAATTGTATGTTTATCTTAACGATCCTTAGCACTTGCCTGAAATCTTCTGATAAAGGAATTATTGTCGGGAAGATTAAAGCGCAAACATTGTGAACTTGCGAGCCCTCTCTATTGTCTGTTACGGTCAGGGCTTTTTTTAAGGGGGAACTTGGGGGAACTCGGTTCCACCACCTCTGACTCAGACCCTTTGGTGCCTGCTCACCACAATCACTTGTAAACACAGAAGTCTGGTTTCTGTGTTTACAAGTGACAGCTCTGCACTCTGATTGTAACCCCCCTGAACTCTGCACTCTGTATGTAATGCAATCCTGGTATTTAATGCCCCTTTAAGACTCTTCTACTGTTTTTGAAATCTGAAAGGGGTCGTGGTTGAGTTCCTGCACCTATTTTCTGAGAAAAAAAGCTCTGGTTACGGTTATATGATTTTTACTGTTATATGCCTTCATAATAGTTATCTTTATGGCCGGGACAAGGGGTGGGCAAGAGGGTCGGCCGCCCAGGGAGCAGTGGTAAGGGAGTACCGCATTCAGCAGGGCCATCTTAATGAATGGGCACTCATGGGCACTGTCCGGGTGCCCCAGGTGCATGGGGGGGGGGGGGGGCACATGATCAGGGCCAGGAAAAGGGGGGCAGGAGCTGTGTTGGGGGTGCACTGGCGATTTGGCTGCTAGTGCCACTCTTCTTTGACAGGAGTAACTGCAGCAGGGGCGGCTCATCCATTAAAGGGGTTATAAAGTTAAAAAACATTTTTTTTCTAAATAGCTTCCTTTACCTTAGTGCAGTCCTCCTTCACTTACCTCATCCTTCCATTTTGCTTTTAAATGTCCTTATTTCTTCTGAGAAATCCTCTCTTCCTGTTCTTCTGTCTGTAACTCGCACAATGCTCTGCGCTCCGAGTCCACCCTATTTCGAAGCCTATTAGAGCCTATGGCTCTAAAAGGGTGCTTCAAAAAAAACATGCTGTAATTCAGTCACCAGGTGTCCTGAAAGGGGCCCGACTCATGCATAGGGGGTGGCCGCTGCAACCATAGATATATTCATGCTATGCATGAATCTATTCATTAACCATATAGGGGGTTGCGTGGACAGAGGAGATGGCGCCCGTACAATCTTAAAGGGGTTGTAAAGGTAAAAAAAAAATTCCCTAAATAGCTTCCTTTACCTTAGTGCAGTCCTCCTTCACTTACCTCATCCTTCTATTTTGTTTTTAAATGTCCTTATTTCTTCTGAGAAATCCTCACTTCCTGTTCTTCTGTCTGTAACTCCACACAGTAATGCGAGGCTTTCTCCTGAGGGGGGAGGGGGCCAGCAGGAGTGTCAGGACGCCCACTAACACACAGCTACTTTCTTTATCTGCAAAGTAGAGAGCGTCCTGACACTCCTGCTCGCCCCCTTCCCCCTCAAGAGGCTTTCTCCACACCAGGGAGAAAGCCTCACATTACTGTGTGGAGTTACAGACAGAAGAACAGGAAGTGAGGATTTCTCAAAAGAAATAAGGACATTTAAAAGCAAAATGGAAGTATGAGGTAAGTGAAGGAGGACTGCACTAAGGTAAAGGAAGATATTTATTTTTCTATTTTTATTTTTTTACCTTTACAACCCCTTTATGATCGCACGGCATCCTCTGTCCACGCCACTCCCCTATATGGTTCATGAATAGATTCATGCATAACATGAATATATCCATGGTTGCTGTGGCCACCCCCTTTGCATGAGTCGGGCCCCTTTCAGGACACCTGGTGCCTGAATTACAGCGTTTTTTTAAATAGGGTGGCCTCGGAGCACAGAGCATTGCGTTTGTGAGCCCACCCAGATGTGTTAGAAAAGCAAATTAATATTCGTTTTTCGAACACTGAATCGCCTCTCCGCCAATCAGAAAGCGCTGGTCTGATAACCGTTTCCCGACTGGCTGAAAGGTCAGGCGATCCTATTGGATGCCTTGGAGGAGGGGGAGGAGACGCACGGCGGAAGCTGCCGTGATTTTAGAAGGGAAGAGGAAACAGGAGATGCTGGCAGATGCCCACCGCAGCCTGTCCCCTTGCTCGATGTGCCCACCGATCCCCAATGTGCCCGCCAATCCCTGATGTGCCAATCCCTGATGTGCTTGTCAATCCCCAATATGCCTGCCCATCCACAATGTGCCTGCCCATCCCTGCCACCAATGGGGTAAGTGGTAACCAGGGGGGGGGGGGGGTTGAGGTGCAGCAGGGGGGGGGGGGTGGTTGTTAATTCTCCCCTCCCAAACAAAAAACACTAAACTGCAGTGTCACTCCTGTCAGAAGGATCAGCAGCTGCCTTCTGCCGGAGAGAGGATTCAGCTTTTTCCTCCCTCCTGTAGGGGGTAGAAGAGAGCCAGCACTGAGACTTAGATCTAACATCAGTCTCAGCCTGGGAGAGGAAGGGGGAGCTGCCATTATTGCAGGTGGGAACAGCAATTGTGATCTGTGAGTACAAGGGGGAAGGGGAAGAAATATTCCCTTCACTCCGACCAGCACATGATCATCAGAAAGGGGCACAGATAATGGGGAAAAAATACACCCCCTTAAGCTAGTAGGTGCGGTGGAGCGGGGGGGGGGGGTGTAATTAACAGCCCCTGTTCAAATCCAATCCGGGGACAAAACCCGGGGACAGACTTGGTCCGGGGACAGTGTCTTCAATCCAGGGACTGTCCCCTGAAACCGGGGATGTCTGGTCACCCTACTCCTTGCCCTCCATGGCAGCTAAATCAAAAGGCAAAGAACGGGCACATGGTGGTCTTTTTCTCCCCCCCCCCCCCCCTAAAAGAAGTTCAGTAAAAAGCATGTCAATCGAGTACACCTTTATACAAAAATCTCATTACATGTCACACACGTTTGGATGCAGAAATAGTTGCTGTGAAATTAATTGTTCAGCAGAAGTCACGAATGGAGCGATGGCAGGGAGTGCAGGAGTGTCGCATTGCTAGAGAAGAGCACGCTAGAGGGAAGATGTGCCATTGCGGAGGATATACTAAATCCAAATACAATACTGTTGTGGGTTTAGTAACACTTTAACTGCAAGTGGTAAAGTTACTCTTTGTATAAACCAACAACAGTAACTGGGTGACATGTTTTCCACGTGGATAATAAATAACCGTCATTCTCCATAATATCCTGTTAGTATTTTGACTCACAAATGATCATTTAGGCAAAAAAAAATGTTGAAATCTCCAATCTGATTGCAGGGATGGTTCAGTGTTATGTCAGCGCTGTCCATGGTGCTGAAGGCTATTCCTGTGTGCTGATTAAATGCAGGAGGTATACTTTACATAGAAAAGGGACACTACAGCAACCCCTGGCTTTGAGTGTCCTACAAGCATGCTCCCCTAACATTTTACCTGTAATGTGTTTGGTACAGTCAGGCAAGAAAAAAAGGGGCTAGATGATGCTGGACGCCCTCCAGCCTTCATGACTGAAGGAACTGAAATCCAATAAAAGGGGCCAGGGGCAGTAGGGCTAGAGAAAGATGATGCTGGGCCCCCTCCAGCCTCCATGATCGAAGGAACTGAAATCCAACAATGAATGGGGTCAGGGTCAGAAGGGCTAGAGGGGAAAAAGATGATACTGGGCGCCCTCCAGCCTCCATGATCGAGGGAACTGAAATCCAATGAAAGGGGCCAGGGGCAGTAGGGCTAGAGAGGAAGAAGATGATACTGGGCACCCTCAAGCCTCCATGATTGAAGGAACTGAAATCCAACAATGAAAGGGGCCAGGGCAGTAGGGCTACAAAGGAAGAAGCTAGATGATGCTGGGTGACCTCCAGCCTCCATGATTGAAGGAACTGAAATCCAATAAAAGGGGCCAGGGGCAGTAGGGCTACAAAGGAAGTGATGCTGGGTGTCCTCCAGCCTCCATTATTGAAGGAACTGAAATCCAATGAAAGGAGTAAGGGGAAGTAGGGCTAGAGAGGAAGATGATGCTGGGTGCCCTCCAGCCTCCATGATCGAAGGAACTGAAATCCAATGAAAGGGGCCAGGGGCAGTAGGGCTAGAGAGGAAGAAGATGATACTGGGCGCCCTCCAGCCTCCATGATTGAAGGAACTGAAATCCAACAATGAAAGGTCCCAGGGGCAGTAGGGCTAGAGAGGAAGATGATGCTGGGCGCCCTCCAGCCTCCATGATCGAAGGAACTGAAATCCAACAATGAAAGGGGCCAGGGCAGTAGGGCTACAGAGGAAGAAGCTAGATGATGCTGGGTGACCTCCAGCCTCCATGATTGAAGGAACTGAAATCCAATAAAAGGGGCCAGGGGCAGTAGGGCTACAAAGGAAGTGATGCTGGGTGTCCTCCAGCCTCCATTATTGAAGGAACTGAAATCCAATGAAAGGAGTAAGGGGAAGTAGGGCTAGAGAGGAAGATGATGCTGGGTGCCCTCAAGCCTCCATGATCGAAGGAACTGAAATCCAATGAAAGGGGCCAGGGGCAGTAGGGTTAGAGTGGAAGAAGATGATACTGGGTGCCCTCCAGCCTCCATGAATGAAGGAACTGAAATCCAACAATGAAAGGTGCCAGGGGCAGCAGGGATACAGAGGAAGAAGATAGATGATGCTGAGTGTCCTCCAGCCTCCATTATTGAAGGAACTGAAATCCAATGAAAGGAGTAAGGGGAAGTAGGGCTAGAGAGGAAGATGATGCTGGGCGCCCTCAAGCCTCCATGATCGAAGGAACTGAAATCCAATGAAAGGGGCCAGGGGCAGTAGGGTTAGAGTGGAAGAAGATGATACTGGGTGCCCTCCAGCCTCCATGAATGAAGGAACTGAAATCCAACAATGAAAGGTGCCAGGGGCAGCAGGGATACAGAGGAAGAAGATAGATGATGCTGAGTGTCCTCCAGCCTCCATGATCGAAGGAACTGAAATCCAACAATGAAAGGGGTCAGGGGCAGTAGGGCTAGAGGGGAAAAAGATGATGCTGGGCGCCCTCCAGCCTCCATGATTAAAGGAACTAAAATCCAACAATAACAGGGGTCAGGGGCAGTAGGGATAAAGAAAAAAAGATAGATGATGTTGGGCGCCCTCCAGCCTCCGTAATTGAAGGAACTGAAATCCAACAATGAAAGGGGTCAGGGGCTGTAGGGCTAGAAAGGAAAAAGCTAGATGATGCTGGGCGCCCTCCAGCCAGGAAATGGGGCGGGGCTCTATCTGACTTGCTGTAGCTTCGAATGCACATTGCGAGAAGCTCACAGTGTGCAGTGATATCGGGGTAAGTCATTTTATACAGGAGAGAGGAGCCGGTACGACAGATCCCCCCTTTCCACAAGTCGGCTTCACACTTGTGATATAAAGACGCATTGAATAATATACGTCGGCTCTCTCCTGTTGGGGATTACCAGCATGGAGAAGATATTTACATGTAATTATCAGAAGTAAACCTTAAATCTTCCTATTAATAATCCCCTTTACACATCATTTACTTATGCAAATAGGAGAAACAGCAAATACTACAGATCATTACATTGAGGAGGAGGGCTGCGCACTCATAGGTCACATAGAGAGGACTCAGCCACCAATGACAGGCAGCTATAGAGACGTCATGGATGAGTTATAAAGCCCATAGAGGTCAATGAATTGTAATCAACCCCTTGCCTACCGGGCACTTTCACCCCCTTCCTGCCCAGGACAATTTTCATCTTTCAGCGCTGTCACACTTGGAATGACAATTGCGCGGTCATGCAACACTGCACCCATATGACATTTTTATGATTTTCTTCCAACAAATAGATCTTTCTTTTGGTGGTATTTGACCACCTCTGGGTTTTTTTTTTTTTTTTGCTAAACAAACTAAAAAATACCAAATGTTTTGAAAAAAAATAGTTTTTCTTGGTTTCTGTCATAAAATGTTGTTTTCCCCTTCACTGATGGGCACTGATGAGGCTGCACTGATGGGCACTGATAAGTTGGCACTGATAGGCCAGTGATGAGGAGGCACTGATATGTAGAATTGATGGGCACTAATGGGCACCAATAGGCTGCACTGATGAACACTGATAGGCGACACTGATAGGTGGCACTGATGGACACTGACAGGCGGCACTGATGGCCCTCTGAAGTTACACAGAACTTATTTTCTGAACTGATTTGTTTTGGTTTCTTTGTATGTATGGATGGCATGGATTGTTACCGACGTGGTGAAAATGTCATGTCAATATCACTTTTAGAAATATATTTACCTAGAAAAATGGTGACAGCCGAGGCACCTAATTTTACCACAAGAAAAAAGGAAAACGTATTAACTCGAGTATAAGCCTAGGGTGTCCATCTGCATGCCTCACTGTGTCAATGCCTCACTGTGTCAATGCCTCACTGTGTCCATGTGCATGCCTCACTGTGTCCATGCCTCACTGTGTCCATGCCTCACTGTGCCCATGCCTCACTGTGCCCATGCCTCACTGTGCCCATGCCTCACTGTGTCCATGACTAGACTGACGTTTAACATGGAAGTCTATGGAAGGGGTGCCCGGCTTTGAAAAATCAGTGCTCCCCGGCCGTAGATTCCCCAGACAGCAAACTTTGCACACTTGTAGAGGAAGAGTGGGGCTACATATGTACCAGGTCCCCAAAGTCCAAGAGATCAGTCGCAAAAAGGTGACTCGAGTATAAGCCGATGGGGGCATTTTCAGCACAAAAAATGTGCTGAAAAACGTGGCTTATACTCGAGTATATACGGTATTTTACCATCTGTATCAACACTCCGGTTTTAAATAGTGAAGGTCCTCCCCTTTCACTCTGTTTTCACCTGGTGATCTAGCCAGTAACACACCTCCTGTATTAGAGTACCCCCCCCCCCCACTCTGGATGAAGGAGCACAGGGGGCACCTTTGGATAGCAGCATTGACGGTCTGGGGAGGGGGGGGGGGGGTAGCAGGGCCGTCTTAATAGCATCATGGGCCCCTGAAAAGTAATGCACTAGGGCCCCTACCAGCCTGTCCCAATTTACGCACCTACTCTCAAGAATTAAAGTATAAATAGTTGATAGAATCAAACATAATAAAATTCATCTTAAACAATAAGAAAAAATGCCATAAATCAAAGACTAATCAACACAAAGGGCACAGTACAGGGGAGTCAGGAGGGCAGAATACTGGGATCAGCAGGGCACAGTACAGTTTATGGAATGCTGGCCAGGACATGGCCATCCCGGCACAGCTCAGTAGAAAGCGCGACTGTCCCGGCAAATCTGGGACAGTTGGCAGTGCCCAGAAGTGCCCATGCATTAAGACAGCCCTCGGGGGTAGATGTACTAGCAGATTTAGATAACTAAGTAAAGCTAAACCCCAGCTAACAAACACTGCAGTTACTCAAAAAGTAACTTGGTTACTACTCCATGTTGCTAACACACAGCACAGACACTTTCCCATGCTGGGCTGTTCTCACCCTGTACACCTCTTCATTCAGGAAATAGTTCACAGCTCCTCCAAAGAAAATGAGAACGGAGAGGTGTGAACTGCGGAAGGCAAAGCGGAAGCCCAGTACTGGAGCGTGGCTGTGGGGGCCCTAGGGCAGTTCGGAGCTGGACTTTGTGGAGGACATGATAATAATATCACAGGGGCAGGGCCGATCCTAGGCGGGTTGCACAGGGTGCATTGCACCCAGGCGCCTGCAGAGATGGGGGCGCTGAACATCTAACAGACCCTCTAACAGAAGCTCTCTCTGTGTCCATCACAGAAGCCCCCCTCCAGGTCCCAATAAAGTACTCTGCTTCTCTTCCTGTATTTTGTTTATTGTTAAGAGATCATGTAAGTATCCCAGGGTAATGAAGACTTTGTGGGGGGACATCTCTGTGGTTGAGTCATTGCCATAGAAACATTTGTAAAGGGGAGGAGCTAGTAAAATGACCACGCCCATGTGGGGGCACCAGAAATATTTCTGCACCCAGGCGCCTGTGACCCTAGGATCGGCCCTGCACAGGGGGGCTGCAGTGGCCTTCTGGAGCTAGGGGCGGGGTTTGCGATTGTGACCCTTGCAACCCCTTATGCTACGCCCATGGCAGACAGGATCGGATGCTGGCGACATCTGCTGACATGCGCCGCTCAATAGAGAGCAATAACTGGTCCAATAAGGTCCACCTAAAAAAGTGACAGGAAGACCTGATCGGACCTCGCATGCGAAACCAGCCTAACAGTGCCCCTGTAAGGATGCTTCCTCGAGGCAGTCAGCACCGCGAGTGTTAAACTGTATCAGGCGTCTCTTTCCTCTTCTTTTTTCCGAGCGGCTCCCATTATGAAACTAATGAGCCATTTAGTTAAATCAGCTCTTTCTTTGCTCGCTGAAGATTTTTCAGATTAGCTGGAAAAGGATGATGCGTGCAAGCTTTTTCTACATACGAGGACAGATAGGCATCGCGGCTCTTTCTTATATATCAGATACATTGGTTTAGTCTAATTTCATTTATAAATAATTCAGGCAAGGGAAGCTTATCTTACTTCTAGAAGATGATCCTCAAAAATAGAATTTTCTTATCTTTCTTCGTACAATTGGTCTTTTCTTGAAAATATATATACCGATACCATACCGCAATGCGTTTTATTAGCAACACTTATATCTCTGAAATGGAATGCCTCAACACATATCCAAAAATATGGATACACACATTATAAGAAAGTCTTGTACTTAGTGCAGGTGGACAATATACACCAGCTATTCTCAGCCAGGGTTCAGTGGAGCCCAGTGGTTCCTCCAAAAGTTTCTAGGGGTTCCTTGAGCTGTGACTGATTGACCTCCCATTAGTGGCGTAGCGTGGGGGGGGGGGGCAGGGGGAGGGTTGCCCCTGGCGCAAAATTTAGAGGGGTGCAGCGGCAGGTTACCTGTAGCTCTTCTCCTGCGCTGTGCTGTCTGGGAGACTGTGAGCTCTTCAGCTTTACTATTAGAAAGAAGTTGAGGTGCAGTCCCGGCTTAGGCTCCAGCGGTGACACTGACACAGCAGTGAGTAAATGTACATTGAAGACCATCCATGATGATCCCAGGGATTGTGACTGTGCAGAGACTGGGGGGAAAGAGGAGGGCAGGTCAGTATAGGAATCAGGTAGGTCAGTGTAGTGATCAGTATAGGAATCAGGTAGGTCAGTGTAGTGGTCAGTATAGCAATCAGATAGGTCAGTTTAGTGGTCAGTGTAGGAATCAGGTAGGTCAGTGTAGTGGTCAGTATAGCAATCAGATAGGTCAGTTTAGTGGTCAGTGTAGGAATCAGGTAGGCTAGTATAGTGATCAAGTAGGTCGGTGTAGGAGTCAGGTTGGTCAGTACTACTGTACTTGTGGAAGGGACTCAGAGAGTGCTACAAATTCTGCGGGTTAGGGGGCGCAAATCTCTTGCCCTGCCCCGGGAGCGCTAACAACCCACGCTACACCACTGCCTCCCATTTCATGGTGCCTACATTGTTCCAGGACCAACACCACTTGGGAAAGCAATCAGAGCCGTAACTAGAAATTTCCATTGGCCCCCGGGACCCTTTCCTATGGTCTGAGGGGTCCTTCCCTCCGAGTCTAGAGCTCCTCCCACTGATCCCAGGCCCTTTACTCCAGTTGCAGGACCGTTTACATTTCTGTGACGTTGGTGCAATTTGAGTGTCAAAAGCCGTGTACACACGATCGGAAATTCCGAGAAGAAAAGTCCGATGTGAGCTTTTGGTCGGAAATCTGACTTTTTCTGATGGAATTTCCAACAAAATTTGAGAGCTGGTTCTCAGTTTTTCCAACAAGAAATTGCGATCGTCTGTATGCAATTCCGACGCACCAAAAAACATGCATGCTCGGAATCATTGAACTTGATTTTTCTCAGCTCGTAGTAGTGTTGTACTTCACCGTGTTCTTGTCGATCGGAATTTTGTGTAACAGTGTGCATGCAACACAAGTTTGAGCCAACATTCCGTCGAAAAAAAAATCCACGGTTTTCTTGTCGGAATTTCCGATCGTGTGTATGCGGCATTAGACTGCAATGTTAAATAACAAAGGACTCAAGGAAACCACAAGCAAGTCACAAAGGAGGTCACAAGGAACCCGCAAGCAGGTTGTACGAACTTTGGGGTCACAGCAGTGTGAACCAAACCCATGTTCTGCAGGGGGACCCCTTCCTGCCCTGGTAGTTCTGCCTCTGACACCCATGATATCTTTATCTGTCTGTAAGAGTGGTATTCTGGCAACCACTCTAAGGAGGCATTCTTCCTACTAATCACCAATGTAAAGGGCATTTTCCATTGACCCCCAATAAAATGTTTTCGGTAAGGCGGCGTACACACGACCAAGGTTCTCGCTGGAAACCAGCGAGAACCTCGCTGGAAGCTGCATTCCAGCGAGAACCTCGGTGACCGTGGCGGCGTGTACCGCCACGTCTCGGCGAGCATCCCGTCTGGCGGGGAATTTTGGTTTGCCGTCGAGCAAAAAAATATCAGAGAGCATTTGTTCTCTATTTGCTCGATGGCCCGCCTGGATGAATGGCAAATGGTTGCCATTCCCGACGGGCGGGTCGCCGAATCTGACGGCCGGCAGAGAACCTCGACGGGCGCAACGATGTGTTCTGCCCGTAATCACCAATGTAGGCATTTCTCTTGACCGTGTGTACGCGGCTTAAGAGTTTCACAACACCTGAAGGTAAGGCTGATATACACTGAAACAGGGGTTTCTCATACTATTTACTATATGGGGCTAAAGCATTCGGCCCCAGGGGACCTTTGGTGACTTTGTCTGCCACCACCCTACATATACTTTTTAAGTGCTGGACCCCATGGGACCTAGGGTTGATTTGGGTCAGATAGCTGGCCACAGTCATAAAGGCTAATTTATAGCAAATACGTAGGTATTCTTAAGCCTCATACACACGATCGGACTTCCATCTGACTTTTCCGTGGATTTTGGTCGAACGGGCGTTGGCCGTGAACTTGTTCTGCATACACACGGCAGAACATTTTTAGCCAACATTCACCAAATCACGTGTTTTTTCAGCTCTTTACCACCACTCTTTGGGCAACTTCTGCTATTGTTGTCTGATCTTTAGCATTGGTTCTGAGCATGCGTGTTTGTACTTTGGACTTTAGTCCGATAGACTTGTGTACACACGATCAGATTATCCTCCATTGGACGTTTGTTGCCGGAAAGTTTGAGAGCATTCACAGTGAACATTTGCCCGATGAAAAAGCAAATACAAATGTCCAATGGAGTGTACACACGGTCGGATTGTCCGATTAAACACGTTGTCAAAAAGTCTGATCGTGTGTCTGGGCCTTTACTTGGACAACAGTTGCATTAGGGCCTAAAAAATGTATTTCACCCACACAAGGAACCTTTGGTGTCTTTTCCGCTACCACCCTAAATATAAACACGCATACCCTGTACACACAACCAGTTTTTGTGTCTAAATAAACGCCAACAGTTTTTCCGACGGAGTTCTGCTCAATGTCATGGATATGCAATAATGTCTGGTAGCTTACCTTCTCCTCCATGTGTTCATTAGAGGCCTGACTCTCTTATCTGGCTGCCTTTTATCATCTCTCCTCCCTGTATGGCTCCACCCAGGCCATCCCAGGAACTCTATATTAACTAGTGCACTGCAGGTCTGCTTTGCTGATCAACGTTGTGTGCTAGCTTTGTGTTCCTGCTTGCCGTGTGCTACGTTAATATCTCTGTGTACTGACTTTGGCTTGTCTAGGACTATTCCTGTTTGCCTGTGACCCTGACCCTTGGCCTGTCCCCTGGTTATCCTCGTCGGCTTGTTGCCCCGGCCTCGGCTTACCCTTCACTATTCCTTGTGTACTGAGTGGCTGCTTTCCCTCTCTCCCTACGGAGCGTAACCTGGGGGACTCAAGGGGCTGCGACCTGGATCCAGTTGCAGCGAAGGCCATCCTCACCACTAGAGGCTCTGGTGAATACCAAACTGGATCTTAGACTCCGCACCCTGGGGAATCTTTGGTTAGCTTCCTGTAGGATCCCTGTTTGTGCCCCAGTGAACTTTTTCCCCATATCCACTGTGTGGTCCTTCCGCAGCAGTCTGCCATCGGGTTCACTACCTCGTGGTGCATCCCTGCCTCCAACAAGGTGCACTTGTCATCTGACCACACGTGACCTGACACTCAAGCTGTCTTGCATACACACGGTCACACCAAATTTCGACCATCAAGAACGCGGTGACGTAAAACACTAAGACAAGCCGAGAAAATTAGGTTCTAAGCTTCCGGGAATGCGTTGAATTGTTTCAGAGCACCCCTGATCTAAAGTATCCATGCGAATGCTTGCAATCCAAGTACCCACCATAATGCCCACAGTGGCAAGCGCTCATTGGTCAGCATGACCACATGACTGTGCTGACCAATGGGAAGCAATTCTCTCTTCTGGGACACCTTACTGGAATAAGAAGCCTCAGATTGGTCAGCACTGAGTACTTGCTATTGAGAACATTATAATGGGTACTCACTCTGGAGCTTTGTATTGGTGTGTACGGTGTATAGACCGCTACACTGGCAGCAAGGGGCATCACAGCCACTTTGTGTTGCAGGGTCTGAAGGGGATGCCAGGATATTTGGAGTTCATGGTTTGTAAAAAAGATGAGCCTACCCTTTAAGAATTGGATGGGGGGGGGTAGGGGAACCTGATGAGCTGTTTCAATCTTTGCATCCTACTAGGCATAAACTGTTCTAATGCTCCACCATTCTCTGTAAGCAAGGTAGGGGTTGTGTATGGAGCGAGGACGGGAAGGACAAAATGTGCGGTGAAGGGAATAAAGTAATGGAACATGTGAGAAGAGATAATAACATTGCTGATAGCATTAGAGGAAAGGTGATAGCAGGAAGCACTTAACATGGACTGCCGATAAGAATGGAAGGTAATAACACAGTAACCTAACAATTAATAAACTCTCGCCAAGACAAAGATGCATTAATGTACAGCCTTTGTATCCAGGCCGCATCGTCCTGTGGGCATTGGTTTTCATTCCTTTCTTGAAATGACATTCAGGATGTGGAGACAGACAAAGATTGGATCAATAACGATCAGAAAAGGATCTCATGATTCCAGTGCAGTAGAATTATCGCTACAAACATGAAGTAAAAGTCATCGTTTGGTGGTCATGAATGGGTTACATGGAGATGCCTCTATGATTCTTCTATGGTTAGATTTTGCTGAGTCTACTCGCCTTCCAAAAAAAAAGACCATAGATTGTCCGATCGTTAGCAAATAGTGGACAATGGATGCCCCATTTTGCTTTAATGGTCGAGCATTCCAGAGTATTACCAGTAAAAAGTGGTCAAAGAACACAATTTTAGTGAAGTGAAGAATAAGAACTTCTAATAGCTAGCAAAAAATAACCTGATGGAGGTTGGATGCCCTACTTTATTCAAACTAGAAAAAAAAACATCCTTATATATACTTTGTGATGGTTACAAAGTTAGTCAGGTTAAAAAAGACACAAGTCCATCCAGTTGAACCATAATTTTTTATTTATATCATACAATCCCATATACCCAATTCTATACCCACAGTTGATCCAGAGGAAGGCAAAAAAAACCAGCAGAGCGATGATCCAATTTGCTACAGCAGGGGAAAAAATCCTTCTTGATCCCCTGAGAGGCAATCAGATTTTCCCTGGTTAGGAAATAATCCAGGCCTTCCTTAAAGCAATCTACTGAGCTGACAACTCTAAAGCCTCGTACACACGATCAGTCCATCCGATAAGAACGGTTCGATGAAGCTGACTGATGGTCCGTCGCGCCTACACACCATCGGTTAAAAAAAAAACGATCGGTCAGAACACGGTGACGTAAAACACAACGACGTGCTGAAAAAAATGTTCAATGCTTCCAAGCATGCGTCGATTTGATTCTGAGCATGCGTCGATTTTTAACCGATGCTCGTGCCTACTAACGATCAGTTTTGACCTATCGGTTAGGAATCAATCGGTTACATTTAAATCAAGTTGGCTACAAGTTAGCCCACACGCGATCGGTTTGGTCTGATGAAAACGGCCCATCAGACCGTTCTCATCGGTTTAACCTATCGTGTGTACGCAGCATTACTGTGAAGAAACCTTTGCGTATTTGGAGATGAAATCTCTTTTCCTCCAGACGTAAAGAGTGCCCCCCTTGTCCTCTGTGTTGACTGTAAAGTGAATAACTCAACACCAAGTTCACTTTATGGACACCTTATATATTTGTACATGTTGATCATATTCCCCCTTAATCTCTTCTCAAGAGTGAATACATTCTTGTGAATACATTCAGTTACTCTAATCTTTCCTCATAGCTGAGCTCCTCCATGCCTCTTATCAGTTTGGTTTCCCTTCTCTGCACTTTCTCCAGTTCCCCGATATCCTTTTTGAGAACTGGTGCCCAAAACTGAACTGCATATTCCAGATGAGGTCTTACTAATGATTTGTACGGAGGGGGGGGGGCAAAATGATATCTCTCTCTCTGGAGTCCATACCTCTCATAAATACAAGAAAGGACTTTGCTCGCATTGGAAACCACAGCTTGGCATTGCATGCCATTATTGAGCTTATGATCTACTCTTTTATTTGTTCATGATCTGCATTATCAGAGTGCAAAGTGGCAACAGTATGTGCTTTGCCCAAATATTCTGTGCTAAAGTCCTTGTTACCATTTTGGAACATTGAAAGGTAAGGTTGGAGATCAACTTTCTTAATATAGAGAGCCCCAAGTGCATCCCCTGACATCACCAAAAGGGCCGCACATAATAATCAGTAGCTGTAATGCAACAAATGTTTGTCAAAGATGGCAGACATACAACTGGAGATGTCAGAGAATTGGCATACTATAAGAGATGGTTACAAACTATGGGCTACAACTTTGTCCAGACCAAGTCACCACCCCACCCAAACGAAGGTTCCATTTGAGTGTAGCCTCTCCTCTCCTCACCAGAGATCACCACCAGTGATGATGAGAGCTAGGGTTTCTTCCCACTATGTAACTCATGGTGATCCATTGGAAATCCCATTTATGTTGGTGAGGGGGATATAGGGTAAAAATCACCTTTGCCTTTGAGGTCATTGGCCTAATAAAGAACATACTTCAATAATTCTGTAGCTCTCCCTAAAACAAAGTAGAATACGTCCTTAGTTAGGACATTGAGGTTACAGTGGGGCATTTGAGTTTTCTATGGATCCTTTATAATCTGAAGCAATAGTGCAGAGCGAGTGACCCATTGCCATTAGTGTGCAGGGGGAAGCCGCTGGGCACAGTACCTGAAAGATCACATTTATCACTGTTGTAGCTCCAAATATTACAGTGACGGTCCTCTTCCCCAGCGGTGATCAGGTATAACATATGCATACTTACATTGTGCCATTTCTGGAGCTCAACTTTAAGGCCAAATTTACACAGTTGCTTTAATGATCACGTAAGAGATGGTCAGAGACTACAGGCATTCTACAAGATATGGTCAGAGGCTATGGGCGTGCTACAAGAGTTGGTAAAAATGTACGGGCACGCCACTGGGATGGTTAGAGACTAAGGGCTTGCTAAAAGAGATGGTCAGAGGCTAAGGGCGTGCTACAAGAGTTGGTGAGAATGTACCGGCACGCCACAAGAGATGGTCAGAGACTAAGGGCTTGCTAAAAGAGATGGTCAGAGGCTATAGGCGTGCTACAAGAGTTGGTCAGAAAGTATGGGCACGCTACAAGAGATGGTCAGAGGCTATGGGTGGGCTACAAGTTCTGGTCAGATAGTATCAAAAACACTCCAATAGATGGTCATAGACTAAGGGCTTGCTATAAGAAATGGTCAGAGGCTATGGGCATGCTACAACAGATGGTCAGAGGCTATGGGCACGCTACAAGAGATGGTCATGGGCATTCTACAAGATATGGTCAGAGACTACTGGTATGATACAATTGATGGTCAGAGACTGAAAATATGCTGTAGGAGTTGTTGAAGACTAAGGACATGCTTTAGGACACATAGATAGGGGTCAAATTACATAAGACCCTGCTATTACAGGCAATGAAGAAACATACAACTGTCTGAATGAGCCCCGAGAGCCACATAGAAAGTCCCAAAGGGCCTCATGCTGCATCAAGTTGGGCACCTGGGGGTTAGAGTGTACATCAAGATTTTTTTTCTTAATTTTGGATAAAGTGTGGAATTAGAATGGTCCTATTTGGCAAGAGCTATTACCTGCCGAAGCCACAGGGGATATAAGCCCTGCTGTGGCTGTGAAGCAAACAATTGCAGCCACGACATGTGTATACCTCTATCAGCTGTTAAAAGTGTGGGGGGGGGGCAATTGGGGGTGGTAAACCATGGGGTTTTTACTGCCCTTGAAAAACACATGTGTCAACGAACCCTAAACGTTTTACCTGGACTTACACTTTAATATCCTTTACCAGAAAAGGCACAGAAGATAGTAGAAGTGGTACATCAGATTTAATAAAGAGGAACTTCAGCTCTGTTTTTGGGGGCTTTTCCCCCCTCCCATGCAGATATGTTGAATGGCTCTGCCTGTCCATTGGGCCCCAACAGAGCCCTTCGGCACATCTGCGCACGCACAGGATATTTACTGCACATGCACAAAGCGGGCATTGTGCACTGGTGCGCAGTCATGTTGGAACAGGAAGGGGACATCCCCAAACTGTTCCGGCAAAGTTGGGAACATGAAATTGTCCAACATGTCTTGGTATGCTGACGCCTTAGGGTCCTTTTACACGGAGCGGTCCGTTTTTCGGTCCGCTCCGTGTGTGTCCGTCGGCTCTGCGGGGATCCCTGCTGAGCTGTCGGCGGACAGGGCGGTCCCCGCAAACTGTGCAGGGACCGCCCTGTCTCTCCTCCGCTCTCCCCTATGGGGAATCGGATGAAAATGGACCGTTTGTCTGTATTCATCTGTTCCGATCCGCCGGACGGAAGAAAAATAGGGGTTTTTTTTTTCCGTCCGAAAAACCGGATCCAGACGGACGCGGATCATTGCGGACGTTAGCGGATGCATCATCCGCTAACGGACGCGACCCCATAGGCGTCCATTACAAGTCCGTAAACGGACTTGTAAAAACGGACGAACGGAGGTGGACATGTGAAAGGGGTCTTAAGCGTTCCCTTCACTGGAACTAAGGGGCAAAATCCAACCCCTGAAAAACAACCCCACACCATAATCCCCCTGCACCAAATGATTTGGACCAGTGCACAAAGCAAGGTCCATAAAGACATGGATGAGCGAGTTTGGGGTGGAGGAACTTGACTGGCCTGCACAGAATCCTGACCTCAACCCGATAGAACACCTTTGGGATAAGTTTGAGCAGAGACTGCGAGCCTGGTCTTCTTGTCCACATCAGTGCCTGACCCCACAAATACACTTCTGGAAGAATAGTCAAACATTCCCATAGACACTCCTAAACCTTGTGGACGGCCTTCCCAGAAGAGTTGAAACTGTTATAGCAACAAAGGGTGGGCCAACTCAATATTGAACCCTACGGACTAAGACTGGGATGCCATTAAAGTTCATGTACAGGCAGGCGTCCCAATACTTTTGGTAATATAGTATATATCCAATTGGAAGACAGGGGAGGAAAAGGTAGGGCAAGATGTGATTAGGTTTTGGGTGAAGGTCCGCTTTAAAAATTAAGAGATATATTTCTGTAAAATCTTTGAGTTACTCATTTAATCAATTGTGTTTCTGGAGGCCATAAGCTATATACAAAGCAGCAAAGCTACTTCCAGCCACTGCGTTCGGCCAGCTCCCAGGGTTGAAAGGCTCAGATGACTACTTCAATGAAGCCGCCGGTGAAGGGTGGACATTTGACAGGAATCCTTTGTTATGTTGATGGATGCGGCCCAGCCATGCAAAGATTCTGCGTTTCTCCGATCAATAAGCACAAAAACACCAGCAGAGCTTCAAACCTCCATAGATAACGTGGGACGGGAGAGGCGGCGCGCGGACTGAGGCCTAGGTGAAGTGAAGGTTGTTATTATTAAGGACTCCTGTTGTTTCCATCGTCATTGATTTATCACCTCGGCGGGTGAATAGGAGGAGGTTGGGCTGACAGGGGAAGCCATTCATTTTGGGTTACATTTTTCATTCTGAAGCAAGATGCCACAAAATAATAATCAGTCGCTATATAATTAATGGCTGTGTTTCTTGGTTTTAGCGACGGTGCTCGGCCAGAGGTCCGCAATACAAATGCCTTTTGAAGAACAATGTGGACAGTTCACTTATTAATGATCTGTACATCTGCATGTCAATGAAGGCCTGTCTACCTAGGTGGATGGAAATTTTTAAATCATTTTTTTTAAGTGACTTCCAACCCCAATTTACCATATTTATCGGTGTATAACAGGGGGAGAATCACGGGTGCGTGTTATACGTCAATAGTGTACCTCGGAGGAGAAGGAGGCAGACGTCGTACACATGTCCCGCCTCCGCCACCGGCATTGGACCAGTGTTCTGTCAATCACAGGAGCAGGTCCAATGGCGATGGCGGAAGCGGAGGCGGGACTGTGTATGTGACTGCCGACTGAGAGCTGAGTACTGTAAACAGAAGATGAAGGCTAGGTGATTCTGGCAGCGCTCGTCCCCCTCCTGATTTCCCCCACTACATGAGAGACTGTGAGGCTGCAGATAGGCATCAGGCTGCATTGGATGGGTGCAGATCAGGCTGCAGATGGGCATCAGGCTGCATTGAGGCTGCAGATGGGCATCAGGCTGCATTGGAAGGGCGCAGATCAGGCTGCAGATAAGCACAGAGGCTGCATTGAGGCTGCAGATGGGCATCAGGCTGCATTGAGGCTGCAGATGGGCACTAATCAGGCTGCATTGATTGGCACTGACCATTATTTTGCTTCAAAGTGGTTCATTTAAAAAAAAATAATCCTGAAACTTCCCTCCTCAATTTGGGTGCATGTTATACGCTGGCACGTGTTATACGCCAATAAATACAGTACTTTGTTCTATAATAGAGCAGAGAAGGTATGGAGCCTCTCAAGTTTTTTTTGCAGGCTTGCCCACTGACCAGTTTTTACTGCTGTGTGACCCACGCAGGGGATGTACATGTATACCATTGCCCAGCCGTGCCATTTTGCAGACATATATCTGCGTGCGTCGGTCCTCAAGCAGTTAATATATTACCAGATAATGAATAAAAGATGTGGTTGTGCAGAGTAAGGGCTCTTTCACACGGGAGGACTGTTCAGGTACGCCTGCCAGTTTTTTAGGCGGACCTGAACGGGCGCTCCGTGCTCCTCTATGGAGCCACGGATGTCAGCGGTGACATGCCCGCTGACATCCGACCCGCTCCGATCCGCCAAAGTGTGACGGAGGAAGACCCTACTTTTCCTTTAGTCTGGTGGATCGGATCAGGTGAACACGGACAGACGGTCCGTGTTTATCTGATTCCCCCATAGGGGAGAGCGGAGAAAAGACAGAGCAGTCCCTGCACAGTGTTCGGGGACCGCCCTGTCATCCGCCAGCTCAGCGGGGATCAATGAAGCGATCCCCGCTGAGCAAACGGAGGTTCACGGGGCGGATCATCACTGATCCGCCCCATGTGAAAGGGGCCTAAATAGATACCCAACATGTAACGCTTTAAAAAAAACCTGCCGGCACCGTCATATGCCATATGTCAGTGGTAGTAAAAGGGTTAAAAACATGAACAGGCACTATTATGGGGAAATTAGGCACGTGCATTGTTGCGCATAGCATAGCAAAGCATGCGTTCAAACCCAATAAACAATAAAAATGGGCCCTCAATGCTATAAAAACATTATAAACATCACAGTGATCACTTTGTTCCTTTGAAAAGATAATACATTCTCTTTAAATCAGATACATTGTATCCTCCATGATATAAATGTTTCTCCTTCAGGTAAGTAACATAACAAAGGATGTAAATCTCTCCAATTAGGATCCATCATTTCCTCCACAATCCCCTTCCACATGGAGGAAAGAGCCGAATCCCCCAACCCCCGAGCTCAGGAAAGATTAATAGATCACTTTACGGAAGGGTGTCACAAATGATAGTCACCATCCGTCTGTCTGTCCCCGTGTTCTTAATACCCAGAGATGTATCATTGTGTTGATGCATGGCCTGCTTAATAATTCATTATTAATTTCTGTTATCTGTGCTAAGTGCCGGAAAGATGAATAACACGACATTAAGGCGTCCCACCGACAGCCATTTTTCATAAGCCTCCAAAGATCTCTTTAAATAAATGGGAATACAATAGGCCCCCTTCACAAATATATTATTGGAGATTAATACACTCAATACAAATTAGCTTACGCAGCTATAATAATAAAGGGAATAAAAATGAGCCAGACGCCGAAGTTTAAATAGAGACGGAACAGGGAGCCGGGAAATACGTGATAACAAAACGATTATGTGTTGGAGGATTGGCTATTTTCCGTAAGGATACATTTTATCATTAGCGCATTAAGCTGAAAAAATGAATAATTAATCAATGTGACTATAAGCAATGGCTTGCTTCCTGTGACTTGCTTTCAATATTGTATTTCATATATTGGTACAAAGATTATTGATCTTGTGCAGCCTTTTTAAACCTGTTTACCCCGAAGGAATTCAGATCTCAGGGTAACCCCTGCTAAAATTCATTCATTGGGGATCAGTAAGAATAATGCCCACTATAGTTAGTGGGAAGAATGGCCCTTACATTGGTGATCAGTGGGAAGAATGTCCCTTACATTGGTGATCAGTGGGAAGAATGCCCCTTACATTGGTGATCAGTGGGAAGAATGTCCCTTACATTGGTGATCAGTGGGAAGAATGTTCCTTACATTGGTGATCAGTGGGAAGAATGTCCCTTACATTGGTGATCAGTGGGAAGAATGCCCCTTACATTGGTGATCAGTGGGAAGAATGCCCCTTACATTGGTGATCAGTGGGAAGAATGCCCCTTACATTGGTGGTCAGTGGGAAGGATGTTCCTTACATTGGTGGTCAGTGAGTAGGATGCTCCTTACATTGGTGATCAGTGGGAAGAATGTTCCTTACATTGGTGATCAGTGAGAAGAATGTCCCTTACATTGGTGATCAGTGAGAAGAATGTCCCTTACATTGGTGATCAGTGAGAAGAATGCTCCTTACATTGGTGATCAGTGCGTAGGATGCTCCTTACATTGGTGATCAGTGGGAAGAATGCTCCTTACATTGGTGATCAGTGAGAAGAATGTCCCTTACATTGGTGATCAGTGAGAAGAATGTCCCTTACATTGGTGATCAGTGAGAAGAATGTCCCTTACATTGGTGATCAGTGAGAAGAATGCCCCTTACATTGGTGATCAGTGAGAAGAATGTTCCTTACATTGGTGATCAGTGAGAAGAATGTCCCTTACATTGGTGATCAGTGAGAAGAATGTCCCTTACATTGGTGATCAGTGAGAAGAATGCTCCTTACATTGGTGATCAGTGAGAAGAATGTCCCTTACATTGGTGATCAGTGAGAAGAATGCTCCTTACATTGGTGATCAGTGGGAAGAATGCTCCTTACATTGGTGATCAGTGGGAAGAATGCTCCTTACATTGGTGCTCAGTAGGAAGAAGGCTCCTTACATTAGTAGTCAGTGAGAAGAATGTTCCTTACATTGGTTGACAGTGGGAAGAATGCTCCTTACAAATGGTGATCAGCGGGAAGAATGATCCTTACATTGGTGCTCAGTGGGAAGCAGGGCGGGGCAAGGGGTGGGCAGGAGGGACAACTGCCCTGTGCACAATGGTTCACTTCAGGGATATGAGCGCCCTGACCCTGGTCAGTGGGAACAATGCCCACTATAGCTAGTGGGAAGAATGTTTCTTATATTAGTCATCAGTGGGAAAAATGTTCCTTACATTGGTGATCAGTGAGAAGAATGTTCCTTACATTGGTGATCAGTGAGAAGAATGTCCCTTACATTGGTGATCAGTGAGAAGAATGTCCCTTACATTGGTGATCAGTGAGAAGAATGTCCCTTACATTGGTGATCAGTGGGAAGAATGTCCCTTACATTGGTGATCAGTGAGAAGAATGTCCCTTACATTGGTGATCAGTGAGAAGAATGTCCCTTACATTGGTGATCAGTGGGAAGAATGTTCCTTACATTGGTGATCAGTGGGAAGAATGTCCCTTACATTGGTGATCAGTGGGAAGAATGTCCCTTACATTGGTGATCAGTGAGAAGAATGTCCCTTACATTGGTGATCAGTGAGAAGAATGTCCCTTACATTGGTGATCAGTGGGAAGAATGTCCCTTACATTGGTGATCAGTGAGAAGAATGCTCCTTACATTGGTGATCAGTGAGAAGAATGTCCCTTACATTGGTGATCAGTGAGAAGAATGTCCCTTACATTGGTGATCAGTGGGAAGAATGTCCCTTACATTGGTGGTCAGCGGGAAGAATGATCCTTACATTGGTGCTCAGTGGGAAGCAGGGCAGGACAATTGGTGGGCAGGAGGGACGACTGCTCTGTGCACAATGGTTCACTTCAGGGATATGGGCGAACTGATCCTGATGTTGTAATATTAATATATATGTATTTTATATATTGTCTTATGTATAGCACAGTGTATGTGTGTCACATACAAACATTCCGGGCAAAAGGGTGTTAAGGGGACTTGTTGATCAAAGGGGGGGAAGTGGCCAAACAAGATGTACTCCACATATCAAAGGGGACAGACAGTGACTCTGGGCTATGTTAATATTAATATGCAAGAATGCAAATTAGGGCAGTTTATGACTGCAGCTGTTTCCAGCTAGAGGTCATTGTCTGTCACTCTGAAAGACAGAGGGCAGATCAAAGGCCTAATGTAGACAGCCAATCAAATTGCTCAGCCATTCAGAGTATAGGGAATATACAGTATTTATCAGCGTATACCGCACACTTTTTTCCCCTTAAAATAACGGGAAAATTGTGGGTGCGCGATATACGCCGATACCTGCTTCCCGCGCTCAGTTTGAGTTGCAGTACACTCGGGTACATTCAGCATGGCTCGGCTTCGCTCGTGCTCACGCATAAACATCACAGAGCATGAGCACTTGCCGAATGTACCCGAGTGTACTGCACTCAGTATATGTCGGCGGAGGCGTTCAAACTGAGCGCGGGAAGCGGGGATTCGACTCGAGACAGCGCTGGAGGACACCGAAGACGGACGCCGGACCGGACAAGGCCGCCGATGGACGCCACGCAAGACACCAAAACTGTAAGTACTAAAATGTTTTTACAGGAATTTCGGGTTTAGGGGTGCGCACTATACGCGGTAGTGCGCAATACCCTGATAAATACGGTAACCTTCAGTCTAGTCATTCCCCATGATTACTAAGCCACAGATCTAGGGAAAATGGGACTCTGAGTTATATTCACTTAAATTTTGTCATCTGTTGCAAGACTTTGTTCTTTGTTGGGAATCAATAAAGTGCATCTCCCTGGAAGAATCGGGTTGCTGCTGGAAAATTACTTACATCATTACCGTATGTTCTCTTGAAAGGCAAGAATGTGCTCGTTACATTCGATGCCATTGCCGCCATCTTGCTTCACCCTACCTATGCCGTGGAAGCTACCGCGCATGCGTCAAAGTCATTTCGAGCATGCGCGGGTTTCCACGACAACAGGTAAGTATACACACTCTCGGGTTTCTCGTCGGAAAACAGGCCGACAAGAATTTCAACGACAAAATAGAGAGCAGGATCTCTATTTTTGTCGTCGAGATTCTGGACAGATTTCCAGACGAGAAACCTGGAAGCCTCGTACACACGCTCGGTTTACTCGGCAAGAAAGCTCTGCCAGCAGAGGTGTATTTAGGTTTTGTGCTGCCCTAGGCCTGACTAAACTTGTGCACCCCCTAATTTAAATATGACCCACCCCTTCCTGTCACGGCCACACCCTGTTTTTAAGACCCACCCTGAAATTTTCGAGTGAGGACACTAGTTCTGAGGGCAATGGATTCCCTTAATTTACTTAGATTTCCTCTTACTTCCTGTTGCCCATAGAGCAAGAAGTGAAGGGAAATTGTCGCAATGGGATGGTAAAAGTGTTGCCTATAGTTCTACTTTAAGTAGATGGTGCAGCAGAAACATATAGCACAGTGAGGAAGGTTTGTGGTCCAGGATGACAAACAGTCAAGATTGGAAGCGCCCCCCAACCCCCCTGCCCCCCTGCTGCCCTAGGCCTGGGCCTTGTTGGCAGCTCTGTCTGCCAGCAGTTTTCTTGCTGGTTCTTGCCGAAAAAACCGAGCGTGTGTACGAGGCTTTCAGGTTTCTGAGCAGGCAAACACACTACGGACACTTCTTGCCATTGTACTGCCTTCAAATCTTAAATTGCTGATGCATATGCGTTGTACAGGTATCAGAACAGTGCGAGTTAATGACAGGTAATGGTGCCTAAAGGCATCAAAGAATTCGGCCTTTTCTTTGCCTATTAATGTTATGTTCCCCTTGGTGAGGGTGTCTCTAGAGTAGTCTTTCCCAGCCAGGGTTCTAATGAACCTTATAGGGTTGTAAAGTCTTGTGCTTTTTCACCGTAAAGCATCCCACGCATTAAGGTAAAAAAACAACTTGCACTGTGCGCCCCCACCCAGAGCCCCCGTTTTTCTTGTCTGAGCCCTGAACTTCCATGGGCGTGATGCCACTTTGTTCTCCCCGCAGCTTCTCGGCTCTTCATTGGACAGATTGATAGCAGCACAGCCATTGGCTCCCGCTGCTGTCAATCAAATCCAATGACGCGGCCACCATGGGGGGGGGGGGCGATCATACACTCGGCAGCTATGTACACCGAGTGTATGACACGGGAGCGTGCCCGCAAGGTAACCCCCTTGGGAGAGAGTTTCCCAGAGGGGGTTAGCTACTGCAGGGAGGAGCCGAGAGAGGCACAGTGGGGTCCCAGAAGAAGAGGATCGGGCCCACTCTGTGCAAAACAAACTGCACAGTGGAGGTAAGTATGCCATGTTTGTTATTATTTTTTTTTTAAATGTGAACCTTTAATACCACTTTAAGGTTTCTCCAGAGGTTTCTAGGGATTCCTTTGGCAGTGAGTAACCACTGATACCACTGACCCTTTTAGCTACCTGAGGTGAGTATTCCCAAAGGCTAAAAGTGTAAATCTAATTTTTCCCAGTGACCATCACACTAATGTACCATGAGCTGTAGATATAGTATATGTATGTGCCTTTTTTCACTTAGATTGTAAGATGGGGGTCTTTGGATCCCTGGGGTGCATGGATGAGGATGTGTGGCCCTTAAGTTCCTTCCTCCCCTGCCTTGTAAGGAGGGGGCAGTCTGTCTTCAGCTCACCTAGTACCCAGTTGGGTGGCTTTGGCTGACCATCATGAGCAGGGTCTGCCAGGCCCTTTGGCTAGGGGGACTTAAAGGGTCACTAAAGGAAAAAAAAATGTTTTGCTGAAATGACTGTAGAGACATAAAAGTTAACTAATTCCTTTTAAAAATGATTAAAAACAGATAAAAATCAATCATATAATGTGCCTGCAGTTTAGTTTCATTTTAAAACTGGTTCCATGTTTCTGTGAAGTAAAGAGACACACAGAACAAAAACAAACAAATACAGGGCAGTATTTTGTTTTTAAAATGAATCTGATTGGTTCTGAGGAGTTTTAGACACACAGTAATGACAGCTTGAACCACAGTGGAAAGCTGCCATGAGATTTTTCATAAGGAGCCAGACAAGCAGGAAGTGTGGAGATCAGAGCAGAATTACACCAACTTCAAAGCAAAAACGAACAATGAGGACATGAAACCAGGACTGCAGTAAGGTAAAGGAAGCTATTTAGCTAAAAAAAATTATTCCTTTAGTGATCCTTTAACCACTTCAGATCCGCGCTATGGACAAAAGACATCCACAGCACAGACCTGAGGTGCCGGTTTGACATCTTTGGACATCATGTTATTGTAATTCCCCGCCCGCGCCACTGGGTGGCGCGCAGCGGGGAAAAACAGTGCCGTCGCATTGCTGAGGATTCGATGCGTGAACCCGGCGGCCGCGGTGTCCGTCAGGTACACGCGATCGGCAGTGACACAGCAGGGACGTGAAGCTCTGAGTGTAAACACAGAGCTCCACGTCCTGTCAGTGAGAGGAGACAGATGCTGTTTCCCTTGTACATAGGGACACAGCATCGGTCACCTCCCCCAGTCAGTCCCCTCCCCCCACACAGTTAGAACACACCCAGGGAATACATTTAACCCCTTCCTCACCCTCTAGTGTTAACCCCTTCAATGCCAGTCACATTTATACAGTAATCAGTACATATTTATAGCACTGTACGCTGTATAAATGTAAATGGTCCCAAAAATGTGTCAAAAGTGTCCGATGTGTCCGGCGTAATGTCGCAGTCCCAATAAAAATCACAGATCGCCGCCATTACTAGTAAAAAAAAAAAAATAGTAAAAAAAAATCATAATTCTGTCCCCTATTTTGTAGGCGCTATAACTTTTGCGCAAAGCATTCGCTTATTGCGATTTTTTTTTTTTTTTTACAAAAATACGTAGAAGAATATGTATCGGCCTTAACTGAGAAAAAAAAAATTGGGATATTTTATTATAGCATCAAGTAAAAAATATATATTTATTTTTAAATTTACGCTCTTTTTTTTGTTTATAGCGCAAAAAATTAAAACCGCAGGAGCGATCAAATACCACCAAAATAAAGCTCTATTTGTGGGGAAAAAAGGACGTCAATTTTGTTTGGGCGCCACGTCGCACGACCGCGCAAATGTCAGTTAAAGCGAAGCAGTGCCGGAAGCTGAAATTTCGCCTGGGCACGAAGGGGGTTTATGTGCCCAGTAAGCAAGTGGTTAAGTGTGCCTTGCCCCTGTCAGGAGTCCAGCACCCCTGGGGGTCAGGGAAGGATTCTTGCTCTACAGGAGGGGACCATAAAACATATCCCAAGTGCCCCTTTTTGTATACTTTTTTTTTTTCGCATTGCACGTGGGCTAGGATAAAAAAAATATATATATATTAGCAGTTGGGGCTATATAAATCCAGTATAATAATAATACTTTCCCTAAAACTGAAAAGACTACTCTAGAGCAGGGGTCTCCAAACTTTCTAAACAAAGGGCCGGATTACTGTCCTTCAGACTTAAATGGGGCCGGACTGTGGACATCAGGAGTACAAAATCCCCCATCATTGGGAGGAATACTGCCCCATCATTGGTGTCATTGGGAGGAATTCTGCCCCATCATTGGTGTCATTGGGAGGAATTCTGCTCCATCATTTGGAGGAATTCTGCCCCATCATTGATGTCATTGGGAGGAATTCTGCAACGCCGTTGGTGTCATTGGGAGGAATTCTGCAACGCCGTTGGTGTCATTGGGAGGAATTCTGGCCCGTCGTTGGTGTCATTGGGAGGAATTCTGCCCCGTCGTTGGGAGGAATTCTGCCCCGTCGTTGGTGTCATTGGGAGAAATTCTGCCCCGTCGTTGGTGTCATTGGGAGGAATTCTGCCCCGTCGTTGGGAGGAATTCTGCCCCGTCGTTGGTGTCATTGGGAGAAATTCTGCCCCGTCGTTGGTGTCATTGGGAGGAATTCTGCCCCGTCGTTGGGAGGAATTCTGCCCCGTCGTTGGTGTCATTGGGAGGAATTCTGCCCCTTCTGTGTCATTGGGAGGAATTCTGCCCAGTCGTTGGGAGGAATTCTGCCCTGTCATTGGGAGGAATTCTGCCCCGTCGTTGGTGTCGTTGGGAGTAATTCTGCCCTGTCATTGGGAGGAATTCTGCCCCGTCGTTGGTGTCATTGGGAGGAATTCTGCCCCCGTGTCATTGGGAGGAATTCTGCCCCCGTGTCATTGGGAGGAATTCTGCCCCCGTGTCATTGGGAGGAATTCTGCCCCCGTGTCATTGGGAGGAATTCTGCCCCCGTGCCGTCGGGGCCAATGAATAAAAAAAAGCACCCAAAGGGCCGGATAAAATCAAGCAACGGGCCACATCTGGCCCCCGGGCCGCAGTTTGGAGACCACTGCTCTAGAGCATCCAATCCTCACAATCAAACATGTAAACGTTGACTTGATGCAACTCTGCAGAGCCGTGCAGCAATTCTTCATTAGAGCGATCACCCGCCTGCATGGCCAGCTATCATTGAATGTCTGTAGGCACTTTTAGGTGCTGACTTAATCTAATTAAAGTGATGAATCAGCAGTGCCGATAGCTATCATTGCCATCTACATATTTATAATCCAGTAATAACTGATACAATTCAATGCAGTGTTGCTGGTTATACCACAAACAATCACAGCTAATGACACTTGTATTCATCAGGATAACGGTTCTTTAAAGCCTAAAGAAGTGGAACCTATCTATTGCCGAACGTCATCATCTTAATTTAGGAAACGCTTCTCCCCCGGGAGTTCTTAAAGCACCATTTTCTGGTATTTGCATATTGATCTCGTTGGCAAATAAATATCCTAGTTTGCCAGATCAATAAATCGTTTAATCAATTCAGTAATCAATCACTTTTAGAAAGGGAAAGGTTTAATTAGAAATGAGCACATTAGAAGAGGATGGATTGAAATGTTGAAGAAAATTGGGTATAATGAGCTGGTGGAAATCTCAGAAAAATGTGTTAATAGTTCAATAAAAAAGAAGAAGCTTAACCACTTAAGGACCGCCTAACGTCGATATACGTCAGCAGAATGGCACAGCTGGGCACAGGCACGTACCTGTACATCGCCTTTAAGAGCCCAGCCGTGGGTCGCGCATGCGACCGGGTCCGATCGGGTCACAGGAGCTGAAGAACGGGGAGAGGTGAGTGTGAACACACCTTCCCCGTTCTTCTGTGTGGCAGTGTCACTGATCGTCTGTTCCCTGATATAGTGAACGACGATCAATGACGTCACACCTACAGCCACGCCCCCCTACAGTTAGAATCACTCCCTTAGGGCACACTTAACCCCTTAGCGCCCCCTAGTGGTTAACTCATTCACTTCCATTGTCATTTTCACAGTAATCAGTGCATTTTTATAGCACTTTTCGCTGTGAAAATGTCAATGGTCCCAAAAATGTGTCAAAAGTGTCCAAAGTGTCCGTCATAATGTCGCAGTCCCGAAAAAAAAAATTGTTGACCACCGCCATTATGAGTACAATTTTTTTATTTTTATTTTTTATAAAAATGCCATAAAACTATCCCCTATTTTGTAAATGCTATAACTTTTGTGCAAACCAATCAATAAACGCTTATTGAGATTTTTTTTACAAAAAATATGTAGAAGAATACATATCGGCCTAAACTGAGGGAAACAAATGTTTTTTTTATAATTTTTTGGAGATATTTATTATAGCAAAAAGTTAAAAATATAGCATTTTTTAACTTTATTAATTGACGCTCTATTTTTGTTTATAGCGCAAAAAAAAAAAAACTGCAGAGGTGATCAAATACCACCAAAAGAAAGCTCTATTTGTGGGAAAAAAAGGACACCAATTTTGTTTGGGAGGCACATCGCACGACCGCGTAATTGTCAGTTAAAGGGACGCAGTGCCGAATCTCCAAGTCTTTCTGGCTGGCCATTGAGCTAAAATTGTGCATACAGTGGTACGCTATATGGCCAAAGGTTTGTAGATACTTAACCATTACCGATCGTGTGTACGCGGCTTTACAGACCACTTTATGCTACAGGTAGGCCTATAATAAGCCTTACCTGTAGCTACCCAGGATACCTCCTAAACCTGCACGGTTTAGGAGATATCCCCCGCATGTGCCAATATCATCGGCACATATGCACTGGGGCAAACTGAAGCAATGGAACGTACCAAATTTAACACACCTGCTCCCCATTCACACCTGGCCCTGGGAGATACTTGCGGACTGACAAAACGACAAGTGGTTTCTTACCTAGATTATCCTTCTGTTTACTGATGCGGCCTAACAGGCTATACTCAGCTATATATGCGGCTTTTTCTTCCCAAATTGCTGCCAAGTACATGATAGATCACAGGGCCAATATTTTTTCAATATATTTGTACAGTTGTACACAGGCTCCCCTCTGCAGCTGGGCATAACTCCATCTGCCCCCTCCCCGTGTGAGACACCCCTCCACGTCGGACCTCGTTTTCTCCAGCGGATGTGTTGCACAGAGAAAAATCTCCTGACGAAGCTAGCACAGTAGCGAAACTAGTTGAGATGAGATCTTGACTTATACGACCCCCTACACCTCACCTCACCCTCTGATTGAGGGTCTCGTACCATCTGGGTGATGAACTGGCTGGTCGTATAAATTGTCTGATTATTTTAAAATACTGTTAATGTTTTTTATTAATTATGTGTATCTCTTGTCCATTTTATGTAATTTTCAATAAATTGATTTAATTTCATACTTCTATCATCCTATATTTCTTTACTCTCTACATCCAGTACCGGTATAGTCCCCCTGCCCCCACATACTTGTCAGGCATTAGCTTGGGCCTCTGGGGTCCCAACAAATCCTGTTCCCTATCCATTCACACCTGAGACCTTGTAACAGGGGACATCAAATGTTTGTGAGATACTGTATATCTATCTATCTAAGTATCTATCTATCTAAGTATCTATCTATCTATCTATCTATCTATCTATCTATCTATCTATCTATCTATCTATCTATCTATGTATCTATCTAAGTATCTATCTATCTATCTATCTATCTATCTATCTATCTATCTATCTATCTATCTATCTATCTATCTATCTAAGTATCTATCTATCTATCTATCTATCTAAGTATCTATCTATCTATCTATCTATCTATCTATCTATCTATCTATCTATCTATCTATCTATCTATCTATCTATCTATCTATCTATCTATGTATCTATCTATCTATCTAAGTATCTATCTATCTATCTATCTATCTATCTATCTATCTATCTATCTATCTATCTATCTATCTATCTAAGTATCTATCTATCTATCTATCTATCTATCTATCTATCTATCTATCTATCTATCTATCTATCTATCTATCTATCTATCTATCTATCTATGTATCTATCTATCTATCTAAGTATCTATCTATCTATCTATCTATCTATCTATCTATCTATCTATCTATCTATCTATCTATCTATCTATCTATCTACCTATCTATCTATCTATCTATCTATCTATCTATCTATCTATCTATCTATCTATCTATCTATCTATCTATCTATCTATCTATCTATCTAAGTATCTATCTATCTATCTATCTATTTATCTATCTAAGTATCCTATCTATCTATCTATCCATCTATCTATCTATCTATCTATCTATCTATCTATCTATCTATCTATCTATCTATCTATCTATCTATCTATCTATCTATCTATCTGTCTATCTATCTATCTATCTATCTATCTATCTATCTATCTATCTATCTATCTATCTATCTAAGTATCTATCTATCTATCTATCTATCTATCTATCTATCTATCTATCTATCTATCTATCTATCTATCTATCTATCTATCTATCTATCTATCTAAGTATCTATCTATCTATCTATCTATCTATCTATCTATCTATCTATCTATCTATCTATCTATCTATCTATCTATCTATCTATCTATCTATCTATCTATCTATCTATCTAAGTATCTATCTAAGTATCTATCTAAGTATCTATTTAAGTATCTATCTATCTATCTATCTATCTATCTATCTATCTATCTATCTATCTATCTATCTATCTATCTATCTATCTATCTATCTATCTATCTATCTATCTAAGTATCTATCTAAGTATCTATCTAAGTATCTATTTAAGTATCTATCTATCTATCTATCTATCTATCTATCTATCTATCTATCTATCTATCTATCTATCTATCTATCTATCTGTCTGTCTGTCTGTCTGTCTGTCTGTCTGTCTATCTATCTATATTGTTTTTTCAGTTGTATGCCTCTGATTTACGCAACAGTCCCATGGGTTGTGCATTAAAACTCGCTATTAAGCTATGGAATAACCATCCTTTATAAGGCTTGGATCAGCGGGAGGGGAAGCTCTATTGAGCGGCAATAATATAAAGTATATTTATGTAGCCATTGCCGGTAGGTCCGGTCTGTTTTACAGTTTGATACTCACATTTCGCTTGGCTATGTATGAATTTATATTATTAGCCGTGGCTGTAGAATAATAGTTGTAAATATTTATTGCAGCAGTTAATGATTTCCTGTGAGAGATGTGAATAGGCTGACCTTCGCTTTATGGCTTTTCTATTGCCGAGAAGGGATATCACTTAATCAAAAGTGGATTCTCCGGTAGCAATAAAACCCCTCAAAGCCTACAAATATAAAATTGACTTTTTTTCCCCGGCTTTGTAAAAAAAAATTGGCATAAACTTGACATCGCTTCATATACACAGAAATTGCAAGGGGTACTTGAACACACACACAATTGTATACAGACACAGCTAATTGTATTAAGATTTACAATTGGTGAGTAGAGTTGATCCTGAAATTGGGATGATGTCAGATTCAGACCTAATTCACTCAATCTGGATGTACTGATCTGAATTCAAATTTCGGCATTATTTTTGGCCTTTCCGATTCCCAAAAAGAAAAAACGTTTAGAAAAAAGACCTCCCCAAAGGTTGTTTCAGCCTTATATGCAGGCCTGGTTTTCCCACAAGGCGACAGCGGCATGGAGTCCCCCAACAGTTAAGGGCGGAAAGTTGCTTACTAGCAGGACTGAATGTAGTGTGTGGGGGAATCCACTCGCTCGTTAACAAGTGATTGCGGCACCAAAGTCACTTGTAAAATGTGTGCTGCCGTCCGTCCTCCCACCACATACCTCTCTCTGCTGGCTCTGTCTTCAGAACTCTGTCCTCCCCCCAGCCGCCGAGTCTGTCTCCTGTCCCTGCCGCCGATGTACACATTGAGAGGGGTGGGCTGTGCTCTTCTTATCTCAACTGTGACAGGAGTTCTAGCACAGTGCTAGGACTCCTGTTTTGGAGGTGACAGGGTCAATAAAGAGAACGTGTCACCTCCAATTGCTATCACACAGGGAATTGTTTTCTCCCATGTGATAGCAATAAAGTTAAGTGAATTTTTTTTTTATAAAAAAAATAAAAATAATAAGATATAATAATTAAATAAATAAAATAAAAAAGGAATTAAGAAGTAAAGAATAAGAAAAATAATATTAAAAATAATAAGAAGATTATACCAAAAAATGTAAATAAACGACAAGCTAAATTTTTTAAAAAAAAATAAAAAAGTGATAAAAAAAAAAGAAACAAAACATATTTGAACTAACCATGCCGCCCTTGCCATTCTTCATTAATTTGGGGGGGGGGCAGGTTGGGTTGGCGGGGAGGGGGTGCATTGTGGAACCTGGCCTGGGGGGGGCAGTCAGCAGTCCCCTTACATCAGAGTGTGTCTCCATCAGCAGCCCCCTTGCATCAGAGTGTCCCCCATCAGCAGCCTCCTTACATCAGAGTGTCCCCCATCAGCAGCCTCCTTACATCAGAGTGTGTCCCCATCAGCAGCCTCCTTACATCAGAGTGTCCCCCATCAGCAGCCCCCTTACATCAGAGTGTCCTCCGTCCTCCATGAGCAGCCCCTCCCTTTAGATTGTCCCCCATCAGCAGCCCACTTCACATGAGAGTGTCCTCCCTCTCCTCCCCCTCCCACGTATACTCACAGTTCTGAAGGCTGCATCTTGTTCCTCTCTCCAGTCATGTGATAAGTGACAAGTGATAATGGGAGAAAGGAAGGAACATCTGCCGGCTGGCTGGAGGAAGCAGAAAGCCTAATCTTCTCTATAGCAAGTGTCGGCAGCTGCTCCTCCTGATAGGAGTGAAATCGTGATCACTCACTGTCAGAGAGGAGCGGCTGCAGGACTGCACCTGAATGGCTCACTGAGCCATCGGCCCACCGGGAAACTCCCGGTAATCCCGCAGGCCAGTACATGCCTGGCTCTGATGAAGGAGGAGTCTGCTTGATGCCTGAGACTCTTGGACATTTGTTTGCCACTCTTATTGGACGATACAGGGATAAAACATAGGCCCGGGCATTTTAGACTGAGCAGCCTGTGGGGGGGGGGGGGGCGGTGCCGCGGCAGCGATTTGCAGTGGCGGTTAATGATGGGATGTGGGGTTCCAGCACCTTGTACCTCTGGACCTCTTTACATTACACAGCACCTTGCACCTCAGGACCCCTTTACATTACACAGCTCCCTGGACTCCTTTACATTACATAGCTCCGCACCTCTGGACCCCTTTACATTACACATCACCCTGGACCCCTTTACATTACACAGCACCCTGGACTCCTTTACATTACACAGCACCCTGCACCTCTGGACCCCTTTACATTACACAGCACCTTCTACCTCTGGACCCCTTTACATTACACAGCACCCTGGACTCCTTTACATTACACAGCACCCTGCACTTCTGGACCCCTTTACATTACACAGCACCCTGCACCTCTGGACCCCTTTACATTACATAGCACCACACCTCTGCACCCCTTTACATTACACAGCACCTTGCACCTCTGGACCCTTTTACATTACACAGCACCCTGCACCTCTGGACCCCTTTACATTACATAGCACCACACCTCTGCACCCCTTTACATTACACAGCACCTTGCACCTCTGGACCCTTTTACATTACACAGCACCCTGCACCTCTGGGCCCCTTTACATTACACAGCACCCTGCACCTCTGGACCCCTTTACATTACACAGCCCCCCACAGTTTGTTACACAGACACCCTCCTAACATTTCTGGACCCCCTGCATATTACACTGGGGGGAGACATGACATGTGGTCCACTGTCCACCGTGGGCAGCTGCAGCCCACCGGTGCCCTGTGGCCAGTCCGGACCTGGGACTGTATATACAAATTTAGAGATAGAACATGGCAGGTTCACAACCGCATTAAAAACAAGAGCCTCCCAGTTGGTAGGTGATGTCCCTTGAGCGAATTTAAAAACGTTGTCCGCGTTCGCCTGAAGTGTAAGAAACCTTGGCCTTGAAGTGAAATACGGTTTTCAATGATCCCATTTGTCCTCATAAACCTCCTGTGTTGCCGTGTCAGGCTGTAATAACTTAGATACCAGGAGTATGAGGAGCTACATGACCAACATAACAAAATACTTCACAACATTTATTTAATCTGTAGCTAGTGGATCCATATGACACACACCTACCCGGGGCAAATAACAATGTCTCTCCTCCGGCCTGGTCCTCAGCATCATTTGTAACCATCCTGCCCTGTCAGGTACCAATTCCACGGCTGGGAAGACACATCGCCTCTATTGACCACGCATTCGGTATCAAGGTTGTAGATGGATTATATGCTATGTCTTTACCTCGCCACTAAGGACAAATATCATTTGTTCGAGGGAGAAAAATGTCAGCGCGAACCTCGCCATCTGCCGCTAAGTGTCGCTTGAACAAGCAGCTTGGTGCGCCGTTCCTTACAGCACAACGTTTTATTGCGAAAGCCCTTTATCGACCAGATGTACTATTCATTACCAACATGGAAGACACAGCTCCGGAATTCAAAATCAGCCACTCTACTGCTATACCAACTTAGATGTCCTTATATTGGAATATACTGTACATTGTTAACCACTTCAATACCGGACACTTTCACCCCCTTCCTGCCAAGGCCAATTTTCAGAGCCATCACACATGACAATGACAATTGCGCGGTCATACAACACTGTACCCATATTAAGTTTTTCGAAAAAAAAAAATCAACACACATAGGCCCATATTCACATATGCCGCCGTAGCGTATCCTCTTTACGCTACGCCGGTGCAACGCAGAGAGGGAAGCATGGAATTCACAAAGCAAATGCTCCCAACGTTGCGTTGGCGTAGCGTATAGTCGTAGGCGTAAGTCAGCATAAGTCAAAGTAGGTGGAAGTGGGCGTGATACATTTAAATGAAGTGTGACACCATGCAAATGATGGGCTAAGCTTCAGACAAGTACTTAAAATTAACTGCGCATGCATCGTACCTTGGACGCATCCCAGTGCGCATGCTCACAATCACGTCGAGCCCTATTCACGTACTACGTAATCTACGTAAAATTCGACGGCGTTCATTTCCCTGGTCCATACCTTTGCATGAGTTGCACCTCCAATATGGGGAATAACTTTACGCCGATGTAAACCTTACACAAATCGCTTAAAACATGCGCCGGGCGCAAGTGCGTTCGTGAATCGACGTATCTCCCACATTTGCATATTTACATCGAAAATCAATGGGAGTGCCAAATGCGTCCAGCGTAACTATACGCCCACTATACGCCAGCGTAGGCAAGTTACGTCCGTCGGGTGAAGTCAGTTTTTAGGCGTATCTTAGTTCTGTGGGCACGGCGCACAGATACGATGGCGCATATTTACATTTACGCGGCGTATCTCGAGATACGTTGGTGTAAGTGCTTTGTGAATCCGGGCCTTAGAGCTTTCTTCCTGCCCAAGACAATTTTCATCTATTATCGATGTCGTTGTTTAAATGACAATTGCGCGGTCATGCTACACTGTACCCAAACATAGTTTTTATCATTTTGTTCCCACAAATAGAGCTTTATTTGATGGTGGTATTTGATCACCTCTGCGTTTTTTTTAGTTTATTCTAGTTTTTTTTTTTTGTTTCTGTTATAAAATTTTGTAAATAAGTACGTTTTCGTCTTCGGAATTTATAAAGTCTTGTGATTAGCTTGGTTCATATTGAATGTTGTAAACTATTGTTCTGTGTAATTGTAATACTGTTTTTGTGAAAAAAAAGAATTTATATATATATAAAAAAAAAAATGATCCTCATCATTCAGCTTCACTTAACAAGTGAGCACAACACATTGCAAAGGAATAATAAAGTAAAAACATCACTCCACAGCCAGCTTACCCCAAAGTCACCCAGGTGCCAAACCAGCTTATCGCTGCAGTATAATGAAACAAGTCTAATGGCTGACCGCACACTGGTAACGCCAACTTCTTTATTCCATTGCTACAAAAACAACATTCAGCATGCGGCAAGAGAGGAAGAAACTCCTAGCGTGTTTCGTGCCAATAGGTACTTCATCATATTCACTGATGCTGGAAGACTTCCAACTTCTAGGTGCTAATATCACAGGTCTGAAAGGGAAGCAGATAGCAATATAAAGTCCAGCAACTGTCACTAACTGTGAGCTCCGCTCTGATTGAGGTCTGAATTGGGGAGTATCTATACTCAGGCCCATCAGGCCCATTATATGTTATTTGTACCGGCTTAGTACTTGCAAATACCTCCCTGTCCCCAGCCCAGAACATTCCTTGTTATAATCTTTCCTTGTCTTTGTGCTTCTTGGGTTGGGGCAGGGCCCCTTACACAGCTTCAGGCTTGGGCCCCCTGGAGAAGAGAACCAGGGAAGGGGGTGTTGCCGCCTCAAATTGAGGAGCGGGGGGAGTTCCGCAAATCGATAAGCCGACGCTAATTGAGAAGCGGGCGGGCGTGAATTGAGAAGAGGGGGGTGCCACGAATTGGGGTTGCCCTGGGACCTCTGGGCCGCTTACAAAAATAAATATATATATATATATATGTATATATATATACATATATATATACAGTATATATATATATTAAAAAAAGGGGGATAGCCATCCGGGGCCCTGGGGACCTCTGGGCCCTTTAATTTAAAAATATATATATATAATAAATGGGGGGGTTGCCATCCGGGGCACTGGGGACCTCTGCGCCCTTTAATTAAAAAAAATAAATAAAAAAAGAAATATATAAAAAAAAGATAAAAAAAAGGGGGGTTGCCATCCGGGGCACTAGGGGCCTACGGGCCCCTGGGGACCTCTGGGCCCTTTAATAAAAAATAAATATAAAAATAAATAAAAATACATTGTTTTATAAAAAAAATATATAAAAAAAGGGGGGTTGCCATCCGGGGCCCCTTACAGGTGTACTGCCTGTACCCCCCTGTTTGCGGCCCCGGCTTGGGGGCAGGGGGGGGGGTGACACATACATAAATTGGATTGTAACCAGACCATTGTCTATATGTTATGTTATCATACGATAGACCCTTATTTATTATACCGCAAATATATTTATATCTTATCAGAATCAGTAAACAGACAGCTCTTGGTAGTAAAGACGAGATCTGTCACGATTGCCGGGGGATTTGATGAATGCATTCTCGCTGTTGGAAGAGAGAAGTGACACACAACAAATCCTCTTGATAAAATTTGTCTGGATACTCCAAGAGACAAGAAGATGTGTCAGGAAAAAGCAATTGGCCTTAGGCTCACAAACATAACAATCAGAAAGAAAATGCTCACTTTATATGATGTTTCTCCATCCATTTGTTGCTACATCTATTCTGCTTTCTGTACTTCTATTATAAAGTCAGTATGACGCATAAAAAACAAAAGAAAAACAACTGAGTGCTATAAAGTGGCCATACGGGGGCAGGTTTCTCATTTGTGAGGTCAGATACTGATGTTAGAAAAGACCTAAGGCAGGCCATATAAGGTGCCAATTTCTTTCCTGCAACCACGGGTTGTAGGAAAAAAGCTTTCACTATTCCCCCTCAACACAGTGGCCCGGATTCACAGACATCGGCGCATATTTAATGCCGCCGTAGCGTATCTCTTTTACGCTACGCCGGCGCACCACGGAGAGGCAAGCATGGAATTTACAAAGCGAATGCTCCCAACTCTGCGCCGGCGTAGCGTATATTTTGCAGGCGTAAGCCGGCGTAAGTGGGCTGGAATTGGGCGTGATCCATGGTAATGAAGCGTGACCCCATGCAAATGATGGGCCGGGCACCAGACAAGTACTTAAACCGAACTGCGCACGCGTCAAGACGTGGAAGTATCCCCGTGCGCATGCGCACAACCACGTCGGAAAAACTGCCTAAGATACGCCGGATCACCGTGTACGCCATTAACGTAACCTACGCCCAGTCAGACCCACGTCGGCCCATATTCACAGACGTCCAAAGGTAAAATACGTAGGCTTGTGTTCCCTGGTCTATACCTTTGCATGGGTTGCGCCTCATCTATGGGGAATAACTTTACGCCGAAAGTAAAACTTACGCAAATCGCGTAAATCATGCACTGGGCGCAAGTACGTTCGTGAATCGGTGTATCTCCCTCATTTGAATAGAAAAACAATGGGAGCGCCACATGCATCCAGTGTAAATATGCGCCCACGCTACGCCGGCGTAAGCAAATTACGTCGGTGGGATGAAGTCTGTTTTTAGGCGTATCTTAGTTTGTGGGTTCCGGCGCACAGATACGACGGTGCATATTTGTACTTACGCGGCATATCTAGAGATATGTCGGCATAAGTGCTTTGTGACTCCGGGCCAGACAGTGTTGACAGGGGAATCAGCAATTGTTTTCTTCCAATAAAGGAGGGGCGGGGGAATCCGGCCCCAGCGGGAAAAGACAGTGATTGGCGCTACGGCTATAACAGCTGATAGCGATAATCGTAAGAGAATCTGGCAGGCTAGTTGTATCCAAGTTGATCAATTGATCAATACATTCAGCCTGCCCATTAACGGTTTAAATCTTGGCCGGTTCCTGCTGAATCGGCCCAGATTTAAACTGTGTATGGCCTGCCTTAGACTCAAGGCCACCCACATAATGAGGATACGGGCAGCCACAAGAATTTATAATCACAGGTCCAAAGAAGGCACTGGATACAGATTTTCAATGGCTCGAAACATTGGCTCCGGTTTGGCACCAGTCAACGGCCGAGATTCAAACTATGTATGGCTGGCCTATTTCACCATCATTCTTCCTAATACGGTTAGGCAGGCCCAGGGATGGACTGGGACAAAAATTTGGCCCTGGACTTTATCCAGACCGTTTAATTTTGAGTGTCCCCATCAGTAGCCCCCTTACATCAGATTGTCCCAATCACCAGCACCCCCCTTACATCAGAGTGTCCTCCCTCCCCCTCCCATGCAGGGGCGGACTGACCATTGAGTCACTCGGGCACTGCTTGAGGGCCCCATGTCACTAGGGGGCCCCATCAGGGTTGCCAGGCTCAGTAAAACCAGGGACAGTATGTAGAAATCAGTGTTTTTTTTACATCTGTCCCTGATATGTCTGAAACCAACATGCTTCTGATGTGAAAATCCAGAGTTTTTAGCTGCCCCGCCTCTGCACTGCCTCCTGGCGTGGTGGCCATCTGTAAGCCCAGGGGCCCCATAGTCTTCTATTGCCCGGGGGCCCCATGAGTTGTCAGTCCGCCCCTGCTCCCACATGTACTCACTGTTCTGAAGGCAGCATCTCGTTCCTCTCTCCAGTCATGTGAAAAGTGACAAGGGGAGAGAGGAAGGAAAGTCTTCCGGCTGTCTATCTCACCATGCAGGCTGAAGGGAGCAGAAAGCCTAATCCTCTCTCCAGCAGGCGCTATAACTTTTGCGCAAACCGCTTATTGCGATTTTTTTTTTACCAAAAATACGTAGAAGAATACGTATTGGCCTAAACTGAGGAAAAAAAATAAAAAAATATATTTATTATATATATATATATATATTATACCAAAAAGTAAAAAATATTGTGTTTTTTTCAAAATTAGCGCTCTTTTTTTGTTTATAGCGCAAAAAATAAAAACTACAGAGGTGATCAAATGCCACCAAAAGAAAGCTCTATTTGTGGGGAAAAAAGGACGTCAATTTTGTTTGGGAGCCACGTCACACGACCGCGCAAATGTCAGTTAAAGTGACGCAGTGCCAGAAGCTGAAATTTCACCTGGGCAGGAAGGGGGTATATGTGCCCAGTAAGCAAGTGGTTAAGCACAGAAGAAATCTGGAACTAAAAAAAATATATATTAAATACTGGCTTTTATCTCGAAACTAGAAAGGAGCGCACAGCCAGCAGTTGTCTCACTAGTGGAAGTGAAGGCTCGGTTATCATTTCTTGAGTCTCTTTACCGTTCCCTGAAAGTGACCTTCAGCGTTCCACTTCGTCTCCATGAGTCCCACTTTCATGAATCATAATTAATTCATTAGAACAAAGCATGTTCTTTCCCTTCTGTCTCTAAATGACCAAATCTGTCAATTTAGGGGTCAAAATTAATAGTTATTTCGTTTATGTTTCTTTGTGATTATAAAAAAAAGAAGTAATAATAATCCCTTATAGACACAAGCTGTTGCTTGAGTGCTTCCTACTCCTCTGTCAAAGGGCTAACTGGTTCTATGATCCTGTTTTACATGTACCTGTACTAAGAGCATAGCTCCTAACTGTCCCTGATTCCGAGGGACTCTCCCTGATTTGGAGCAATGTCCCTCTGTCCCTTTTCCCTCCTCATTTGTCCCTCATTTTGATCTGATCCATATAGATGTATAGAAAATTTACTTTTTATCTATCAAAAAGTGTATTACAGTGCCAAACCTTTCATCTGATTTCTAAATTTCCACATTTGTAAATTCCATAAGCCAATATAAAGGAATTGTAGTGGTAAAAAAAAAAGAAGCACTTGTGGGTTTAAAGTAGGGTTGTCCCGATACCACTTTTTTAGGACCGAGTACAAGTACCGATACTTTTTTCCATGTACTCGCCGATACCAAATACCGATACTTTTTTTTAAATGTGTCCCCAAATGCAGCCATGTCCTCCCACATATTGCAGCCATATCTTGTTCCCCACATATCGTAGCCATGTCCTGTCCCCCACATATTGCAGCCATGTCCTGTCCCCCACATATTGCAGCCATGTCCTGTCCCCCACATATTGCAGCCATGTCCTGTCCCCCACATATTGCAGCCATGTCCTGTCCCCCACATATTGCAGCCATGTCCTGTCCCCCACATATTGCAGCCATGTCCTGTCCCCCACATATTGCAGCCATGTCCTGTCCCCCACATATTGCAGCCATGTCCTGTCCCCCACATATTGCAGCCATGTCCTGTCCCCCCACATATTGCAGCCATGTCCTGTCCCCCACATATTGCAACCATGTCCTGTCCCCCACATCTGTAGTAGCTGCTACCTAGTTTAAAGGGTCACTAAAGGAAAAAAAAATGTGTTGCTGAAATGACTGTTTACAGGGTATAGAGACATAAAAGTTAACTGATTCCTTTTAAAAATGATTAAAAATAGATAAAAATCAATCATATAATGTGCCTCTAGTTTCACTTTCATTTTTTTTAAATGGTTTCATGTTTCTGTGAAGTAGAGAAGACACACAGAACAAAAACAAAACAAATCCAGGGCAGTGTTTTGTTTTTAAAATGAATCTTATTGGTTCTGAGGAGTTTTAGACACACAGCTTAGACCAATCTGCCATGAGTTTTTTCATAAGGAGCCAGACAACCAGGAAGTGTGGAGATCAGAGAAGTATTACAGCTACTTCAAAGCAAAAACGAACAATGAGAACATGAAAACAGCACAATTTTCCTTTAAGGGGGTATGGCTAGGGGTGTGTCCTATGCCTGCATACTTTTGCCGATAGGTGTCGCTCATTCCCATCTCAAAAAGTGGGGAGGTATGCTAAGAGCAATGAAAACAAACATCCAACATCCTCCCAGATTTTCAGTATTTTGGTGAAATTTGCTTTTATTTTCTCTTTATTTGGGAAGGGTGTTTAAAGTTCATTTTGGGTCTAGTTTAAAGATTATTGGTATGCTTAAAAATAAAAAATGCATTGATAAAGAACAGCTGTGTGCTATACAATGTGCACCGCACTCCTCTGGCTTTAGGAGTCTAAAGCCGGCGGAGCACAAATGAACTGAAAGGAAGTTAGGGGGTAGGGTCGTGTAGGAGAGCCCAATCATACAACACATCAAAGTCACATGACATGGCTCTCCTCCAATTACATTGATCTCTCTGCTGCGCTAAGGGAAACCAAAGGCATTTATGCATAGCTCCCAACTGTCCCTGATTTGGAAGGGCTGTCCCTGATTTTGAGCAATGTCCCTCTGTCCCTCATTCCTCCTCATTTGTCCCTCATTTTGGTCTGATCTATATAGATGTATATAAAATTCACTTTTTATTTATCAAAAAATGTTTTCCAGAGCTAAACCTTTCATCTGATTTCTAAATTGCTGCATTTGTAAATTCCAAAAGCCAATATAAAGGAATAAAAGTGGTAAAAAAAAAAGCACTTGTGGGTTTAACTAAGTTTGTTTTTTGTACAATTCTCCTTTAAGGGGGTGTGGCTAGGGGTGTGTCCTATGCCTGCATACTTTTGCTGATAGGTGTCCCTCATTTCCATCTTAAAAAGTTGGGAGGTATGATTTATATGTCGTAAGATATAGGGTAAATAAATATTATTGTATCCTCGACGTAATGAAATTAAAGTGTTACTAAACCCAGGACTCTGCACTCACTATATCTGGTTTCCCACAGTACACAGAACATGGAAATGCAATTATTTTAGTAAATATAAGCGGCCTAATACCTTTTCCCATCAGCAGTATATAGCAGTCTTGTGACTTCTATCAGTGTCTGGTCAAAGCTTGTAGGAGGAGTTTTCCTTCTTCCACGATTGTCTCATAAGAATGGAGTACCCTTGACCCTCTGTCTGGACAGTGCTGATTGGCCCTGTGCTGATCACATGTACCCTCTAAATAAACACAAAATAAAAAAAAAACTCTATAGCAATATACACCAACCTGATCATGTTCAGCTTGTCCTCTGCTCTGTAAATATCAGGTTATTTTTTGGAGAGAAGGGGAGGATCAGAGAAGACAGGATCAAACAGCCTTTACACACAATGTGGAGGATTAACCCCTTAGGTTCTACAGTGAGTATAACGAGCATGCTTTACTGCATATACAGACTGATTTTACTGTTGTGGGTTTGGTAACACTTTGCACTACCGATCTGTAAGGGAAATATGTCTTTTGCTAATAAATAACCTCATTGGAACATACATGATATTTACAGAGAAAAAGACTATGAGGTGCAACAGATGGGAGCTCTCTTGGAAGCCACTAAGTGTTCCATTTACACCGGGAGGGAATGTATATCACAGAGGACAAATCTGCCTATACTAAGCTCGGCATAATGTACTCACATATTAATGGGCTTCAATGGACTGATGATCTACTGCCGTACAATGTACCAGTCTTCTTATAATACACTGCACTGAATCACTCCACATTACCAGCTTTACAGGTCTGTACCTCCTTATCTGTCTGTCCATCTATCTCTCTAATCTATTTATCTATCCATGCATCCTTCCATCTATCCGTTTATCTATCTATCTATCTATCTATCTATCTATCTATCTATCTATCTATCTATCTATCTATCTATCTATCTATCTATCTATCTATCTATCTATCTATCTATCCATCCAATAATTGTAAATCTACCTAGTAAGGATACTTAAGGGGCAGATGCCATTTTATAGGGCCTTTTTCGCCTTGTGGCCCTCCTGGCGCGAGGTATGCCTCATGTGATTTTTAGCCTCGGGACCATGCTGGCCCAAGGCTACATTTCTGCCTGGTAGGCCCAGTTAACCTGACTGGGGCCTACGCTTTGGAGGTGATCCTGTGCTGTCCGTCCTGCGGGAGAAAGGCACTCAATGGAGGAAGCCAGGGGAGGACCTGTCCTGGAAAGGACCGAGCAGAAGGCTGGTACTTTGGGAGAGGCCTTGGTAACTTATTGAAGGATGCACCATAGCCTACAATGCCTTAAAGTGTGCCGGGTTGGCTTAAAGGCTCTAGAACCGTAAGGCTGGATCTCCGGGCACCAAATCCTGTGGCAGAGGATTCCGGAATGTCTCATCTGACCTGGCAAACAAGTTTGTGGCAGAGACTGAGATTATTCTTGTCCGTGCAACATTCCGGCTGCTAGGCCAGGTGAAAGGGACCTCTATGGGTGAGCAATACCCACTCGAGAGAAAGTGGTGAGTCACGTGAGTGTGTCTGTGAAGTTTAGCCAGTTCCCCAGTGATCTGCCTTGTGCGCCTGAACCTTCCCCTGATCCTTCACCCCTACTTCTATAAGTTGTTTGAAAATAAAAGCTATAACTTCGGGACATTGAACTTTTTACAGACTCTCAACCCCTAGACGACAAGGAACGAGGTAACGTGCAAGGCCCAAAACTAAACCAGCAGCTCCTACGGGGGTAGTGCTACATATATTTCTACCTAGTTATCCATTCATCCATCCCTCTATCCATCCATTATCAATCTATCTATATGTCTATCTGTCTATCTAGACATCCATTATGTATCCACCCATCTATCCATGCATCCATCCCTCTATTCATTTGTTTATCTATCTATCTATCTATCTATCTATCTATCTATCTATCTATCTATCTATCTATCTATCTATCTATCTATCTATCTATCTATCTGTCTATCTATCTATCTATCTATGAAATTATTCACCTATTATTTATATACCCCCTAATTACCTAGTTATCTGTCTGTCTATCAATACATCCATCCCACTAACCAACCATCCAATACTTTATTTATAAAGTCCCAGACCTACATTGTGCCATGATGTAGACAGGGTCTCTTTAACTACCAGCCACAGTATCCTTTTGTGCCATGCTTACCCACAGGGTGTATGGCTTGGTAACAGGTGGTGAAGAATAGTCAGCCACATACTCATATACCGTACCTGTGCCAGGGTACAAGTCCAGCTTCATCTTGGTACCGATCAAGCAAGATGGGTGACACCTGAGGCTTCATTTTTTACCATCTACATTTTCTGGTGTCACCTTAAGAGAGCTGGGCTACTTATATATATATATATATATATATATATATATATATATATATATATTAGGGCTGTTACTGATCAGAATTTTTGTGTTCGATTAATCGTTTTTTTTTAATCGATTAATCGACTAATTTCGATTAATTATAACTCACATACAGATGCAACTACTTTTAGCTGATCTCCTTGCAGGCTGATTCCCAGTGCAGCTACCAACCACTGGAAAAATGGATAACAGGATACAAAAAACACACAGCGGCAGCGCTCGATGGGAATAGCATTAAAACTTTATTAGTCTTCAAGTAGGTAACAAAATAAATATTGCACTGGAGATAAAATCGATGTAGCTACATAAACTGTAAAAATGGTGTGAGTAATACCAAACGGTACCAAAAGCAGTCATAAAAACATGTAGCTAAGTATGATACTGGTATAAAAATGTGTACAACGATACCACTGCTGAATCCAGATGAGAAGGGTTAACATCAGTCCGTCGGCATGTAGATGTCCCATGAAGGGAACTATCACAACTCCCAGTGGATGGCTATAGAATCCCAGGTTGATAGAGGGAAGTGTAACAGCCCTTGCATGTGGCAGATAGTAAGGTTCCGCCGGCATGCAGATATTAAGGCACAGCAAAGGAGCCCTTCAAATGGACACGGGAAGCCCCGCCGGTGTCCGTGACATCACCGAATCTCCGACGGAACTCCCTGAAGGCCCAGAAGCTGGCGAGGAGGTGAGTACCAATCAAAAGAATTTTGATCGATCAAAAAAATTAAAGATTAATCAATTAATTAAAAGTTAATTTGCACAGCCCTAATATATATATATATATAAAAAAAAATGCTTTTGAACTCCTCTTGTCCATGTTCAGGTTGGTTTGGTATCCCTGGAGTTTTAACTGATTACAAATCGGAGAGAGAAAAAGTAATGATGCCGGTAATGTACTCAGGACTGAAAATAAAACCACCGCCGCGCTTCCCCATATGGAGGTAATTGTTTGAAAGTATATAATGAGTTCGCTAAATAGAGCAAAACATTGACATTAAAATGCATGTAAACTCCCCGTCCCTTGCAGACTTCCCATCTGTGAGAGATCTGATACACTTATATTAGAAGTTTTGATTAAACTTGAAAGTAGCTACAAAAAAAGAATAAAAGACAATTGGTACCAACTGCTAAATGATTTGGGGAGAACCAGCCTTAAAGCTAAACTCCAGTCACAAAAACATTCATATGAATATAATCTTTAGGGCTTATGCACACAGGACTTTATTTTTAATTTAAGCTTTCAGAGGCGTTTAGAGGGATTAGCGTTTAGTGGCAGTAAAAAAAAAAAAAACGCCAGCTTGTGTGTCCAGGAGCAGAGGCGGTTGAGCTGTAAAAATGAAAAACACTAAAAAAAAACAAGCGTTTAGTCACATTTTCAGTTTATATGCGGTTTTACACTATAGGGAGTGTTTTTACGAAAAAAGAGGAGAGGAAAGAGGAGGGGCAAGGAGGAGAGGAGAGGGGAGGGGAGGAGAGATGTGGGAAGGAGAGGGGAGGGGTTGGGAGAAGGGACAGAGAGGAGAGGAGCAGGGAGGAGAGGAGAAGGGGGAGGGGCAAGGAGAGGAGGAGATTGTGTTCTCACTGATGACTACAGAACTGACAAGGAGACTAGGAGAGAGAACCGGAGGATGGGGGAGATGCAGAGATGCACAGGGGAGAGCTGCAATGATGGAGGCATGTAAACTGACCACAATTTCATGGCTCAGCAGCCACGATAAACGTTGTCAGCTCACAGAGGGAAAATCAGGACCAGGCAGGGAGAAGAGGAGGGGGGAGGAGAGGAGAGGGGAGGGGCACAGGGGAGAGTAGAGGAGAAGGGAGGGAACGGGGAGGGAGGAGATTGTGTTCTTACTGCTGAATACAGAACTGACAAAGAGAGGGAGCGGGAGGATGGGGGAGATGCAGAGACGCACAGGGGAGAGATTCAATGATAGAGGCATATAAACTGACCACACTTTAATGGCTCAGCAGCCATGATAACTGTGATCAGCACACAGAGAGGAAGTCAGGACCAGGCAGGGAGGAGAGGAGAGGGATGGGGAGGAGCGGGAAGGGGAAAAGAGGAGAGGAGAGGGGCAGGGAAGAGAGGAGAAGGGAGGGGCGGGGAGTGGAGGAGATTCGGTTCTCACTGCTGACTACAGAACTGACAAGGAGAGGGAGCGGGAGGATGGGGGAGATGCAGAGATGTGGGATGGGAGAGCTGCAATGATGGAGGCACGTAAACTGACCACGCTTTCATGGCTCAGCAGCCATGATAAAAGTGGCCAGCTCACAGAAGGAAAGTCAGGACCAGGCAGGGAGGAGAGGGATGGGGAGGAGCGGGAAGGGGCAGAGGGGAGAGGGGCAGAGAGTGAAGGAGATTGTGTTCTCACTGCTGACTATAGATCTAGGAGAGGGAACAGAAGGATGGGGGGGATGCAGAGATGCAGGATGGGAGAGCTGCAATGATGGAGGCACGTAAACTGAACACACTTTCATTGCTCAGCAGCCATGATAACTGTGATCAGCACACAGAGAGGAAGTCAGGACCAGGCATGGAGGAGAGGAGATGGATGGGGAGGAGCGGGAAGGGGAAGAGAGGAGAGGAGAGGGGCAGGGAAGAGAAGAGAAGGGAGGGGCGGGGAGTGGAGGAGATTCGGTTCTCACTGCTGACTACAGAACTGACAAGGAGAGGGAACAGAAGGATGGGGGAAATGCAGAGATGCAGGATGGGAGAGCTGCAATGATGGAGGCACGTAAACTGACCACACTTTCATTGCTCAGCAGCCACGATAAACGTGTTCAGCTCACAGAGGGGTCAGGACAAGGACAAGGCAGGATAAACCAGGTACTGAAGATAGAAAGGGGCAATTGGAAAGGCAATAGCACTATGATACAGCTTGTATCTTAAAGGGACAAGAGCATGTTTTTTTTTTGGGGGCGGGGTAACAATTACTTTAAAGGTCACACCCTGTAAGGGTGTGAACAAAGCCTTACAGATCCAGATGGATCAGAAGGAAACATTCAGAATAAGCTATTCCCAGCTGACATAGAAGAATGTTATTGAATGTCTCAAACACAGATTTTTTCCCTTCACCCAGCAATATCGGAGAGGTGACCCAGTTGACCCTGTCCATTGGAGTTAGCGTGGTTCTCGCCCAGGAGAATAAGTATACCTGACATCCTCTGTGGAACAGAAGTCGGACCTTTATCTTATTAAATGCTAGGCAGGAATCAGACCAGAGGGCTCCCACAAGCCTCTCCCTTGGAATGCGCAGCAAAAGACAGCATCAAGTCACTGTCTATACCTGTCATGCTACATTCTGCTCTCTCTTCGCTGCCGAAGCACTTTCAGTTTGACCTCCGGCCTTCCCTTCAGTCCGTTTGTACCGACTCCTCTCCTGGACTGAAATCCCTCACTCTGATTTCACTGTACAATGAGATTGATTTACTTAAACTGGAGAGAGCAAAATCTGGTGCACAGAGACCAATCAGGGTCCAGGTTTACCGTCAAAGCCTAATTGAACAAGCTGAAGCTAGAAGCCGATTGGCTACTATGCCCAGCGGCACCAGATTGTGTACTCTCCAGTTTTAGTAAATCCCCCCCATTGTGAGCTTCTCACAATGTGCATTAGAAGCCGTAGAAAAATCTCCCCCTAATTTCCTGACTGCCCAGCATCATCTAACACCTTCCTCCTCAGCCTGATTATCCCTGGCCCACCCCTTTTCACTCATTGGATTTAAATTTTTTCTATCATGGAGGCTTAGCATCACATGTGGGCGTTACCTGGGCAAGTCTGCATTCAAATAAACCCTGACTAGGAACGCCCACTTTTTCAGTCTTACATCCACCCATTAAGGCATTTTAAGTCCTGCACAGCCCCAAGTCTAAATGCTCAGAGGGCGGGAAGGATCAGCGATCATGTGACCAATGTGATTGGCTCTCACAGTGATCCTATTGGCTACCAATCATTGGCTGATGTTTGTGTGCTGAGAGTGCTTTCACTGGGCGTTCCCCAGCACACTCGGTCACTGGAACGCCCAGTGAAAGCACTCTCAGCACACAAACATCAGCCAACCAGTGACGGAAAGGTGTAACATGTGGCCCCACCCTTTTGCCACCACACATATGTGTTACAGCCGGTTAATATTTGCATAACTCCTCCCAATAGCCAGGTGACTGCTTGCATCAGGGCTGAGGACTCTTGAGTTGAGTACTGAGGTAGGGTGCTGTGATGTTTTCAGGAAGCTATGTACAGCCCCCTGCTAGCCCCTCCCACTGGCCATGATGAATATTTATATTTCTTTCAGCCAATCCAGTAGCAGGTTCGTGCCACTGGTGCATGCTGGGGGGATATAAATATCTGGGAAAGGCCATTAATTTGCTCTCTTCCCCATTAGTATGTTGATGGGGGTGGGGTGGAAGAAGAACCATGGAAGTCAAAATATGCGATATTAACCTACAGTCACACACACTAAGGGCCAGATTCTCTAAGAAATTCGCCGGCGTAGCGTAAGCCATTTACACTGCGCCGCCGCATCGTACTAGAGCAAGTGCCGTATTCCCTAAGCATTTGCTCCGTAGTTTGCGTTGGCGTAGCGAAAATGGCCCAGCGTAAGCCCGCGTAATTCAAATGGGGCGGCTTGTATTTAAATTAAGCGCTCCCCCGCGTCGAACGAACTGCGCATGCGCCGGCCGGGGAAAAAGCCCAGTGCGCATGCTCCAGCTCACGTCGGAAAGCGCCGTTGAAACCGACGTCAAAACGACGTGATCGTCACTACGCAATGCCCTATTCGCGAACGAGTTAGTAAAACGACGTAAGCGACGGAAAAAGCCGACGCTGACCCGACGCCATACTTAACATGGCATCCGACGGCACCTGACGGCATCCTCCTCATAGACGCAGGGGTAACCTTACGAGTTCGTAAACAACGTACGCGGCGACGGGGCGGCGTAAAAGCGATCGGGAATCGGCATAGTAGCCTCATTTGCATAGGCAAATGAGAAAACAACGTAAAGGCCACCTAGTGGCCGGAGTTGTCATTACAACTACGATCCGCAAGTGTAATGGTATTACACTTGTCGGCTGTTCAAGCGTATCTATGCCAAAGTGATGCTAAGCATCACTCGCATAGATACGAGCCAAAAAAAACGGCGATACGGCGGGGTATCTGAGATACTCCGTCGTAGCGCCACTGAGAATCTGAGAATCTGGCCCTAATTGTATAAATATGTGAACTCCCTGACCTTTGGTTTTTGGTGTATTTAATTGTTTTTTTTTTTTTTTTTCTTTTTTTTTTTTTTTAAAGTGTATTTTTGTGCGTGAACTCGAGAGAGAGGAGCCGGACTGCAGGAGTTGGGAGTAGGCAGACCCTCCCCCCCGGAGGCAATCGCCATCCTTCTCCATGCCCCTGGTGGCAATGGCGGGTGTGAAGGGGGGCCTCCCACTCACCCCGCCCTACCTGCTCCTCTTGGGAGCCCAACTGGGCCCCAACGGGACCCCAATGGGGCAGAGGGACTCCCCCTATGAGGGAGTGAGGGGGCCTAGCCCACCCAGCCAGCCCCGTAGGTCCTTCGCCTCTCTTTTATTTTAGGAGACCGCATGGCCAAAGTGCATGTGTTTTAAACCAATTTCGTGTGCGTGCAAGTGTGGTGGTTTTTGTGGGCGTACTAAGCACAGGCGTACCTTGCATAGCACACCCACCGGGAGCCGGGCTGAGACCACCAAACTCAATTCACATGAAGCCGAGACCGGGATCCGAACCCTTGGCTGCAGAGGTGAATGGCTTGTCAGCGCAGTGCCAATCACGTTGAGCCACCACAGCTCCCTGTATTTAATTGGTTTAACTATTATTGTCTTGTATTTCTGTTTGACACTGAATCCTAGAACAAAGCACAAGAAAGAAAAAGTATATACCCCATGAATGCTTCCTGCAGACCCCTGGCTATTGTTCGTTTCTATTTCCACCTTTGCGTTGCTTTGTAGTATTTTACTGTCTTTGTGTTCAAGGACATTATTGCCATAAAAAGTGGCTAATGACTGCGCGGCGTGGAGGCCTTCCAGAGCCCTTTTTGCAAAGCTTGTTTTTATTATTATGTTAATTTACACGGAGAAAGACAACAAATATGCAATAGATGCTAATTAATAAAAAGGGCAAAGCTGCTCGCTGAATCCAATAACACAACCGTTTAATTAGTCTGAAGTACTGAGGGCTGGCTTCCGCCTTAAGTGACACTGCGATTAGTTAATATTAATTGGAAAAGACGCATATAAGGTCACGGTTCCCAGAGGAAATGGGAGAATTTTGTCAAGTGCCGGAATTCTATTTATTAAATTCGCTTTTTTTTTTTTTTTTATGATTATATACACTTTTACAATGATCTTCTCGTATTTACTCCTTATAAGTTATGTAAATGAAAAAAATAAAAATAAAAAGAAGCTGATCCTAACAAATATGCAGGGATTGGGCTACTATCATAGCTGCTGATCTGCACTTCCTCCCCTCCTCTCAAGATGTCAAGCACAGGAGCAATTGTGGGAGAGATAGAGAGAGAAGAATGATCAGAGGGAAGTCCCACTCACCACCAGGAGAACACAGAGGTAGGGGAGACGGAATGCTGTACATCCTGGGACAACACAAAGCTAGGGGGAAGCCCCATCCACCACCAGGAGAACACCAAGGAAGGGTAGACGGAATGCTGTACATCCTGGGACAACACAAAGCTAGGGGGAAGCCCCATCCACCACCAGGAGAACACCAAGGAAGGGGAGACGGAATGCTGTACATCCTGGGACAACACAAAGCTAGGGGGAAGCCCCATCCACCACCAGGAGAACACCACGGAAGGGGAGACGGAATGCTGTACATCCTGGGAAGACACAAAGCTGGAGGGAAGCCCCACCCACCACCAGAAGAACACAGAGGAAGGGGAGACGGAATGCTGTACATCCTGGGAAGACACAAAGCTGAAAATAAGCCCCACCCACCACCAGGAGAACACAGAGGAAGGGGAGACGGAATGCTATACATCCTGGGAAGACACAAAGCTGGAGGGAAGCCCCACCCACCACCAGAAAAACACAGAGGAAGGGGAGACGGAATGCTCTACATCCTGGGACAACACAGAGCTGGAGGGAAGCCCCACCCACCACCAGGAGAACACCGAGGAAGGGTAGACGGAATGCTGTACATCCTGGGATGACGCAAAGCTAGGGGGAAGCCGCACCCACCACCAGGAGAACACAGAGGAAGGGGAGATGGACTGCTGTGCATCCTGGGACAACACAGAGCTGGAAACAAGCCCCACCCACCACCAGGAGAACACAGAGGAAGGGGGGACAGAATGCTCTACATCCTGGGATGACACAAAGCTGGAGGGAAGCACCACCCACCACCAGAAGAACACAGAGTAAGGGGAGACGGAATGCTGTACATCCTGGAACAACACAGAGCTGGAGAGAAGCCCCACCCACCACCAGAAGAACACCAAGGAAGGGGAGACAGAATGCTCTACATCCTGGGATGACACAAAGCTGGAGGGAAGCACCACCCACCACCAGAAGAACACAGAGTAAGGGGAGACGGAATGCTGTACATCCTGGAACAACACAGAGCTGGAGAGAAGCCCCACCCACCACCAGAAGAACACCAAGGAAGGGGAGACAGAATGCTGTACATCCTGGGATGACACAAAGCTGGAGGGAAGCACCACCCACCACCAGAAGAACACAGAGAAAGAGTAGGCGGAATGCTGTACATCCTGGGACAACACAAAGCTGAAGGGAAGCCCCACCCACCACAAGAAGAACACAGAGGAGGGGGAGACGGACTGCTGTACATCCTGGAACAACACAAGGCTGGAGGGAAGCCCCACCCACCTCCATGAGAACACAGAGGAAGGGGTGACGGACTGCTGTACATCCTGGGACAACACAGAGCTGGAGGGAAGCCCAACCCACCACCAGGAGAACACAGAGGAAGGGGACAACAAGAGCCTGCTGAGAGGAACTTAGACTTGTAGACTCCAAACAAATAGAACATGCTATTATATTGGCATTGGATCTACACATCCCAGCATGACCGGGGCTCTGTTTGAAAAGCAAGACCCATTTCACACTGAGGCAGTTTTTAGGCATTTTAGCGCTAGAAATTCCACATGTAAACCACCTGAAAACAGCCTCCTATTCATTTCAGTGTGACTTTTCACACTGGGGAGGCGCACTTGCGGAACTTTAGGAAAAGTCCTGCAAGCAGCATCTTTGGGGTGGTTTGGGAGCGCTGTATTTAGCGCTCCCAAAAGGTCCTGCCCATTAAAATGAATGGACAGTGCTTCCAAAGCGACTGGAAATCGCTACAACGCGGGCGCTTTTAACCCCTTTTTTGGGGCTAAAAGCGCCCTGCTAGAGGCCGAAAAGCGCCGCTAAAACGAGTGGCCCCAGTGTGAGAGGGGTCTATGGTCTATTCCTGCGTTCGGTGTAAAGGTGGTGAGGGCATTATTGACACTTTAAAGTGGACCTTTAGTAATTTTTTCATCTTTCCATCTATCTTTCCATCTATTAAATCTTCTGCTCGTTGTTGTTTTAATTTTGGATAATACAATTTTTCTTTTCTGCCAGGAAATACCTTATACAGCCCACCTCCTGTTTCTTGTCTGGTCATTAGCCTAGGCTTATGACATAATGCACAGCTCTCTCTCTCTCTCACTCTCATGAGAATTTGCCAGGAAGCGAGGGGGGAGTCTTAAGAGGGCCAATGAGAGCTGCAGAGCTGGAGGTGTGTCTGTGTAAATCTAGGAAGTGAACAGGCAGCAGCTTTAGCTGCCCACAGTTAAAATGGTTGCAGCCAGACTCAGTGGAGGGAGATTTCTGCAGCATATTTGGCAAGTGCAGAATCAGAATCCGAGGGCGCACGCGAGCCTCTTAGTACTCTTAAAGCGGCCGACGTACAGCTACGAAGGCTCGCCCAGGGGAGCAAACTTGCAGCAGTATAACTGCGGTAGCTGGTCTTAAAGTGGTTAAACAAGCTCCTAAAAGGCTTTAGCACTTATTGAAGTTTGTTGAAAGCTTGATGAAGCCTGTTAGCAGGTTGCTTAAAGTGGCAATCAGCACCGCCATTAGTATACGTCTTTAAGAGTTACAAACTGGAGCTGAATGGTGCATTATATAAATCATGTATAATAATTAAAAGCTTTGTCAAAGCTTACTGTTCACACTGTCCATATACAAGCTGAAGCTCGTGTGAAACAGGCCTTAGTGGACATCAAGAAGACCTAGTTAGAGTTAACATGGGGCTCAGGCATTCAAAAGGGAGAGTCATATTCTCTACCTTTCATATAAGGTTTACATTTTGTTGTGACTGCCAAACAGTCTGGCGGTGTAATGTATTAGACACATGCATTGCAGAAAAATGTGTTTGTTTACGTTTCATTCTTTTTTTAGCTTTTTTCAGAAATTCGGAATTCCAAAATTTGAAAATTCCGAATTTTCGAATGTCTGACTTTTTTCATTTTCGATTTTTCGAATTTGAAAATTCTGAAGTTTGACAATTCCGAATTCGGAAATTTCAAATATTCAGAATTTCAAAAATTCAGAATTTCAAAAATTCTGAATTTCAAAAATTCAGAATTTCAAAAATTCAGAATTTCAAAAATTCAGAATTTCAAAAATTCAGAATTTCAAAAATTCTAAAATTAGAAAATCCAAATTTTTAGAATTTCGAATGTCCGAATTTTCGAATGTCTGACTTTTTTAATTTTCGATTTTTCGAATTTCCAATTTTTTGAATTATGGAGATTCTAATTTTTTCATTTTCAAATTTCCGAAATGTTTGAATTTTCAAATTTCCGAAATGTTGGAATTTTCTAATTTCCGAAATGTTGGAATTTCAAATCTCCAATTTTTTTTTTCATTTAAAAATTTCCAAAATGTTTGAATTTCCGGATTTTCAAAATTTCTGATTTACGAAATTCCAAATTTCCGAGACTCGAGAATTTGGAATTAAAAAATTGTGAAATTTCGGAATTAACTAATTTGTCAAAAATTGTTAAAAAAAGAATTCGGAACTAAACTAATTTAACATGTCTATAACGTATAGAAAGTGAGGAAAACTATTAGGCCTCGTACACATGACCGTTTTCCTCGACAAAATTCATCAAGAAACTTGCTGGCAGAGCTTTTTTGCAGAGGAAAACGGTCGTGTGTATGTTTTTCGTCGAGAAAACTGTTGTGAAGAAAAAAAGAGAACAAGATCTCTTTTTTCTCATTGGGAGTCTCAATTTCCTCGTCATGTTTCTCGTCGGGCTGGTTTACGACGAGAAACACTTTCGTGTGTATGCTTAGAAACCCGCGCTTGCTCAGAATAAAGTATGAGACGGAAGCGCAGCTTCAATAAAAGTAGCGTTGTAATGGAGATCGCACATTCGTCACGCTGTAACAGACTGAAAAGCGCGAATCGTCTCTCACCAAACTTTTACTAACACGCAGTAACATGAGATTAGCAAAAGCAGCCCCAAAGGTGGCGCCAGTGGAATGGAACTTCCCCTTTATAGTGCCGTCGTACGTGTTGTACGTCTCCGCGTTTGAGAACGACGAGATTTTGTCTTGACAGTGTGTACGCAAGGAAAGCTTCAGAAGATTCTCTACAAGCCTGACAAGGAACTCGTCGAGGAAAACGACTTTTTTTTACGACGAGATTCCCGGTCGTGTGTACGAGGCCTAACATCCGTCATTTAGCTCAACACACGTTCACTTGTTTTTAATGCATTTTATGGTTTCAGAAAATATAATATTGCCAAAGGGAATGAATTGCCTGAGATTGAGCCAAACCGGTCAGTTCCAAGGCTGCAGGTGATAATAAACACTGTGAATCTGATGTGTAAACACATTTTACATCACCAAGCTTTGTTTGCATAACGACATATGCATTTCCTAACGGCGGTTTTCACACTTTTTGCTCTAAAAACAACACCCTGTAAGTTATATTCACCCTCCGACATCTCATTAGACTGAACTCTTGCTGTTGCCGAGGATTGCTCTTGCATCTGCTTTATATAGATTTTTAAATTCATGTTATGGATGTTATATGCTATGAACCATTAAGAATCAGCCTTTGGCATTTTTTTGATCCTCCATAAATTTAAATATGTTAACTTGGATATAGTCCCATAGGCCCCAGTCTAAAATGAGAGCACTTAGACATTGCAACCGTTTATATAACATACAAATTATCTTTACAGTGAATAAGTTATCACTAACCATTAGCAGACTATGTTAAAGCTGGAGTTTTGCTTTCTCACGATGGGTCTTGAGTGAGTTCCAGTAAATATATCTTTATAAAACTTTTTTAACCACTTGACCTTTGGAAGATTTCCCCCCCCCCCCCCCCCCTTCATGACCTGGCTACTTTTTGGCAGTGCGTTACTTGAACCACTTCAGCCACGGAAAGGATTTGCCTCCTTCCTGACCAGGTCATTTTTTGTGATACGGCACTGCGTTGCTTTAAGAACAAAAGATGATCAGGACAGCTGCACTCCAATTCAACGTAAGTTTAATGTCAAAAACTGGAAACAGGCACTACAAATCCCAGCAACGGAACCTAAGACAACTGACGCGTTTCACACTAACTTCAGTGTTTCCTCATAGTGTTCACTGCATCTCTTTAACTGACAATTGCGCAGCCGTGCGATGTTGTACCCAAACAAGATCAACGTCCTTCTTTTACCCACAAATAGAGCTTTCTTTTGATGCTATTTGATCACCTCTGCGGTTTTTATTTTTTGCACTATAAACAATAAAAGGGCGACAGTTTTGAAAAAAATGCAATATTTTGTACTTTTTGCTATAATAAATAAAAAAAAACAAAATAAAAAAAACAAATTTTTTCCTCAGTTTAGGCCGATATATATTCTTTACATATTAATGGTAAAAAAAAAAACGTATATAGATTGGATTGCGCAAAAGTTATAGCGTTTACAAAATAGGGGATAGTTTTATGTTTTTTTTTATTATTATTATTTTTAAATTAATATTATTGTCAGTGATCGCAATTTTTTGATCGGATAGATCGGACACTTTTGACACTTTTTTGGAACCAGTGACATTTATACAGTGATCAGAGCTAAAAATAGCCACTGATTACTGTATCAATGTCACTGGCATGGAAGGGGTTAACACTAGGGGGCGATCAAGGAGTTAAAGCGGAGTTTCACAAAAAATTGGAACTTCCGCTTAATCCACTCCTCGCCCCCTTACATGTAATTTTTTTTTTGGGGGGGGGGGGCTTCAGTAGGAGTGGGACTTCCTGTCCCACTTCCTCCTTCTGCCCAGGGACCGCTTAGGCGATACGTTGTATCGCATTTTGGCAGGCCCTCCCTGTAGGCGATCACCTGGGACACGTGACAGGTCCCAGGTGATTGCCTGTCCACTCAGGTAGCGCAGCGCCGCTAGCGTATTCACAGTGAGTGCCCGGCCGTGAAGCCGAAAGCTGTCACGGCCGGGTGCCCACAGTTAAAATGGAGGTGGAGAGGGGGGGGGGGCAAAGCTCCGGGCATCGCGTCGCTGGACAGGGGAGCAGGTAAGTATGATTATTAAAAGCCAGCAGCTATGCTTTTTGTAGCTGCTGACTTTTAATAAACATAAAAAAGGCTGGAACTCCGCTTTAAATATGTTACACACGATCTGACTCTACTCCCCTGAGAGAACCGGGATTTGTGTGTTTACAGACATAGATCCCCGTTCTGGCAAGAGCGATCGTGGGTGTCCAGTGGACATCGCGGCCGCTGGGCAAGTGCATTGGCTCCTAAGCCCCCTATACCCCTTAAATCACCTGCTGTACGGCTACGGAGATTCACGCTGGGAGCCATAAAGCCGCCGGCAGGCGGTCAGCAAGTGGTTAACTGACAATCGTGTGGTCGTGAGACTCTGCACCCAAATACAATTTATTTACACATTTTTTCCCACAAATATATGCACCATAAACAAAAGTGCTGACAGCTAATGGGTGAGTGAGCTCAACATCCATCCCTGTCTGCGACTGAAGCCTCCCATTTCCCTCTCCTGCCTCTGAGTAAGTACACTAAGGTAAAACAGGGTTCTCAGAGCACCCCTTACATCAGAGCTCCCCTTTACACCAGAGGCCAGGGGCGGACTGACCATTGAGACACTCGGGCACTGCCCGAGAGCCCCATGCCACTAGGGGGCCCCATCAGGGTTGCCAGGCTCAGTAAAAGCAGGGACAGTATGTAAAAATCAGTGTTTATTTTTACATCTGTCCCTGATATGTCCGAAACCAACATGCTTTTGATGTGAAAATCCTGAGATTTTAGCTGCCCCGCCTCTTCACTACCCCCTGGCATGGTGGCCATCTGTAAGTCCGGGGGCCCCATAATCTTCTATTGCCCGGGGGCCCCATGAGTTGTCAGTCCGCCCCTGCCAGAGGCCACAGTGTTCCCCCTTACAGTTCTCGGTTTTCCCCCCCTTAAATCAGAGTTCCCAAAGCATCCCTTATGTCAAAGTTCTCCCTTATATCAGAGTCTACAGAGTCCCCCCTTACAGTGAAAAGGGAACTCTGCGAATTCAGATGTAAATGATTATGGAGTTGCATTACTTGTGTCTCATATTGTCCTAGGGTTCAGCGTTACACAAGGAGTCTCATCACATTCCCTAATATACAGTAGCAGCGCCTTATAAAGATATAGATTGATATTTAAAAAAAAAAAAAAAAACACATAGATATACATTACATATCGATCTATATTTTTTATATATTTTTTAAATATATTTATTATATTTTTTCCTATAAAAAAGAAATAAAAATTATATATATATATATATATATATATATATATATATATATATATATATATATATATATATATATATATATATATTTGAGTGTTTTCAGAAATGAATCTTGTGAAATGTTTAAAAAGCCACAAATTGGTATGTACTGCAAAATGCACTATAATTTTCCCACTTTTTTTTTTATCACATTTACTTCTATGTAGCACATTCTTGCTCATTTGATTAGCATCCATTCTTTTGACATGATAACATTTTACATGACACCTCTTTACTCACTGGCAAGATTCAAGCAATTAAGTTTTATTTTTTAACCCCAAGAGGCTGATGGAAATTAGCACATGAATAAATAACAAGATACCTCCCACTATCCAGCACTTTGCATCTTTGTTATGGAAAAAAATAAAATAATAATGGAAAATTCGATTTTTTAAATTGGAACTGTTTAAAAAATGCAGATTATTTTAATGCTAGGTTTTAACAGAGTGTTTTTTATTTTTTATCTTAGTGTTTTAAAAGTAGTAAGTAGATTTTTTTTACTTATTGGCTTCATTAATACTTTATGAGAAAAAATTATAAACAAAAACAATATTAGTATTAATATTAGTTTCTTTGTTACAATATTTTATTACAATAATTCAGTCATTGTGACAAAAAAAAACATTTAACATAAAATCCCAGCATGCCGAAGGAATTGTGGAACTGAAGAAACATTTTTAAATTATTACAATTAGTGCAATAGGAAAAAATATATTTTAGGGGATAATTTACTCATTAACTTATAAATATTATTTTATAAATGATTATAATAATATAGTATGATAAAATAAAATAACATTATTTCTAAATGTATTTACAAATGAATTATTATTATTATTACTAGTATTAAAAATAATAATAATAATAATACAACTAATCATATTTACAATAACAATATATTATTATTATTATTATTAGTAGTAGTAGTAGTATTATATACAGCAGCTGCCATATTAGTAAGGGCAGTTGTGTTTATGATAATAATTATACATGCCACTATATCATTTGTCAAAAAGGTTTAAATAGCTCCCCATTCTGTATAATTTGTCATTTATTTTCAACCAGACTTGTTATAATTAGTTCCCATCTCAAATACTCTTAAAAGTCTCCACCATGCCAAATATTATGAAGGCCAAGATTTTTTTATTTATTTTTTCCTCCTGAAGGCAATCTGAAATTCAGGAACCGAAACTGCCACCGACCCCACAGATGAAATTTGGCCCCTGGGATTTAATCTGCACATGAACAATTGAGTCTGGTAATTGCATTCATTGTGCTTTCCTCAGAAAAAAATGCCTGAAAGCAAAATGCATTTGAAAAAATAAATAAAAAAATTCGGTATATATAAAAAAAATAAAAAATCACTGAAGAGAAGCTCCTTAGTTAAAATGTTAATGATGAATAAATGAATATTTAGTCAATAAAAAAGGGATACAATGAAAATACTGTATTATATTATCCCGGAGAATTATGGAATAGTAAACAAACTGAAACATTAAATACTTCTACCTCTACTATTTCTATTACTACTAATAGTAATAATAATGATGAGAATATTAATAATGTTTTCAATTTGTTTATGATATGCTACTACTACTTAAATTACTACTACTACTACAAATAATAATAACAATAATAATAATAATAATTTACTATAAATAACCAGAAAGAGAAATCTTTGAAGCTTGATTTTATTGATGATTACATTTATATTTAGTAAAAAATAAAAATATTTTTGCAATAATCTATTAATGATTTTTTTTTTTTTTTTTTTTTAACGTTAAAAGCCACACAAGCTTTTACTAATCTTCCCTTAGTTAAAACAGTCCTTTGTTGTGTAGATGTGTGACTATAAATAAATTGAACTTCCAGCCATTAAAGCAAAATAAAACAATTCCATGATGCTTTCAGCGTTGTTAACAGTGCTGCTTCCTTGGCCTGATTCACAACTCCGGCGCAAGTATAAATAGATTTACACTGACATTTATGGTGGAAAAGAGAGCTCAGGAAGCTATAAAGTTACTTTTGCTGGGAGAGGTGCGCCCATCTGTCCAGCTGTCACTCTGCACATTGTACTGAATGGGGCCCATTGCTCCCGATCCCTGATTAGAAAGGCCCAGACCATCTGCTGTACAGAGTGGCTGTCGCTGCTGATTATGCATGTGGCCAAACAGAGGATGCTGGTTATTTTTTATCTTTTGGCCTCTAAAAAATATCACTGAATTTAAAAATATCATAGACATAATAGAATAAAAAAATAATAAAAAATAAATATTAATAAAATAAATAAAAATAAAATAATAATTAGGAAGTATATTCAAACTAAGTTCACATTACACTGGCCTTCCAGGATAGTTTTTCTGCTGATTTTATATATATATATATATATATATATATATATATATATATATATATAAAATAAAATAAAGAATAATGAGAAAATATATCCAAACAAGTTCAAAAATGTACTGGCCTTCCAGGATAGTTTTGAAGCTGAACATCCAGCTAATATATGTACAGTAGGTTGTGCAACTGAATTATGTATGTTATTGGTAAGACAGATGGACAGGCCACCATTATACTTCTGGACATACCATTTATGAATAGAAGTTCTTCATGCTGGACATTGAGCACATTGTTTCCCTTTATTTAAAAATATCAATAATTAGAGCTCCATTAATTATTTATAATGGGGAACAAGAGGGCAAAAAGTCAACATGGCTTTCCATTATGTATATATAATATGTATATATTATGTACACTAACTATGTTTCTAAGACAAAGCCAGTTTTTGGAAAGCCATGTTGATTTCTAGCCTTCTTGTTCCCCATTATAAATAATTAATGGAGCTCTAATTATTGATATTTTGAAATAAATGGAAACACTGTGTTCGATGTCCAGCATGAAATACTTCTATTCCATATAAGTCCAGAAGTATAATGGTGACCTGTCCATCTGTCTTTTTTTGAAGAATAATATATTTTCTGCAAAAAAAAACTCACCCCTAAGTGAAAATGTCCAAATTGGGCGCAAAGTGTCAATATTTTGTGTGGCTACCATTATTTTCCAGCACTGCCTTAACCCTCTTGGGCATGGAGGTCACCAGAGCTTCACAGGTTGCCACTGGAGTCCTCTTCTCCTCCTCCATGACGACATCACGGAGCTGGTGGATGTTGGAGACCTTGCGCTCCTCCAACTTCCGTTTGAGGATTCCCCACAAACGCTCAATAGGGTTCAGGTCTGGAGACACGCTTGGCCAGTCCATCACCTTTACCCTCAGCTTCTTAAGCAAAGCACTGTTCATCTTGGAGGTGTGTTTGGGGTCGTTATCATGTTGGAATACTGCCCTACGGTCCAGTCTCTGAAGGGAGGGGATCATGCTCTGCTTCACTATGTCACAGTACATGTTGGCACTCATGATTCACTCAATGAACTGTAGTTGTCACATGAAAATCTATAATAAAATATTTACAAAAATGTGAGGGGTGTACATAAAATGTTGCCACTGTGCCATCAAATGCTGCCACTGTGCCCATCACATGCCACCAGTGTGCCCATCAAATGCTGCCACTGTGACCCCCCTGCCCACTCGCCGTTTGCCTGGCATTTACCCTGTCTCAGTGGCGCAGTGGGTGACGAGCGGGGTCCTTCATGTGTCTCCTTCTGTCCTCTCCTTCTGATAGGTGTCCAATAGCGGCGCCTGTCATTTCAGCCAGTCCGATGATGGGTAACAGGCCCGAGCACCAGACTGGTGGAGAGGTGGTTCAGTGTTAGGAAAGCAAATATTCATTTGCTTTCCTATCACAACTGGGTGAACTGTGAGCGCCAAGCATGGTGCTCACGGTTCACCTATTTTGAAGCCTATTAGAGACAATGGGCCCAGATTCACATACACTTAATATTGCGCTGCGTAATTGAAATACTCTACGCTGCCGTATTTTACCAGGCTCTACACCGAATTCTGGTAGATTTTTGCCCGTACGCTACGGCGGCGTAGTCTATTTCTCACCGCGTAATCAAAATACGAGATTAGGGGGCGTGAAGCATTTAAATTAAGCGCGTCCCCGCGGCGATCGAACTGCGCATGCTCAGTTCAGAAATTTCCCGCCGTGCATTGCGCGAAATCACGTCGTTACGTCATTCGTTGTTTGAGTAGTGTTGTTTACGAACATTCCTATTCCCGGACGACTTGCGTAAAAAAAAATAAAAGACGTTGGAAAACGTAGAAATTCTAGGCGGGAACGACGGCCATACTTAACATGGGCTGTCTAATATTAATATTAGATATTAGAGCAGCAAAAAGCTGGTATAGTGTTACGCAAAAAAAAGATGACTAAAGGTGCCGTAAGAGATTGCGAATGAAGATCGTAATTTCGGGGATCGCCGGCAAAAGCTCATTTGCATACCCCGACGCGGAAAACGACGGGAAGTCCACCCAGTGGCCGCAATTTTATTGCAGCGTAGATCCGAATGAACACGTAATCCAGTCGAATTGAAGCCCGCAGCCGTCTATTCATGGTTTGAGGTTTTCAACTAGCTAGAAAACGCGCGTAATTGGAAATTACTCCAGTCTAACACCAGTTAGACAGGCGTAATGGCTCTCGGAATCTGGGCCAATGGCTTTAGTCAGGTGCTTCAAAAACACCCTGCTATATTATTTATATATATATATATATATTAGGGCTGTTACTGATTAAAATTTTCGTGTTCGATTAATCGACTAATTTAGATTAATTATAACTGTAATGTCGTCATCTCTCCCATACTGTAATGTCCACATCTCCCCCCATACCTTAATCTCCACACCTGCCCCCCATACCGTAATATCCACATCTGCCCCCATACTGTAATATCCACACCTGCCCCCCATACTGTAATGTCCACATCTCCCCCCATACCTTAATCTCCACACCTGCCCCCCATACCGTAATATCCACATCTGCCCCCATACTGTAATATCCACACCTACCCCCCATACTGTAATATCCACATCTGCCCCCCATACCTTAATATCCACATCTGCCCTATACTGTAATATCCACATCTGTCCCCCATACCGTATTATTCACATCTGCCCCCATATAGGGAGACCACATTTCCAAAAAATCATCTTGTTTTGTAACCAATCACAGCACAGTGTTTGGACACAAGAGGCATAATTTATGATTTCTCACATCACAAGCAGGGGGCGGGATTGTGTTCCTCCAGGCATTCCAGGTCAGGACAAGCACTGTCAGTGAGTGAAGCGGTGATGTGGCGGCCTTTTTTGGGGACATCAGATCAGAGGCCCGGGGGGGGGGGGGGGTTCATTCCGGGACACTGTATTGTCCTGGAATGAATGTGCCCGGGACAGACCTGCAAAATGCGGCAGACGTGGTAACCCTACGCCCCATACAGTAATATCCACATCTTCCCACATCTCCGATTGTTTGCCCTTACCAGAATAGACAGCAGGCAGACCCCTCCGAAGAGTATACGACACAAGCAGGTGGGTGACGATGACGTCAGCGTGCCGCTACTAGGCCGCCGCCGGGGGGACCAAGATGGTCGCTGCTCCGGAGCTAGGCTGAAACCGGCCTTTCCTATGGGTTAGACCGTGGATCTTGCCCATGGATCAAAGAAATGAACGATTAATCGAGCAATTAATCTTTAATTTCCACAGCCCTAATATATATATATATATATATATATTTTTTTCCACCCAAAATACAGCACTTTTGTTAAAAAAATTCATGTACCAGGTGTAACGGTCACCACCGCTTACGACCTCCATCCATCCACGACAAGCTAATCTGACACACTCCGACAATCTTGCATACACGATCCATATCCTTTCCCAGAATAAGACGAGACAGAGCTCCGTTCTTGCTTCCAAAGATATGACAATTTATTAGTATTTTCTCAGCTTCTTATACAGTCTCAAGCATAATGCAGTTAATCACAGGACAATGCAATCTCCACCCCCCTTCACACCATGGGGGGCTTCAATCACACTCTAAAAGGCATTCAGGTAAGCTAACCATGTAGACCGGTCGGCACCGCATCTTCAATAGGGTTCAATTAACCTTGAATAATAACACAGACATCTAGTTGAATAAGTTATCTATACAGCTTTATCACACAATGGCAGAGTCTTGTGAGAGTGGGTGCAATCCACACCTTCAGATATTTCAATAGCCTATTATACAAAGGTATGACTCACTGGCTGGCTGACCTGAATTAACACCTTTCAAAAGCATGTGTGCCCAGATTGCATAGCTAACAGCTTTTGATATTTGAAGACATCCTGCAAACATGAATTATTATTAATGTCCCTTATTAATGTCTTCTGTAATATATGAATTATGATTCTTTGTCACCCTATGGCCCTAGTGGACATAAGGTGACCCTAGACATAGGAATATCTCAGTCTGTCACGGTGCATTCCGTTACACCAGGTAACTGTCTTTCGGTGCACAAGTCACTTCTTTGATCGCTTTATAAATATGTAAAAAAGCCGTACAAGATTCTAAAACTGGTTTACCAGAGAATGGCCTACAAATCTTAAAGGATTTTTTTTTTTTTTTTTTGCTGAAATTATTGTTTACAGGGTATAGAGACGTACTAGTTAACTGACTCCTTTTAAAAATGATTAAAAATAGATAAAAAATCAATCATATAATGTACCTGTAGTTCTAGTTTCGTTTTTGCTGTTGTTTCCTGTCTCTTTGATGTACAGAGCCACAGAGCCAATACAGGGCAGTGATGGTTTGTAAAACGAAACTGGATTGGTGCTGAGGGGTTTTAGACTCACAGTAATCACACCTCCTTGATTAGTGACCACAGTGAGAAAGCTCCCAGTACTGTGGTGATCAGGAAACAGACGACCAGGAAGTGTGGAGATCAGAGAAAGATTACAGCAACTTGAGAGCAAAAAACGAACAATGAGGACATGAAAACAGGACTGCAGTAAGGTAAAGGAAGCTATATTTAGCTAAAAAAAAAAAATTCCTTTAGTGACCCTTTAAGTCTGCCACTTTTCTATTACCGGCCCAGTAACATTTATTTTCTGTATCTAAAATCCTTCAGATCCTTCCAAATCCAGCCAGTGCTGCCTAGGCCTGTGCCTTTTTAGCTTTGCATTTCTTTTTTTACTCCAGTAGCCTACTGTATGTGGAACGAAATGAAATTGAATGGCACAGACTGACACCTTCATATTCAGCGGTGACTCCTCATGGTAATAGAAGTTTCTGCACAGATCACCATAAAAGCTTTTCACTCCAAGTCACACATCAAACAAGGTACAAAAGCCTTTCTTCTGAGCACCCGGCTGTTTTTGTAGGAGTTGAAGAGCGTAGATGTGGAAAGGGTAAATTCAGCTGGGAGGACTTTAAGAAGCTGATAATTCAAAATGCAAGGCAAATGTATATAAAATGTAAGAGCGTTATCTTCTTTATGAAGTTCCATTTAGAAGACTCACCGGGAGCCTTGGAGCTAAATTTAGAGGCGAGGAAACATCTGCCCATCTTCACATTGTACATCTGAAACCGACTGCGATTGGTTGCTGAGATTAGTGCATGGTAGAGATGTAAAGGAATAGTAGGCAACTGGGGCCAAACGGGGGCTAGAAAGCACACCAACATTAGGATCTTGGAAGCCTATACAGTAGGGTTGCCACCTTTTCTTCAAGTCGAACCCGAACACTTTAGCGGCCAACGGCAATTTTTTTTATAGTATAACCTTTACATATATTTTGTTATTAAACACCATTTCTGATCATATGAAGTTAATACCAAGAGTTCCCCTTTACATCCGAACTTGCAGAGTTCCCTTTCACTGTAAGGGGGGACTCTGCAGACTCTGACGTAAGAGGGGACTCTGGGGGCTCTAACATAAGGGATGCTCTGGAAACCATGATCTAAGGGGGAACACTGGGAACTTTGATATACAGGAGGACTCTGATGTAGGGGGGGGGGGGGGACACTGTGGTCTCTGGTGTAAAGGGTAACTCTGATGTAGGGGGTGCTCTGAGAACCCTGATTCACTTTTGTGTACTAAATCAGAGGCAGGAGAGAAAATGGAGGGGGGGGGGAGACATTCACAGACAGGGATGGATGGTGAGCTCATTCACCCCCTGGCAGTCAGCACCTCTCATCCAGATGTATCTGAGGCTGCTGGACTTCAAATTTCCAGCCCCGACTTTCCTTTTCTGAGGCACAGCCCTGAGGGTTGGAGTGTGGGCAGACACAGAGGGGACGGGGTGGGGGGAAAGAGTGTAGATCGAGCCCTCTCTCAGGCAGTGTGAAAGAGACAACTGCAGCCATAAACCATGCTGGCAAGCCATAGTCCAGGCTAAATGTGTCCGGGTTTCAGGCTTTCTGAAACCCGGACACAGGATTCCAAACCCGAACTGTCCGGGTGAATCCTGGACAGGTGGCAACCCTACTATACAGTGCCTTGAAAAAGTATTCATACCCCTTGCAATTTTCCACATTTTGTCATGTTACAACCAAAAATGTAAATGTATTTTATTGGGATTTTATGGGATAGACCAGGGGTCTCCAAAGATTTTAAACAAAGGGCCGGTTTATTGTCCTCCAGACTCTTGGAGGGCCGGACTTTGACCAGCGGGAGTAGAAATTTTCCTGGCATCATTGTTAGTGAACATCTGGTATTAGGGGGAGCAATAGTGCCCCATTGCTGGTATCTTAGGGAGTAATAGTGCTCTATTAGTTGTGTCAGTGCGAGAAATGATGCTCCACTGTCTGTGTCATATGGCAGAATAGTGTCTCGTATCAGTGGGAGGGATAGTGCCCCAAGGGCCGGACAGTTTGGAGACCACTGGGATAGACCAACACAAAGTGCCACATAATTGTGAAGTGGAAGAAAAATGATAAATGGTTTTCAATTTTTTTTTACAAATAAATATGTGAAAACTGTGGGGTAGATTTGTATTCAGCCCCCCGGAGTCAATACTTTGTAGAACCTCCTATTGACGCAATTACAGCTGCAAGTCTTTTTGGGGATCTACCAGCTTTGTACATCTAGAGAGGGACATTTCTTCCCAATCTTCTTTGTAAAATTGCATAAGCTCTGTCAGATTGGATAGAGAACGTCTGTGATCAGCAATTTTCAAGTCTTGCCACAGATTCTTAATTGGATTTAGGTCTGGACTTTGACTTGGCCATTCTAACACATGAATATGCTTTGATCTAAACCAGGGGTGTCAAACTCAATTTCATTGCGGGCCGCATCAGCATTATGATTGCCCTCAAAAGGGCCAGTGGTATCTGAAAGATTAGATGTCTAGCGCATCCCCTCCCCTTTACATTAGATGTCAAGAGCCAACCCACCATCAGAAGTTGAGTCCCCCACTCTCCCCTACATCACAGTGCACCCTCTTTCCTTATGCTGCTGCTGGGAAGAAGCTGGATGCATTGCTTGAAGGCAGAAAGTAAGGGTTTGCAGTAGGACCAGAGAAGGACTGAAGCTCTCGTGTAGCTGCAGGAGAGGTGTGAGGGCCACATGAAATAGCCTGGGGGGCCGGATTCGGCCCCTGGGCCTTGTGTTTGACACCTATGATCTAACCCATTCCATTGTAGCTCTAGCTGTATGTTTAGGGTCATTGTCCTGCTGGAAGGTGAACCTCTGCCCCAGTCTCAATCTTTTGCGGACTCTAAGGCCGCGTACACACGATCGAATTTGTCCGCTGAAACTGGTCCGACGGACCGTTTCAGCAGACAAATCCGATCGTGTGTATGGGCTAGCGGACATGTCTGACCGGCGGACAAATATTAAAGCATGCTTTAAAATTTGTCCGCCGGAGACGTGTCCGTCGGATATGTCCGCTGGTTAGTACACTAACCAGCGGACATATCTGCCCGCACAAGCGTCGAATGGATGCGACGCATGCGTGGAAGTTTTTTACTTCCTGGTGCGGTGACGTGGCGGCGTCAACGTCACCGCCACGTCACAGCGCTGTCTCCCGGCGGGGATTTTGATCCGATGGTGTGTACACGCCGTCGGATGAAAATCCAGAGGAGACATGTCCGCTGGACACGGTCCGTCGGACAGTTTCAGCTGACATGTCCCTCTGTGTGTACGTGGCCTAACAGGTTTTCTTCTAAGATTGTCCTGTATTTGACTTCATCCATCTTCCCATCAACTCTGACCAGTTTCCCTGTCCCCGCTGAAGAAAAGCATCCCCACAACATGATGCTGCCACCACTATGTTTCACAGTGGGGATGGTGTGCTTGGGATGATGTGCAGTGTTAGTTTTCCGCCACACATAACATTTTGCCTTTAGACCAGAGCACCTTCTTCCACATGTTTTCTGTGTCCCCCACATGGCTTCTCTCAAATTTGAAACAGAACTTCTTATGGCTTTCTTTTAACAATGGCTTTCTTCTTGTCACTCTTCCATAAAGGATAGATTTGTGGAGAGCACGACTAATAATTGTCCTGTGGACACATTCTCCCACCTGAGCTGTGAATCTCTGCAGCTCCTCCAGAGTTATCATGAGTCTCTAGGCTAAAAGGTAGGGTGACCAGACATCCCCAGTTTCAGGGGACAGTCCCCTGATTGAGGACACTGTCCCCGGACCAGATCTGTCCCTGGTTTTGTCCCCAGATTGGATTTGATAGGGGGAAGGGCAATTTCAAAGACAATCAGTGCAGAATTAAAATAAAAAAATTAGAATTTCACCCCCCCCCCCCGCTCCGCCGTGCCTACTAGCATAGGGGGATTGTATTTTTCCCATTATCTGTGCCCCTTTCTGATGATGATTTGCTGGTCGCAGTGAAGGGAATATTTCTTAAGTTTTGGGCACATTCCCATTCAGCTCCGCTCACATGTTCTTCTGCCTTGGCTCAAATCCTGGCCAGCCACCTGCCTATTTCCTTGTCTTCCCTGGCGGAGTGATTTTCCTCCGCTCCCCATCCAGTAGTAGCTGGGGCCCGAAGAGTAAGGCCGCGTACACACGATCAGACATGTCCGATGAAACTTTTTCATCGGACCACGCTGAAGTGGTCTGTTGGTCTGATGTGTGTACACACCATCGGACCAAAATCCCATCGGACCAGAACGCGGTCACGTAAAACACAACGACGTGATGAAAAAACGAAGTTCAAGCATGCGTCGACTTGATTCTGAGCATGCGCGGGTTTTGGGTCTGATGATTTTGTGTACTAACCATCGAACCTGTCCGGCGGACAGGTTTCCAACGGACAGGTTTTAAAGCATGTTTTGAAACTTTGGTCCGCTAGAAAACGGTCCGATAGGCCGTACACACCATCGAACATGTCCGCCGGAACTGGTCTGCGGACCAGTTTCAGCGGACATGTTCGATCGTGTGTACGCGGCCTAAGACATGAGAGGCTGTGAGGCGGGCGGCAAAGGGCGAGAGTCGCTGATTGTTGCCAGTACTAGCAAAGAAAAAATATGTCACCGGATTTCATTAAAAAAATCTGGTCACCTTACTAAAAGGGAAAACAACAGGAAGTGCCACCTAAGTGCAATATGTTTGATGCAATTTATTTGTACAACAAGTACTTACAGACAGAAGTTTAAAAAAGGCTCATCTGTGTCTCCAGTGAATGGTGTGATACGGTTTCAGGTGCATTTGGTTCCACGGGTAGGCAGAGGAATCTATCCTGTAGCCACCAGGAAGTCAGCCAGGTCCAGCGTGGAATGCAGGGGATGATGTCACAGGAAGCAGGAGAAGCCTCTCAAACTTATTGCACTTAGGTGGCGCTTCCTGTTCTTTTTCTCTTTTCTCCCTACCTGCAGAGTCGGCTTTTCTCTGAGGACAGCTACCGCCTACCACCACCCCCCCTCTTTAGGACTTGCACTTGTATCTTTACTCCACATAGATTGCCTGTTTATATTCACATAGGTACACTAGTGTCGGCGCTAACAGTTTCTTTTTTTCTGTATAATGAGTCTCTGGGCTGCTTCCCATATGATGTCCACCGGGAAGGATGAGAGGTTCCCTCTGGCGTCATTTTGTCATAGGCCGGGCGGGAATCGGTTAAGCGGTGTCTATATAGTTCCGAGGCCAGTGCCACTGTCAACAGCAGGACACCAAGCAGGACACCAATGATCGTTTTAGCTGACATCCTGACCACCACTGTAATGTGGGCATTCTCCCCAATGACCACCAACGGAAGGGGAATTTTTCCCCAAGATCTGAATATTGTTTTAAGGGTTCCTCTGGGGTAGAGAGGTTGAGAAAGGCTGCTCTAGAGGGCCTCTGCTTCCAGAAAATACATAATACTTAGTTGGGTTTGAATGTGTAGTTTTCATGTAAATAAATTGTCCATTTAGCATGTTTGCATAAAATGAAAAAGCAAAAATGGACTTAAAGTGGTTGTAAAGGTTCGTGCTATTTCACCATCCTATGCATTAAGGTGAAATAACACTTGGAGATGACAGGGCCCCCCCATTTTACTTACCTGAGCCCCCGTTCACCTGCTCGGCTTGTCATCGGAGTCCTATTCTCCACGGAGTCTCTGCATTAATTGAATAGATTGATAGCAGCACAGCCAATGGCTCCCGCTGCTGTCAATCAAATCCAATGACGTGGCCGCCGGGGGCGGGACCAAGACACTCCTGGCCAGATTCAGGTAGACTTACGACGGCGTCTCAGTAGATACGCCGTCGTAACTCAGAATCTGCGCCGGCGTATCTTTAAGCGTATTCTCAAAGTGAGATGCGCTTAAATGTTGCTAAGATACGACCGGCGTAAGTCTCCTACGCCGTCGTATCTTAGCTGCCTATTTACGCTGGCGGCTAGGGGCGTGTACGCTGATTTATGCCTAGAATATGTAAATCAACGAGATACGCCTATTCACGAAAGTACGCCCGGCCATCACAGTACAGATACGCCATTTATGTAAGGCATTTTAAGGCGTAAAGATATTCCAACAAAAATATGGTGCAGCCAATATTAAGTATGGACGTCGTGACCGCGTCAAAATTTATAAATTTTACGTTGTTTGCGTAACTCGTCCTTAAATGGGGCTGGACGTAAATTACGCTCTCGTCGAAACCAATGAGCCATAGCGGCGTAATTTGGAGCATGCGCACTGGGATACGTCCACGGACGGCGCATGCGCCGTTAGTACAAAAAGTCAATTACGTGGGGTCACAATTAATTTGAATAAAACACGCCCACATCAAACACATTTGAATTTGGCGGTCTTACGCCAGCCCATTTACGCTACGCCGCCGTAACTTAGCTTGGTGAATATAGCACTTGCCTCTCTAATTTACGGCGGCGTAGCGTATCTGAGATACGTTACACCCGCATTAAATTACGCCGCTCTACGTGAATCTAGCCATCTGTGTCTATGGAGGCCAAGTGTATGAGACGGAAGCATGCCCGCAAGGTAACTCCCTCGGGAGAGAGCTTCCCAAGGGGGTTAGCTATTGCGGGGAGGAGCCGAGAGAGCCACCGTGGGACCCCTGAAGAGGAGGATCGGGGCCACTCTGTGCAAAGCTAACTGCACAGTGGAGGTAAGTATGACATGTTTGTTTAAAAAAATAAAATAATATCTGAATCTTTACAACCCCTTTAAAGAGAAAAGTTGAACGTTTTTAGCATCCTTCATAGGCCGCCATGACGTCTGGGGCCCTGGGCTGCTGCCTGTTGTGTCCTTCCTATAATCCGCCACTAAAGCCAACCAACCAATCACCATTGCTCCCCAAGCCCCTCCAGCTGAATCATGTGACGGACTTCCAACAAAGTCTGCTGTGGCCAGAGGCTGCTCAAGACTGGAGCAACCATATTTATAGAATACGCGTTTTCCATTTTTCCGTTCCTCTTTCTTTACTTTCCAAAGCGAAACTGCTGACCTTGCCTTGATATATTAAAAGAGCTAAGATGAGTTAAAATGCACTTATCCTTTAAGAAAGAAATGTTTCTGGTTCACAGACGTCTAGAAGGAATTTCCTATGGTGCAAATGTCTCAAGAGATTTAACAGAAGAATCCGAACCACAGCAGATCTTTTAACTCACTTTAAAAGCAGAATAAAGTTGAGCAAAAATCATAAAAAAAAATAAAAAATCCTCAGACACAGAAGTTTATGTATTCTGAAATGCAGCGGTTATGGAGCCGTTACGTGATGCGCCATCAATAAACTTCAGTAGGAATGCATTTTTCAAGCGGCAAATATCTTTTGTAACAAGGGGTCACACCATTAAACCTGAGAAAAGAGACACAAGGGAGATGTGATAGGGAATGGAAGAGGAGGCAAACTCGATCTAAAAAGCTATATATCACCAGAGACGCTGGGTGCAATATTAATACCGCGACGCTACGCGATTACTAAGTGCTTCCTGAAATAGTGTACTTTCTTTTGGTGAAGCTCTAGCAATGTATGGTAATATAGGTTATATACAAGGGAAAAATAACATTGTTCAATAGAAGGATTTCCCAAAACTAAAAACAAAACGATTTTTTGTAGAAATTTTTGCTTTTTTCATTGTAAGGCTGGTAACGGAACTCAACCTGCTAGGACTACTATCTCTCTGTGTGGCAACATCAAGTGTGTCCCTATCCTAAATTCCACCACTTGGAACTTCCTTTCGTTAGACACCATCTCGCACGCTATGTCCAACCTTTTGGAAGGCTGCTTTCCAGACAAAGACTGTTGCTTGTTCCCTTGATTTTTACCTTCAATCGATTGGACCCTTTCTATGCTGCGTGCCTAAGGCACCCCGCATCTAGTCTTTGGAAGTCTTGTTTCTAATAAGGGTCATTGTTACACTGATTGCATGACGCCCTCATCACCTGTTTAGCTGATTTGCAAGGTGATTCATCTACTCTTCAATCCAGCTTAATAGCACTGATTTTTGAAGATTCACCTATGTCTATTCAAGTTGCTTTCCATATGTGAGGGCACCCTTCTGCCCTTTAGGAAACCACTTTTCCTTCTAAAGGTCCATCCGCATGTAAGCAGGTTCACCATCCGGAGTTCTCATAACTGGAACGATCCGGCTATAAAATCCCCTGAAGAAGCCATACCTGGCGAAACTAGTAGGGTTGTCTGGATCACTTACCATATATCCCAACGAGTACTCCCAACTGTGTTTTTACTATATTTGTTTTCTTATGGTTTTCTTTTTTCTTGTTTGTGTGCGCTAATTTATTAAGTAATTTAAATATTTAAAATAAAAAATCTTTTGTACTCAATACTGACGCAGTCTTCTTTGGTTTCTACTTATAATTCCTTTCCCAGGCACCGCTATAATCCCCCCTCTCCCCCACACCTCTGGAAAACAAACATCTTTTTTGACCTCTTGCCGCCCACTTAGGCTGCATTCACACCTGAGCGTTTTGTCGCCTGAAGCGCGTCGCTCAAAAACGCTAGAGGGGAAAAAAAACATTATTCTCTATGGAGATGGTTCACATCCCCACTCCAAAACGGCGAACGCCTGAAGCTCAAACAAGTCCCGGACCCTTTTTTGTCGCGCAAATCGGGTGGCTTGGGCGTTTTACATTGGTGACAATGACCTGTACAAAATCGCGGTAAAAAACGCTGCGTTTTGTCGCGGCAAATCGCTGTAAAAAACGCAGCTATTTGTCGCGGCAAATCGCCGTAAAAAACGCCGCAAATTGCCTACGCTTAGGTGTGAATGCAGCCTTAGGGCATATGTGCCACAGCAAAGAGGGTGGGTTTTAACCGGTTCCCGACCGGCTCACGCAGATATACTGCGGCAGAATGGCTCTCCTGGGCGAAATCCTGTACATATATGTCTTTGCTCAGGAGAGCCACCAGAGGGCGCGCGAGCGCCGCCGGCCACTTGCTTGAGCGTGTTTACACACACAAATTCCCGTGCTGTCAGAGGAGAGGAGACAAAGTACAAAGTAGGAACAACGATCTGTCATCTCTCCTAGTTAGTCCCATCCCCAAACAGTTAGAACACAGTGAGGGAACACACAGTTAACCCAGTGATTGCCTCCTAGGGCCAGATTCATGAAAGGTTACGCTGGCGGATCGAGTGATCCGCCAGCGTAACAGTGGCTTTGAGCCGGCGTTTCTGTTTTCTGTAACCAGAAAACAAGAAACGCCGGGTTGAAGTTCCGATGCGATGAGCGTAACTGAGTTTCGCCATCGCATCGTTACTTCAACTTAAAAATGGCGCCGGGGGCGTTCCCGCCGATTTACGCTCAAAAAATATGTTAATGAGCGGAAATCGGCAATTCACGATCGAAATCCGGCGCGACGCAGTGACGTTACGACGTTTCCGGACGGGATACGCGGCGCATAGATATACCTACATGGGGTTGGAGTATCCTATGTTAGGTATAGGCGTCGTCATCGCGTCGGGAAAAAAAAAAAAAACGTCGCTTGCGTAAAACGGTCATGAATGGGAATGTGACGTCATTGACGTTCATTCACAGATTTTGGAGCATGCGCACGGGGATGTTTTGACACTCGACGCATGCGCAGTACGTCGGCGGCGGGATCGCGCGTAGTTAGCATACTACACGCCCCGTACCCGCGACATTTGAATTCCGCCGGCTCATTTGCGATGCGCTGCCGCAACTTTAGGAGCAAGTGCTTCGTGAATGACAGCACTTGCTCCTAAAAATTCGGCAGCGCAACGCAAATCAGAAGCGTTACTCCAGAGCAAAGATGCTCTGGAATACGTGAATCTGGCCCCTAGTGTTAATCCCTTCCCTGTGAGTGACATTTATACATTAATCAGTGCATATTTGTAGCACTGATCGCTCTATAAATATCAATGGTCCCAAATGGTCGCCATTACTAGTAAAAAAAAATAATAATAATAAAAATGGCATAGAAATGCCATAAATCTTTCTCATAGTTTGTAGACTATATAACTTTTGCGCAAACCAATCAATATACGCTTATTGCGCTGGCTGAACAAAAAAAAAGAAGAATGAGTTATGTATGGCCAGCTTTAACCACTTAAGGATCGCCGCACGACTATATACGTCAACAGAATGGCACGGCTGGGCACATGGACGTATAGATATGTCCTCGTTAACCACTTAAGACCCGGACCAATACGCTGGTAAATGACCCAAGGTGTTTTTGCGATTCGGCACTGCGTCGCTTTAACAGACAATTGCGCGGTCGTGCGACGTGGCTCCCAAACAAAATTTGCGTCCTTTTCTTCCCACAAATAGAGCTTTCTTTTGGTGGTATTTGATCACTTCTGCGATTTTTATTTTTTGCGCTATATACAAAAATAGAGCGACATTTTTGAAAAAAATACTATTTTTTACTTTTTGTTAAAAAAAAATTAAATAAACTAAATTTTAGTCAAACATTTAGGCCAAAATGTATTTAGCCACATGTCTTTAGTAAAAAAAAAAAAATTGCGATAAAAAAAAATAGCTACCTAGCGGGAACAGCGACACTAATATAGCGATCAGAAAAATGATCGCTTAGTGACGCTGGCAATAGGGAGTGAAAGGGTTAACTAGAGCGGTGATCAGGGGGTTAAAACGTTATTAGGGGGGGTGGGGGGGCTATCCTGAACCTAACACTAACTGATTTTACACTGCCTGTCACACTGACACTAAATGCAGTGATTAGATCACTGCATTCAGTGACACTGTGACAGGGGGGGTGGGGGGGCAGATCGCAAGGGGTTAATATGCCTATGTGAGTGTGTGTCAGTGTTGTGTTGGTGCAGGACTTACTGTGAGGTGTTTCTCCCATCGCAGCGGTTGGAAATACCGCTGCGATGGGAGATTACATCACTTCCCCCTTCCTGTGTTTACACAGGAGGAGGAAGTGACACAAAGGGGGAGAGCGCGCATTGGCTGGGAGCGATCGCGGGGGGGGGCGGGTAAACACTGACATCCGCCCGCTCGTCCCGGATCGCTCCCGGAGCCAGGGGGACCCCCGCACGCCGCGGAGGGGGTGCCGATGGGACCCCCGAACCGCACGAAGGCGGGGACGTAAATTTACGCCCTTGTGCCTGTACGAGCCATGTTGTGGCCGTATATGTGCGTGCGGGGGTCCTTAAGTGGTTAAGAGCTAAGCTGTGGGTGCGAGCGTGCCACCGGCACTGATATATACGATCCGTGAACGCACCCACGGGACCCGCAGACCCGATCGCCGCGGGTGTCCCGTGATCGGGTCACACGAGCTAAAGAAGGGGGAGAGGTGAGTGTAAACAAACCGTCCAAAGCTCCGTGAACGCCCCCCCTGGACCCGCGGACCCGATCGATGCGGGTGTCCCGCGGTTGGGTCACACGAGCTGAAGAACGGGGAGAGGTGAGTGTAAACAAACCTTCCCTGTTCTTCTCTGTGCCAGTCACTGATCGTCTGTTCCCTGATATAGGGAACAACGATCACTGACGTCACATGTCCGGCGTAAGAAACACACATGAGGTCCCAAAAATGTGTGAAAAATGTCTGATGTGTCCGCCATAATGTCGCAATCACAAAAAAATTGCTGATCGCCTCCATTAGTAGTAAAAATAAAAATATTAATAAAAATGCCATAAACTATCTCCTATTTTGTAAACGCTTGTAAACTACCTGTACGTGCTTGTGCCCAGCCGTGCCATTCTGCTGACGTATATTCTGCCGATGTGCAGGAGGCGGTCCTTAAGTGGTTAATAGTACCCTGAATTTATTCATTTGGAGCAGCGTCCATATACTCTTGGCTATGTAGCGTAGCGTCAAGATCCTTACACAAAGTCGTGTTGGCACACACAGGGCTGTCTTAATGAGAGGGCACACCTGGGCACTGCCCAAGAGCCCCTGTCCTTTCCCCAAAGCAGCTGGTCCTTGAGCCTGGTCTGCCCCTCTACATCCCAGATATGCACCCAGCACTCTGACCCCTCTACACCATAGATATCCCCTACCTCCTACCTACTTGATTCCTGTATACCTGTCTCCATTGTAGGGGCCCCAGAGCATTACTTTGCCCAGGGGCCCATGATGCTATTAAAGCGGATGGTTCACAATTTTTTTTTTATTAAAAGCCAGCAGCAACAAATACTGCAGCTGCTGACTTTTTATATTAGGACACTTACCTGTCCTGGAGTCCAGCGGCGTCCGCAGCAGAGGACGAGCGATCGCTCGTCTCCCTGCTGCTCCCCCCTCCATCCACGGTGAGGGAACCAGGAAGTGAAGCGCTCCGGCTTCACTGCCCGGTTCCCTACGGCGCATGCGCGAGTCGCGCTGCGCCCGGCGATTGGCTCCCGCTGTGTGCTGGGAGCCGAGAGTTCCCAGCACACAAACGGGAAAAGCCCGTCTTTTGCCCGAGACTGCGGGCCGGAAGTGGGTGCAGATACCTGTCTTTAGACAGGTATCTGCACCCCCCTCCCCCCTGAAAGGTGTCAAATGTGACGCCGGAGGGGGGGAGGGTTCCGATCAGCGGATCTTCACTTTAGGGTGGAGATCCGCTTTAAGATGGCCCTGGGCATACAGCATATTTTCATAAGACCTAGGGATGTTGGGTGTCTTACTTGAATACATTTTTAAGTCTTAACTCTTAAATCTGTCTGGACTTTGCTTTTAAAGCTTTGCAGACTTCTAAAGGATCCTGTGGAAGTGCAAACACACAACACAAAGACACAATGCACATTATCTATGGTGCCGTGTATCTGCAAGTCTTTTCATGGGAAAAGCATGAATGATGATGGGGCCAGTGTCTGATCAGAGCAGCCAGAGGACAACACAAAAATATTAGCCACTCTGAACAGCTCTCAGATCATTATCGCGTGTCCTGCTGAGAATGGAGATATTTGTTTTAGGCTACGTCAGTCCAGACGATATCATCTCCCTAATGGAAATTTGATGTCGCAGAAACTCTATCCGCTGTTCATCTCATCACCAAATGAAATGCACATGGCTTCATAGACCGGTCTGGATCATTTACTGCAGAATCGGATGGGAGGCGTGCTGCGCTTAATTCAATTAACAGGGAAAAGTCCTTTTTCAGGGAATGTAAATGATAACTGTTCTGTAACATCGCTGTAATTCAGAGGATCTCTAACGTGTATGCGATGCTTTATCATTTAATGTTACATTTTAGTGGCTTATGACTATGACTGTGCAAATAAAAACTCACATCTTATGCCGCGTACACACCTACATGCAAAAATCAAACATTTTTAGCTAGAAAATTACTCAGAACCCCCAAACACACTGGCCTGGATTCACATACATCGGCGTATATATATACCGCGGTAGCGTATGTCTTTTACGCTACGCCGGCTTAGCGCGGAGAGGGAAGCATGGAATTCGCAAAGCAAATGCTCCCAACGTTGCGCCGGCATAACGTAAATTTGTGGGCATAAGCCGGCCTAAGTCAAAGTAGGTGGAAGTGGGCGTGATACATTTAAATGAAGCGTGACCCCATGCAAATGATGGCCGAGCTTCAGACAAGTACTTAAAAGTAACTGCGCATGCGTGGTGCCTTGGACGCATCCCAGTGCGCATGCTCACAATCTCGTCGAAAAAACTGCCTAAGATGCGTCGAATCACTGCCTACGGCGTGAACGTAACCTACGCCCAGCCCTATTCACGTACAATGTAAACTACGTAAAATTCTACGGCATTCGTTCCCTGGTCCATACCTTTGCATGAGTTGCGCCTCCAATATGGGGAATAACTTTACGCCGGACGTACGACTTACGCAAACCGTGTATATTATGCGCCAGGCGCAAGTACGTTCGTGAATCGCCGTATTTGACTCATTTGCATATTTGCATCGAAAATCAATGGGAGTGCCACATGCGTCCAGCGTAAATACGCCCACTATATGCCGGCGTAGGAAAGTTACGTCGGGTGGCTGAAGCCTATTTTTCGACTTATCTTGCTTTGTGGGTCGGCGCACAGATACGACGGCGCACATTTGTACTTACGTAGGCGTATCTGGAGATACGTCGGCGTAAGTGCTTTGTGAATCCGGGCCTATATATATATGTTTTTTTTTAGCAGACACCCTAGGGAATAAAATGGCGGTCATTGTAATTTTTTATCTCGCACGCTATTTGCGCAATCATTTTTCAAACGCCCTTTTTTGGGGGAAAAACGGTTTCATGAATTAAAAAATAACAAAACAGTAAAGTTAGCCCAATTTTTTTGTATAATGTGAAAGATAATGTTACACCGAGTAAATAGATACCCAACATGGCACGCTTTAAAATTGCGCACACTCATGGTATGGCGCCAAACTTCAGTACTTAAAAATCTCCATAGGCGTCGTTTATTTTTTTTTTACGGGTTACCAGTTTAGAGTGAGGCCCCGTACACACGGCAGAGAACCTCGACGGGCAGAACACATCGTTTCGCCCGTCGAGGTTCTCTGCCGGGCGTCAGATTCGGCGACCCGCCCGTCGGGAAAGGCAACCAGCCATTCATCCCGACGGGCCGTCGAGCAAATAGAGAACCTGCTCTCTATTTGCTCGACGGGTTTCCCGTCGGGCGAGGCTCGCCGAGAGCGTACACACGGCCGAGGTTCTCGGCAGAATGCAGCTCCCAGCGAGGTTCTCGCTGGTTTCTGCCGAGAACCTCGGCCGTGTGTACGGGGCTTCACAGAGGAGGTGTAGCATGAGAATTGTTGCTGGCGCTCTAACGCACGTGGCGGTACCTCACATGTGTGGTTTGAACGGTGTTTACATATGTGACTTACTTGTGTGTTTGCTTCTGAGCGCGAGCTACCGGGGATAGGGGCGTTTAAAAAAAAAAGTTTTATTATTTTATTTTTTATTTTACTTAATTAATTTTTTTTTTTACACTTTTTTTTTTTTGATCACTTTTATTCCTATTACAAGGAATGTAAACATCCCTTGTAATATGAATGGTTTGTGACAGGTACTCTTTATGGAGAGATAGGGGGTTAATAAGACCCCACATCTCTCCTCCAGGCTGGAAAGCATGAGATTGTGAAAAAAAAATCACCAATCTCATGCTTTCAGCCAGTACCCAGGCATGACATCATAACATCGTGCCCGGGCCTCCGACGATCATAGAGATGACTGGTGACCATCTGGTCACCATTCATCTCTATGCCTCCCATCTGGCGCTGGCAGATCGTTTCTTCGAATGGCGGCGGGAGGGGGAGACGTCCCCTCCCATCGCCTATAAGAACCATCAAGCGGCGGAACTGCCGCTATGATCGCTCTTATGGTGCACAGAATCCCTGGCTAAAGAGATGGATATCTGAATGATGCCTGTAGCTGCAGGCATCATTCAGATATCCCCATTGAAAGTCCAAGATGTCATATGACGTCCAGCGGTAGGGAAGTGGTTAAATTGGTCGTGAAAAACGGTCGTGTGTGGGGTCCAGAGCATTTTTCTTGATGAGAAAAATGGGCATTTAAAAATTAGAACCTGCTCTTTTTTTTCTCGTGGCTTTTCACGTCGTCGTTTTTCTCCTCGTGGATTTTAGGCTTTAACGAGGGGGAAAAAACGTGCATGCTCAGAAGCAAGTCATGAGACGAGAAATTAGCATAATCAGGCCAAAGGGTGGCGCCATTTGTGTTGTAAAAAAATGCATTTGTCCGAAAATCCGAATTAATTAAGCTTGAATCTGTCATTGAAGGCTTATGGTGTCTGACAAATGTTCTAAGAAGATTGGATGGAGCAGCTAAACTGTACGATGCCGCCCTGCTATGGTATGGAGATGGGCAAGGGCCATCTTGCCCTCACTCGTATCCATACCCAGCCACGGATAGGACCCCGATCACCTCCGCCACTACTGAAGGCTCCGGTAAGCGGACCGAGGGTGGGGGAGAGCAGCGGGAGGGGGGACCCTCTATCGCCGCCGATAATGGTAATTTTGTGATGAATCCGCCGCAGAGACCACCATTATCGTTTACTGAACCGCCGCCTGAAGAGATGGATACCTCAGTTGTGGCAGCAGCTTACGAGATATCCCTCTACGAAGTGCCGACGTATATAGTCGTGCGGCGGTAAGTAAGTGGTTAACAGTAAAGCAGGTCATGTGACCCCAATGCCTGCCCCTAGAGACACTTTGGTCCTTTTTCGTCCTTACTTTTAGCTTGTGTAAATGGGAGTTGTCAAAATCTACCTTTTGCATTCAAATACATTAGGGGGAAATGGAGCGTGCAAAATCTGGTGCAGCTCTGCATAGAAACAATCAGCTTCCAGGTTTTATTGTCAAAGCGTAATTGAACAAGCTGAAGTTAGAAGCTAATTGGCTACCATGCACAGCTGCACCAGATTCTGAGTGCTTCAGTTTTAGTAAATCACCAACATTGTGTTAGGGTCCTTACACACGGAGCGGTCCGTTTTTCGGTCCGCTCCGTGTGTCCGTCAGCTCAGCGGGGGGGTCTCCGCTCAGCTGTCGGGCGGACGGGGCGGTCCCCGCACACTGTGCAGGGACCGCCCCGTCTCTCCTCCGCTCTCCCCTATGGGGAGTCGGATGGAAACAGACCGTCTGTCCATTTGCATCCGATCCGTTTGCCCGGACGGAAGAAAAATAGGACATTCTTCCGTCCGCAAAAACGGATGCGGATCGAGCGGACGTTAGCGGATGCATCATCCGCTAACGGATCCGCTCCCATAGGGACCCATTACAAGTCCGTAAACGGACTTGTAATGAGCGGACCGTTCGTCCGCTAGTGTGAAAGGGCCCTTAAAATGCAGAAAAAAGCAAATGCAACTTAGTAGGATCTGCTGCCGCCAAAGAAATGCGACACAAAGCAGGTCAAACGCAGCCTCTGAACTGTCATCCATACTACACCAGAAAACCTTCAAACCCACATCAAATTTGGGACTCAAAAAAAAACAATGTTCATACACACCAGGGGTCTCCAAACTTTTCAAACAAAAGGGACACTTTATTGTCCTTTAGACTTTAAAAAGGGCTGGATTGTGGCCTCAGGGTTGGTGGTCAGTGGGAGAAGGAGTAGGGCCCCTATTAGTAGGAGGAATAGTACCCCATCATTGATATCAGTAGAAGAAATAGTGCCCCCTTGTTGGTGTCAGTGGAAGGAATAGTGCCTCATATTAGTTGAAGGAATAGTGCCCGTAAGGCCCGCATAAAGGCTAGCAAAGAGCCACATCAGACCCTCGGGCTGCAGTATGGAGACCCCGGATATACACAACCCTTAAACCTGAGCACTAGGCTATCCCACCCCCTTATGCAAAGAGCTGTGATACTTGCCTGTCAGATTGCCTGACTATTGGCAATCAGGAAAAATCTGACTACTCATGCTTGCTGCCTGTCTAGACCTTTGCTCAGGCCTGACTACTTGCCCACCTGAGGTATAATACTTGCCTGCGAGATTGCCTGACCATTGGCAATCTGGAAAAACCTGACTACTCTCATGCTTTCTACTTGCCTAAACCTGACTACTCTCTCATCTGCAGTTCTGTATACAGTCTCCTCCCTTGTTTTTAAAGAAAGTTTTTAAAGAACGGGGCAGAGAAATCAGAGCAGACACCGCATCCCAGTACAATAGTAGAAAAAGAGGGGGAAAGAGGTAACAGACCTCTGGACTAAGGTGTCAAATCAAGAAAATATGAAACAATTACACACAGATTAAATTAAATATTTTATTACAACAATAACACATGATGAAAGATTTTTATCAAAAAATGAACAGCCGCCCCCTTATCCCGGATCGCTCAGACAGCCACGGGGACCGCCGCAAGTACCGGGGGGGTCCCGATTGGTCCCCCGACCCACGTCTAGGCAGGGACGTACAGGTACGCCAATGTGCCTGTACGTGCCATTCTGCTGATTCTGCTGCTGGCGGGCGGTCCTTAAGTGGTTAAAGCTTCTTCAGGAGATTCAGGTGTGTTGTATTATTTGTCTAACCGATTGAAACCGAACTTGATGGAGATTGGACAGAGAGATGTCCTAAAATTTCAACAGACGCCTTAATGGTTTACCCTGTAGTGGCCACAGGAGGAAGATTAATATAAAGTATATTTCATTAGTAAAGCTTGGAAAATCAAAATCAATTATGTTCTCCTACTGCCAGCAAATATAGCCCAGCAAAGCAGGTAAGTAAATTGAGTAATCAAGAAAATGGGAGTGTCAAGCTGGGATATGATTAAACATATATAGCAAAATCACTTATCAATCAAGGCACCTCTGACAAATCAATGTTGAAATTTTAGGACATCTCTCTGTCCAATCTCCATCAAGTCTGCTTAGGTGATTAATACAACACACTTGAATCTCCTGAAGAAGCTTTTTTAGCGCCCACCCCAAATCTAGGGGGCGCTATTCAAAATTTAAGGGAAGTCTGGGCGTATACTTGGACCCAGATCTGTTGATTAACACAAATTTGCCTCTGTTCTGGCTGTGGCCCTGCTTGGTAGTTTCCCTTGTTGCCTGCAGGTGGTGTTGCCATCTTGGCCTTATGTTGGAAAGCAGGTGTACCATGGTGTGTTGGGTAGTCTCTTCTCGGCAGCCGAACAGTGGGAGCGGTGAACCCCGCTGTGCATGCTGGGGAAGGGTACTTAAGGGGCAGACACCATTGATCGAGGTCCTTCGCCTTGTGGCCCTCCTGGTGCAAGGTGCGTGTGTGTGAGCCCAACTTCGGGGCCACATTGGCCCAGAGTTGTTTTGCTGTCTAGTAGGCCCAGCTGTGCTGGCTGGGGCCTGCAATCCTAAAGGGGGATCCCAAGCTGTCTGTCCATAAGAGAGGAAGCTGTCTTGATGAAGGAAACCGGGGGAGGACCTGCCCTGGAGGAGACCGGCAAGGTGCTGGTGTCTCGGGTGAGGTCTGGTGACCTAATTAAGGAGGGATCCACTATATTGTCTGCCGGTTCCGGCTTAAAGGCTCTTCTACTGCATAGCTGGAGGTTCGGGACTTTGAAATCCTGTGGCAGAGGATTCCTGGACGCATCCAAGCTCATTCAAAGGTCTGTGGCAGAGACCAAGCTCATTCAAAGGTCTGTAGCAGAAACCAAGCTCATTCAAAGGTCTGTAGCAGAAACCAAGCTCATTCAAGCTCATTCAAATGTCTGTGGCAGAGGCCGTCTGGACATTAGTTCAAGCTTTATCCCGGCTGTTGGGCCAGGTGAGGGGGGACTATCCGGGTGAGAGTGGAGACTGACTTATTCTGTAGCGTGTGCATGAACCTTCCCCTGCTCTTCTCCTCCCTTCTACTTTCTCTACTTCAAGTTACCCTGCAGTTAAGAAAATAAAACCCAACTGTTGGAGGTTTTACATATGTTTGGACATTGCATTTTTTTTATGGACTTCCACACCCTGACAACGAAGCTGAAAGGGTAACGTGCAAACCCAAAATTTAACCAGCAGCCCCTTTCGGGGGTAGTGCTTCACTTTAAAAGCAAAACATGTCAAGTGGTAGTGTGTGTATATGCCTTGAATAGAACAAAACGATTCTAATAAAGATAAAAACCTTTTATCATGTTTTATTGTTGTAATAAAATATTACATTTTATCTATTTGTAATTGTTTCATTTTTTCTTGATTTGACACCTTAAAAGTCCAGAGGTTTGTTACCGCTTTCCCCCTCTTTTTCTACTTAGTCTCCACCCAGATCCTGAGGGCTGTGACCTGGTGACAATTCGCAAAAAAAGTAAACTGGGACCACTAGGGTCTCTGGCCCATCTCCACTTTCAGGAACGCTGGTGAAAAGCAACTGAGGCTTAGACCTTGGACCTTGAGTGAACCCACGCCATTTGCCATGGACCACCATAACAGTTCCTTGGTGGCACTTCCCATTGACTGTCATTCAGCCGAGCTATCACAAGTCTTTAGAACTTGTAACGGAACGTCCCACACTCCGCTTGAGTGCTTCCGTCATATACCACTTCATATCAGTCTGGATATAGATATCAGATATTCCAGCTGCCCACAAGCACACAACGAGACGAGACATGTTTGTCTGCTGAACATGGAGTGTTTAATAGAACCAAGAATACAATCTTATATACAGTTAAAGAGGAGGTAACCAGAACATAACTTAACATGAGCTAATTAACAAATCATTTACCCAGACTAGGTGACTCATAGATATGACCTTCAGGGTAGACGTCACGTCTCCTCGCTCACCTGCTATACAATACACATTATCATACACGTGTAAACACAGGACATCTTCACACAATAGCAGGGTCAGTTAGCACAGATAACAGGCAGATGGCTGGAGGTGATGGCATTAGCATCTCCTAACACTGTATGTCCCAACAGTATGAATCAGTCACTCTAACATGGCATATACAGGGTCCTCAGGCATACAGCTCACAAAGAGCACCTTTCCCCCAAATGCCAGGGCCCATGATCGCAAGGCAAGAGGCTAGCATTCAGTCCCCTTCAAAAGCCTCTGTCCCGGGTGAATCTGTCAGAGAACTTTAGTGGCAACGTGATGACATTGCCACAAGAGGTGGCAACAATTGTGGCAGGCCCAAACTTCAAAGGTGGATCACCAGTCTTGGCTCCTGGAAGTGGCGCCACAAAGGGTCACATGATGGCAGACACAGATGAGATTTTTATTTTATTTTTTAAACTAGGGGGGGACGACACCTTTACCCAGATATTGGCTTTAACTCTATTTTTCCCTTTTCACAATGACGATTAGTTGTCATCTGGTTCCTCCTTGATGTGGTTTAGCAAACAATACTTGAACTGATCACACCGCAATTACCTAATATAATTTCCCTACTTGAGGTCCATTGTCACCGCACCAGTCGGTGCAAAAAGAGGCTCTTAATTTTATTTACTGGCTGAAATAACGTTTAGAATTTTCATTTTAAGTCTCCATGGGAGAGGCTGGAAAAATACCATTGAGGGTTTACACTGCAATAAAGAGCATGGAGCAGAAATTCAGCACAGACTCTTTAGCGACTGTGCCATCGGATGATGCTTCAATCAAAGTTTTCCTCTCGCAGCCTAATGGCTTCACTGGGATCATCAGCTCTGCATAAATCTCGCTCTCACCATTTAATTGACATTAATAGGCAGATGTACTAAGAGATCCTTGCCAAGGGGGATAAAAAAGGCAGAACAGCCAACATCACTTTGCAGTACAGGAAACAAAGGATCTGATTCTTATTTGGAATATCATTGTGGGCATCTAAATGAGCCTTTGTACAAGCTATACTATAGATTTAATGGACTGCATAATATGGGATGTGTACCATCCTCTTCAATTCTAGGTAAGTGCTTATAGATACAAAAACGGGAAGAGACTCAATAACAATATTTTATTCACCTGGTTATGGTGTAAGGGAGGAAATTCTGAAATCGAAAAGAGCTGCGTTTTATATCAGTGCTATTCACTGTACCCTAAAATACAATGCATTATGTCAAGAAAGCTACAAGAATACATAATAGCATTCATAGGCATGCACAGGGGGTGTGCCAGGTGTGCGTTGGCACGCCCTAATCCCCCTGGGCGCCAGTGTACAGAAGTGTGAGCCTCAGGGAGACCAGCCTGAGACCACGATTGTGAGTAGCAGGCATACTGAACACCCCCCTTCTCTCTCACCCTCTTTCTCTCTCACCCCTCCTTTCTCCCCTTCTCTCATCTCTCTTTCACACACACACAGGCGGCGTACACACGACCGAGAAACTCGTCGGGCGAAACACACGACCGGTTTCCTCGGCAGAATACGCCTCCCATCGAGGTTCTTGCTGGATTCTGCCGAGAAACTCGGCCGTGTGTACACGGCCACACACACACCCTCTCACCCCCTCTCTCTCATCCCTTTCTATCTCTCTCATGCCCCCCTCACCCCCTCTCTCTTTTGGTAATTGTAATGGTCAGGGGTTACCACCGTTTACGATCTTCCATTCCACCAACCCAAGACAGCTTATCCGACACTCCAACAATCCAGCAGACACGACCCATTCCATTCCCCAGAATAACGAGACACAAGCTCTGTTTCTGGTTCCAAAATGAATAAATACTTTAATGGTAAAACTCAGGCTTTATACAGTTTAGAAACCAAGTGAACAATGAATCAACTCCACCCACCACATTACACAAGGAACTTCAATACACATCCTTTTAGATAATGAGATTCAGATGAGTTAATTATTAGTCATCACCCAGACATTCTGACTCTGCGACAAGCTATTCACCTGCTACATAATACACATTCCTATGTCAGACATTCTGGCACCTAATCTACAGGAGTTAATTACTACAGCTGACAAGTCACATTCCACATCTATTATCAATAGTATTTTCACACAAAACAATGGCATTAGCATACACAATGAAATATCTTAGGAGCAGACTTAATTAGCACAATAGACAACATAATGCAATCACAGCAAGCCCCATCACTACAGCCAGGTAGACTTAATTAGCACCTTAACAGTCTATGTTACACATTGAATGAGTCACTCTATTGACCTGTTGGGGTCAGAATAAACAAACAACTTTTAATATTTCAAGATATCCTGCAATACATGAATTATCATTAATGTCCCATCTCATGTAATTCATGATATCATTTCTCAGTCATCCTATGCCCCTATCGGACATAGGATGACCCTAGACCCAAGAGTCATTGGTGAAGCTGGCACAGGAGTACCCCGCATCCTTCAAATGTCTCTGGTTCCCACAGGCCATTCCGTTACAGTAATATACTGTATATTCCCTACCTTGGGAAGTTCAAAGATACTCTGTGTCAATGCCAACAACCCTAGTCTCTGCCTCTCTGTCATACCAGGGTTCCCAACAATATGTACAGTGTAACTTCTGATTGCTAATAACGCGGTTAACAAGCGTTTTCGCAGTACGAGCACTGTATTTAAAAAAAACCTCGGTTTGCGAGTGTTGTCTTGCAAAATGAGCAGGATTCAAGCCAAAGCGGTGTACAGTACTGCGTTTGGCCTAAGGTGGGGGGGGGGGGTGCCTGAGCCCAGTAGAGCTGAATGGAGGCTGTTCGGAAATGCTCGAAAAATCGCAGAAATACTCAGTTTACAAGGTTTTCTAAGTTTAGCCAAGGTGTCCTCAGCACTTTACCAGTGTTTACAAGGCTCCCTGGCGCCCCCCGCGTGTGGTATTGCATGACATTGAAGTCAATGCAGATTTTTTTTTTTTCGTTTCCATTGACTTCGAGAAACTCGCTTTGATATGCGAGTGGATTCGGATTACGAGAATTCTCCTGGAACGAATTATGTTCGAAATCCGAGGTTCCATTGTATCTCCAATGAAATAGCTTATCTCTAACTCTGTTGCAGCATTCTTGAGCAGTAATCTCTACTGCATGGGGAGGTAGGTGCAATGTGAGAAAAAATTCACAGTTATTTAGAAAATCCCAGTTCAGTTATTTGTAAATGTTTTTGTTTTAAATGTTATAAAAGCATTACATGTAATGAGTATTCTCCCGATGCAACAATGAGTTTATTATGTGCTTTGATTCTACTTTAAAGAGAAATCCTTTTATTAGAATTGTAGCCCGGAGCTCCGGGGGCCCCCTGTGGTGTAGAGGAATAGATAGGACCACCCTCTACTTTCATGCAGTAGGGATCGCAAAAAAAATATTACCCATCACAGAGCGTAAAGGTAAAATAAAATTTCTCGGCGTACCTGAGTCTGCCTTCTGATTATAATTTCTCTTTTCCTGCTTTAACAAATAATTTTCAGTGCCTAAAATATCATTGTCAAGTCTCATTACTTCCTTCCAATCAGTAAGAGTACAACTTACATAGGTAAGAATGAAGCCTATTGCACATCATTGGTCCATTAATGGGCACTGTGCCCCTTCAAGGTGACGGTGCTTCCTGGTCAATGGCAGCTGGTGCTCAAAATTTTTGGGGGCACGCAAAAAAACCTTAGAAAAATACATCAATTGCAGACACTGTGCCCATCAAACGCAGCCACTGTGTCCATCAAACGCAGCCACTGTGCCATCAATTGCCACCACTGTGCCATCAAACACAGCCACTGTGCCCATCAAACGCAGCCACTGTACCCATAAATTGCCGACACTGTGCCATCAAATGCAGCTACTGTAGCCATCAATTGCTAATACTGTGCCCATCAAATGCTGACATTGCGCCCATCAGTTAATGCTACTGTGCCCATAAATTGCTGCCAGTGTGCTCATCAATTGCCACTACTGTGCCCATCAATTGCTGCCAGTGTGCCCATCAATTGCTGACACGGTGCCCATCAGATGCCACTAGTGTGCCATCCAATGCTGCTACTGTGCCCATCAACTGCTGCTAGTGTGCCCATCAACTGCCGCTATTGTGCCCATCAACTGCTGCCAGTGTGCCCATCAAATGCTGCTACTGTGCCCATCTACTGTGCTTATTAACTGCTGCCAGTGTGCCCATCTATTGCAGCTACTGTGCCCACCAATTGCTGCCAGTGTGCCCATCAATTGTCGCTACTGTGCCCATCAGCATTGTGTTAGGAAAGCAAATTAATATTCGCTTTCCTAACACTGAACCGTCTCTCAGTCAATTAGGTGCTCGGGTCTTTAACCTGTCATCTGGTTTGGCTGAAACAACAGGCTCTGTGATTGGACGCTGCCTATCAGGCCTCCAATCATACAATCATAGCAGATGACGAGAAGAGAGGACAGGAGAAGACATCGAGGAGCATGGAGGACATTGCCGTGACCCGCTGCCCCACCGAGACAAGGTAAGTGCCGGGCAGGTGGGGGATGCGCACTGGCAGCATTTGATGGGCACAGTAGCGGAAGAATGTACCCTACAAGGGACATGAGGTAGAAGGAGGTACCCTTCAAGGGACATGAGATAGAAGGAGGTACCCTACAAGGGACATGAGATAGAAGGATGTACCCTACAAGGGACATGCAATAGTAGGATGTACCCTACAAGGGACATGGGATAGAAGGAGGTACCCTACAAGGGACATGAGATAGAAGGAGGTACCCTACAAGGGACATGAGATAGAAGGAGGTACCCTACAAGGGACATGAGATAGAAGGAGGTACCCTACAAGGGACATGAGATAGAAGGAGGTACCCTACAAGGGACATAAGATAGAAGGATGTACCCTACAAGGGACATGAGATAGTAGGAGGTACCCTACAAGGGACATGAAATAGAAGGAGGTACCTTACAAAGGACATGAGATAGAAGGATGTACCCTACAAGGGACATGGGATAGAAGGAGGTACCCTACAAGGGACATGAGATAGAAGGAGGTACCCTACAAGGGACATGAGATAGAAGGAGGTACCCTACAAGGGACATGAGATAGAAGGAGGTACCCTACAAGGGACATAAGATAGAAGGATGTACCCTACAAGGGACATGAGATAGTAGGAGGTACCCTACAAGGGACATGAAATAGAAGGAGGTACCTTACAAAGGACATGAGATAGAAGGATGTATCCTACAAGGGACATGCGATAGTAGGATGTACCCTACAAGGGACATGAGATAGAAGGAGGTACCCTACAAGGGACATGAGATAGAAGGATGTACCCTACAAGGGACATGAAATAGAAGGAGGTACCTTACAAAGGACATGAGATAGAAGGATGTATCCTACAAGGGACATGAGATAGAAGGATGTACCCTACAAGGGACATGGGATAGAAGGAGGTACCCTACAAGGGACATGAGATAGAAGGAGGTACCCTACAAGGGACATGAGATAGAAGGAGGTACCCTACAAGGGACATGAGATAGAAGGAGGTACCCTACAAGGGACATAAGATAGAAGGATGTACCCTACAAGGGACATGAGATAGTAGGAGGTACCCTACAAGGGACATGAAATAGAAGGAGGTACCTTACAAAGGAATTGAGATAGAAGGATGTATCCTACAAGGGACATGCGATAGTAGGATGTACCCTACAAGTGACATGAGATAGAAGGATGTACCCTACAAGGGACATGGGATAGAAGGAGGTACCCTACAAGGAACATGGGATAAAAGGATGTACACTACAAGGTATATGGGATAGAAGGAGGTACCCTACAAGGGACATGAGATAGAAGGAGGTACCCTACAAGGGACATGAGATAGAAGGAGGTACCCTACAAGGGACATGAGATAGAAGGAGGTACCCTACAAGGGACATAAGATAGAAGGATGTACCCTACAAGGGACATGAGATAGTAGGAGGTACCCTACAAGGGACATGAAATAGAAGGAGGTACCTTACAAAGGACATGAGATAGAAGGATGTATCCTACAAGGGACATGCGATAGTAGGATGTACCCTACAAGGGACATGAGATAGAAGGAGGTACCCTACAAGGGACATGAGATAGAAGGATGTACCCTACAAGGGACATGAAATAGAAGGAGGTACCCTACAAGGGACATGAAATAGAAGGAGGTACCTTACAAAGGACATGAGATAGAAGGATGTATCCTACAAGGGACATGAGATAGAAGGATGTACCCTACAAGGGACATGGGATAGAAGGAGGTACCCTACAAGGGACATGAGATAGAAGGAGGTACCCTACAAGGGACATGAGATAGAAGGAGGTACCCTACAAGGGACATGAGATAGAAGGAGGTACCCTACAAGGGACATAAGATAGAAGGATGTACCCTACAAGGGACATGAGATAGTAGGAGGTACCCTACAAGGGACATGAAATAGAAGGAGGTACCTTACAAAGGACATGAGATAGAAGGATGTATCCTACAAGGGACATGCGATAGTAGGATGTACCCTACAAGGGACATGAGATAGAAGGATGTACCCTACAAGGGACATGAAATAGAAGGAGGTACCTTACAAAGGACATGAGATAGAAGGATGTATCCTACAAGGGACATGAGATAGAAGGATGTACCCTACAAGGGACATGGGATAGAAGGAGGTACCCTACAAGGGACATGAGATAGAAGGAGGTACCCTACAAGGGACATGAGATAGAAGGAGGTACCCTACAAGGGACATGAGATAGAAGGAGGTACCCTACAAGGGACATAAGATAGAAGGATGTACCCTACAAGGGACATGAGATAGTAGGAGGTACCCTACAAGGGACATGAAATAGAAGGAGGTACCTTACAAAGGACATGAGATAGAAGGATGTATCCTACAAGGGACATGCGATAGTAGGATGTACCCTACAAGTGACATGAGATAGAAGGAGGTACCCTACAAGGGACATGAGATAGAAGGAGGTACCCTACAAGGGACATGAGATACTGTAAAAGGAGGTACCCTACAAGGAACATGGGATAGAAGGATGTACACTACAAGGTATATGGGATAGAAGGAGGTACCCTACAAGGGACATGAGATAGTAGGATGTACCCTACAAGGGACATGAGATAGTAGGATGTACTCTACAAGGGGCATGAGATAGAAGGAGGTACCCTACAAGGGACATGAGATAGAGGGTTCTCAGCTACTGTGAGTCCACACTCACCAAATCTAAATGAAATTCGTCTACCTGAGATCACTCCATAGAACAAATATATTCTGCTGTCCAGCATTAATATTTGAAAACCATTTTGGCCTTGAAAAGCTCGGCAGCCAAACAATACAGACATAATATATTTCCTTATATCCCCGCCGCACCATCACATAACTCCGTGGACGGTAATGGATGTTTTACAGTAACTGAATGGGCTGCCGTAATTACATCTGAACATTGTGTTCTTCTGAAAGCAGAGACCAGGCGGGCTCAATGTCCGTCTAGCCAGACCTGCTTCCCAGCCGGACAGACGGCCTGAAGACCAGGGAGGATCAGTGATAACATCAGCCAATGGTCATGGAGGATAAATGGAGGAAACATTCCAAATAATAATTACTACTCAATAGCTACAGTCAAGCTCCAGGCACATATCTTAAAGGGGTTGTAAAGGTAAAAGTTTTTTCACCTTAATGCATTCTATGTACCCGTTGTACCCAAACAAAATTGGCGTCCTTTTTTTCCCACAAATAGAGCTTTCTTTTGGTGGTATTTGATCACCTCTGCGGTTTTTATTTTTTGTGCTTTAAACAAAAATAGTGCGACAATTTTGAAAAAAAAGCAATATTTTTTACTTTTTACTATAATAAATATCCCCAAAAATATATAAAAAACAATTTTCCTCAGTTTAGGAAGATACGTATTCTTCTACTTATTTTTAAAAAATGGCAATAAGTGTTAATTTATTGGTTTGCGCAAAAGTTATTGGCCCAGATTCATAAAGCAATTACGCCTGTGTAACTGGTGTTAGACAGGAGTAATTTCAAATTTCGCGCGGCGTATCACTAGTTTGAATCCTCAAACCATGATACGGCGGCTTCGGGCTTCGATCCGAGAGGCTCACGTCTTCGTAAGCCTTCGGATCTACGCTGCGATATTTTTGCGGCCGCTGGGAGGAGTTCGCGTCGTTTTGATGCGTCGGGATATGCAAATGTGTTTTTACGGCGATCCACGAAGATACGAGCGGTCTTCGCAATCGCTTACGTCTATTTTTTTTTACGTACTGTTAGACCAGCTTTTTGCTGGTCTAACGGTGCGTAGCCCATGTTAAGTATGGCCGTCGTTCCCGCGTCAAATCTAATTTATTTTTTTTTTTTTTTACGTAACTCGTTCGGGAATAGAAATGTCCGTAAACGACGCTACTCAAACAACGAATGACGTAACGACGTGATTTCGCGCAATGCACGGCGGAAAATTTGCGAACGGAGCATGCGCAGCATGCGCAGTTCGATCGCCGTGGGAACGCGCCTATTTTAAATCCTTCACGCCCCCTACTCGCGTAGATGGATTGCGACGGGAGAAATACACTACGCCGCCGTCGTTTACTGGACAAAATCTACCTGGATTCCACGTAGAGCCAGGTAAAAAACGGCGGCGTAGTGTATTTCTGATACTCTACGAGAATCTAATTCTCTCTGAATCTGGGCCATAGCGTCTGCAAAATAGGGGATTGTTTTATGGCATTATTATTTTTATTTTTTTATTAGTAATGGCGGCGATCAGCGATTTTTATCGTGACTGCGACATTATGGCGGACACATCGGACACTTTTGATGCTATTTTGGGACCATTGTCATTTATACAGCGATCAGTGCTGGAAAAATGCACTGATTACTGTGTAAATGACACTGGAAGGGAAGGGGTTAACCTGTAAGGTGTAGAGCAGGGGTGTCAAACTGGCGGCCCTCCAGCTGTTCCAAAACTACAAGTCCCATCATGCCTCTGCCTGTGGGAGTCATGCTTGTAACTGTTAGGCCGCGTACACACGAGGGGATATGTCCGCTGAAAACGGTCCGATGGACCGTTTCAGCAGACATCTCCGCTCGTGTGTATGGGCTAGCGGACAGATTTCTCCACCCGACAGATTTCAAAGCATGCTTTGAAATCTATCCGGTGGGGATCTGTCCGCCCGACATGTCTGCTGGTTAGTACACTTACCAGCAGACATGTCGGCCCCCACCGCCGCCGCGCCGCTGCCGAATGGATTCGGCGCAAGCGCGGAAGTGTTTTACTTCCTGGTGCGGTGACGTTGCGGTGACGCGGCGGCGTCAACGTCACCGCCGCGTCACCGCCACGTCACCGCGCCTTCCGGCGGCGGGGAATTTGATCCGATGGTGTGTACACGCCATCGGATCAAACTCCCGATCGGACATATCCGATGGAAATGGTCCGCGGACCATTTTCATCGGATATATCCGATCGTGTGTACGCCGCCTTAGCCTTGCAATGCCTCATGGGACTTGAAGTTTTGCAACAGCTGGAGGGCCGCCAGTTTGACACCCCTGGTGTAGAGGCTAGAAGAATGGACAGCCGCACCTTCAAAAAAAAACTTAGGTTGTCTTTATTTTAAAAAAGTGGATGAAAAATGCACTACAAATAACAGCAGAAGGTGGAAATAACAGCCTACGCGTTTCACACTGCTATCAGTGCTTAGTCATGGCTGTTATTTCCACCTTCTGCTGTTATTTGTAGTGCATTTTTTATCCACTTTTTTAACCACTTAACCCCCGGACCATATTGCTGCCCAATGACCAGAACACTTTTTGTGATTCGGCACTGCGTCGCTTTAACTGACAATTGCGCGGTCGTGCGACGTGGCTCCCAAACAAAATTGGCGTCCTTTTTTTCCCACAAGTGGAGCTTTCTTTTGGTGGTATTTGATCACCTCTGCGGTTTTTATTTTTTGCGCTATAAACAAAAATAGAGCGACAATTTTTAAAAAAATGCTATATTTTTTACTTTTTGCTATAATAAATATCCCCCAAAAATATATAAAAAAACATTTTTTTTCCTCAGTTTAGGCCGATACGTATTCTTCTACATATTTTTCGTAAAAAAAATCCTAATAAGCGTTTATTGATTGGTTTGCGCAAAAGTTATAGCGTTTACAAAATAGGGGGTAGTTTTATGGCATTTTTATTAATATTTTTTTTTACTAGTAATGGCGGCGATCAGCATTTTTTTTCAGTACTGCGACATTATGGCGGACACTTTTGACACATTTTTGGGACCATTGGCATTTTTTTTAGCGATTAATGCTATAAAAATGTATTGGATTACTATAAAAATGCCATTGGCAGTGAAGGGGTTAACACTAGGGGGCGGGGAAGGGGTTAAGTGTGTTCCTATTTGTGTTCTAACTGTATGGGGGGGTGGACTCACTAGGGGGAATCACTGATCTTCTGTCCATACATTGTATGAACAGGAGATCAGCGTTTCCCCCGCTGACAGGACCGGGAGCTTTGTGTTTACACAGAAAGCTCCCGGTCCCCGCTCTGTAACGAATGAGCGCGCGTGCCCGGCGGCGATCGTGCCCGCCGGGCACGCTCACGGGACTCGGGGGCGAGCAGGGGGCGCGCGGCAGGTCGGCAAGCAGTTAAAATAAAGACAACCTAAGGTTTTTTTTTTGGAGGTGCGGCTGTCCATTCTTCTAGCCTCTACATTTTGCCTTGTGCATTGCCGTCACTCCTGGTCTCCTGAGAAGCTACTGATTGCCTAGCACACCCACCTGGGGCGGTAATCTCTCTTTCTGTTAACCAGTAGGGGGCGAGGAAGGGGTTAAGTGTGTCCTAGTGAGTGATTCTAACTGTGAGAGGACTGGGCTACCAGTGACATGACAGTGATCACTGCTCCTGATCACAGGGAGCAGTAGATCAGTGTTCTGTCACTAGGCAGAACAGGGAAATGCCTTGCTTACAAAGGCATCCCTCCGTTCTGTCTTTCTGTGACCCGATCGCGGGACACCAGTGGACACGAGTCCTGTAGTCCAAGGGAGGGGGCGAGCATGACACTCCACACCAGGGAGAAAGTCTTACATTACTGTGTGGAGTTACAGACAGAAGAACAGGAAGTGAGGATTTCTCAGAAGAAATAAGGACATTTAAAAGCCAAATGGAAGGATGAGGTAAGTGAAGGAGGACTGCACTAAGGTAAAGGAAGATATTTAGGGGGGAAAAAAATTACCTTTACAACCCCTTTAAACCATAAAACAAACAAAAAACAGCAGCAGCGGTGTGGCAGGACCTCGCTACATCTAATTCTAGCTCAGCATACTAACGCGTTTCTTTTAATGGAAAGCTCACTGTAAAATATGCATAACTTGCCTGAATTTCAATTAGTCCCATTTTGATGCGGTCAGCAAATTGCTTGTAAATTAACAATAAGAGACTAAGAGGAAGTCTCTATCCAAAGTCATTAGCAAGACCTTCTCATTGAAAGCTGAACTCTCATACAGTGCAGATACAAGACTCGTGTATTCTTCCTTGAGCCCAGGTTCACACTGGGTACGATTTCGTTCGATTTGAGATGCGCTTTCACATGTGAAATCGCATCTCAAATCGGCGGCAATTGCCGGCAATGACACCGTCCTAATCGTCGCGACGCCGCATCTGCGGCGCTGCACCGATTTCAAAAAGTAGTTCCTGTACTACTTTTTGCGATTTCAGGACGCGATTTACATTGACATCTGTGCAGAAACCTGCACAGATGTCTCCTAAATCACGCCGAAATCGGGACTGCCAGCGGGAGTGAAATCGCGGGAGTTCAGCTGAAATTGCGCGATTTCACTCCCACAGCCCAGTGTGAACCAGGGCTAAATCTCGGCATCCTTTGTGGATTTCTTCCAGATCTGTGCAGTAACCCAGTGTGAGACTTTCCCTTCCTGTAATAAAGACCAATCACTGCCGCTCTCTCTCCTTCTGCACGGTGACTGGTCTTGTCTCCGCCCACTCATGTCGTCTCGGACCTTCGCGCCCTCCCAGTTGTGCGACAATAAGCGAATTAATTTTCGCTATTATCACACTAAAGTTCCTCCCCGCCAATCAGGAGGCAGGTCTGTGAGACCTGTTTCCCGATTGGCCAAAGCCTGAGGCGATCCTATTGGATGCCTAGTACTTTGGCGGAAGAGGAGGCACACGGCAGAGGAAGCTGCTGGAGGAGCGGACACCACTGCCCGCACTCCAGGTAGAGTTGCCTCCTGTCCAGGATTCACCCGGACAGTCAGAGTGCCTGAAACCCGGACACAATAGTCAGATGGGGCTGTGGGACCCCAAGAAACTGAGATAGTCCGAGAGCTGTGGGATGCTGCCTTGGGTCAGGTTCGGCATCAATGGTGCGCTTGGGGGGAGGGGGGGGCGATGATGTCAGCAAGAGCATTTTGGCCACACCCACTGTTTGCCACAGGGCGCTGTATTACCACTCTCGTTGGGGCATCCAAAGATGTCCCAGGTCTTTTACAATCCCATAGTGTATACCAGTGTTTTTCAACTCCAGTCCTCAAGGTGCCCCAACAGGTCATGTTTTCAGGATTTCCATTATTTTTGCACAGGTGATTTGATCAGTTTCACCGCCTTATCAATAACCACAGCTGTTCCATCGGTGGGAAATCCTGAAAACATGACCTGTCGGGGCGCTTTGGGGACTGGAGTTGAGAAACACTGGTGTATACTATGTAAAAGAATATGCCCTGTGCCGCTAAAGTGTTCGGGTTTGGCTTGAAGAAAGGGTGGCAACCCTAACTCCAGGAGAAGACAACAGCCCCGCCACACGAGCGGGTAAGTGCCAGACCGCCCTCGGTGGGGGGTTCGGTTTCATTGCTGCGCCGCCAAGGGGGGTGTTGTTTGTTGGCCGCCCCCCCAAAAGAAGAACCCACCAGCCGCCACCATTGAGCATCACAGTCACCACGCCCAGAGCCGTCTTTCATGTTGATTGGACCCTGGGGTCTTGGGGGCCCCCCATGCAATTATGCTCTCCACCTGCTCTGAGACATACAATGAATATCAGCTAGACTTAAAAATCGGTTTACTGTATCAGATCAGTGATTGCGATTGGTTGCCAGAGGTTACAGCATATCATTACCACTTGCTGACTGGTTGCTAGAGGTCACAGCACACATTACGGCTCACTGATTAGTTGCTAGAAGTTACAGCACATGATTTCTTCTTGTTGATTGGTTGCTAGAGATTACTGTACAGTAATACTGCTCACTGATTGGTTGCTAGAGGTTACAGCACATGATTTCTTCTTGTTGATTGGTTGCTAGAGATTACTGTACAGTAATACTGCTCACTGATTGGTTGCTAGAGGTTACAGCACATCATCTCTTCACTGCAGAGGGGCATGATATACATATGAATGCTGAATTTATTTTCATATGAATGCTGCCGGCCTCAGCTATTTACATATGAATCCTGCAATATTTACATATGAATGATGTTTACTTACATGTAAACACAGGGGGCCAGATTCTCATAGAATTTCGCTGGCGTAGCGTAAGCTATTTACACTACGCCGCCGCAACTTAACAGAGCAAGTGCCGTATTCTCCAAGCACTTGCTCCGTAGTTTGCGGAGGCGTAGTGTAAATGGCCCAGCGTAAGGCCACGTAATTCAAAGGGGGCGGCTTGTATTTAAATTAAGCGCGCCCCCGCGTCGATCGAACTGCGCATGCGCCGGCCCGGGGAAAAAGCCCAATGCGCATGCTCCAGCTCACGTCGGAAAGCGTCGTTGAAACCGACGTCAAAACGACGTGATCGTCACTTACGCAATGCCCTATTCGCGAACGACTTAGTAAAACGACGTAAGCGACGGAAAAAGCCGACGCTGACCCGACGCCATACTTAACATGGCATCCGACGGCACCAGACGGCATCCGACGGTACTGCGTAAGGTTACTCCACATATTAGCAGGGGTAACCTTACGCGGACGAAAACGACGTAAGCGACGACGGGGCGGCGTAAAAGCGATCGGGAATCGGAGTAGTAGCCTCATTTGCATAGGCAAATGAGAAAACAACGTAAAGGCCACCTAGTGGCTGGAGTTGTCATTACATCTACGATCCGCAAGTGTAATTGTATTACACTTGTCGGATCTTCACCCGTATCTATGCCAAAGTGATTCTAGGAATCACTCGCATAGATACCCGGGGAAAAAAACGGCGATACGACGGGGTATCTGACATACCCCGTCGTAGCGCCTCTGAGAATCTGGCCCTCAGTCTGCAGGTGAGTCACCTGTACACAACAATAGGGCAAAGCTGGGCAGCATTAGTAGCCTAGGGTGACCAGACATCCCTGGTTTCAGGGGACAGTCCCCGGATTAAGGACACTGTCCCCGGACCAAGCATGTCCCTGGTTTGTGATTTGTTTCCATTATCTGTGCCCCTTTCTGATGATCATATGCTGGTCAGATTGGAGGGAATATTTCTTCCATTTCGGGTGCATGCCCAGTACAGCTCCGCTCGCATGTTCTTCTGCCTTGGCTCAAGTTCCGGCCAGCTGCCTGCCTGCTTATCTCCTTGCCTTCCCTGGTGGAGTGATTTTCCCCTGCTCCCCACCCAGTAGGAGCCGGGGTCCGGAGAGTGAGACTTGAGAGGCTGCGAGGCGGGCGGCGACGGGCAGAGAGTCACTCATTGCCGCCATTACTAATAAAAAAAAATATGTCCCCCGATTTCATTTTAACCACTTGCTTACTGGGCACATAAACCCCCTTCGTGCCCAGGCGAAATTTCAGCTTGCGGCACTGCGTCGCTTTAACTGACAATTGCGCAGTCGTGCGACGTGGCACCCAAACAAAATTGGCGTCCTTTTTTTCCCCACAAATAGAGCTTTCTTTTGGTGGTATTTGATCGCCCGTGCGTTTTTTATTTTTTGCGTTATACACAAAAAAAGGGCGACAATTAAAAAATATATATATATTTTTTACTTGTTGCTATAATAAATATCCCAATTAAAAAAAAAAAATTCTCAGTTAAGGCCGATACGTATTCTTCTACATATTTTTGTAAAAAAAAAAAAATCACAATAAGTGACTGCTTTGCGCAAAAGTTATAGCACCTACAAAATAGGGGACAGAATTATGATTTTTTTTTAATATTTTTTTTTTACTAGTAATGGCGGCGATCTGCGATTTTTATTTTGACTGCGATATTGCGGCGGACACATCGGACACTTTTGACACATTTTTGGCGCCATTCACATTTATACAGCGACCAGTGCTATAAATATGCACTAATTACTGAATAAATGTGACTGGCATTGAAGCGGTTAACACTAGGGGGTGAGGAAGGGGTTAAATCTATTGCCTGGGTGTGTTCTAACTGTGTGGGGGGAGGGGGGTGACTGGGGGAGGTGACCGATGCTGTCTCCCTATGTACACGAGAAACAGCATCTGTCTCCTCTCACTGAAAGGACGTGGAGCTCTGTGTTTACACACAGAGCTCCACGTCCCTGCTCTGTCACCGACGATCCCGTGTACCTGACGGACATCGCGGCCGCCGGGTACACGCATCGAATCCTCGGTGATGCGTCGGGACTGTTTTTTCCCCTGTGGCGCGTGCGGGGAATTACAAGTAAATCACGTCCAAAGACGTGACCCCCGTGCCTCAGGTCCGCGCTGCTGACGTATTCTGTCAATAGCGCGGACCCGAAGTGGTTAAAAATCTGGTCACCTTATAGTAGCAGCACTTCACACTGAGATATCAGGACACAGCACAGGACTAAAACTTCAAGGGACAAGGGAATTTAAACTGGGATAGTTGGCAAGTATTAGGCAGCTGCTTTGGGCCCCACAACAATGACAGCTGCCCCTTTAGCCCTGCCTTAAAGACGGCCCTGACCACGCCTCAATATCATCACTATGGTCAATTTTGGAGAACAATAGTAAAAAATCAAGGGAGTCACCTTAGGAATGGGGGGTGGGCGCCCCCTACGCATCGGCGCCACACCTCCTGACTCACATGTGACGTCATTCGCAGCGTCACGACGTGGGTCACGTGTTCCTCTATCTTAGCCGGTCCAGTTGGGGAATATGGGTGCTCTCCACACGCGGATATCTCGTGTGTCAGAGTCCCTCCCCACCGTGGTCACGCCTGTGTGACGCTGGTACATATCAGCGTGCACACGTGCAGGTCAGCTGTACCTTACCTTCTCCTACGCAGTCCAAGTGCTACAACTTCCAGGACAGGTATATCCTGCCTTAACAGTCCAGTCCTTACCAGTTTAGGATGCAGGTAAGCCATATCAGGCCCCCTAATTTTTCCCTCTACCAGCTAATCTTTACTCTAACCCATTGTTTGTGAGCAATTGAGGATTGTCCCTGCTACTTGTTTATTTTTTCATTAGCTTTACCCTCTGGCCATTTGGATATTATACATATGGTCATCTACTTTACTCTATTACTTAGATACCCTTATAGATATATTATCTCTATATTTGCTTATCCAATATTCATTTGTATCCTTCATATCTTATCAGGATACTATTATATACTTCTTATGTATTCTTTATTCTTAGACTCCCTTCAGGTATCCATGACTGATGAAACACTGTATCCAACCTTGAATATTGGCACTCTGGGCTTGCGTCTTGTAGGGGGTGAGGCTATGCGCCCTGCCAGCACGCTGCTCTTTTGTACCTCAGCTCCCGGGACAGGTAACCTTTTGGTCCAGGCTCTTTACTTGTCACATCCCACTGCAGTTGTTCCATGTAAGTAATTTAGGTGGGGCTTATCCGCCCTCTTCCTATTATGATTAGTTACCATCATACTCATTCTATTCTACTTTTATCTTAGACACCTCTGATTATCTGCCCCTGATGAGTGGTTTACACGAAACGCGTCGGGCAATTTAAGATACAGACATGTGACAATATCACACCAACAACTCAGAACTATTGTACCTACCAATCATGATTTCACTTTTCCATTTTTTTTTTCCCTCTGCAAGTGCTGTTTTATTTATTTTTTACAATCTATGTACATATAATAATCTCTGGAAATGTATATATGTATTACTGTGACCACTACGTGGCGCTAGGTTACCATATACTTGATGTACCCTTGTTGCTGATTTTTACTTATGCACAGAACCATGTGATTGTAAATCTTATGAAATTATATTTATTACAATGTTTTTTCTATCAGTAGTTCTTGTCATTGATATGTGCTGTATACCCTACTATGACTAATAAATATGTAATTTTTACCCTATACCCCCACCTTGTTCATGGCCTCATTTAAAGTCCCAAACTCCCTTGATTTTTTACTATTGAACCCGGGATGGAGTCACAATTCAAGTGTCTCATTTAAAGTCCCAACCTTTCCCCCATTTTAATTTTGGAGAACAAGGTTTTGGGCTCGTTTTGCTCCTCTGGCATCTCTGCGAGAACTGGAACAATTTTTCAATGTAGAGTGATATCAGATTTCATTATCCACCATCCAACACTTATTTTTGTCAATTCCCAGGAGAATTTAGTGCGTCTCGGATTCCAAAGGTGGTCCAACACCATATTAGGTACGGATTTCGTTCTTTTATCTGGTGTTTCCAGGATTCTGCCCAACCTCTGTATATTAGGCCACTCTTAGAAATATATTTAGAGAATTCTAAGATACGTAGATTTTCATCTTATCCCTTCACACAAAGGAAAGCCGAGATCATGATATCATTTAATGGAGGAGATGTTTTCATCAATCCTGCAGTTCATGAACCCTATACCGCAGAGAGCCCGCTGTCCACAGCCATAGGAATACGGCCTCACCAATCACAGAGCGCCCCTCGTGTCACGCCATGTCCCGGGATGTAATAAAGGCAAGTTAAAGGTTGGCTGTGGAAAGCTCAGGGCGCAATATCTCTAAATTATGGTCCAAAAGCCATTAAGTTGCTGATTACAGAAGCTCCATTTCACTTATGTGGACAAAGGGGAGAAAGGGCAGGGAGAGCAGGGAGGGCCGACCACAGAGACAAAGATGACCGGGGACAATGCCTGGAACATTTCATTTGCTTCTAGTCATTTAATAGTGCCGGAAAATTCTCAAGACCTTTACAGAAATCTAACCTGGGCCTCCAAGGAGCCTATAATCTAATAACGCCACCACTATCGCGGCAGGCTAGGGCAGGTTTGGGTAAGGTGCCGTACACACGGCAGAGAACCTCGACGGGCAGAACACATCGTTCCGCCCGTCGAGGTTCTCTCCCGGCCGTCGGATTCGGCGACCCGCCCGTCGGGAATGGCAACCAGCCATTCATCCAGGCGGGCCGTCGAGGAAATAGAGAGCGTGCTCTCTATTTCGGCTCGACGGGCTTCCCGACGGGAAGCTCGCCGAGACCGTACACACGGCCGAGGTCCTCGCTGGAATGTGCATTCCAGCGAGGTTCTCGCTGGTTTTCAGCGAGAACCTCGGCCGTGTGTACGGCGCCTTACAGTCCATTTCTCAGCATACTTTTCATTTATTGAAGGAAACCCACACAGACTCCATGCTGCTAGAGCCTGGAAAATGACGCAACCTTCGGACACCAGTGCAAACCACTGAGCCAATGTACACTCTGGGCTAGATTCAGGATGGAGAGCGTTTCTTTGTGCGAGTGTAACGTATCCGATTTACGCTACGCCTCCGCAACTTTTACAGGCAAGTGCTGTATTCACAAAGCACTTGCTCCGTAAGTTGCGGCGGCGTAGCGTAAATGGACGCGTAATTCAAATAGGGCAGGTAGGGGGCGTGTTGTATGTAAACTAATCGTGACCCGACGTAAACGACGCGCCGAACGAACTGCGCATGCGCCAGCCGTGAACGTATCCCAGTGCGCATGCTCCAAATCACGTCGCAAATAGTCAATATAAACTACGTGAACTGACGCCCAGCCCCATTCTGAATTGACTTACGCAAACGACGTACAATACGACGCTGTCCCGACGTCCATACTTAACATTGGCTGCGCCTCACTATAGCAGGGGTAACTTTACGCCGGGCATAAGCCTAACGTAAACGACGCGAATAGATACGCCGGCCGCAACTACGTTCGTGAATCGGCATATCTAGCTCATTTGCATATTTGACGCGTAAATCGACGGAAACGCCACCTAGCGGCCAGCGTAAATATGCAACTTAGATACGACGGCGTAAGTGACTTACGCCGGTCGGATCTAACACAAATCTATGCGTAACTGATTCTAAGAATCAGGCGCATAGATACGCCCCACTCACTCAGAGTTACAACGGCGTATCTGGAGATACGCCGGCGTAACTTCTTGCTGAATCAAGCCCTTAGTCCGTAGGGTTGAATATTGAGTTGGCCCCGCCCTTTGCAGCTATAAAAGCTTCACCTCTTCTGGGAAGGCCGTCCACAAGGTTTAGGAGAGTGTTTATGGGAATGTTTGACCATTCTTCCAGAAGTGCATTTGTGAGGTCAGGCACTGATGTTGGCAAGAAGACATGGCTCGTAGTCTCCTCTCTGGGCATGTGAGGTGCGGTGGTGGTATAGCGGCGCGATTTTTAGCGCTGCTATACCGTCGCATATATTCGGCCGCTAGCGGTGCGGTTATAACCCCTGCTAGCGGCCGAAAAAAGGGTTAATACTGCCGGCAATGCGCCTCGCCTCTAAAGAGGCGCATTGCCGGCGGTATTACCACGGTTTTCCATTGATTTCAATGGGAAGGAGCAGTGAAGGAGCGGTAAACACGTCGCTCCTCTCACCGCTCTAAAGATGTTGCTTGCAGGTGATTTTTTTTCCTCCTGCCAGCGCATCGCCTCAGTGTGAAAGCCCTCTGGCTTTCACATTGAGAACGCTGGAGCAGGATTATTTCAGGCGTTATTTATGCACTACTTTTAGCGCTAAAACGCCTGAAATACGCCTCAGTGTGAAAGGGGCTTAATTTATTCCAAAGGTGTTCTAACAGGTTGAGGTGCAGCAGGCCAGTCAAGTTCCTCCACCCCAAACTCGCTCATGCATGTCTTTATGGACCTTGCTTTGTGCCATAGCTTCCAACTGTCCCTGAATTCGAGGGACTGTCCCTGATTTGGAGCAATGTCCCTCTGTCCCTCATTCCTCCTCATTTGTTCCTCATTTTGGTCTGATCTGTATAAATGTATATACAATTTACTTTTTATCTTTCAAAAGGGTGTATTCCAGAGCTAAACCTTTTATCCAAATTCTAAATTGCTGCATTTGTAAATTTTAAAAGCCAATATAAAGGAATTGTAATGGTAAAAAAGCACTTGTGGATTTAATTAATCTTTTTTTGGTTAATTCTCCTTTAAGGGGGTGTGTCATATGCCTACATACGTTTGCAAGTAGGTGTCCCTCATTCACATTTTAAATTGTTGATTCTTCTACATATTTTTGGTAAAAAAAAAAAAAAGTGTAAATTGATTGGTTTGCGCAAAAGTTACAAAAAAGGGGATAGTTTAATGGTATATATTTTTTGTTATGTTTTTTATTGTGACTGTGACATTATGGCGGACACATAAGACACTTTGGACGTTATTTTGGGACCATTGTCATTTATACAGCGATCAGTGCTATAAAAAATGCACTGATTACTGTGTAAATGACACTGGCAGGACAGGGGTTAAACACTCGGGGGCGTTGAAGGGGTTAAGAGTGTAATAGGGAGTGGGCCAGATTCACGCAGGGGCGCGTATCTTTGTGCGGGCGTAACGTATCCTATTTACGTTACGCCGCCGCAACTTTTACAGGCAAGTTCTGTATTTACAACGCACTTGCTCCGTAAGTTGTGGCGGCGTAGCGTAAATTGGCCGGCGTAAGTGCGCCTAATTCAAATTAGGCATAGAGGGGGCGTGTTGTATTAAAATGAACAGTGACCCCACGTAAATGACGCGCGGAACGAACTGCGCATGCGCCGGCCATGGACGTATCCCAGTGCGCATGCTCCAAATCACGTCGCAAATAGTCAACGAAAACGACGTGAACGTAACTTACGCCCAGCCCCATTCATAATCGGCTTATGCAAACGACATAAAATTTATAAAATTCTACGCGGTTCCGACGTCCATACTTAACATTGGCTGCGCCATCTTTTTGTTGGAATAACTTTACGCCTGAAAAAGGCCTTACGTAAACGGCGTATCTTACTGCGACGGCCGGGCGTACGTTCGTGAATCGGCGTATCTAGCTAATTTACATATTCGACGCGTGAAGCGTCACCTAGCGGCCAGCGTAAATATGCAACTAACATACGACGGCAAAATACAATTACGCCGCTCGTATCTTAGCTCAATCCCGGCGTATCTTGTTTTCTGAATACAGAAAAAAGATACGCTGGCGCATCTAAGATGTTATGTGGCTTATCTAGAGATAAGCCGTGTAACTTCTTACTGAATCTGGCCCAGTGATTCTAATTGTGTGGGGGCTGGGCTACCAGTGACATGACAGTAATCACTGCTCCCGATCACAGTGAACAGTAGATCACTGTCCCAAACCTCCCAACTTTTCAACTTCAGAATGAGGGACAAATGAGCCGGTGGGGGAGCCGCGGATCGAAGTTGTTGATCGGGGAGTGGGGGGGTTCCAACACGGATCAGAGTTGTTGGTTGTTGAGCGGGGGGAGTTTCGCGGATCAGGGTTGTTGAGCGGGGAGGGGTTCTACGGATCAAAGATGTCGAGCGGGGGGGTACCGTGGATCCGAGTTGTTGAGGGGGGTTCCGCAGATCGTTGTTCAGTGGGGGGGATCCGTGGGTCATGGTAGTTGAGCGGGGGGGATTTACCGCGATTTGTGGGCCGCGGGATTTACTGCGAATCGCGATAATCACGGGGGGGGGGGGGGGGGGGCTGGGAAATTTGGGAGGGTTGGGAGGTATGCAGTGTCCGTTCACTAGGCACAACAGGGAAATGCCTTGTTTTACATAGGCATCTCCCCGTTCTGCTTCTCCTGACCGCAATCACAGGCCGCCGGCGACCATCACGTTCCTGGGACCCGCAAGCAGACTCCCACGGCGCGCACACTGGGCCGAAAATTCAAAGGGAATTGCAGGTACGCCCATTTGCCTGCCCGTACCATTTTGCCAATGTATATCGGCGTGTGGCGGTCGGGAAGTGGTTAAAAGAATACATTTAATGACCAATTATTACTGTAATTGGTGTCTTTAATACCTGCCTGAAGTTCAGCTTTAATAATAATAATAAAGAAAAACAGTTGGCCTATACACGGTTTTTATAATGAATACCAAACTGACATTTTTATATCAGGCTGGAGCAGGTTTAATGATCTGAATTGAATTTGACCTCCAGTAACACAAAGGCTGTTCTCTGGGGATGAAAGAGTTTTGTGCTGACCCCGGAACTTCCAGAAAGACAAAGAGCGCCGCCCATAGTAACGCATACACAGAGCCCCGAGTGGGTCACGTCACCCCCGAGAGCCATGATAAGACAGTGACAAATGACTGTACAGCCCAGATGCCACGCATCTTATTAAACAACAATACAATGTCATAGCAGGCGGAGTGCGGCACGCCAACCTCCCAACAATACAGAACATATAGGAAAGCCAAACTCCACCGTCACCTTCTGACACTTGGACATGAACTAAATCCCAAGACAAGATGGCCAACGTATTTCCCGTTCTTTACCACGCCAGAGACAAATTATTTTTACTTTTTATGTTCACTCAACAGTTGTGGTCTCATCACTCCAAATGACTTTGTGGCAAAAGGTTTGAGTCTTGTCTCTGTGCTGTTTGGCGTATTGTAAGCGGGATACTTTGTGACATTTGTGTAGTAATGACTTTCTTCTGGGGACACGACCATGCAGCCCATGTTTCTTCAAGTGCCTCCTTATTGTGCATCTTGTACAGCCACACCACATATTTCCTGTGTCCTGTATTTCACCTGAAGTTGTTTGTGGGTTTTTCTTTGCATCCCAAACAATTTTCCTGGCAGTTGTGGCTGAAATTTTAGTTGGTCTACCTGACCGTGGTTTGGTTTCACCAGAACCCCTAATTTTCTACTTCTTGATTACAGTTTGAACACTGCTGATTGGCATTCTCAATTTCATGGATATCTTTTTATATCCCTTTCCTGTTTTATACAGTTCAACTACCCTTTCCCGCAGATCTATAGACAATTATTTTGTATTCCCCATGACTCAGAATCCAGAAACCTCAGTGCAGCACTGGATGAAAGATGCAAGGATCTGTCAGGAGTCCAGAAACTCATTGACCTTTTATACACACACACACTAATTACAAGCAAACAGATCACAGGTGAGGATGGTTACCTTTAATAGCCATTCAAACCCCTTTGTGTCAACTTGTGTGCATGTTATCAGGCCAAAATCACCGGGGTATGTAAACTTTTGATCAGGGTCATTTGGGTAGTTTCTGTTGTTATTGTGATATAAAAAGAGTAAACACAGTTGATTGATAATAAATGGCTTCAGCCAAACATGAGTGAAAGAAATGTTTTTGTGTTATCATTCATATTTTCTGAAAAATTACCAAGAAATCATCAATTCTGACAGGGTATGTAAACTTATGAGCACAACTTTACATTTAACCACTTCCCGCCCAGCCTGTAGCAAAATGATGGCCAGGCGGTGGTTCAGTTATCCGGACTGGGCATCATATGGCATCATATGACGTCCAGGAGCATAACACCTGCCGCGCGCCTGTGAGGGCGCGCATATCGGTGATTGGTGGAAGCACAAGAATAGGCGGGAGAGTGGGAGACTCTTGGCTTCTGATGGTGGGGGGGCTTTTGACATTTAATGCAAGGGGGGGAAGGGCCATCTATAATGCTGATTGGACCCTGGGCCAACATTTTCCCTCCCCCCATGCAATTTCACTCTCCTTCTGCTCTGAGACATACAATAAGTAGCAGCTAGACTAAAAATCAGCTTACTGAATCAGACCAGGCAGTGATTGTGATTGGTTGCCAGAGGTATCATTACCGCTCACTGACTGGCTGTTATAGGTTGTGGTGCACATTATGGCTCGCTGATTATTTCCTAGAGGTTACAGCACATGACTTCTGCTTGTTGATTGCAGGGCTGTCTTAATAGCATCATGGGCCCCTGGACAAAGTAATGCTCTGGGGCCCCTACAATGGAGGTGGAGCATCCATGCCTTTCGGTGCAAACAGTGCTGGACAGCTGGGCTCACCATGACACCATCCACAATGCTACTTCCGCAGGTGAGTTCTCAATGTTGCCGACTCAGCAGCTCCCACTCCAGCTCCTACCCCTCAGCCTTCGAGTCCCGAGCATTCAAGCTGCTTGGTGTGGGGTCTGAGCATCACAGGCGCTTCGGCCCTGCCCCTCCCTGCTGGCTGTGAAATAATAGGTATTGTTCTGCACAGCAAGGGGCACCGCTGCCAGCCTGCCTCCCCTGTGTATCCATCACTCTCAGTGCCATCAAGGAGGCCCCCAATTTCGGGGCAGTGTGGGCTCAAGGACCAGCTACTTTGGGGAAAGTGCAGGGGCCCCCATGCAGCTGGGGCCCCTGGGCAGTGCCCAGGTGTGCCCTCTCATTAAGACAGCCCTGCAGTGGGGTGCTCCTATGTAGTAGGTAAGGTGCTTTGCCCAGGGCAGCTCCCCCTCCTGCCCCTCCCCCCCCCCCTACACACACTTTCCTTATCCTGGCCCTGGATATAATAAAGTGCTTTCAAGTCTCAGAGTTTGCATCCTACAACTCAGTTCTAGAAATTCAATAATCATTTGCATTCCCAAGCAGCAGTTTGCTAATTTGAGAGTTTCAGAATTTACTAATGATCTGTGTAATCATTATCGAATTTGTAAATGTTTGCTGGAAGAATTGGCAACGCTCCAACTCATAAAGCGCATGCTAAATGTAGACGAAAGTTTGTTATTAGCCAGGTAGAGAAGCTAAGAAAGGCTCTATCGGGTATTCAAGGCATTCCATATCAACAGAAAACTCATCTTGAACTGAAATATCCACATCCGCAACACTCATTATGGACTTGGGAAAAACCAAGCATGACAACGGAGGACCCTTGTGTTGTATGGTGGTATTTAATGACCGATTCCTAAAATAAGATACCGTATATACTCGAGTATAAGCCAAGTTTTTCAGCTCTTTATTTAGGGCTGAAAATAGCCCCCTCGGCTTATACTCGAGTCAGTGTACCTGTCGGGTCGCGGGCGTCCATTTTTCAAAAGTTGCAGCTTCCTCCTGGTCCGTGATAGGCGTTTGACACTGTGTTCCGCTACCGCCTATCACAGAGGTCCTCTCATCCTCTGACTTTCCCAGCAGACACCGTGTTCAGTGTTCCGCCAATCATGGAGGTCCTCTTGTCCAAGGATGAAAGAAGGTCGTGATTGGGGGAAAACAGAACACAGTGTCTGCTGGGAAATTAAATCTGAGAATGAGAGGACCTCTGTGATAGGCGGTAGCGGAACACACTGTCAAACGCCTATCACGGACCAGGAGGAAGCCGCGACTTTTGAAAAATGGATGCCCACAGCCTGTCAAGAATACAGGTACACTGAGGCTGCAATGGGCACAGTGAGAATGGGCACAGTAAGGCTTCAAGGGGGACAGTGAGGCTACAATAGGCACAGTGAGAATGGGCACAGTAAGGCTACAATGGGCACAGAGAGAATGGGCACAGTGAGAATGGGCACAGTAAGGCTACAATGGGCACAGTAAGGCTACAATGGGCACAGTGAGAATGGGTACAGTAAGGCTGCAATGGGCACAGTAAGGCTACAATGGGCACAGTGAGAATGGGTACAGTAAGGCTGCAATGGACACAGTGAGAAAGGGCACAGTAAGGCTGCAAAGGGCACAATAAGGCTACAATGGGCACAGTCAGAATGGGCGCAGTAAGTCCACAATGGGCACAGTAAGGCTGCATCAGGCACAGTGAGAATGGGCACAGTAAGGCTGCAATGGGCACAGTGAGGTTGCAATGGGCACATTGAGGTTGCAAATGGGCACAGTGAGGCATGCAAATCGGCATTGTAAGGCTACAATGGGCACAGTGAGAAGGGGCACAGTAAGGCTACAATGGGCACAATTTGGCCAAAATTTGGAATTCCCAACTGGAAGTCCCATTATAGTCAATGGATCAAAGGCTCAAGAACACAAATGATGAAAACTGCCAGACAATATAATCGAATTCTTGAAAAAGACAGTTCAATTGAATTAAAAAAAGTGACCTTAGCTTCTTCCTTTAACCCTTTCATGACCAGATTTTTTTGATTTTTTTTGAAGCTTAGACACCCAGACCAATGTACTCTGGGGGACCTATTGGGATTGGCGGTATGTAGAGAACACCCATTTCTTTAAAATCAAGGACTACTCTTCATATTGGGGTCCAGGCAGTAGTGTATTTAGGTTTTGTGCTGTCCTAGGCCTGACTAAACTTGTGCACCCCCTAATTTAAATATGACCCACCACTTCCTTTCAAGGCCATGCCCCTTTTTTAAATGGAGACACTAGTTCTTAGGGCCTGGGGGGCACTGGATTCCCTTAATTTGCATAGATTTCCTCTTGCTTCCTGTTTGGCTATGGGGGCAGGAAGTGAAGGGAAATCTCTGCAATGCACAGGGATGGTAAAAAATAATCTGACAGGGGCTATAACCCTCCCTTACTCTATCCAAAATGGAAACAAAAAGTGTTGCCTATAGGTCTACTTTAAACACAAATTTCGGATAATTTTATGGAGAGCACTAAGAAGATATAACCATGCCAATGGTGCAGCAGAAAACGTATAGCACAGTGAGGAAGGGTTGTGTTCCAGGCTGTTAGGACAGTCAAAATTAGAAGCAGCTTGCGTTACACAGAGGCCGCGTACACACGATCAAATCTATCTGATGGAAACGGTCGGCCCGACCGTCCCAGCAGACAGATTTGCTCGTGTGTACGGGCGAGCCGACGGATTTTCCCAGCCAACAGATTTCAAAGCATGCTTTGAAATCTGTCGTCTGGGAACCCGTCCGCCCGACATGTCTGCTGGTTAGTACGCTAACCAGCAGACATGTCTTCTCGCACACGCGTCGAATGGATTCGACGCAATGCGCGGAAGTGATTTACTTCCTGGTGCGGTGACGTGGCGGCGTCAACGTCACCTCCACCTCACCGACACGTCAGCGCGCCGTCTGCTGGCGGGGATTTTGGTTTGATCGTGTGTACACGCGAGCAAACCAAAATCCCAGCCGACAGATTTGTTCAAATCGGTCGGACCGACCGATTTGAACAAATCTATTTGGTCGTGTGTACGTGGCCTAACAGTGTAGCAAAAGCCGTCAGGGACTCTTTCCGTGCTGCCCAGGGCCAGGATACAGCATTGGGTCCAGGGTCCCACCAACATCTTTATTTCTTGAGCCTTCATTATGGTGACACTTTTGCTATGGCTTTGGGCAGTGAAAGAACCAATAATGAGCATCTTGCTACTTTAGATTCTGAGATACATAAAGAGTCATCAGGTGATGCAAACTACCAGATCCCACTCAAAACAAAGGGAATCGAAGGCCAAGGATGTAACCAAATTGTATCCTCCTCTGTATTATCGTGAAGAAAGCTGGAAATAGAGCATAGCAAACCCCAGGGTGTACAGAAAACACGGGCCAGCCTCGATGAGAGGTGATGAAATTGATATCCATGTGTTGGCAAAGGTCAATCTGATTTGGGATGTGTGAATAGCGCAGAGGGCCGTAGACAATGGGACTTCTTGATGGAAAGGAGAATGATGAGGCTGAAGAAGAGAAGCGCTGACGGTGGCTGATAAATGTGGAGAGCTTTTCACGGCATGTACCTCACAATTGCATGTGTCACAGCTGTCACTATTCCCTGCATACCTCCCTCCACAATGGTGACTACTCCCTGTACGGCTTACATGCTCAATACTTCCTGTACGCAGGGCCGTCTTAATAGCATCATGGGCCCCTGGGCAAAGTAATGCACTGGGGCCTCTACCAGCCTGCCCAAATGTACACACCTACTCTCAAAAAATGGAAGTATAAATAGCTGATAGAATTAAACAAACTGTATATACTCGAGTATAAGCCGAGATTTTCAGCCCTTCTTTTGGGCTAAAAATGCCCCCCTCGGGTTATATTCGAGTCAGTGTACCTGGAAATTATTGAGAGGCTGCGGGCGTCCATCGTTTAAAACTCGCGGTCTCCTCCTGTCCTTTCCGTGATAGGCAGAACACTGTCTGCTGAGAAACGCCTATAATGAACGTTCTCTCATCCTCACCCATCCCAGGAGACACTGGGCCAGATTCTGGTATATTTGCGGCGGCGTAGCGTTCCCTATTTACACTACGCCGCCGCAACTTACAGGAGCAAGTGCCGTATTCTCAAAGCACTTGCTCCGTAATTTGCGGCGGCGTAGTGTAAATGGCCCGCCGTATCCCCGCGTAATTCAAAGGGGGCGGCTTGTATTTAAATTAAGCGCGCCCCCGCGCCGAACGAACTGCGCATGCGCCGGCCGTAAACGTAGCCCACTGCGCATGCTCCATAGTACGCCGCAAATACATTGGTTTCGACGTGAATGTAATTAACGTACAGCCCTATTCGCGACGAGTTACGTAAACGACGGAAAAACACAACGCTGTCCCGACGTCCATACTTAACACTTAACATGGCGTACGCCGGACCTACGCAAGGTTACCCCTCATATAGCAGGGGTAAACTTACGCTTACGCAAACTACGTAAACTACGAAGACGGCGTGAAAATACATTCGGGAATCAGCGTATCACGCTCATTTGCATATTCGACACAGAAATCGACGGGAATGCCACCTAGCGTCCAGCGTAAAATTGCAACTTAGATCCGACGATGTAAGTGACTTACGCAAGTCGGATCTAAGCAAAATCTATGCGTAACTGATTCTAAGAATCAGTCGCATAGATAACCAAGGCTCAGAAACTGAGATGCGATGGCGTATCTCAGCTGAGAATCTGGCCCACTGTGTTCAGTGTTCCGCCAATCACAGACGCTTTTTCACCCTCGGACGTCCGTGATTGGCAGAACACTGAACAGAACAGTGTCTGCTGGGAACCTGAGTCTGAGGATGAGAGAACGTCCACGAGTTTTAAACATTGAATGGATGTACGCAGTCTCTTAATTTCAGGTACAGTGATGACGGGCACAGTGACAATAGGCACAGTGATGACGGGCACCATGATGAAGGGCACAGTGATGACGGCACAGTGACGACAGGCACAGTGAGGATGGGCACAGTGACAATTGGCAGACACATCAGACACTTTTGACACTATTTTCTCACCATTTGTCATTTTTACAGCAAACGGTGCTAAAAAATGCACTGCTGACTGTGAAAATGACACTGGCAGTGAAGGTGTTAACCTGTAGGGGACGCTGTAGGTGTTAAGTGTGCCCTAATGTGTGTTTCTTACTGTAGGGGGGTGTGGCTGGGCGTGTGACATCACTGATCGTCGTTCCCTACGACAGGGAACAGACGATCAGTGACAGGCTCACTAGGAAGCATGGGGAGAGGTTTGTTTACACTTACCTCTCCCCGTTCTTCAGCTCTGTGACCCGATCACGGGACAGCCGGCGGCGATCGAGTCCCGCCGACGCGGTCACGGAGCACAGGACGGCGCTCGCGACCCATGCCTTGGCTTCTTAAAGAGGACGTACCTGTACATCCATATGCCCAGCCGTGCCATTCTGCCGATGTATTTAGTTGCGTGGCGGTCCTTAATCGGTTAATGGCCGTGTGTTGAGTTATTTTGAGGACACAGAAAATTTACACTGTTATACAAGCTGTACACTCACTACACAACATTGTAGCAAAGTGTCATTTCTTCAGTGTTATCACATGAAAAGATACCACATTTCCAAACTACTATTCCCAAAAATCAGCTTGTGCTGTAACGAATCACAGAACAGTCATTGTACACAAGAGGTGGGATTTATTATTTCTCCAATCACAAGCAGAGGGCGGGGGCTGTGCTCCTCCAGGCATTCTCGTCTAGGACAAGTACTGTCAGTGAGTAAAGCGGTGATGTGGTGTCCTTTTTTGGGGGCATCAGATTGGCCTGGGGGGTGGCTGTGTCAGTTTCTTTCCGGGACACTGTATTGTCCTGGAATAAATGGAAAAAGAAAATATAGACAGCCGCACTCCAAAAAAACCTTAATGGTTGTCTTTATTTAAAAAAAAGGAAAAATGCACTACAAGTCACAGCACACAACGCGGAAGTAAAACAGCTGACGCGTTTCGCACTATAAATAAGTGCTTAATCATAGCTATTGTCCTGGAATGATTGTGCCCAGGACAGACCTGCAAAATGCGGGATTGTCCTGGGCAATCAGGGACACGTGGTCACCCTAAATGTGAGAGGTGTACTTACTTATGTGAGATGCAGTATCTACGTATTATATATAACTGAAAGGAAAATGTATTTTTGCAGCGTTAGTCATTAGGGATAAGCAAATAGAAAAATGCCAATAAAGGGGCCGGCGTTGACTGTTACCATCAGGGCCGACATCAGGGGGGTACAGGCAGTACACCTGTAAGGGGCCCGGATGGGAACCCCCTTAAAAAAATATATATATATATATATATATATATATATTTTTTTTATTATTTTTTTTTTTTTAGGGGTCGGGAGGTCCCAAGGGGCCCGGAGGCCCCTAGATGGCAACCCCCTCTATTTATATTTATTTTCTTAATAAAAAAAGTATATTTTTTAATATATATTTATTTTATTTTTTATTAAAGAGCTGATTTTTTTGTTTTATTTTTTTTAGAGGTCCGGAGGTCCCCAGGGCCCCAGATGGCAACCCCCCTTTTTTATTCATTTTTTATAAAAAAAAATATTTTTTTTTTTATTTATTTTTATTAAAGGAACCTTTTTTTTGGGGTGGTGTCTGGAGGTCCCCACGGGCATGGAGATTCCTAGGGACCCAGATGACAACCCCCCTTTTTTTATATATTTTATTATTTATTTTATTTAAATTTTTATATATATATATATATATATATATATATATATATATATATATATATATATATATATACATATAATTATTAAAGGGCCCAAAATTAAATTCTTAATTCTAAATTTTTTAACCCTGTCTTGGTTTTTTTTTTTTTGTCTTGCCTCGTTTTGTTATGTCTTGACTTGTCTTGTTTAGTTCGGTCCTGTCTTGTTTAGTCCTGTCCTGTCTTGTTTTGTCCTGTTTAGTCTTGTTTTCCCCAGTCTTGTTTTGTATAGTCTTTTTGAATAATGTATGGAAACAAAAATATACCCAAAAGTGATTCGACGAAATAACGGTATTACCTATATGAACACATCATTGCCTGTATTATAATCTATAATGTATTGTCATAATATAATAAAATCAGAATGAATTAAAGGGCCCAAAGGGCCCAGATGGCAACACCGCCCCTTTTTTTAATACATTTTTCTATATTTTTTCTTTTTTTGTAAAGGGCCCCTCCGCTTCTCAATTCGCGGCAGCCCCCCCGGTTCTCAATTTCAGGCAGCAGCACCCCCCCCCCGGTTCTCCAGGGGGCCCATGCCTGAAGCTGTGTAAGGGGCCCCATATCTCCTGATGGCGGCCCTGGTTACCATGTAGATAAAAATCGCATACGAACCAGAAAGCGCGTCTTTTCCCTCTAGTGAATTTCTTACACTGTATCCAACCATTTCCTAAGTGTACATTCATCACTTTGGAAAGTGTGTGAATCTCCCAGTTATTGGAGCGATATAATTCAGATATCCATTTCATAATCACCGTCACATCCGCTGGAACTACAAGCATCACAAGCCCTCGAGCTGGTGTTAAGACAAATCAAAGACTGAGCTGCCTCCATTATGATGATAAGCTGTGCTATCAGCATGATGGGAGACTAACCCAATTTACAGCGGCTTAATACGTCTCTGTCATACATCCTCTGTACGCTGAGCTCCCGAGGAGATCAGGACGGATTTGTATCTTTCAACATCCCATCTGGTGCTCACAGAGTTAAAACATTCCATTAAGATTCCCAAATCCCCAAAAACTCTTTTTTATACAATGAACTATTGTCCAAGTTGCCCATCCCTAGAGGTAGATGATGCCACCCACCACAGAGGCCCCTGAGCTGCAGAGTTTGCCTCCGTTCAGGCAATTACTAACCACCAGTAACCACCGCGCCCCGATGCTTCAGAAGCAACGCACATGTTTAAATGTAATGCAACCAGTGCCGGGACAAGGTCATCTAGAGCCCAGGGCCAGCATGCCAACCCGTGCCCACCCCGAGATGTATAAGCATCATGTGTCAGCAAAAATACCCCCTCACCCCAAAAAAATTGAGCACTAATCTGCATGCTTACCCCATAATAATAAATCCCCCTCCCCCAGTACAAATCCCCTCTTCTGCTAAACCCCCCCCTCCCAGCACAAATCTTTGCCCCCCCCCCATCCCTCAGATCCTTCTAGGTTATGCGATGCCCCCCACTCAAAAAAAAAAAAATCTCCTAGCACAAATTCTCTACCCCTCAAATTTCACATCTGAATATACACCCCCCCCACTCCAAAACTCCCCCCTCCTAGCACAAATTCCTGTACTATATAACCTCTTCCAGCACAAACCCCCCACTTCCCCCTCCTAACAAAAGTCTCCCCATCCCCCTAAGCCAAAACCCCCCCTCTTCTAGTACAACCCCCCCCATCACTTCCCCCTCCTAGTACATCACCCTCCCAACACAAATGCATGCCTACCCCCTAATAACAAATTCCCAAATCCTCCGAGCACCAATGCCCACCCCCCAAAAACAAAAACAAAATCACCTCTTCTAGCACAAATCCTCTACCTCTCAAATTTCACATCTGAATATACATCCCCCGTCGCCCTCCAAAAACCCCCCTTCCAGCACAACCCCCCCTCCCCCTCCATGTACCATATCCTAGCACAAGTCCTTTTGCCCCTTAAGTTTGTACTTGTGGGTTTTTTTTTTAACAAATACTTGCCTATGTGTTTTACTTCAAAAAGGACAGTTTGTTTGTGAGTAGGCAGGTACATTTCAAAAATACAATGTCAAATTAACAAGACACACCAACACCAACCAACCTCCTTGAGGTTAAAAAATACAAGATAATAATGGTGCTGTGATAACTTGACACACAAAACGGAAACAGAATTATGGAGATCACTTGAAAAAAAAAAAAAAAAAAACAGGAGATCTTGATAAAAAATAAAGAATATCACTAGAAAAATAAAAGTTAGTAGAAGTTTGGTGAGAGACGATTCGTGCTTTTCCAGTCAGGCTTTTCAGTCCGTTAAAGCTCTTCCATTTGTGCTTGCGGGTTCGTTTTTTTCTTCACAAATACTTGCCGATGTGTTTTACTTCAAAAAGAATCAGTTTGTTTGTGAGTAGGCAGGTACATTTCAAAAATACAATGTCAAATTAACAAGGGACACCAACATCAACCTCCTTGAGGTTAAAAAAATACAAGATGATAATGGTGTTGTGGTAACTTGAAACAAAAAACGAAAAAAAAAAATATATATAAGGATCACTAGAAAAAAAACAGGAGATCTTGATTAAAAAAAAAGAAAAAATATCACTAGAAAAATAAATTATAAACATTATTATGGAGATCTGGCTTAAAAAAATAAAAAGATTATTCAGGAGATCACGAGAAATAATAAAGAAATCAGTTTGTCTGAACTATGTGTGAATATCAGCAGCAAAACAACTTTGTAGCATTATAAACATAGGCATGCGCAGGGGGGGGGGGTGCCTAGGCACACCCTAATCATTGCTTGAGGTCAGGGGCGGCTCTAGGCTTTGTGAGGCCTTAGGCAAAACTTGACATGGGGCCTCACTCTCGCCCATGACGGGAAAAATAATTCAAGGACGAGAGCCTCTTCCCCACAACCCTGGCTGGTGGTTGTGGGGGTCTGTGGGCAGGGGGCTTATCGTAAAACTGGAAGCCCCCAGATCCTGCTCTTTAATAACTAAGGGGTGGGGGTGAACCCGCCCCCTTGTGACATCATTGACTGAGGGCATGCTGGGTCATTGACTTCACAAGGGTGGTGTCACCATTCGATATTCCCTGGTTGTTAAGGACGCTGGTGGCACATCAGCGTTAAGGTTCCTTGTCCCTCAAAACTGGGGTAATGCATTGGGTAAGTACTGCAGCCGCAAGGCCCCTGTGAGTGCGGGGCCTTAGGCGGCCGTCTAATCCTAAAAAAATTAATAAAAAGATTAAAATAATTAAAAAAAAAAAGCTACTGGCACTGTGCACGTCCCTACTGACACCAACTGCTGCTCTACTGACACCGTAAGCTCCCATTGAACATTTGTTGTCGGAAATTCCGAGCGTGAGTACAAGGCATTAGAAGAAGGATGTTTATTGGGGTGCCAATAGTTATGTGCCTACAGGCTGCTGTGATGAGGACCCAGGCCTGCCCGGGGCAAAGTGTTGTAAAGTAGTGGGGTCCTGAAAACCAAAGTGTCACTAGAAAGCTTTGAAGGAACTTTTCTCCCCAAGTGACTCTAAACTGCAGACAAGAGCAGCCAGTCATTCTTATGGTTTCAATTGTTTTATTTTTTTAACTCCCTTCTGTAGTTTTCTTCCTGTCCTCCTGCTGCTGATGGGCAAGATTGTATCTGCATAAAACACTGGCAGATCATCTGTTTTAATAGGGCTGCTCTGGGGCTACCAAAGCTTACAGCAACTTGGCTTTCTTCCAATGCCTGAAGCCTGACTTTGACCTTTTTCACGAGGCTCGACGGAGCTCAATGCTGTGGGGTTCTGGGGATCAGCCGCCAATGGGCCCCACAGCTTCAATAGAAGCCTTGGCCATGCTCAGTGGTGGTTCTAAAACAGGAGGCTGGCAAAGACTCCCAACAGGAAGAACTCGTCTGTTGGCGTCACAAGGGCAGTTGGGTATATTTTGCATTTTCTTCTTGAATGTAGCAGTAGTAGAGTATTGTGCAGTATCACCAGGGCCGTCTTTAATGTTGATTGGACCCAAAAAAAATCTTGGGGACCCCCCATTAGGGTGACCACATTCCTAAACTACCATTCAGGGACACCCTTCTTTCCCAAAAATCAGCTTGTGCTGTAACGAATCACAGCACAGTGATTGGACACAAGAGGCGGGATTTATGATTTCTCCAATCACAAGCAGGGGGCGGGGATTGTGCTCCTCCAGGCATTCCCGACCAGGACAAGTACTGTCAGTGAGTAAAGTGGTGATGTGGCGGCCTTTTTTGGGGGCATCAGATTGGCCCGGGAGGGGGGGGGGGGGTGGCTGTGTCAGTTTCATTCCGGGACACTGTATTGTCCTGGAATGAAGGTGCCCGGGACAGACCTGCAAAATGCGGCACCGTCCTGGGCAATCCGAGACACGTAGTCACCCTACCCCCCGTGCAATTTTTGCTCTCCACATGCTCTGAGACATACAATAAATATCAGCTAGACTTAAAATCAGTTTACAGTATCAGTGATTGCTATTGGTTGCCAGAGGTTACAGCATATCATTACTACTTACTGACTGGTTGCTAGAGGTTGCAGCACACATTACGGCTCACTGATTAGTTGCTAGAGGTTACATGATTTATTTTTGTTGATTGGTTGCTAGAGATTACTGTACAGTGAGGCCGCGTACACACGTACGAGAACCTCGTCGGGCTAATCCCATCGTTCCGACCGACGAGGTTCTTGGCCGGCCGTCGAGTTCGTCGACCAGGCTGTCGAAAAAGGCATCGAGCCATTAGTCCCGATGGCCCGTCGAGGAAATAGAGAACCTGCTCTCTATTTTGGCTCGACGCCTCGCTCGGCAGTTTGCTCGGCGAAAACGTACACACGATCGAGCTTTTCGGCAGAACATGGATCCCAGCGAGCTTCTCGTGTGTACCGGGCCTGATACTGCTCACTGAATGGTTGCTAGAGGTTACAGCACATCATTTCTTCTTGTTGATTGGTTGCTAGAGATTACTGTACAGTAATACTGCTCACTGATTGGTTGCTAGAGGTTACAGCACATCATTTCTTCTTGTTGATTGGTTGCTAGAGATTACTGTACAGTAATACTGCTCACTGATTGGTTGCTAGAGGTTACAGCACATCATTTCTTCTTGTTGATTGGTTGCTAGAGATTACTGTACAGTAATACTGCTCACTGATTGGTTGCTAGAGGTTACAGCACATCATTTCTTCTTGTTGATTGGTTGCTAGAGATTACTGTACAGTAATACTGCTCACTGATTGGTTGCTAGAGGTTACAGCACATCATTTCTTCTTGTTGATTGGTTGCTAGAGATTACTGTACAGTAATACTGCTCACTGATTGGTTGCTAGAGGTTACAGCACATAATTTCTTCTTGTTGATTGTTTGCTAGAGATTACTGTACAGTAATACTGCTCACTGATTGGTTGCTAGAGGTTACAACACATCATTTCTTAACTGCAGAGGGGAATGATATACATATGAATGCCGCCTTTATTTACATATGAATGACGCCGTCCTCAGCTATTTACATATGAATCCAGATGTTACATACAGTGCAGAAAATAAGTATTTGAACACCCTGCTATTTTGCAAGTTCTCCCACTTGGAAATCATGGAGGGGTCTGAAATTGTCATCGTAGGTGCATGTCCACTGTGAGAGACATAATCAAAAAAAAAAATCCAGAAATCACAATGTATGATTTTTTTAACTATTTATTAGTATGATACAGCTGCAAAGAAGTATTTGAACACCTGAGAAAATCAATGTTAATATTTGGTACAGTAGCCTTTGTTTTCAGTTACAGAGGTCAAACGTTTCTTGTAGTTTTTCACCAGGTTTGCACACACTGGAGGAGGGATTTTGGCCCACTCCTCCACACAGATCTTCTCTAGATCAGTCAGGTTTCTGGGCTGTCGCTGAGAAACACAGAGTTTGAGCTCCCTCCAAAGATTCTCTATTGGGTTTAGGTCTGGAGACTGGCTAGGCCACGCCAGAACCTTGATATGCTTCTTACAGAGCCACTCCTTGGTTATCCTGGCTGTGTGCTTCGGGTCATTGTCATGTTGGAAGACCCAGCCTCGACCCATCTTCAAAGCTCTAACTGAGGGAAGGAGGTTGTTGCCCAAAATCTCGCAATACATGGCCCCGGTCATCCTCTCCTTAATACAGTGCAGTCGCCCTGTCCCATGTGCAGAAAAACACCCCCAAAGCATGATGCTACCACCCCCATGCTTCACAGTAGGGATGGTGTTCTTGGGATGGTACTCATCATTCTTCTTCCTCCAAACACGGTTAGTGGAATTATGACCAAAAAGTTCTATTTTGGTCTCATCTGACCACATGACTTTCTCCCGTGACTCCTCTGGATCATCCAAATGGTCATTGGCAAACTTAAGACGGGCCTTGACATGTGCTGGTTTAAGCAGGGGAACCTTTCGTGCCATGCATGATTTCAAACCATGACGTCTTAGTGTATTACCAACAGTAACCTTGGAAACGGTGGTCCCAGCTCTTTTCAGGTCATTGACCAGCTCCTCCCGTGTAGTCCTGGGCTGATTTCTCACCTTTCTTAGGATCATTGAGACCCCACGAGGTGAGAGTTTGCATGGAGCCCCAGTCCGAGGGAGATTGACAGTCATGTTTAGCTTCTTCCATTTTCTAATGATTGCTCCAACAGTGGACCTCTTTTCACCTTTTTTCACCAAGCTGCTTGGCAATTTCCCCGTAGCCCTTTCCAGCCTTGTGGAGGTGTACAATTTTGTCTCTAGTGTCTTGGCCATGTTAGTAGTTGGATTCTTACTGATTGTATGGGGTGGACAGGTGTCTTTATGCAGCTAATGACCTCAAACAGGTGCATCTAATTTAGGATAATAAATGGAGTGGAGGTGGACATTTTAAAGGCAGACTAACAGGTCTTTGAGGGTCAGAATTCTAGCTGATAGACAGGTGTTCAAATACTTCTTTGCAGCTGTATCATACAAATAAATAGTTAAAAAATCATAAATTGTAATTTCTGGATTTTTTTTTTTTGGATTATGTCTCTCACAGTGGAAATGCACCTACGATGACAATTTCAGACCCCTCCATGATTTCCAAGTGGGAGAACTTGCAAAATAGCAGGGTGTTCAAATACTTATTTTCTGCACTGTACATATGAATGCTCCTAGTTATTTACATATGAATGGTGGTTATTTACATGTAAACATAGGGTCTGCAGGTGAGTCATCTGTACACAACAATAGGGCAGAGCTGCGCAGCATTAGTAGCATCACTTCACACTGAGATATCAGGACACAGCACAGGACTTAAACTTCAAGGGACAAGAGAATTTAAACTGGGATAGTTGGCAAGTATGAGGCAGCTGCTTTGGACCCCACAACAATGACAGGGCCCCCTTTTGCCCTGCCTTAAGGACGGCCCTGAGTATCATCCATCATTTGAAGCAGAAGGTTTGGAGTTTAAGTGAGAACTTTTATTGGGAACTGAAAGTGGATCTTACCTGTATCTGAGCACCACAAACCAAAGACACTATTTAATTAATTTCTAATTTTCAAAGCAATTTCCCCCATCCATCCATGTCTCCATGCTAAGTTTAGTTGAGAAATCACTTTAAAAAACACCCCCCCCCCCCCCCCCCCCCCCAGCATTTCTGGCCATGGCCATCTTTAGTAAGGGCAAATGATTCATGTAGCGTTTACTTCCTGGAGTGAAATTATCCAATAAAAGAGTATCACTTAAACTCCAAGCTTTCTTCTAGAACACATACTGTATGCCAAACACAAGTCCCGCAGACTGAATCCGGCCCTCCAGGCCTTGTCATGTGGCCCCCGCATGCAGTCCTGCAGCTGGAACGTGGAGGAACTCCATTCCACCACCTCCGGCTCTCACCATTTTCTTCCTGCTGTCACTTGTAAACACAGAAGCCTTCTGTGTTTACAAGGGACAGCTTTGCTCTCTGCGGCTCACGGAACTAACAGATCTCTGCATGCACTTATGGCGGGGACAGACCTCCAGAATCTGAGAGAGAACAAACTCCATGCAAGTTGAAGCAGAGCTGCCTACACAGGGAGGTACTAGAGCCGGTACTAGAGCCGGGCAAGGTAGGAGAGAGACATGGGAGGAAGCTACAGCGGGTTGAGGTTGCACATTGTGCATAGGGCACCCCTAAAGCCTGCATTCTGTGCACAGCGCACCCCTGAAATTTGTACATAATGCACTTCTGAACCCTGCACTCTGTGCATAATGCATTCCTGAACTTTTCACTCTGTGCATGGTGCACTCCTGAACTTTTCACTCTGTGCATAGCGCACCCCTGAACCCTGCACTCTGTAAACAGCGCACCTCTGAACCCTGCACTCTGTAAACAGTGCAAGCCTGAACCCTGCAATCTGTACACAGTGCAAGCCTTAACCCTGCAATCTGTACACAGCGCAAGCCTGAACCCTGCAATCTGTACACAGCGCAAGCCTGAACCCTGCAATCTGTACACAGCGCAAGCCTGAACCGTGCACTCTTTACACAGCGCAAGCCTGAACCCTGCACTCTTTACATCACGCACTGCTGAACTCTGTACATAATGCACTCCTGAACACTGCACTCTGTACACAGCACACACCTGAACTGAACTCTTCTCTCTGTGCATAGGGCACTCCTGAACCCTGAACTCTTTACATGGCGCACCCCTGAACCCTGCACACAGCGCACCTCTGAACCCTGTGCACAGTGATGAACCATGAACCCTGCACTCTGTACATAATGCACTCCTGAACCCTGCACTCTGTACATAGCACACCCCTGAACACTGCACTCTGTACATAGCACACACCTGAACTAAACTCTGTACTCTGTGCATTGGGCGCTCTTGAACCCTACACATTGTACATAGCACACCTCTGAACCATGCAATCTGTACATAGCACACTCCTGAACCCTGCACTCTGTACATAGCACACACCTGAACTAAACTCTGCACTATGTGCCTTTTTCGCTCCTGAACCCTGCACATTGTACATAGCAGACCCCTGAACCATGCAATCTGTACATAGCGCACCCCTGAACCATGCACTTTGTACATAAAACACCCCTGAACCCTGAACTCTGTACACAGTGTACTGTTGAAATCTGTACATAATGCACTCCTGCAATCTGTACATAGCGCACACCTGAACCCTGCACTCTGTACATAGCGCACCCCTAAACTGAACTCTGCCCTCTGTGCATAGGGCACTCGTGAACCCTGCACTTTATACACAGCACACCCCTAAACTGAACTCTGCACTTTATACACAGCACACTCCTGATTTCTACAATCTCTACTTAGTATAATCCTGAGTGCTGCACTCTGCATGTAGCACACCCCAGATACAAACAGCTCTTTTGAGGGCAACCATACTGCCAATGCGACCCATGATTAAAAAAAAAAAGAGAGTTTGACACCCCTGTTCTAGAACATAGAAAAGCCCAAAAACTATTGTTGGAATTATTTTCTATCATTGCATTTTTATAGCCAAAATCTGAATAAAGTCTTTATTCCATCTGTTTACAACCATGCGCGTTGCTCTTGTACCAGCCTTTCCCACAAATAGTACACCACAAGAACAAAAATAATTAACATTCTCCAGAAGCTTCCGAAACACAGACTCCTCTCTATTCCACAACCTTCCGACGACCGGATGGCAAAGACTCGCCCACTGCCAGCCTTAGCCTGGCAGCAGTTGGACAGAAAGCCGTCTTTGGTATAAATGAATTTCCCTTTAATCTCTCCATCGAGCATCTGGATAAAAATGCGGGGGGGCTATTAAAAAATTCAGGATATCTGTGTCCATGTAAATGAATCCGTCTTGGTGGCATGCAGCCAGGGGAGTGTTGCGATTCAGGAAAAGACCCGGGTTCATGTTATTGTTTTAACTTTGTTATGCAACTTATTTAGGATGAGGGACAATTTGCAAATTAAGTCAACAGATTGATTCAGCTTCTGTTCCCATTTAGAGCGGTGGCCTGGAATTAGCAGCCACTCATTTCCATAAGAAGGGACAAAGATGGGGCTATTTCCATCCCCTGGTCACTTTTTGTTTGATGAATAGAGATAAGTGGCAGCAACACTGACAGTTACATGCCGCCTTCCTTGCAAGGCTCTAGTGATGGTCATTGGATTATGACCTGGCTGCTATATAAAGATATAGATATATAAATAGATATACTGGGGTAGATTCACATAGATCAGCGGATCTTTTGATCCGCGTGATCTATCTTTTTTACGATCCGCCTGCGCCAGTTTTTGAGGCAAGTGCGGTATTCAGAAAGCACTTGCCTCGTAAGTTGCCCTGGCGGATCGTAAATCCCCCGGCGGAATGCAAATTCCGCGGCTAGGGGGAGTTTACTATTTAAATCACGCGCGTCCCCGCGCCGATCGTACTGCGCATGCGCCGCCGGCTACATTTCCCAGCGTGCATTGCCTCAAATGACGTCGCAAGGACGTCATTGTTTTCGACGTTAACGCTATTAACGTATGGCCGTATTCCCGAACGACTTACGTAAACGACGTAAAAAATAAAAAATTCGACGCGTGAACGACGGCCATACTTAACATAGGATACGCCGCACTTACCCCGCATATAGCAGGGGTAACGATCCGCCGGAAAAAGCCGAACGCAAGCGACGTAAAAAAAAAACGACGGCCGGGCGTTCGTTTCAGAATCGGCGGTTCTCCTCATTTGCATATTCGTTGCGTATAGTAATAGAAGCGCCACCTAGCGGACGGCGGGAGATTGCAGCCTAAGATCCGACAGTGTAACTCACTTACACCTGTCGGCTCTAAGGGAGATCTATGCGGAACCTGATTCGAGGAATCAGCCGCATAGATCCGAGCGTCGGATCTCACAGATACGACGGTGTATCAGTAGATACACCGTCGTATCTCTATGTGAATCTACCCCACTGTGTATATCTATCTACTGTATATACAGGGCTTTTTTTTCAGCAGGAACGCAGGGGAACGCAGTTCCAGCACCTCCAGCTCTGAATATATGTAATGGCAAGAAGTGATGGGGTATATTGAAGGGTCTATTGATGCTGGCTGCTGGGGGATCTATTGTTTCCTGAAGGGATCTCTTTTTACAGGGCGGTTCTATTGTTGCTGGGGGGGGGGGGGCTCTTATGCTACTGGCAGGCAATCATTGACAACTGTTGAGGGAGGGGTCTATTGTTGCTAGCTGTTCAGAGTATATTGTTGCTGGGGGTGCTCCATTGTTGCTGGCTACAGGGGATCTGTTTTACTTTCCATCATTAACAAATTGCATACAAATTACTTAGTACCATGAATTGATACTTGGTTCTGTATCCATTGCTGAGAGGTGGGTAGGGGGTAGAACCAAGGAATGGTGCTTGAAGGAGGGTAGGGGTGGAACCAATGGATGGTGCTTGGAGAAGGGTAGGGGAGGAACCAAGGAACAGTGCTCAGGGGTGGGTAGGGGTTGGAACCAAGGAATGGTGCTTGGAGGAGGGTAGGGGTGGAACCAATGAATGGTGCTTGGACGAGGGTAGGGGGAGGAACCAAGGAATAGTGCTCAGAGGTGGGTAGGGGTTGGAACCAAGGAATACTGTTTGAAAGAGGTTAGGGGTGAAACCAAGGAACGGTCCTCAGAGGTGGGTAATGGGTGGAGCCAAGGAATAGTGCTCCGAGGTGGGTAGCGGGTGGAACCAAGGAATGGTGCTTGGAGGAGGGTAGGGTGGAACCAAGGAATGGTGCTTGGAGGAGGGTAAGGTGTGGAACCAAGGAACGATGCCAGAGGTGGGTAAGGGTTTCTAACCATGGAATGGTGCTCAAAGGAGGGTAGGGGTAGAACCAAGGAATGTTGCTCAGAGGTGGGTAATGGGTGGAGCAAAGGAATGATGCTCAGAGGTGGGTAGAGGATGGAACCAAGGAATGGTGCTCGAAGGAGGGTAGGGGTGGAACCAAGGAATGTTGCTCAGAGGTGGGTAATGGGTGGAGCAAAGGAATGGTGCTCAAAAGGTGGGTAGAGGGTGGAACCAAGGAATGGTGCTTGGAGGAGGGTAGGGGTTGAAACCAAGGAATGATGCTCAAAGGAGGGTAGAAGTGGAACCAAGGAACGATGCACAGAGGTGGGTAAGGTGGACACAAGAGGTGACTCTGAAAAGGTCACCTATTTTTTGAAAAAAAAGTACTGTCTACATATACATAATGTTTCCTTTACACAGAGACAATGCCAGGCTTCATTTTGCTGCTGCATCAGCTGTCTGGCTTTGCTCGGCTGCAGAAAATGATGTCCTTCCTTCCACTACGCTGCAACATCCTCATTTTCTAAATGTATGTCACAGCTAATGCCAGCTTGTCACTACACGCTACCGTAACAAATCAGCTCAACTGCAAAGTTGTTGTTTTTTTGTTTGTTTTTTCCATGGCAAGATTTGTTCTGCGATAAACCAGCAGTCCAAATGCAAAACCAACAAAGCCAAAGTGAAAAAAAAAAAAGGTGCAGCAATGTAATACATGATGCTGCCGGTACACCCTAGGAGGATGTCTGCAAGTGTGGAACATACGGCACACCGCCAGGACACATCGCATAACCTGCTGACATTTGGACAATCCACCTTCACTGTCAACTGGAATGTGGAGGGCTCAGTGATTAGTACAGTATAGTACATCTACATGGATAGAAGAAGAGAGAGAGAGAAAGATAGAGGAGAGATATATATATGGGATAGCTATATACATAAGGATATAGATCGATAGATAGATAAATACAAGACAGAAAGATACAAAATAAATAGATACTGGATAGAAAGATATATAGAAGGATAAAAGATAGATAGATAGATAGATAGATAGATAGATAGATAGATAGATAGATAGATAGATAGATAGATAGATAGATAGATAGATAGATAGATAGACAAAGAAATGGTGAAAGAATACTAGAGAGAGAAATGATATATAGACAGAGATAGCGGAGAGAGAGGGGGATAGAAAGGAAAATGAAGAATGAAGGAAAAGGGAGAGAGAAAACAAGAAGTTGGATAGAACATGTGCAGGGAGGGAGAGAGAGAGGGAAAGAAAAGATAGATAGATAGATAGATAGATAGATAGATAGATAGATAGATAGATAGATAGTGACGGACAAAGGATCAAAGAAAAGAGTGAAGGAGGGAGAGAAAGAGAGAAAGAGAAAGAGAGAGAGAGAGAGAGAGAGAGAGAGAGAGAGAGAGAGAGAGAGAGAGAGAGAGAGAGAGAGAGAGATGAAAGAAAGGATATATAGAGAGATAGGTAGATAGGAAAAGAAAGTGACGGAGAAAGAAAAGAGAGAGAAAACAAGATGTGGGAAAGATCGTTTGCAGAAAGAGATAGATAGATAGATAGATAGATAGATAGATAGATAGATATATAAGGATACAAGATAGATAGATAGATAGATAGATAGACAGATAGATAGATAGATAGATAGATAGATAGATAGATAGATACTGTAAATAGGAGAATAGTAGATAGATAGTGAGAGACAAAGAAAGAAGGAAGGAGAGATGGCAAGAGTGAGGGTCAGAAACAGAAAGAGAGAGAGAGAGAGAGGATACAGAGAGAGAAGGGAGGGGAGGTATAGAGAAATGTAGAGAGATCCTATGCCGGGAGAACTAGATGGATAGACAGAAAGATTCAAAAACTACATAAATATCATATATGTCACTTGATAGATAGATAATAAACTGATCTATCAATAAAGAGATGGGAAAAGAGTTAGATTCAAGAGATATATGAATAGATTATATGTAGATATGCATTAAGAGATAAATAGATAGATAGATAGATAGATAGATAGATAGATAGATAGATAGATAGATAGATAGATAGATAGATAGATAGATAGATAGATAGGATAGGATAGATGTGTTTAACATAATTAAAACTTAGTCTCACTATTGTACCATTCCCAATGACTCCCAATGACTCCCTATGACTCCCAATGACTATAACTTGACAATCTCAATGTAAAGCAGCATTGTTCACCAGTCACAGCGCACAACCTGAGGTCAGGGGCCACAGATGAGCCCCCCCCCCCCCCCCAATACAATCATGAATTCCCCAATTTACTAAAAATAACATTGATTTGATGGGATTCCAATGACAAGTACCGTCGTGGGTCCTCCAACAATGGCACCCTGACAATGACACCCCAACACCTGGGGGCCACAACCCAAGAAGGTTGGGCAGCTGTGCCCCACAGCACCTAGATGGAAGGATGATGAGAATGCGTAGCGGCTTGCATTGTCTTACCTGTCTTCCATACGTAGATGCTCTTGGCTTCATGCTCGCCTTGTGAATGTACCCGCCACAATCCCACGAGAAGAAGGACGATCACTCCACAGCAAGGACCAGCCGAGCTTCTCCCTCCCAGCCCCATGCCTCCTCCAGGCGGATCTTCGGTGGTGGCTGCAGCCTGAGCACAATGAGCAGCCCACTTCACACTCAGCTCTCCTTCTTCCCTTTTCCCCCTTTTTTTTTTATTTTAAGTACCGAGCAACGGAAAGCTCTCTCCAGCTATTGTGCATGACAGTCGGGAAGGAAAAAAACATTTATGAGCCAGGAACAATAGAGCCCAGGGGCTGCTGCTGCTGCTGCTGCTGCTTGTGATGCTGATGTTGTGTTCTTGTGCTGAGGATGCTGCAGCTCCTCTCCTCTCCCATTCACTGACTAGTGGCAGTCTTCACTCAGCTCAGAGAGAGACATCTGTCTGCAGGGGGCTCCAGATGACTGAACAGGTTATCTTGGTCTGGGAGGTTGCGGTAATAAATTACCCCAGCTGGAGAGAGGGAGAGAAAGAAAAAGGAAATTCTAAGAGAGAGAGAGAGAAAAAAAAAAGGAGGACATAAAGAGAGAGGGATAAAAATAAAAATATAGAAATTAGGAATATATATATATATATATATAAAACATACAAAAAAAACTTAAAATATAAAATACATATAAAAATAAAATATGCAATAAATATAAAAAATATACAAGTTTTTTTTTTTTATAAAATATATATAGAGGGAGAGATAGAGAGAGAAAGCGAGAGCGAGAGCGCGAGAGAGAGAGAGAGAGAGAGAGATTAAATAAAAGAATATAATAAAATATTAAATATACAATAAAGATAATGGCCCGGATTCACAAAGCACTTACGCCGACGTATCTCCAGATACACCGCGTAAGTACAAATATTCGCCGTCAAATCTGTGCGCCGGACCCACAAAGATACGCCTGAAAGCAGACTTCATCCCACCGACGTAACTTGCCTACGCCGGCGTAAAGTGGGCGCATATTTACGCTGGACGCATGTGGCGCTCCCATTGATTTTCTATTCAAATATGCAAATGAGGGAGATACGCCTATTCACGAACGTACTTGCGCCCGACGCATGATTTAAGCGGTTTGTGTAAGTTTTACGTCCGGTGTAAAGTTATTCCCCATAGATGAGGCGCAACCCATGCAAATGTATGGACCAGGGAACACAAGCCTACGTATTGTACGTTGCACGTCTGTGAATATGGGCCGACGTGTGTCTGATCCGTTGTATCTCAGGCAGTTGTTCCGACGTGGCTGTGAGCATGCGCACGGGGATACGTCCACGTCTCGACGTATGCGCAGTTAATTTTAAGTACCTGTCTGGCACCCGGCCCATCATTTGCATGGGGTCACGCTTCATTAACATGGATCACGCCCACTTCCAGCCCACTTCCACTTACGCCAGCTTACGCCTACAAAATATACGCTAGGCCGGCGCAGAGTTGGAAGCATTTGCTTTGTGAATTCCATGCTTGCCTCTCTGCGCTGCGTCAGCGTAGCGTAAAAGAGGCTACGGCGGATCAAATGTGCGCCGATGTCTGTGAATCCGGGCCAATATTTATAAAATATGGAAAAAAAATCTAATGCCGCGTACAAACGATCGGAATTTCCGACAAGAAAACTGTACATTTTTTTCCAACGGAATGTTGGCTCACACAAATGTTGTCGGAATTGCCGAACGTCAAGAACGTGGTGACATACAACACTACGACAAGCCGAGAAAAATTAAGTTCAATTAGCCAGATTCAGGTAGCTTCACGCCAGCGTATCTCCAGATAGGCCGTCGTAAGTCCAAATGTGCGCCGTCATACTTTTACGCCGATTCGCGAAGCTAGATACACCGTAAAACAAGGCTTCAGCCGCCCGACGTAACTTGCCTACGCCGGCGTACCTGGGGCGCATAGTTACGCTGGACGCATTCGGCATTCCCATGTTAAATATGCAAATGAGTAAGATACGCCGATTCATGAACGTAGATGCGCCAGGCGGAAAAGATGCGCGTTTTGCGTAAGGGTTACGTCCGGCGTAAAGCTATTCCACCATTTTGGTGGCGCAACCCATCCAAAGGTATGGATGTCGGAAAACCCGTTGAATTTTACGTTGTTTACATAAGGCGTACGTGAATGGGACTGTGCGTAAGTTACGTTCACGTCGTAGGCAGAGTTCGCCGTATCTTAGGTATTCTATCTGACATGATTCTGAGCATGCGCACTGGGATACGTTCACGGACGGCGCACGCGCCGTTCGTTCCGTCCATCATTTGCATGGGGTCACGGTTCATTATAATACAACACGCCCACTGCCTTGCTACTTTAAATTACGCGGGCTTACGCCGGCCCATTTATGCTACACCGCCGTAACTTAGGGAGCAAGTGCTTTGTGAATACTGTACTTGCCTCTCTATGTTACGTCGACGTAAAGCATATGAGATGCGCTACGCCCGCCTAAAGATACGCCATCTTTCTGAATCTGGCCCTATGATTGCGAGAATGCGTAGGATTTTTGTGCGTCGGAATTGCATACAGACGATCGGAATTTCCGAGAACAACTTTTCCCTTCGGAAAATTTGAGAACCAGTTCTCAATTTTTTTGCTGTCGGAAATTCCGACAGAAAATGTCTGATGGGGGCCTACACGCGGTGGGAATTTCCAACCAAAAGCTCACATTGAACTTTTCTTGTTGGAAATTCCGATCGTGTGTACGCAGCATAAGAGGAGAAAGAAAAAAGAGAGAGATCTAACATTTTATATATATATATATATATATATATATATATATATATATATATATATATATATATATATATATATATATATATATATATATATATATATGAATAAAAACACAATAAAATATTAAATATACAATACATATAAAAAATAAAATATGCAATAAATATATCAACTATACAAGAATTTTTTTATAGACGAGAAAGACAGAGAGAGAGATTAAATAAAATAATTTAATAAATAAAATATTAAATATACAATAAAGATAATATGTATAAAATATGCATAATATGTATAAAAGGGAGAGGTCTAATTATATATATATATATATATATATTACAGTGCCTTGCGAAAGTATTCGGCCCCCTTGAACTTTGCGACCTTTTGCCACATTTCAGGCTTCAAACATAAAGATATAAAACTGTAATTTTTTGTGAAGAATCAACAACAAGTGGGACACAATCATGAAGTGGAACTAAATTTATTGGATATTTCAAACTTTTTTAACAAATAAAAAAAAGAAAAATTGCGAGTGCAAAATTATTCAGCCCCCTTAAGTTAATACTTTGTAGTGCCACCTTTTGCTGCGATTACAGCTGTAAGTCGCTTGGGGTGTCTCTATCAGTTTTGCACATCGAGAGACTGAAATTTTTGCCCATTCCTCCTTGCAAAACAGCTGGAGCTCAGTGAGGTTGAATGGAGAGCGTTTGTGAACAGCAGTTTTCAGTTCTTTCCACAGATTCTCGATTGGATTCAGGTCTGGACTTTGACTTGGCCATTCTAACACCCGGATATGTTTATTTGTGAACCATTCCATTGTAGATTTTGCTTTATGTTTTGGATCATTGTCTTGTTGGAAGACAAATCTCCGTCCCAGTCTCAGGTCTTTTGCAGACTCCATCAGGTTTTCTTCCAGAATGGTCCTGTATTTGGCTCCATCCATCTTCCCATCAATTTTAACCATCTTCCCTGTCCCTGCTAAAGAAAAGCAGGCCAAAACCATGATGCTGCCACCACCATGTTTCACAGTGGGGATGGTGTGTTCAGGGTGATGAGCTGTGTTGCTTTTACACCAAACATAACGTTTTGCATTGTTGCCAAAAAGTTTGATTTTGGTTTCATCTGACCAGAGCACCTTCTTCCACATGTTTGGTGTCTCCCAGGTGGCTTGTGGCAAACTTTAAACAACACTTTTTATGGATATCTTTAAGAAATGTCTTTCTTCTTGCCACTCTTCCATAAAGCCCAGAATTGTGCAGTATACAGGGACTGATTGTTGTCCTATGGACAGAGTCTCCCATCTCAGCTGTAGATCTCTACAGTTCATCCAGAGTGATCATGGGCCTCTTGGCTGCATCTCTGATCAGTCTTCTCCTTGTATGAGCTTAAAGTTTAGAGGGACGGCCAGGTCTTCATAGATTTGCAGTGGTCTGATACTCCTTCCATTTCAATATTATCGCTTGCACAGTGCTCCTTGGGATGTTTAAAACTTGGGAAATTTTTTGGTATCCAAATCCGGCTTTAAACTTCTCCACAACAGTATCTCGGACCTGCCTGGTGTGTTCCTTGTTCTTCATGATGCTCTCTGTGCTTTAAACGGACCTCTGAGACTATCACAGTGCAGGTGCATTTATACGGAGACTTGATTACACACAGGTGGATTCTATTTATCATCATTAGTCATTTAGGTCAACATTGGATCATTCAGAGATCCTCACTGAACTTCTGGAGAGAGTTTGCTGCACTGAAAGTAAAGGGGCTGAATAATTTTGCACACCCAATTTTTCAGTTTTATATTTGTTTAAAAAGTTTGAAATATCCAATAAATTTTGTTCCACTTCATGATTGATGATTGTGTCACACTTGTTGTTGATTCTTCACAAAAAATTACAGTTTTATATCTTTATGTTTGAAGCCTGAAATGTGGCAAAAGGTTGCAAAGTTCCAGGGGGCCGAATACTTTCGCAAGGCACTGTGGCCCAGATTCACATACACTTAATATTGCGCTGCGTAATCGAAATACTCTACGCTGCCGTATTTTACCAGGCTCTACACCGAATCCTGGTAGATTTTTGCCCGTACGCTACGGCGGCGTAGTCTATTTCTCGCCGCGTAATCGAAATACGCGATTAGGGGGCGTGAAGCATTTAAATTAAGCGCGTCCCCGCGGCGATCGAACTGCGCATGCTCCGTTCAGAAATTTCCCGCCGTGCATTGCGCGAAATCACGTCGTTACGTCATTCGTTGTTTGAGTAGCGGCGTTTACGAACATTCCTATTCCCGGACGACTTACGTTAAAAATAATAAAAGACGTCGGAAAACATTGAAATTCGACGCAGGAACGACGGCCATACTTAACATGGGCTGTCTAATATTAGAGCAGCAAAAAGCTGGTATAGTGTTACGCAAATAAAAGATGACTAAAGGTGCCGTAAGAGATTGCGATTGAAGAACGTAATTTCGGGGATCGCCGGCAAAAGCTCATTTGCATACCCCGACGCCGAAAACGACGGGAAGTCCACCCAGTGGCCGCAATTTTATTGCAGCGTAGATCCGAAGGCGTATGAACACGTAATCCAGTCGAATTGAAGCCCGCAGCCGTCTTTTCATGGTTTGAGGTTTTCAACTAGCTAGAAAACGCGCGTAATTTGAAATTACTCCAGTCTAACACCAGTTACACAGACGTAATGGCTCTCTGAATCTGGGCCTGTATATATAAAATACACAATAAAATATAAATATAAAAATTAAATATGCAATAAATATATCAACTATACAAGAAAAAGTGTATTAAAAAAAGAGGGAGACAGAGAGAGACAGAGACAGAGACAGAGACAGATGAAATTGAATAATAATAAAATATACAATAAAGATAATAATGTATAATATATGAAACAAACGAGAGAAAGGAAACAAGAGAGACATATAAAATATACAAAAACAAGATAGGACTAAGAGAGAGACACAGAGACAAAAAAAAAAAAAAATACAATGGAATATAAAATTATATATATATATACAGTATATCCTAAATTATATAAAATATTTAAAAATTAAAAAGAAATTCTAGAACAGAGAGGACACAAAAAGAGACAGAGAGAAATTGAAAAAACACTGACTTGCATATAATTGGAGGCACCCAGATGCCTCTCAACCAAAACAAAGCTAAAGGATGGAAGGACAGGCTCTGTCAACAGAGAATGACTAATTCAAGTGTTATTAACTCATTGAATATAATTATATGTACTTCCAAGACAAAATGACTATTTGTAGCAATGTGTCATTGTGCAGCTACCAATTGTGTTACCGATAGGATTTACATTGTTGTATTATATTGGGGTTTTTTTTGTTTGTTTTTTTTGTTTTTTAATCATTGAACATCATTAGAATGGTATGGGCTGCTTCGGCAGAAATAAATAATGCATTATCAGCAGTAAAAACGAAAGGGCCAGCGAATACACAGCTAAAATAAATAAATGAATGAAGTAATTTATTCATTAATTGTTAAAAATAAATGTTTTAGGATTTTTTTTTTTCATATCCCCTTTCTACATATAAAGCCCCCCCCCCCCAAAAAAAATGTATTGCCAATATCTACTTACCCTCTTCATGACCCAGTGATGCCCCAAATTTTTCCCTTGGTCCAGCGTCAATGGTCTTTTTCTACACCAGCATCATTCTGCCCATGTCCTGTGAGGGCGCATCATCACACATTACATGAGTGCTGCCCAGATCTACCCAGGGTAGGGGACTACTGTCTCTGCATTTCTCACGGGTAGAGCAGTTTATTGAAATTCACACAGTAGTGTGAACCAAGCCTTAAAGGGGTTGTAAAGGTTTGTTTTTAATTTTCTAAATAGGTTCCTTTAAGCTAGTGAGTGCATTGTTGGTTCACTTACCTTTTCCTTCCATTTCCTTTATAAATGTTTTTTTTTCTTTGTCTAAATTCCTCACTTCCTGTTTCTCCTCAGTAAGCTTGCCCCCATCATCCGAGCCATTCTGGTTGGGGGTTAGTCAGCGTGCTCACCCCCTCCCTAGGGACTACATCCCTGCGGGGAGACCCTCACAGCCCAAGGGAGGGGGCGATCACCTTGACTAAGCCCCACCAAGAACAGTTTGGATGATGGGGGCAAGTTTACATGAAGTGGGAAATTCAGACAAAGAAAAAAAAACATTTTAGAAGGAAAATTGAAGGAAAAGGTAAGTGAACCAACATTGCACTAGCTTAAAAGAACCTATTTAGAAAATTAAAAACAAAGATTAGTTCTGGAAGGTCTATTGATGCCGGCTGCTGGGGAATCCAGTATCGTTGGGGATCATTTGTAGCTGGGAAGGTCTATTGTTACTGGTGGGGGATCAATTTTTGCTAACAATATACTGTCAGCCTTGCCAGTTATCGGCTTTCTTTTCCTCACACAGAAACAGCATGGGCGGAAAGGACTGTCGATAACCGGTAAGTCCTTTTACATGTGACCAGCTGTGATTGGACACAGCTGATCCCATGGTAAAGGGACGCTGTGATTTGCCCTTTACCACAATCTGTGATCAGCTGTGTCCAAAGGACACATCGGTCACAGAGCGTGCCAAGGGGGCACATGGGAGGCATGGTTCTGGGAGAACATCCATGACCCCCTCTCAGAACTGGAAAGCCATGGTGTAGCTGTCTTTCGGGTATAGCGGGGTCAAGAAGTTAATGTACAGTGGATTTGTACATTCACACATGTAGCTAAAGCCTCGTACACACAATCCAACTTGCCCATAATTGTCTGACGGATGTGTTGTGTCGGATAATCCACCTGTGTGTATGGTCCATTAGACAATTATTGGCTCAATTAACGACAACAAAAGTTGACGGTTCATGCTCAACAATTGTTGGACAATATCTGTTACATTGGTTTATCCGGTCGTGTGTACGTAAGTCCATCCAACCAATGTTAAAGATCACTATCGGTCGTGGTGGGAGCAATTGTAAACTCCAGGCTGGATTATGCAAATGCCCTTTACCTCGGACTCCCCAAGTACCAAATCGCTCGTCTGCAAGTCGTTCAGAATACGGCCGCCAGACTTGTGACAGGGAAAAAACCCTGGGAATCTATCTCGCCTTCACTGAGAGCCCTTCATTGGCTGCCAGTTAAAGACAGAATTGCTTTTAAAGCTCTCTGTCTTACGCATAGATGTGTCCATGGGAATGCCCCCCTCTATCTATGCGAATTAATAAAAGCGCATAACCCCAATCGCGTTTTGCGATCCACGAATCAGAACCTGCTCCAGGTTCCGAAAGCCAACTTCAAGTCCAAAGGAGAAAGAAGATTCGCGATCCAAGGTCCCAGACTATGGAACGCTTTACCAACCAGCATTCGGTTGGAGGAGAACCACCTAGCATTTAGGAAAAAGGTCAAGACTTTTCTCTTTTGATATCAAAGGAGACAGGAACAACAAGCGCCCAGAGGCGATTCAGTTCGCATGTGCCGCGCTATACAAGTTTTCATTCATTCATTCACCCAACAATAGCAGAAGTTGCCCAAAGGGTGGCGGTAAAGAGCTGAAAAACCATGTAATTTTGTGAATGTTGTCGGAAAATGTTGTGCCGTGCGTATGCACAACATCAGTTTAGAGTAAGATGTCACTTGGACTGCACATACATAGCATGCCAAGGTATAGTGGTTAGTGGCAACTTCAGCCTGGGATTTAGCCAGGCTATGCCCCCAACACAATTTCACTCTGCCCATTGGAGCTTAGTCATGGGGAACCCATGATTAAGCTCAAAGGGCTGGATCGAAACAAGTTGGGGGCATAGCCTGGCTAGAGTCCAGGCATAGGTTGCCACTCACCACTATACCTTAGGATGCCATGGATGTGCGGTCACAGGGACATCTTCCTCCAAACTTTACTTATGACAGCCCCAGTTAAACTACATGAAGCCAAGTACAGTATAATCTCGGCACAGGTGCAAGGTATGTGGTTCCGATGTGGCTGAGCTTGATGGATCACACTGTTCCCATTTTCTATGATCTTTATTGAGATGTCACACAGACATCTTAAAAAGTTTAATTGCCATCTGTGTGGTATAACGCAGTGGATTGCCTCTCCCACGCTGCGCTGAAAAGTACTGCATGTAGTAATTTTTTCAGTGCATTGTGCAACACAGTGGTGTGAACCTGGCACATAGGAGGCATTTTGCGGTGGGACCAAGCTGGAAAAGCCGCCCAACACAGTTCAACCGCATCTGGTGTGAACAAGCCCTCAGTCCCTGCTAGCAGTATCAGCAATGGGCTAATAGCCCTCTCACCAGTCCCTGGGATGCTACAGTGACCTCTCGTTGTAGAAGGGGGGCCCCTTTGGTTTCTCAGAGGAAGACATTTCCTGGGTAGTATAATAAAAATAATCTCTCCACTCCTCCTACAATGCATTGCATATTGGGATCTGTAGTGTAACCATTATATGGCTGCCATCTCAAACTACATCTACCAGGATTCTCAGTGCTCTGAATATAAGGTCTATGGGCTTGCTTGGCCTTAGCTCTCCTCCTGCTGGCTGGAAGAGGATGGTGCAGCATAACATTAATATTACAGTAGGTCAGTGTTTCTCAACTCCAGTTCTCAAGCCCCCCCAACAGGTCATGTTTTCAGGATTTCCCTCAGATGAAAAGGCTGTGGGAATTACTAAGGCAGTGAAACTGATCAAATCACCTGTGCAAAATAATGGAAATCCTGAAAACCTGACCTGTTGGGGGGCCTTGAGGACTGGAGTTAGGAAACACTGCAGTAGAGGGAGAAAGGCAAATAGAAGAGTAGTCATGTTAGTTCCTTTTAGTTTTATTAAGGCGTTTTTTTTTTTTCATTTTCTGGATAATTTGTTATGATCGCAAATCGTAAATTAAAAAAAATTGAACATTTGTGAAATTGAAAATTCGTAATTTCGTAATTTCATGAATTTGTAGTTTATGAATTCATGAAATTACGAATTTTCAATTTCACAAATGTTCTAATTTTTTTTAATTTACGATTTGCGATCATAACAAATTATCCAGAAAACGAAAAAAAAAAAAAAAAAACACTTAATAAAACTAAAACAAACTAACATGACTGCTCTTCTATTTGCCTTTCTCCCTCTACTGTAATATTAATTAGGTATTGGAATTTCCTTTCAAATTTGTCTGTTAGTGAAGGTAATGAATACAAATTCATCCAAAGTTACGAATTATCCAAAATAACGAATGTCGCATCTAAACAAATGGAATAGTACAAATTAATAATAAATAATAATAATAAAACGTTTGTATTATTGTTATTTATTAATTGTAATTCATTACGTTTCATATGTTTAGATGCAGCATTTGTAATTTCACACAATTCATAACTTTGAATAAATTTGTATTCGTTACATTCACTAAAAGCCACATTCCAATACCAATAATTAAATAGTTAGTTATTATTTCCGATTTTCACATTTTCCAATTTTTGGATTTTCCAATTTTGAATTTCCTAATTTACTAATTTTCGAATTTTTGAAAATTCGAATTTACGTATCTTTGAAAAAATGTGTCAAATTATCACACTGAGGATATGATAATCATGGCCCTTGCCATGTATCCCAGGCTCCTCTGTGCCACATGCAGACCTGGGACCAGCATGGCGGGGGGTTGGCAGGGTGCAATAGAGGCAGACCGGTAAAATTCCATGGAAAGGATGTGCATTATATCACTTTCTGGATGGCTGTAACTTTCCCTAGCTGTTGTGGCAATGGAAGACGCTAATGGAGTATGGTCTGTGCTCCATTAGCTGGTGACTGCCAGGCACCGCTGTCTGCCCCCTCTGCCGCGTTCACTGGAGCTCTTGGCTGTGGAGGGGACGTGAGCAGCCAGCTCAGGCTCTCAGTGGCTTGTTGAGAGGCTGAGCCAGGTGGCAGTCCAGGGTTGTGGACAGATCCCAACTTTTATGTCGCGATCTTGCCTGAGCCTGGGCCGGCTCTGTGACGTCAGCAGACAGTGGACTTCAGCTACTACTACTCCCCATTAAATCCTATGTAATTCTTCACACTGCAGGGGCACTGCTCTTTGAAAAGTCCCTCAAAAGTGGACCAAAAAGCCACCTTCTATTGTAAGTCAATAGGAACGCATCAAAGGGAAATCAAAAGAGCACTTCTGGGTTTTAATTTTAATTCATTCTGACTCCAATAAATAGTCTAGGGATTGTCCTCTTGTGGTTTATTGCTTGTAGACCTTATATAAGGAGAGGGATCAGGGCATGGGATACTTCAAATCAGCTGGCAGCATCAATGGGAGGACAATCTAAACCACGGGTAGGAGATCTACTATGACAACATGGAGGAAATCAAAGATTCCGGGGGGCGGTGCCCTTTTTTTTTTTAAATAACTAACTATCAAGCCCCCCAGTAAAATAGAAAATGACAGCATGAAGAACACCTAGTGAGTCATAGTTGTGCCCCCTACTGCACCCCCCACACACAGTAGTGTCCTTTGCCCCCCCCCCCCACAGTAGTGCCATCTGACCCTCCTCCACAGAAGTGTTGTGCCTCCCCCCAAAGAAGTGTCCTCTGCCTCCCTTCACATCACACCCCACTGTAGTGTTCTCTGCCCCTCTGTCCCCCCCCCCCCACAGTAGTGCTCAGTGCCCCCCCAGCAGTGTTCTCTGTCCCTTTTACATAACCCCTTCCCCACTGTAGCATCCTCTGCCCAACATAGCAGTGTCCTCTGCCCCCTACTCCCACAATAGTGTCTTGTGCCCCCCTGCCCCCTTCATAGCAGTGTCCTCTGCCCCTCCCAATAGTGTCCTTTACTCCCCCCAAAGCAGTGTCCCTAGCCCTAAACTCCTTCACATCCTCACCCCCTCCACACATACATACCAATGTGTAGATAGCACTTTCCTACCTTACACTGGTGTACACTGTGCAGCAGAGCGGGGAGTGAGAAGCAACAAAGTACTGGATGGAGGGCCAGAGTTAACATTTCACATTACCAAGCTGGTGATTGGTTGCTAGGACTGCCCAGGGTCCTGGCAACCAATCAACTACTAGTGAGCGCAAAACGTTAACTGAGGCAGCTCCTGGTTCTGCCTGCCATCTAGTATTGCTAACTATTAAATTATAGGTATTGGAATTTCCTTGCAAATTTGGTTGTTAGAGAACGTAACGAATACAAATTTATCCGAAGTTAGGAATTATCCAAAATAACCTATGCCGTATCTAAACGAATGGAACATAATGAAGTAATAATAACAAATAACAATAATAATAATAATAAAAAAACATATTATTGATATTATTATTATTATTATTAATAATTAATTCTGTTGCATTTGTTTATATGCGGCAGTGGTAACTTCGGATAAATTCATATTCGTTCCATTGACCAACGGGCAAATTTGAAAGGAAATTCCAATACCTATAATTTAATAGTTAGTTATTATTTTTAAGTTTCTGATTTCCGTTCTTTTGAATTATCGTATTTTCTTTCATATTTTCTGATTTTAAAGTTTTTGGAATTTTGGAATTTCTGAATTTTTAAATTTCCGAATTTCCAAATTTCTAAATTTCCGGATTTTTGAATTTACGAACTTATGAATTTCGATCAAAACTAAAAAAATTAAAAGTGAAAACAAACAAATTTTTCGCCACATTTTAACTACTTGAGATCCGCGCTATGGACAAAAGACGTCCACAGCGCGGCTCTCAAGTGCCAGGTAGACGTCTTTGGACGTGCTGGCATGTCCAAAACAGTGCACGGCGCATCGCTGAGGTGCCGATGCGTGTGCCTGGCGGCCGCGATGTCCGTCAGGGAGAGAGGAGACCGATCTGTGTCTCTTGTACATAGGGACACAGCATCGGTCACCTCCCCCAGTCAGTCCCCTCCCCTCACACAGTTAGAACACACCCAGGGGATACATTTAACCCCTTCCTCACCCCCTAGTGTTAACACCTTCAATGCCAGTCACATCTATACAGTAATTAGTGCATACTTATAGCACTGGTCGCTGTATAAATGTGAATGGTCCCAAAAATGTGTCAAAAGTGTCAGATGTGTCCGCCGTAATGTCGCAGTCCCAATAAAAAATCGCAGTAAAAAAAAATAAAAAAATAAAAAAAAATCATAATTCTGTCCCCTATTTTTTAGGCGCCATAACTTTTGCGCAAACCAGTCGCTTATTGCGATTTTTTTTTTTACAAAAATACGTAGAAGAATACGTATCGGCCTTAACTGAGAAAAAAATATATTTTATTTTTTAAAAAAATGGGATATTTATTATAGCAACAAGTAAAATATATATATATATATTTTTTTTTAATTTTTTGTTTATAGCGCAAAAAATAAAAACCGCAAATACCATCAAAATAAAGCTCTATTTGTGGGGAAAAAAGGACGTCAATTTTGTTTGCGAGCCACGTCGCACGACCGCGCAATTGTCTGTGAGGCCGCGTAAACACGATCGAACATGTCCGCTGAAACTGGTCCGCAGACTTTCCACCTAATCGATCGTGTGCACGGCCTAACGGACCGTTTTCCAGCGGACAAAAAATTCCAAACATGCTTGAAAACATGTCCGCTGGAAACCTGTCTGTCGGACAGGTTCGATGGTTAGTACACAAAATCATCGGACCAAAATCCCGCGCATGCGCAGAATCAAGTCGAGCATTGAACTTTGTTTTTTCATCACGTCGTGTTCTACGTCACCGCGTTCTGGTCTGAGGGGATTTTTGTCCGATGGTGTGTACGCACATCAGACCAACAGACCACTTCAGCCTGGTCCGATGAAAACGGTCCGTCGGACATGTCTGATCGTGTGTACGCGGCCTTAAAGCGACGCAGTGCCGGAAGCTGAAATTTCGCCTGGGCACGAAGGGGGTTTATGTGCCCAGTAAGCAAGTGGTTAAGCAGTTATGGCAACCGTTTTGTTCTTGATTTAGAAAAAGAGTTTAAATCCTATAAATAAACATGACCATTAAAAGCACCCCAGCTGTATGATATGATTTTCCCTCAGTAAGTTCGGTCCATACCCCCCCCCCCCCCCCTAGTGTGACATTGTATGTTACTGTATATGTATTAAATGTTAAGCTTTTAAAATGTGACTTGTTAGTATGCGGGGACATACCCTCGGCAGCATCTTATTAAATTATAATTGATCCTTAATTGATGACAAGCCACTGGCGAGCTTTCAGCGAGTGTGTTGATCGCAGACGCCGAGCAAACATTTAAGCCAGAAGACGCAGGTGCAGTCATGAAGGAGGGCACAGAGGGCATTTGCCTAAGGCCTCCAACCTCAAGGGTCTTGCAGAGTCACAAAATGTCCCTGCTGCTCCCCTATAATGTATTAAATTGTACAACTTGTATTTGTAATGAGCATTTTGAACTTGCACTATGAGTGTTATTAGCATTTCATTATTTATTTTAATTACTTATAACAATTTTTTTATAACTCTCTTGGTCCTAATTTACACTAGACACTTTACACGTCCCTGAAAAGCGATCCACAGTTGGGTGGCTGCGTGGGTTTCTAGGTCCACAGAATATAACTGTCTATTAAAATGTAACCAAGAAAACCAAAGATTGCTGACCTAGGGGGTTAACTGACTGCTTTAACCACTTAAGACCCGGACCATTATGCAGGTAAGGGACCTGGCCAGTTTTTGCGATTCGGCACTGCGTCGCTTTAACTGAAAATTGCGCCGTCGTGTGTTGTGCCTCCCAAACAAAATTGACGTCCCACAAATAGAGCTTTCTTTTGGTGGTATTTGATCGCCTCTGCGTTTTTTTTTTTGTGCTATAAACAAAAATAGAGCGACAATTTTGAAAAAAAACAAAACAATGGCCCAGATTCAGAGAGCGATTACGCCTGTGTAACTTGTGTTAGACAGGAGTAATTTCAAATTTCGCGCGCCGTATCACTAGTTTGAATCCTCAAACCATGATACGGCGGCTTCGGGCTTCGATCCGAGAGGCTTACGTCTTCGTAAGCCTTCGGATCTACGCTGCGATATTTTTGCGGCCGCTGGGAGGAGTTCGCGTCGTTTTGATGCGTCGGGATATGCAAATGAGTTTTTACGGCGATCCACGAAGATACGAGCGGTCTTCGCAATCGCTTTCGTCTATTTTTTTATACGTACTGTTAGACCAGCTTTTTGCTGGTCTAACGGTGCGTAGCCCATGTTAAGTATGGCCGTCGTTCCCGCGTCGAATTTAAATTATTATTTTTTTTTTTTTACGTAACTCGTTCGGGAATAGGAATCTCCGTAAACGACGCTACTCAAGAAAAAATGACGTGACGACGTGATTTCGCGCAATGCACGGCGGGAAATTTGCGAACGGAGCATGCGCAGTTCGATCGCCGCGGGAACGCGCCTATTTTAAATGATTCACGCCCCCTACTCGCGCAGATGGATTGCGACGGGAGAAATACACTACGCCGCCGTCGTTTACTGGACAAAATCTACCTGGATTCCACGTAGAGCCAGGTAAAAAACGGCGGCGTAGTGTATTTCTGATACTCTATGATAGTCTAATTCTATCTGAATCTGGGCCAATATTTTTTACCTTATAAAAAAACATTGGCCCAGATTCACATACAATTAGATTTGTGTAGAGTATCAGAAATACACTACGCCGCCGTTTTTTACTTGGCTCTACGTGGAATCCCGGTAGATTTTGTCCAGTAAACGACGGCGGCGTAGTGTATTTCTCCCGGCGCAAGCCATCTACGCGAGTAGGGAGCGTGAAGCATTTAAAATAGGCGCGTTCCCGCGGCGATCGAACTGCGCATGCTCCGTTCAGAAATTTCCCGCCGTGCATTGCGCGAAATCACGTCGTTACGTCATTCGTTGTTTGAGTAGCGTCGTTTACGGACATTCCTATTCCCGAACGAGTTACGTAAAAAAATAAAAATGTAATTAAATTCGACGCGGGAACGACGGCCATACTTAACATGGGCTACGCACCGTTAGACCAGCAAATAGCTGGTCTAACAGAACGTAGCAAAAAAATGACGTAAGCGATTGCAAAGGCCGCTCGTATCTTCGTGGATCGCCGTAAAAAGTCATTTGCATATCCCGACGCTGAAAACGACGCAAACTCCTCCCAGCGGCCGCAAAAATATCGCAGCGTAGATCTGAAGACTTACGAAGACGTAAGCCTCTCGGATCGAAGCCCGAAGCCGCCGTATCATGGTTTGAGGATTCAAACTAGTGATACGACGCGCGAAATTTGAAATTACTCCTGTCTAACACCAGTTACACAGGCGTAATCGCTCTGTGAATCTGGGCCATTGTTTGTTCTCAGTTTAGACCGATACGTATTATTCTACCTACTTTTGTTTGCGCAAAATGTATAGTCTTTACAAAATAGGGGATAGTTTTATTGCATTTTTATTAATATTTTTTTTTTTACTACTAATGGCGACAATCAGTGATTTTTTTTTATGCCTGCAACATTATGGCGGACACTTCGGACAATTTTAAAACATTTTTGGGACAATTGTCATTTTCACAGCAAAAAATGCTATAAAAATGCACTGTATACTGTGAAAATTACAATTGCAGTTTGGGTTTAAACCACTAGGGGGCACTGAAGGGGTTAAGTGTGACCTCACATGTGTTTCTAACTGTAGGGGGGTGGGGCTGGGCGTGTGATGTCATTGATTGTCTGTTCCCTGATATAGGGAAACACAATCAATGAAAGCGCCACAGTGAAGAACGGGGAAGGTGTGTTTACACACGGCTCTCCCCGTTCTTCAGCTCCAGGGACTGATCGTGGGACTCCAGCGGTGATCGGGTCCCAGAGCTTCGGACCTGGTTGCGGGTGCACGCCGCGGGCTCTCACCCGCGACCCACGGCTGGGCACTTAAAGAGGACGGTACAGGTATGTGCTTGTGCTCAGCCGTGCCATTCTGCCAACGTGTATGTGCAGGAGGCGGGCCTTAAGTGGTTAAAATTTAACTAAGAACACCAAAGATTGTTGACCCAGGGGGGTAACTGACTGCCTTAAACTGGTTGTAAACCTTTCTGTATACCCAGTGAAGTGACTGGCCTCAGATGTTACACAGAGATGAAACAAATCCTTCTACACAAGTTGTACCTGTGTATCTGTAGACTTAACAAATGTGTTAATTCAGAAAATGTTACAGAATTACGAATGATCTGAAATAACGAATGCCGCATCTAAACAAATGGAACAAAACAAATTAATGATAATAATAAAACGTTTTAACCACTTCAGCCCCGGAAGGATTTACCCCCTTCCTGACCAGAGCACTTTTTGTGATTCGGCACTGAGTCGCTTTAACTGACAATTGCGCGGTCGTGCGATGTGACTCCCAAACAAAATTGGGGTGCTTTTTTTCCCACAAATAGAGCTTTCTTTTGGTGGTATTTGATCATCTCTGCGGTTTTTATTTTTTGCGCTATAAACAAAAATAGATCCACTATTTTGAAAAAAAATGCAATATTTTTTACATTTTGCTATAATAAATATCCCCCAAAAATATCTAAAAAAACATTTTTTTTCCTCAGTTTAGGCCGATACGTATTCTTCTACATATTTTTCGTAAAAAAAAAAAAAAAAAAAAATCGCAATTAGCGTTTATTGATTGGTTTGCGCAAAATTTATAGCGTTTACAAAAAAGGGGATAGTTTTATGGCGTTTTTATTAATATTTTTTTTTTTACTAGTAATGGCGGCGATCAGCGTTTTTTTTCGGTACTGCGATATTATGGCGGACACATCGGACAATTTTGACACATTTTTGGGACCATTGGCATTTTTATAGCGATCAATGCTATAAAAATGCATTGGATTACTATAAAAATGCCATTGGCAGTGAAGGGGTTAACACTAGGGGGCGGGGAAGGGGTTAAATGTGTTCCTATTTGTGTTCTAACTGTATGGGGGGGTGGACTCACTAGGGGAAATCACTGATCTTCTGTCCATACATTGTATGAACAGAAGATCAGCGTTTCCCCGCTGACAGGACCGGGAGCTTTGTGTTTACACACATAGCTCCCGGTCCCCGCTCTGTAACGAACGAGTGCGCGTGCCCGGCGGCGATCGCGCGGGACTCGGGGGGCAGGCGCCCGCGCGGGCCGGCGGCGGCGCGCGCGCCCCCTAGCGGCCGCAAAAGATAGGACGTAGAGCTACGTGCTCTCGCGTAGCAGTGCCGACCTGCCGCAGTAATATGACGGCGGCTGGTCGGCAAGTAGTTAATTATTATTATTTATTATTATTAATTTGTTTAGATGCGGCATTCGTTATTTCGGCTAATTTGTAACTTTGGATAAATTCCTATTCATTACGTTCACTAACATTTGAAAGGAAATTCCAATACCTATAATCTAATTGTTACAGAAAAGAAGAAATAAGCCCATGGGACTTTAAATGAGGTGAGCATAGGGGCCTACAAAGTAGAGTAGTAATAAGGTTCATTTTAAACCCCAAATACCGTATATACTCGTGTATAAGTCGAGGCACCCAATTTTACCACAAAAAACTGGGACAACATATTGACTCAAGTATAAGCCTAGGGTGTCCAACTCCATGCCTCACTTTGCCTCACTGTGCCCATTCAAAAATTCAGAAATTCGAAAACTCAGAATTTCGAAAAATCCGAATTCGGTAATTCAGAAGTTCAAAAATCCGGAATTCTGAATTTCAGAAATGTGAAAGTTCAGAATATAGAAATTTCGATTTTTTAATTTTTCAAATTCTGAATTTTTGAATTTTCGAATTTACTTTTTTTCGAATTTCAGAATTTTATCATTTTGAAATTTGAACTTTTCGAATTTCTATTTTCTAATCTCCGATTTTCTAATCTTGGAATTTTGACTTTTTGAAATTTTGAATTTCCTAATTTCGAATTTTTAATATTCCGAAATTTCTATTTTCCGAAATTTTAGAATTTCTGAATTTCCGGAAAAAAAAATAATTTCCGAAAGCTTAGAATGTCGGAATTTCTAAAAATTCTGAATTCCCCAAAAATTCGAAAATTCGAAGTTTCCGAACTCTGAAAATTGAGAAATTCAGAATTAACTAATTTGTCAGAATTCATTAAAAAACTAATTCAGAACTAAACAAATTGCACATGTCTAATATAATGTTTGATTAATCGATTTTTTTAAATGATTGATCGACTAATTTCGATTAATGATAACGCACATACAGATCCAACTACTTTTAGCTGATCTCCTTGCATTGCAACTCTGCATTAGTCAGTGGTAAATGTGGTGTACACTATATACAATCACCCGACAAGAGAGCTGAAGAACTAGGGTGAGCGTCACTGATCGTCTGTTTGCTGTCATAGGGAATGACGATCAGCGACATCACACGCACAGCCACGCCTCCACACAGTAGTAATCACTCTCTGGGAAACACTTAACCCCATTCAGCGTCCCCTACAGGTTAACCCCTTCACTGCCAGTGTCATTTTTACAGTAATCGGTGCATTTTTATAGCTCTTGATCGCTGTAAAAAAAGACAATGGTCCCAAAATAGTGTCAAAATTACAGAAACATAAATCTACCCCCTATTTTGTAGACACGCAAACCAAACAATATATGCTTATTGGGATTTTTTTTTACCAAAAATACGTAGCAGAATACATATTGGCCTGTTCTGTGAGGAGAGGAGATGCAGATCGTGAGTTAATAGCTAGAAACCACGATCTGTTATCTACTATAGCGAGTCCCCTCCCCCCACAGTTAAAACACATGCTGAGGGAATGCCGTTAACCCCTTGATTGCCTCCTAGTGTTAACCCCTTCCCTGCCAGTGACATTTATACAGTAATCAGTGCATTTTTATAGCACTGATGGCTGTATAAATGCCAATGGTCCCAAAAATGTGTCAAAAGTGTCTGATGTATCCGCCATACTGTCGCAGTCCTGACAAAAAATAGCAGATCGCCGCGATTACTAGTAAATAAATACTACAATAATAATAATAAAAATGCCATAAATCCATCCCCTATTTTGTAGACGCTATGGGCCAGATTCAGAGAGCCATTACGCCTGTGTAACTGGTGTTAGACTGGAGTAATTTCAAATTACGCACGTTTTTTAGCTAGTCTGAAACCTCAAACCATGAATAGACGGCTGCGGGCTTCAATTCGACTGGATTACGCGTTCGTACGCCTTCGGATCTACGCTGCAATAAAATTGCGGCCACTGGGTGAACTTCCCGTCGTTTTCCGCGTCGGGGTATGGTAATGAGCTTTTGCCGGAGATCCCCGAAATTACCATCTTCAATCGCAATCTCTTACGGCACCTTTAGTCATCTTTTATTTGCGTAACACTATACCAGCTTTTAGCTGCTCTAATATTAGACAGCCCATGTTAAGTATGGCCGTCGTTCCCGCGTCGAATTTCTACGTTTTCCTAAGTCTTTTATTATTTTTTACGTAAGTCGTCCGGGAATAGGAATGTCCGTAAACGACGCTACTCAAACAACGAATGACGTAACGACGTGATTTCGCGCAATGCACGGCAGGAAATTTCTGAACGGAGCATGCGCAGTTCGATCGCCGCGGGGACGCGCCTAATTTAAATGCTTCACGCCCCCTAATCGCGTATTTCGATTACGCGGCGAGAAATAGACTACGCCGCCGTAGCGTACGGGCAAAAATCTACCAGAATTCGATGTAGAGCCTGGTAAAATACGGCAGCGTAGATTATTTCGATTACGCAGCGCAAATTTAAGTGTACCTGAATCTGGCCCTATAACTTTTGCACAAACCAATCAACATATGCTTTATTACCAAAAATATGTAGAAGAAGAATACATATCGGCCTAAACTGAGAAAAAAATAGCTTTTGAAAAAAAAAAAAAAGGGGGGGATATTTATTATAGCAAAAAGTACAAAATTAGATTTTTTTTCAAAATTGTCGCTCTTTTCTTTGTTTATAGCAGAGGTGATCAAATACCAACAAAAGAAAGCTCTATTTGTGGGAAAAAAAGGACATCAATTTTATTTGTGTACAGCGTCGCACGACTGCGTGATTGTCAGTTAAAGCGACGCAGTGGCGTATCACAAAAAACGGCCTGGTCTTTGAGCAGCCAAATCCTCTGGGGCTGAAGTGGTTAAAGCAAAAAGTAAAAATATATATATATATATATTTATTTTAATTTGTCGCTATTTTCTTTTGTTTATAGCACAAAAAATAAAAACCGCAGAGGTGATCAAATACCACTGAAAGTAGGCTCTATTGTGTATCTAAATTGTAATTGTGTATATGTGTATCTAAAAAATGGTGTGCTTTAAAAAAAAATGACACTACCATAAATAAAGCACACAATTTTTTTAATCTATATATATATATATATATATATATATATATATATATATATATATATATATATATATATATATATATATATATATATAAATATATTTAGATAAAAAAAAATGACACTACCATAAATAAAGCACACAATTTTTTAAATCTAAATATATACATATATACAAAAATATATTTAGATAAAAAATTGTTTTTATATAAATATATATATATATATATATATATATATATATATATAAATAAAGGGGCAGATTCACGTAGATCGGCGCATTATCATTCCGGCGTAGCGCACCACTTTTCCGTTAGACTTGCGCAATCTAGCCGCGTAATCCGGCGATTCACGTAGCTTTTACGCAAGAGCTTGCGCAAACGTAAGGTTTTTTCCGTAGGCGTAAGGAGGAGTAATACAAATTGGGAGGGACGTGGGCGTGTTACATTGAAATGAGCCGTGACCCCATGCAAATGAAGGGCCGGCCGACTCGCGCATGCGCGCGTGAAGGAAACCATGTCAGCTCCGTTGTGCGCATGCTCACAACTCGGGAGCGGCGCAATCATTGAAATTGGAAATGGACTAGGGCAATGTTGTGAACTACGCAGACAGCATAAATAGACACACACAAACGCCCTTCCATTGCAAAAGTACATCCCTTTGTGTCCCTTCCCATTGAATCAAGTGCTTTTGCTCTGTTGTTCGTTAGAGTGTGTTTTGTAGTTGTGAGATTAGTGTTCTGTGTGATCTTGTGCTTGTTGGTAGTTTTGTGAAAGTGTATTTTGATAAGTGTTTTTTGACTGTTTGTTTGATTGATAGATTTCTGAGCGTTTGTTTTCTTGCTTTATTTTTTCATCTGATTTTTTTGTGTCTGTTTCTTGCTGAGTGCTAGTGTGATTTTTGGCTGTTCTTTTTCTCTTTGTGTGTGTTCTTGTCTGATTGGTTGTGCTTGTATTTGTGACAGATTTTTGGTGACTGCTAGTGAGTTTGTTTGGAAGTATGACTGAGAGAAAAAGAAAGCTCAATTTTACTGTGGGGGAAAAAAGAATTCTTGCCCGGGCCATTACCGACTATGGGCGTTTTCTCCACGGCCCGCAGAGTGCCACCACCACCCCGGCCAGGAGGAGGGAGATATTGGATATAATCACGGAGCAGGTCAATTCATCGGGGGAGGGGGAGACACGGACCCGCTCTGGGATAGAAAAGAAAATAAATGACCTCCGGCGTGAGGTGAAAAAAAAACTGGCCGCAATAAATGCCCATGCCAGGGGCACAGGAGGGGGCCCACCATGCCGGGTTAGATTTTCAGAGACGGAGCGTGTGGTGGCCCTGACCTTTCACCGGCATGAAGTGGAGGGCCTGCCAGGCTTTGACACAAGTCCGGTCCCCGCGGTGCCAGGTAAGGTTTTTATTTCTCTCAGGTGTGTAGCATGTGTGGGGGAGGGGGTGAAAGGGAATATGTGGCAAGTGTGTGGATCCTCCAACCTGTGAATGTTTTGTGTCATCCACAGCTGTGCAGGAGGGTGCAGGGCCATCTGGACTGACCGCTCCAACCCCAGGACAGCAGCCTAATGAGGCCCCCCCAACAAGGCCAGAGTCCGCAGAGGAGGAACAAGAGGAGGGGGAGGATCATGCGGAGGACGATCATGAGGAGGAGCAGAATCATGAGGAGGAGGAGTCCATGGAAGGCACTGGCCCTTTGGTTTCTGCGGACTCTTCCCCTCTGGCTGCAAGAAGCCTGCCCTCCCTAAGGGTCAGCCCCCCCCCCTCCTCCCCCAACATGGCTCCCCTCACAAGGGCCTCCCCTTCTCCCCGGCCACAACCATCAGCAAGAGCCAGGAGGTCATCCCCAAGCACCAGGGGGGCGCCCAATCTCATGCCCGCCTGTCTGAGAAGGAACCTGGCCACCCAGACCCGCCTTCTGAGACAGCTCTGCCAGACTATGGGGCGGGTGGATCAGAGCCTGTCCTCCATTAATGATAGCCTGGGTAACCTGGACTCCCACTCCCGGGCCTCCACAACCTGCCTAAATGACCTGCAAACTACAGCAGCAGGCGTTGGGCAGGATGTGAGGGCCCTTACCCAGGCTATCCAGGGCAACACGGCAACACTTGGTGCTGCCCTGGACAGAATAGCCGTGGCCTTGGAGGGCAGGCCGCCAGGTGGGCAGATCTCAGGGGCTGCTCCTCCTTCCCCGGCTTTTCCCCTCCCCCATGCGTCTCCCCTGAGGGTCCGGGGCCGTGGCCGGGGGCGCCCCAGGCGTGGCTCAGGCAGAGGGCAATAATTTTTTTTTCCCCCTTTTGTTTGTTTTGAAAGCTTTTTTATTTTTGGTCTCTGCTTTTTTTTTTTTTTTTTCTAAGCATTTTTGTTTGTTTGACTTTTTTGGCATATTTTGGGTTGTGAATGATGTTTGAATGTGGGGGTGACATTCCTGCTGGAAAAGGGGTGTCACCCTCAATTTTGGTGGAGAAGGGTTCCCCAGGACCAGGGAGAAGTGATTCCCAGGTCCGTGTGAATGGTGTATGAATGTACAGTGACATAATTGGAGCCTTGACGTGGCGTTACTGCTCACCAGTCTTGCATGGTGGACTGGTGCCAATCCAATTTGATGAGGATGTGGGGTGTGTGTGCTAGGGACCATAGTGGTGTGCATGCATGCATTCTCATTGTGCCATGATTAATGTGTGTGTTTAACGTGCAAAGATGCCCAATATGAGCTGCCTCCTGACTGCTCTTCCCTCAGAAGACGGGGTATCCTCGGTTAGGGGTTGATTTTCTGGTTGGGGGGTCAGATCATCACGTAGCTCAACCTGCAGGCCCTTCCTCACTGCGAGATTGTGTAGCATGCAACATGCAGCGATGATATGGCACACGAAGTTTGGGGAATACAACAGTGTACCCCCAGACTTATCCAGGCATCGGAAACGTGACTTCAGGAGGCCAAAGGTGCGCTCCACCACTGCACGGGTTTTGATGTGTGCTTCATTGTATCGTTCCTCTCCTGGGGTTTGGGGGTTCCGGATAGGAGTCATGAGATGGGGTCCCAGTGCATATGCAGAGTCACCTGTAAAGGAAAAGACAGGAGAATGTTAGTCATGCATGTGCCACTTCTGTTGTGCATCACGGGAGGGGATAGTCATGCCTGACTCCCATGTCACTCACCAACCAGCCAGGTGTTCCCATACACGTTCTGTTCGAATTCTGTTCGGATGTGGCTTTGATTGTAGATGTAGCTGTCATGGCTGGACCCTGGGTGTTTGGCACGGACGTGCCATATGAGGCCTTGGGCATCAACTATCACCTGTACGTTGATGGAGTGCCAATTCTTCCGATTGCGGTACATGTGCTCGGTCTCATGGGGGGGGCTGGAGTGCCACATGTGTGCAATCTATGGCCCCGATGGTGCGTGGGAATCTGGCAATTCGGTAGAAATCTGCCATTGCCTTGATTCGAAGCTCCTCAGTGGTGGGTTTGATGATTTGGTTGGCCAAGCGTGTGAGGATTGCAGGGACAACCTGGTGCACACATCTGCTCATGGAGGATTGTGACATCCCAGCCACCACTCCACTTGTACGCTGAAAAGAGCCACTGGCAAGGACATGGAGTGTTGCCAGGACCTTGACCAGTGGCTGCACTGCATGTGAGCGTTGTGTTGGGCTGGTGATGTCCTCCTGCAAGGTTGTGGTTAATTCCAGGATGGCATGAGGGGGGAATCTGAAGATGCGAAAGACCTCTGAATCATTCATGCCAAACAGGTGTATGCGGGTGCGGTATACCCTCTCCCGTGCCATCCTCCGTGCCATCCTCTGTGCCCTCCTCCTTCTTTGGTCATCTATATTCACTAGTGCAGCTATGAGCGACGATGCCCCTAGCATGTTGGCAGTCAAATTGTAGTGCAACACGTGTGTGTGGTCTGCTCCTCAATAACGGTGTTGCTTTATCTGACAATTAGACTTTTTTTCAAAAGTTAGATCAGCTTTTATGTGCTCTAACTTTAGACAGGACATTTTGCAGTTGCGCACATCGCGTAGCCTGCGCAGCAACTGCGTTTTTTTGTGGATCCCCGTAACTCCCTCATTAGCATATTTGACTAGCAAATCAATGGTGTGTCTAGCGCAGTTTTGCGCGAAGGGAAGCGAATGTCTAACTCAATTACGCCGGACCAAAAAACGTAGATTTCTGGCGTATATTGTTTTGTGAATCGCGTCCAACTATACGCACGCGCACATTTAGACTTACGCACGCGCAACAGCAGTTGCGCACGCGTAATCGCTCTGTGCATCTGGCCCAAAGTATATATATCAAATATATTTAGATTAAGCAAAAAAATTGAGTGCTTTATTTATTATAGTGTCATATTTCTTTTTTCTCACAAGAAAATGGACAGTGTCATATTTTATTATTAAAGTGATTGTAAAAAAAATTGATTAACTTTTTAGGTAAAATTTATTTTGCCCACATCTCTCGGCTCACCCCCGCCTCTCCCTGCTTTTGTGTATTTCCTAATCCAGCCCATGGTGTCCCTTTACACCAGCGGGGCCCCAGAAGGAACCGGTCCCCGGTGTCCCCGGCAGGTCTCTAAGATTTTATAGAACTTTCTTTTTTTCCCCGAGCCTTTTCCATTTTGGCGTGTGTTCGATTAGGGGAGGCCTTGGTCAGATCGCTCTCCCTGGCAGAGCTCCTGCTTAAATATTCTGACCTCAGAGCAAATTAGCCATGTTGAAGGTTGTAGATCTGCCTCTGTGTTTACTTTCCACTCTGTTACTCAGTTAAGAGGGAATTAAGGGCTCATGCAACCCTAGCGCTGTGAGGCTGTGATTAAGAGAGATAAGCAAGTGTGGATTAGGGGTCCTCAGCTGCTGAAAATCAGGCAACGGTCAGAAGATTACGGACGCATGAGAGATCTGCGCAAAGTCACCACTTAAAATAGACACAGGAATAAATAAAAAAAAAAAAATCTAAAATTTAGGGCCCATTCACACCAGAATCTGTGCGATTTTGTGTGCATTTCATGCGCTTCTTCATGAATGCGGCTGATGCGCATTTTTCTTCTGTTTTTGTCCTGTGACGTCTTTTTTTTTGGGGCTTTTATGTGCTCTACAGTGCGTTTGCATTGGTTTTTGTGCATTTACGGTGCAGAAAAATGCAGCATGCTCTACTTTTTTAACCACTTCAATACAGGTCATTTTCACCCCCTTCCTGCCCAAGGCAATTTTTTGTTTTCAGCGCTGTCGCACTGACAATTGCGCAGTGGTGCGATGTTGTACCCAAACAAAATGTATGTCCTTTTTCCCCACAGATAGAGCTTTCTTTTGGTGGTATTTGATAACCTCTGCGTTTTTTTTTTTTTTTTTAACAAAAAACAAAAAAGTTTGAAAGAAAAAACTATTTTTTTTTACTCTTTGCTATAATAAATATCCCCAAAAAAAAAAAAAAAATGTTTCCTCAGTTAGGCCGATATGTATTCTTTTACATGTTTTTGATATTTTTTTTTTTCGCACTATAAACAAAAGAAAAGTGACAGGTTTGAAAGAAAAAACACAATGGCCCAGATTCACGTACATCTGCGCATTATTGGACCGGCGTAGCGCACCGCCTTTACGTTAGACTTGCGCAATTTTGCCGCGTAATCACCCTATTCTCGTAGCTTTTGCGCAGGAAATTGCGCATGCGTAACGTTTTTTCAGAGGCGTAAGGAGGAGTAATACAAATTGGAAAGGACGTGGGCGTGTTACATTGAAATGAGCCGTGACCCCATGCAAATGAAGGGCCGGCCGGCTCGCGCATGCGCGCTTGAAGCAGACCATGTCAGCTCCGCTGTGTGCATGCTCACAACTCGGGAGCGGCGCAATCAGTGAAATTGGAAATGGACTAGGGCAACGTTGTGAACTACGCAGACAGCATAAATAGACACACACAAACGCACTTCCTTTGCAAAAGTACATCCCTTTGTGTCCCTTCCCATTTAACCAAGTGCTTTTGTCCTGTTGTTCGTTGCGGTGTGTTTTGTAGTTGTCAGATTAGTGTTCTGTGTGATCAGGTGTTTGTTAGTAGATTTTTGAAAGTGGTTTTTGATAAGTGTTTGAGAGACTGTTTGATTGATTGATATATTTGTGTTTGTTTCTTTTCCTGCTGTATTTTTGTTTTGTTTTTTTGTGACTGTTTATTGCTGAGTATTTTTCTCTCTGTGTGTGTTTTTGTTTGATTGGTTGTGCTTGTTTGTGTGCGTGAATTTTGTTGACTGGGACTGATTTTTTTTGGAAGGATGACTGAGAGAAAACGAAAGCTGAATTTTACAGTTGTGGAAAAACAAATTCTTGCCCGGGCCATTAGCGAGTATGGGCGTTTCCTCCACGGCCCACAGAGTGCCAACACCACCCCGGCCAGGAGGAGAGAGATTTTGGATAGGATCACTGAGCAGGTCAATTCAGCGGGGCAGGGGGAGACACGGACCAGGTCTGGGATTGACAAAAAAATCAATGACCTCCGGCGTCTGGTCAAACAGAAGATGGCCAGAATGCATGCCCATGCCAGGGGCACAGGAGGGGGCCCACCATGCCGTATTAGGCTAACAGCGGAGGAGCGTGCGGTGGCCCTGACCTTTCATCGGCATGAAGTTGAGGGCCTGCCCGGCTTTGATTCAAGTCCGGAGCCCGTGGTGCCAGGTACGTTTTTTTTTTTTTAATATCAGGTGTGTAGCATGTGTGGGGGAGGGGGTGAAAGGGAATATGTGGCAAGTGTGTGGATCCTCCAACCTGTGAATGTTTTGTGCCATCCACAGATGTACAGGAGGGTGCAGGGCCATCTGGCCTGACCGCACCAACCCCAGGACAGCAGCCTAATGAGGCCCCCCCAACAAGGCCGGAGTCCGCGGAGGAGGTTCAAGAGGAGCAGGAGAATCATGAGGAGGAGGAGTCCATGTCAGGCACTGGACGTTTGGTTTTTGAGGACTCTTCCCCTCTGGCTGGCAGCAGGCAGGCCTCCCTAAGGGGGAGCCCCCCCCTCCTCCCCCAACATGGCTCCCCTCACAAGGGCCTCCCCTTCTCCCCGGCCACAAGCATCAGGTGGAGGCAGGATGTCATCCCAGACCACCAGGGGGGTGGCCGATCTCCTGCCTGCCACTCTGAGAAGGGACCAGTTCCTCCAGACCCGCCATCTGGGACAGGTCAGCCAGACATTGGTGCGGATGGAGGAGAGCCTGTCCTCCATCAAGGATACGCTGGGGAACCTGGACTCCCACTCCCGGGCTTTCACAACCTGCCTAAACGAACTGCAGACGACATCAGCAGGCGTTGGGCAGGATGTGAGGGCCCTTACCCAGGCTATCCAGGCCAACACGGCAACACTTGGTGCTGCCCTGGACAGAATAGCCGTGGCCTTGGAGGGCAGGCCGCCAGGTGGGCAGAGATCAGGGGCTGCTCCTCCTTCCCCGGTTTTACCCCTTCCCCATGAGTCTCCCCTGAGAAGCCGGGGCCGTGGCCGGGGGCGCCCCAGGCGTGGCTCACGCAAGGGGCAATAATTTGTTTTTCCCTTTTTTTTTTTTGCTGGAAATTTTTTGCTTTTGCAGGTAATTTTTTTTGTTTTTTGTTGTGAATGCTGTGTGAATGTGGGGGTGACATTCCTGCCGGAAAAGGGGTGTCACCCTCAATTTTGGTGGAGAAGGGTTCCCCAGGACCAGGGAGAAGTGATCCCCAGGTCCGTGTGAATGGTGTATGAATGTACAGTGACATAATTGGAGCCTTGGCGTGGCGTTGCTGCTCACAAGTCCTGCATGGTGGACTGGTGCCAATCCAATTTGATGTGGATGTGGGGTGTGTGTGCTAGGGACCACAGTGGTGTGCATGCATGCATTCTCATTGTGCCATGATTAATGTGTATGTTTAACGTGCAAAGATGCCCAATGTGAGTTGTCTCCTGGCTGCTCTTCCCTCAGAAGACGGGGGACCCTCGGTTAGGGGGGGATTGTCTGGTTCAGGGGTCAGGTCATCACGTAGGTCAATCTGCAGGCCCTTTCTTACTGCGAAGTTGTGCAGCATGCAACATGCAGCGATGATATGGCACACGAAGTTTGGGGAATACAACAGTGTACCCCCAGACTTATCCAGGCATCGGAAACGTGACTTTAGGAGGCCAGAGGTGCGCTCGCTCCACCACTGCTCGTGTTTGGGCATGTGCTTGATTGTATCTTTCCTCTCCTGGGGTTTGGGGGTTCCAGATAGGAGTCATGAGATGGGGTCCCAGTGGATATGCAGAGTCACCTGTAAGGGAAAATACAGGAGGATGTTAGTCATGCATGTGCCCCTTGTGATGTGCATCATGGGAGGGGATAGTCATGCCTGACTCCCATGTCACTCACCAACCAGCCAGGTGTCCCCATACACGTTCTGATCGAATTCCATTCGGATGTGGCATTGATTGTATATGTAGCTGTCATGGCTGGACCCTGGGTGTTTGGCACGGACGTGCCATATGAGGCCTTTGGGCATCGACTATCACCTGTACATTGATGGAATGCCAATGCTTCCGATTGCGGTACATGTGCTCTGTCTCCTGGGGGGGGGGGCTGGAGTGCCACATGTGTGCAATCAATGGCCCCCACAGTGCGTGGGAATCTGGCAATTCTGTAGAAATCTGTCATTGCCTTCAGCCGCAGGTCCTCAGTGGTGGGTTTGATGATTTGGTTGGCCATGCGTCTGAGGATTGCAGGGACAACCTGGTGCACACATCTGCTCATGGAGGATTGTGACATCCCAGCCACCACTCCACTTGTACGCTGAAAAGAGCCACTGGCAAGGAAATGGAGTGTTGCCAGGACCTTGACCAGTGGCTGCACTGCATGTGAGCGTTGTGTTGGGCTGGTGATGTCCTCCTGCAGGGTTGTGGTTAATTCCAGGATGGCATGAAGGGTGAATCTGAAGATGCGATACACCTCAGAATCACTCATGCCAAACAGGTCTATGCGGGTGCGGTATATCCTCTCCCGTGACATCCTCTGTGCCCTCCTCCGTGCCCTCCTCCTTCTTTGCTCATCTAAAGTCAGTAGTATAGCTATGTGCGACGATGCCCCTGGCATGTTGGCATACAGATTGTTGTGCAACACTTGTGACTGCTGAGCTCCTCACTAACAGTGTTGCTTTATCTAACAAGTAGACTTTTTTTCTCTTTTTAGACCAGCTTTTATATGCTCTAATTTTAGACAGGACATTTTGCTGTTGCGCACACTGCGTAGCCTGCGCTGCCCCAACGTTCTTTTGTGGATCCCCGTAAGTCTCTCATTAGCATATTTGACTAGCAAATCAATGGTGTGTCTAGCGCACTTTTGCGCGGACCGATGCGCCAGTCTAACGAAATTACGCGGGACAAAAAAAAATAGATTTTTGGCGTATCTCGTTCTGGGGATTCCGCGCATCGAAACGCACGCGCACATTTCGACTTACGCACGCGCATCTCCTGTTGCGCAGGCGTAATCGCTCTGTGAATCTGGGCCAATAGTTTTTACTTTTTGCTATAATAAATATCTCAATTTTTTTATTTTTTTAAACAACGATTTTTTTTTCTCAGTTTAGGCCGATGTGTATTCTGCCACATATTTTTGGTAAAAAATTATTTTTATGGCGCTATAAACAAAACAAAAGTGACAAATTTGAAAGAAAAAACACAATGGGCCAGATTCAGGTACACTTAATTTTGCGCTGCGTAATCGAAATACTCTACGCTGCCGTATTTTACCAGGCTCTACACCGAATCCTGGTAGATTTTTGCCCGTACGCTACGGCGGCGTAGTCTATTTCTCGCTGCGTAATCGAAATACGCGGTTAGGGGGCGTGAAGCATTTAAATTAGGCGCGTCCCCGCAGTGATCGAACTGCGCATGCTCCGTTCAGAAATTTCCCGCCATGCATTGCGCGAAATCACGTCGTTACGTTATTTTTTGTTTGAGTAGCGTCGTTTACCAACATTCCTATTCCCGGACGACTTACGTAAAAAAAAATAAAAGACGTCGGAAAACGTAGAAATTCGACGCGGGAACGACAGCCATACTTAACATGGGCTGTCTAATATTAGAGCAGCAAAAAGCTGGTATAGTGTTACTCAAAAAAAAGATGACTAAAGGTGCCGTAAGAGATTGCGATTGAAGATCGTAATTTCGGGGATCGCCGGCAAAAGCTCATTAGCATACCCCGACGGGGAAAACGACAGGAAGTCCACCCAGTGGCCGCAATTTTATTGCAGCGTAGATCCGAAGGCGTACGAACACGTAATCCGGTCGAATTGAAGCCCGCAGCCGTCTATTCATGGTTTGAGGTTTCAGACTAGCTAAAAAACGCGCGTAATTTGAAATTACTCCAGTCTAACACCAGTTACACAGGAGTTACGGGTCTCTGAATCTGGCCCAATATTTTTTTACTTTTTGCTACAATAAATATCCCAATTTCTTTTTTTTCTTTTTTGTTATATTTTTCTCCTCAGTTTAGACCAATGTGTATTCTTCTCCATATTTTTGGTCATTTTTTTTGTTGCGCTCTAAACGTGACACTTACTTTAGTAAATATCCAATTTTTTTTGTCTCAGTTTAGGCCGATGTGTATTCTTTTACATATTTTTGGTAACATTGTTATTTTTTATTTTTTGCACTATAAACAAAAGAAAAGTGACACGTTTAAAATAAAAAAAACACAATATTTGTTTACTTTTTGCTATAATAAATATCCACAAATATCCAGAATTTTTTTCTTCAGTTTAGGCCGATACGTATTCTTCTGCATATTTTTTGGTAAAAAAAACAAAAAAAAACGCAATAAGCGTTTATTGATTGGTTTGCGCAAAAGTTATAGCATCTACAAAATAGGGGAAAGATTTATGGCATTTTCTTTCTTTTTTTTACTAGTAATGGCGGCGAGCAGCGATTTTTATGGTGACTGTGACATTGCGGCGGACACATCGGACACTTTTGACACTATTTTGGGACCATTAACATTTATGCCCCGTACACACGATCCGAATATCGTACGACTTTTTTCGCTTAATTGACTTTAGTAGTCACAAAAATTCTCGTACGACAGAAAAAAATTATCGGAAGTGATGTCATGTGTTGTAATGTATTTGTATTGACGACAACTATACTGACAACTCGTACGATCTGACATCGTACGAGGAAAATTTTCGTGCTTGTCCGATCGAATAATATCGGATGAACTGTCGTGATCGGCTCTCGAAAGTAGTGTACACACGATCTGAAAATCGTACAATTCTTCCTCGGATGATCGTTTTCGTCCGATATTCTGATCGTGTGTACGGGCCATAAGGCTTCATTCAGACGAGGCAGACTCCGTCGATACGGCGTCCGCCAGCTCAGCGGAGATCTCTCCGCTGATCTCCGCTGAGCTGGCGGATGATTGGTCACTCTCTGCTCACTGAACAGGGGAGGGGCTTGTCGAGCACCACTGTCTCCTATGGAGAGATCTGATGAAACGAGACAGCATGTCCGTTTTCATCTGATCTCACCCGATCCGATCCGCCATGGACGGATGGCGACATATTGACATACGTCTGATTTTAGCGGATCGGATGTCAGCGGACATGTCACCGCTGACATCCGACGCTCCATAGGCTTGCATGGAGTGGCCGTTCAGGTCCGCCGACAAAACTGACAGGTGGACCCGAACGGTCCGACCGTGTGAAAGGGGCCTTATACAGCGATCAGTGCTATAAAAATGCACTGAATACTGTATAAGTGCCATTGGCAGGGAAGGGGTTAACAGTAGGGGGTGATCAAGGGGTCAACTGTGTATTCTAGGGAGTGATTATAACTGTTGGGGGGCGGGGACTCAAAAGGGGAGGAGACCCACTATCGCGCGCGCCCGCTAGACAGCAGGGAAGCCCAGGACGTCATATGACGCCCGCCCATGGATGGGAGATCCCTCTTGCGGACGTCATATGACGATACGTGGAATGTGAAGTGGTTAATTGCGCTGCACTGTAATGGTGTGACCTATGTTGTCCATTGGATAACCTGGATTTGGGACTGTCTGTGCAGTTGTTATGTAGGGTGTCAGTGGGTGTGGAGTTTTTAAGTATTGAAAAAGTATTGATACCCCTTGAAATTTTCCACATTTTTGTCATGTTACATCCGAAAACATAAATGTATTTTATTGGGATTTTATGTGATAGACCAACACAAAGTGGCACATAATTGTGAAGTGGAAGGAAAATGATAAATGGTTTTCATTTTTCTTTACAAATAAATATCAGAAAAGTGTGGGGGATACTTTGTATGGAGTCCTCGGGGTGAATACTTTGTAGAACCCCCTTTCACTACAAATACAGCTGCAAGTCTTTTTGGGGATGTCTCTACCAGCTTTGCACATCTAGAGAGGGACATTTCTGCCCATTCTAATTCAGTGCAAGCTGGGGGGTGGGGCTTTGTATGGGTGTGGCTTGAGTGTGGGTAGGGACACAGGGGGCCTGAGCCTGCTAGCAGCAGGTTTGAAGTGGCAATCAGCACTCCCATTAAGATCTGTGTATAGCATTTCCAAACAGGAGTTGAAGGGTGCTTTAAAGGCTTAGAGCAGTGGTCTTCAAACTGTGACCCCGTGGGGCCAGATGTGGCTCTTTGCTTGCTTATATCCTGCCCTTGTGACAATATTACTCCAACTGACGCCATTAGTGGGGCACTATTCCTCCCACTTACACCATTAGTGGGGCACTATTCATTACACTAACATTGACGTTGGGGCACTATTTCTCTCATTGATACCAACAATGGGGAACTATTCCTTCCATTGATACCAACAATGAGAAACTATTCCTCCCATTGATACCAACAATGATACCAACAATGGGGAACTATTTCTCCCATTGATACCAACAATAAGGAACTGTTCATCCCATTGATACCAACAATGGGGAACTATTAATCCCATTGATACCAACAATGGGGAACTATTAATCCCATTGATACCAACAATGGGGAACTATTCCTCCCATTGATACCAACAATAAGGAACTATTCCTCCCATTGATACCAACAATGGGGAACTATTAATCCCATTGATACCAACAATGGGCCACTATTCCTCCCATTGATATCAACAATGGGGAACTATTCCTCCTATTGATACCAACAATGGGAAACTATTCATCACATTGATACAAACAATGGGGAACTATTCATCCCATTGATACCAACAATAAGGAACTATTCATCCCATTGATACCAACAATGGGGAACTAGTCCTCCCTTTGATACCAACAATGGGGAACTATTCATCGCATTGATACCAACAATGGGGAACTATTCCTCCCATTGATACCAACAATAAGGAACTATTCCTCCCATTGATGCCAACAATGGGGAACTACTGTTATCATCCCATTGGGGAAAAGAGACAGCTGAGTCCTGAAGCAAGTAAAGGATAGAATGATATCTTAAAGTGGAACTCAAGAATTTGGGGGATAGACTGGGGGAGGGTAAAACTTACAAAGTGATGATGATGATGAGTTGTAGATGCACCCTGTGCCAGGCTATTTATACACATATTAAATGACCCCCCCCCCCCCCCACACACCCCACCCTACGCACGCACACGCACTCCATTACATATTGCTGACCTGAACAACCTGGATCTGACCTCGCCTGTATTCCAGGAGCTGACTAATTAAAGAGCAATCAATTGTAAGCTGTATAGATCACTCAGCACTGTTTTGGAAGCGGTGGCCATTGTACTGTAATTAGATGTAATTAGTGAGTCCAGCTGAGGATCAGAGTCCCAAAATGAGCATTAACCCCTTCTCCTCCAGGAGCCCCGGCAGAATGACCATCACTGTCTATATTTCTGTCTGTCTGTCTATATTTCTGTCTGTCTATATTTCTGTCTGTCTATATTTCTGTCTGTCTGTCTATATTTCTGTCTGTCTGTCTGTCTATATTTCTGTCTGTCTGTCTATCTGTCTGTCCTCTACATCTCTATCATCTTCCACTGTGTACTATCAGGTAAACCGTTTTCAAAAGAATAAACTGTAATTCACATTTTTAATACTGGGGCATTTTGCACATTTTGTGCAGCGTAGTACAGCGCATATGAGATAAAATGTGAAGTAAAATAAGTCCCCGTCATTGGGGCATCAGTGGCAGTATTACAGTAATAACCCCCTATAAGCTGTGGTGTCAGTGGATGCACAAAAAAACAGCATTGGTAACAGTGACCAAAAAAATAACCCCCGAAATTGGTATCGGTGACCACAATAATACCTGCTAACATTGGTATAAGTGACCACAATGTTAACCCCCAGTATTGGTATCAGAAACCACAATAATACCTCCTAGTATTGGTATAAGTGACCGCAATGTTAACCCCCATCACTGGTGTCAGAGAACACAATAATAACCCCCAGGATTGGTGTCAGTGATCAGAATAATAACCTGTATCATTGGTGTCAGTGCATGCAATAATAACCTCCTGCATTGGTGTCAGAGACAACAGTAATAACCCCCAGCATTGGTAATAGTGACCACAATATTACTGTAACCCCCAGCATTGGTGTCAGCAGACCCAATAATAACCCCCAGCATTGGTGTCAGCAGACCCAATAATAACCCCCAGCATTGGTGTCAGCAGACCCAATAATAACCCCCAGCATTGGTGTCAGCAGACCCAATAATAACCCCCAGCATTGGTGTCAGCAGACCCAATAATAACCCCCAGCATTGGTGTCAGCAGATCCAAAAATAACCCCCAGCATTGATGTCAGTGACCACAATTATAACCCCCAGCATTGGTGTCAGCAGACCCAATAATAACCCCCAGCATTGGTGTCAGTGACCACAATTATAACCCCCAGTATTATTGTAATTGGACACAATAATACCCATGGAAAGTAGCGGAAATGGATGGACAGCCGCACTCCAAAAGACACTTGAGTCGTCTTTATTGATAAAACAAAAGCATACACCACAAGTACACAGCAAAAATCGTAGAACAGCCGACGCGTTTCACACCTATTCAGTGCTTAGCCATGACTCTACGATCTTTGCTGTGTACTTGTGGTGTATGCTTTTGTTTTATCAATAAAGACGACTCAAGTGTCTTTTGGAGTGCGGCTGTCCATCCATTTCCGCTACTTTCCATGTTTGCCTAGTGCATTGCCAGCACCCATTGTAACCTGGATAATCCTTGATTGCACTCAGACCCACCTGGAGCAGTAAATCTTCTCTCACAATAATAACCCCCAGCACTGGTGTCAGTGGATACAATAATAACCCCCCCCCCCAGTATTGTCCTGGAATGAAGGTGCCCGGGACAGACCTGCAAAATGCGGGATTGTCCCGCATTTTGCAGGTCTGTTGGTAGCTTTAGTACCGTTCACACCAGAACGCAGTGCGGCAAACCTGCGTCCCCAGTGCATTCCCCGCACTGCGTTCAAAACACACTGCAGTGGGTATCACTGTTAACCACTTAAGGACCCCTTCACGCCGATATACGTCAGCAGAAGGGCACGGCTAGGCACATCCACGTACCTGTACGTTCTCTTTAAAGCGGAGCTCCACCCTGAATTCAAATTTAGGCTAATATTCATACTGCTCCTAATAAATGCATTATCGGGTATTTTTATATAGAATACCTTATTAAATAGCCAGGCTTCCGGTCTGCACCCCCTCGGGTTAAAGTCGGATTTTCTCCAGCTTCCTGTGCCGCGCTGTGTCTGCTGGGAGCGTGTGTCAGAGCTCCCCAATTATAATATCTCTCTCTGTTGGCACAAACATCGCGCGACTTCAGAGACAACAGAGACGCTCACGCCGCCGGTCACCATTACCAGGGCGCATGCGCGAGATCGAGCGGACAGCATCCACCGCAAAGAGGAAGTGCCTGCGTGTGGGATTATAACGCCCATAGCTAAGATGGCAACGGGTGGAAAACAAGAATATAACTATTTTTTTAGGGACAGAATCACAGCGGAGCGGCGGAGGGACACCGGTACCGTGAGTTCAGCACAGCAGTGCTATTACACATTTAAAGATCCGCTTTAAGAGGCCAGCCATGAGGTCGCTTCATGACCGCGTGACCCGCAGACCTGATCACCGCCGGTGTCCCGTGATCGGTCACAGGAGCTGAAGAATGGGGAGAGCTGAGTGTAAACACACCTTCCCCGTTCTTCATTGTGGCAATGTCACTGATCGTGTGTTCCCTGATACAGGGAAAGGCGATCACTGACATCACACGTCCAGCCCCGCCCCCCTACAGTTAGAAACACATATGAGGTCACACTTAACCCCTACAGCGTCCCCTAGTGGTTAACTCCCAAACTGCAATTGTAATTTTCACAGTAACAGTGCATTTTTATAGCACTTTTCGCTGTGAAAATGACAATGGTCCCAAAAATGTGTCAAAATTGTCAGAAGTGTCCGCCATAATGTCGCAGTCAGGAAAAAAATAGCTGATCGCCCCCATTAGTAGTAAAAAAAAATATTAATAAAACTGCCCTAAAACTATCCCCTATTTTGTAAACGCTATAAATTTTGCGCAAGCCAATCGATAAACGCTTATTGCGATTTTTCTTACCAAAAATAGGTAGAAGATTATGTATCGGCCTAAACTGAGGGAAAAAAATGTTTTTTATATCTTTTTTGGGGATATTTATTATAGCAAAAAGTAAAAAATATTGAATTTTTTTCAACATTGTCGCTCTATTTTTGTTTATAGCGCAAACAATAAAAACCGCAGAGATGATCAAATACCACCAAAAGAAAGCTCTATTTGTGGGGAAAAAAAAACGCCAATTTTGTTTGGTAGCCACGTCGCCCGACCGCGCAATTGTCAGTTAAAGTGACGCAGTGCCGAATCGCAAAAAGGAGCAAGGTCCTTTACCTGCATATTGGTCCGGGTCCTAAGTGGTTAACAAGATGACTTTTAAGTAAACTGACACTTTAGGACCACTATCATATGCCTGTTGGTAGCTTCAGTGCCCGTTCACACCAGAACGCAGTGCGGCAAACCTGCGTTCCCAGTGCATTCAGGGACACCCCCCTTCCCAAAAATCAGCTTGTGCTGTAACGAATCACAGCACAGTGATTGGACACAAGAGGCGGGATTTATGATTTCTCCAATCACAAGCAGAGGGCGGAGACTGTGCTCCTCCAGGCATTCCCGGCCAGGACAAGTACTGTCAGCATAGGCCTGCGCACAGGGTTTGCCGAATGTGCCCGGGCACACCCTAATCATTCTGGCAGCACATATTTTCCCCCTACCGCCCTGGCTCCCCACTCCTTCCCTCTGCAGCCCCCCTCCGGCTTCCCTCCTCTCATCTCCTGCCGGATGTTGCTGCAGAGATGTTTTAGGATGAGTAGAGGGAAGAGGCTAGTAAATATGTATTTATCAGCCCCTTCCCTTTCTGAATGAACATGGTGAGTGATCGGTAGTGTGTGTTTGAGCTTTGAGGTGCACACCCTAATGCAATACGCTGCGCACACCTATGACTGTCAATGAGTAAAGCGGGGATGTTGCAGCCTTTTTTGGGGGCATTAGTTTGACCCGGGAGGTGGCTGTGTCAGTTTCATTCTGGGACACTGTACTATCCTGGAATGAAGGTGCCCGGGACAGACCTGCAAAATGCGGGACTATCCCGGGCAATGCGGGACACACGTGTCCCGCATTGCCCGGGACAGTCCCGCATTTTGCAGGTCTGTTGGTAGCTTTAGTACCCGTTCACACCTCAAACCTGCGTCCCCAGTGCATTCCCCGCACTGCGTTCAAAACACACTGCAGTGGGTATCACTGTTAAGTGGACAACACCCCAAACGCAGGTCGCCACGGTACCAGAGGATTTCTTAAACAAAAAGCGTCACCTGTACGATCGCGGGTTGGACGAATCTTCCAGGGACGGGCGATATTTATTCTCTCTCTGGGTTCCTGAACGTTCAAGCTTTCCTCTAATGTAAAGGGGGAAGGGGTTTCACGGCGTGCACAGGAGCATCCTAATAGCGTCCGTGTGAATGAGTAGACACACGGGGTGGAGGAGAATGTCATCTGTAGAAAGGATGGATGAACATCGCTCAGATTAAAAGGCCAGCGGAGCAGAACTCATATGAAAGAACCTGGAAATACCTTCTTCTCGCAACAAACAAATGAAACGCGCGGCCCGAGATCTCTCTCTTCTATTCCTCATCTGAGCCAAAGACCAAAAGGCCAGGAATGGATGAAAAGTCTTCTGTAACGAGATCTGCGCTCAATCCTTCATCCGCACTCTCCCCATCTCATAGGTCACCGCCATGACTCCTCCCACCATCGATTTCCTGTCCTTTTCCGTGCCATCATTTTTTTTTTTCCTTTCCTTTAACACATCGAGGATCATTTACTTACAGGAGATCTAAACCGAGAGCTAAAATGTGATATCGCAGCTTACCAGACCTAATGCCGCGTACAGAAATTCCGACAAGAAAATTGTTGATTTTTCTTCCTACGGAATTTTGGCTCAAACTTGTGTTGCGTACACACGGTCACACCAATGTGACCGCCAAGAACTAGGGTGAGCACGTGTCCCGCATTGCCCCGGGACAGTCGCGCATTTTGCAGGTCTGTCCCGGGCACCTTCATTCCCTGACAATACAGTGTCCCGGAATGAAACTGACACAGCCACCCCCCCGGGACAATCTGATGCCCCCAAAAAAGGCCGCCACATCACCGCTTTACTCACTGACAGAACTTGTCCTGGCCGGGAATGCCTGGAGGAGCACAATCCCCGCCCCCTGCTTGTGGTTGGAGAAATCATAAATCCCGCCTCTTGTGTCCAATCACTGTGATGTGATTCGTTACAGCACAAGCTGATTTTTGGGAAGGGAGGGTGTCCCTGAATGGTAGTTTGGAATTGTGGTCATCCTACCAAGAACGCGGTGACGTACAACACTACGACGAGCCGAGAAAAATGAAGTTCAATGATTGCGAGCATGCGTAGGATTTTTGTGCGTCGGAATTGCGTACGGACGATCGAAATTTTCGACAAGAACTTTTTCCCGTCGGAAAATTTGAGAACCAGCTCTTAAATTTCTGCTGTAGGAAATTCCGACGGTAAATGTCCCACACACGGTCAGAATTTTCGACCAAAAGCTCACATCTAACTTTTCTTGTCGGAAATTCTGATCGTGTGTACGCGGCATTAGATGTGGAAAAAGGAAACAAATGCAGTCACCACATTGAAGGACTGATAAGCTTTTATATACAGTAAAACCTTGGTTCGAGAGTAACTTGGTTTGAGAGCGTTTTGCACGACAAGCAACATTTTGAAATAAAATTTGGCTTGATATACAAGCGATGTGTTGATGTAAGAGTAGTGTCATGTCACAGCTTAGTATAAAAAAGAAGAGAGGAGCCTCTAAGTGTAGCAATACGGTTACATTTAACCACTTAAAGCGGGGGTTCCATCAATTATTATTTTTTTTTATTATTATTATTATTGTGCCCCTCTTACCTTCCATAACTCGCAGCCCGTGTGTCCCACTGTTTTCGCCGTCAGCACGTTGAAGCCCAGCTGTATTCATTTCCGGGATACGGTGAATGCTGGCGTCCCAGCATTCACCGCTGTATCCCGCGCATGTGCTGTGCTGTGCTGTGCTGGCGGTGATGTAATTTAGAATCCTTCTCCGCCTCCGCCCGCCCACTCAAACCTATGAGTTTCACGGACCGAAAAAGCATCTGCGCATGCGCAGCGCATGCGCCGTGGACCCGCGATCAGCTGTGCTCTGACGTACGAGCATCGGAAGTGACGCGGGTCCGATTTCTGCACTGCCGAAATATCGCGGGATTTGATCAGAGAGCGTCTCCTGGGAACGTCAGGACTGATTCCCAGGAGACAGCGCCGTCGGGGGAAAAGCGATAGGCACGCCCATTCCCCCGCGTTGGAAAATGATTGACAGGCCGCAATGAAACGAAAAAAAAGGTAAGCCTTAAGCAAAAAAATATAAAAACCCACAGATTTGTTATGTTGAATGGAAGGCAGTTTTATTAATATTAAGTGAGAAATTAGGGTGAACCTCCACTTTAAGGAGCGCCTAACGCCGATATACATCGGCAGAATGGCGCGGCTGGGCACAGGCACGAACATGTACGTCGTCTTCAAGAGCCCAGCCGTGGGTCGCGTGCGTGCGTGCCGCCTCCGGTGCCCTTGCGATGCGGTCCGAAGCTCCGTGACAGCGCGCCCGCGGGACCTGCGGACCCAATCGCCCCCAGTGTCCCGCGAGCGGTCACAGGAGCTGAAGAACAGGAAGAGATGAGTGTAAACAAACCTTCCCAGTTCTTCTCTGATCGTCTGTTCCCTGTCATATAAGAGATGTCACACCTACAGTCACGCCCCCTACAGTAAGAATCACTCCCTTAGGGCACACTTAACCCATTAGCGCCCCCTAGTGGTTAACCCCTTCACTGCCAGTGTAATTTTCTCAGTAATCAGTGCATTTTTATAGCACTTTTCGCTGTGAAAATGACAATGGTCCCAAAAATGTGTCAAAATTGTCTGATGTGTCCGCCATAATGTCGCAGTCACAAAAACAATCACTGATCGCCGCCATTACTAGTAAAAAAAAAAATATTAATAAAAATGCCACAAAACCATCCCCTATTTCGTGAACGCTTTAACTTTTGCGCAAATCAATAAACGCTTATTGCGATTTTTTTTTACCAAAATTAAGTATAACAATACATATCGGCCTAAACTGATGAAAAAAATGTTTGTTTTTTATATATATTTGGGGGATATTTATTATAGCAAAAAGTATACAATATTTCATTTTTTTCAAAAATGTCGCTCTATTTTTGTTTATAGCGCAAAAAATAAAAACCGCAGAGGTGATCAAATACCACCAAAAGAAATCTGTATTTGTGGGGAAAAAAGGACACCAATTTTGTTTAGGAGCCGCTTCGCTCAACCGCGCTATTGTCAGTTAAAGCGACGCAGTGCCGAATCGCAAAAAGGGGCCTGGTCCTTTACCTGCATAATGGTCCGGGTCTTAAGTGGTTAATGAAGGTACAACATTTAGTAACTTATTGCTACACTTAGAGGCGCCTCTCTTCTCTTTTATACCCTGTAAAAAAATGCTTTGATATACAAGTGCTTTGGATTACAAGCATGTTTCTGGAACAAATTATGCTTTCAAAACAAGGTTTTACTGTCAAATTTAACCACTTGACTTTAGGAAGATTTACCCCCCCTTTATGAGCACGCTATTTATTGGGATACGGCACTGCATTAAGGCCCGTGCACACAATCAGATTTTCCGTCGGGAATTGTGTGGCTGTTAAAATTGTCCTCCAACAATTGTGTGTTAGGAAAAAAGGATGTTTCACACTCTGAACAATGGTTGCCTTTATTGAATTGAGAACAGCACTACAAGTCACAGCAAACAAAACGAAAACCTGGACACGTTTCGCACTAGATATAGTGCTTAATCCTAGCTTTGATTAAGCACTATATCTACTGCAAAACGCGTCAGTGGTCCAGGTTTTTGTTCTGTTTGCTGTGATTTGTAGTGCTATTCCTATTACAATAAAGGCAACCATTGTTCAGAGTGCGGCTGTCCAGAAACATCATTTCTTCCTGTCTTGCTGAATGTATTGCCTGCACCTGCTCCTTCGGACAAAACTCCAAAGTACAAACACGCATGCTCAGAAGCAATGCTCACCATAACACAACATTAGCAGAAGTTTCCCAACAGGTGGCGCTAAAGAGCTGAAAAAAGACGTAGTTTTGTGTTTGTTGGCCGACAATTCTTTGCCGTTTGTATGCAAGACAAGTTCCTGGCCAACGCCCTTCGGGCAAAAATCCTACGCTTTGTCTGCGGAAAATCCGATCGTGTGTATGAGGCTTTACTTTAACTGACAATTCTGCAGTTGCGCAACGCTGTACCAAAATTAAAAGAAATTTACAAATAGAAATTTATTTTGGCAGTATTTTTATCACCTCTGCATTCCTTTATTTGTTGTGCTATAAAACACATCCAATAAAAAATGTAAAAAATCTAATTTCTTGATAAATTTAGGCCAATATGTATTCTGCTACTTATTTTTGGTAAAAAAAAATCCCATTTAGACCCCCTTTCACACTGAAGCGTTTTAGCATTAAAAATAGCGCTCTTAAAACGCTCATAAAACGCTCTCCATGCATCTCAATGGACCTTTTCACACCGAGTTCTGCAAGCAGCATCTTTGGAGCAGCTTTTGAGCGCTGAAAAAAAACGCTCCAAAAACGCCCCTCTCCATTGAAATGAATTGAAAAGCGCTGTAAAAATGCCTCACCCTTTCACACCGAGGCACTGCAAAAACGCCCTAAAACTTTAGGGTCTTATCGGTGCTTTACCAGCACATTGGGATTGCAGATAAGGCTTTGCTCGAATAACGCTGTAATAACACTCGAATAACGCTGTAATAATGCTCGAATAACGCTCTAATAACGCTGCAATAACGCTCGAATAACGCTGTAATAACGCTTGAATAACGCTGTAATAACGCTCGAATAACGCTGCAATAACGCTGTAATAACGCTGTAATAACGCACGAATAACGCTGTAATAATGCTGTAATAACTCTCGAATAACGCTGCAATAACACTCTAATAACGCTCGAATAACGCTGCAATAATGCTTGAATAACGCTGTAATAACGCTCGAATAACGCTGTAATAACGCTCAAATAATGCTCGAATAATGCTTGAATAACACTGTAATAACGCTGTAATAACGCTCGAATAACGCTCGAATAACGCTCGAATAACGCTGCAATAACGCTTGAATAACGCTGTAATAACGCTCGAATAACGCTGCAATAACGCTCAAATAATGCTCGAATAATGCTTGAATAACGCTGTAATAACGCTCGAATAACGCTGTAATAACGCTCGAATAACGCTGCAATAACGCTCGAATAACGCTCGAATAACGATGCAAAAACGCTGCAATAACGCTGTAATAACGCTCGAATAACGCTGTAATAACGCTCGAATAACGCTGCAATAACGCTCAAATAATGCTCGAATAATGCTTGAATAACGCTGTAATAACGCTCGAATAACGCTGTAATAACGCTCGAATAACGCTGCAATAACGCTCGAATAACGCTCAAATAACGCTCGAATAACGATGCAAAAACGCTGCAATAACGCTGTAATAACGCTTGAATAACGCTGTAATAACGCTCGAATAATGCTGTAATAACGCTGCAATAACGCTGTAATAACGCTCGAATAACGCTGCAATAACGCTCGAATAACGCTGTAATAACGCTCGAATAACGCTGCAATAACGCTCGAGTAACGCTCAAATAACGATCGAATAACGATGCAAAAACGCTGCAATAACGCTGTAATAACGCTTGAATAACGCTGTAATAACGCTCGAATAACGCTGTAATAACGCTCGAATAATGCTGCAATAACGCTCGAATAACGCTCAAATAACGCTCGAATAACGATGCAAAAACGCTGCAATAACGCTGTAATAACGCTTGAATAACGCTGTAATAACGCTGTAATAACGCTCGAATAGCGCTGTAATAACGCTGTAATAACGCTCGAATAACGCTGCAATAACGCTCGAATAACGCTGTAATAACGCTCGAATAACGCTGTAATAACGCTCGAATAACGCTGCAATAACGCTGTAATAACGCTGTAATAACGCTGTAATAACACTGTAATAACGCTCGAATAACGCTTGAATAACGCTCGAATAATGCTGCAATAACGCTCGAATAACGCTCGAATAACGCTGTAATAACGCTGTAATAACACTGTAATAACGCTCGAATAACGCTTGAATAACGCTCGAATAACGCTCGAATAACGCTGCAATAACGCTCGATTAACGCTTGAATAACGCTGTAATAACGCTGTAATAATGCTCGAATAACGCTGTAATAATGCTTGAATAACGCTCGAATAACGCTCGAATAACGCTCGAAAAACGCTTGAATAACGATGCAATAACGATGTAATAACGCTTGAATAACGCTGTAATAACGCTTGAATAACGCTGTAATAACGCTGTAATAACGCTCGAATAACGCTGCAATAACGCTCGAATAATGCTGTAATAACGTTAGAATAACGCTGTAATAACGCTGTAATAACACTGTAATAACGCTCGAATAACGCTCGAATAACGCTGCAATAACCGGGGATGTCTGGTCACCCTACTCTATGACCTTGGAGGACCAGACCAGAGCGATGTCATGATGTCACTTTCAGTCCAGGCTGGAAGTAAATATTTAATTAATTTTTACGCAAATTTTTTTCTTTTTTTCTTTTGCTTCTAACAACTTCCCTACCCACCCATAGTCATATGACGTCCACAGAGGGGATCTCCCATCCTGGGTTGACGTCATATGACGTCCTGGGCTTCCCGGCTGTCCAGGGGGCGCGCATTCACGCCATCGCTCGGGACCCGGTGCACGTGCCCGGCGTCCGCGATGTCCGACAGGCACCCACGATTGCTAGCAATCGCAGCAGGACCGTGGATCTGTGTGTGTAAACACACAGATCCATGTCCTGTCAGAGGAGAGGAGACCAATATTGTGTTCCCAGTACAGAGGAACACACAATCAGTCCCCCCTTACAATTAGAATCACTCCCTAGGGGACATATTTAACCCCTTGATCACCCCCTAGTGTTAACCCCTCCCCTGCCAGTCACATTTATACAGTAATTAATGCATTTTTATAGCACTAATTGCTGTATAAATGTGAATGGTCCCAAAAATTGCAGATCGCCACCATTACTAGTAAAAAAAATCAATAAATATATCCCCTATTTTGTAGACTCCATAACTTTTGCGCAAACCAATCAATAAAGGCTTATTGCGATTTTTTTTACCAAAAATCTGTAGAAGAATACGTATCGGTATAAACCCTATAGATTTTTTGGGGGATATTTATTATAGCAAATACCGTATTTATCAGCGTATACCGCGCACTTTTTTCCCCTTAAAATAAGGGGGAAATCGTGGGTGCGCGATATACGCCGATACCGGCTTCCCGCACTCAGTTTGAACTGAGCCGCCGACATATACCGAGTGCAGTACACTCGGGTACATTCGGCCAGGCTTGGCTTCGCTTCGTTACTCACGCATAAACGTCACAGAGCATGACCACGAGCGAAGCCGAGCGTGGCTGAATGTACCCGAGTGTACTGCACTCGGTATATGTCGGCGGAGGCTTTCAAACTGAGCGTGGGAAGCGGGGATTCGACTCGAGGCGCGCGCTGGAGAATCCGGGAGGACACCACTGAAGCCGAAGACGGACGCCGGACCGGAGAGGGCCGCCGATGGACACCGCGCAAGACACCAAAACTGTAAGTACTAAAATGTTTTTTTTACAGGAATTTCGGGTCCACATTAGGGGTGCGCGCTATACGCCGGAGCGCGCAATACCCCGATAAATACGGTAAGGCCCCGTACACACGACCGAGTGTTCTGCCGAGAAAACCGGTCGTGTGTACACTTTTCGCCGAGCATCCCGTTGGGAAGCTCGTCGAGCCAAAAAGAGAGCATGCTCTCTATTTCCTCGTTGTTCTATGGGGAAATTTGGCTCGACGAGCTTTTCGACAGCTGAACGGGAACCTCGTCGGGCGGAACGATGAGTTTGGCCCGACGAGTTTCTCGGTCGTGTGTACGCGGCCTAAGTTGCAAAAACACTAGGTGGCACTGAAGGGGTTAAGTGTGTCCTAGGGAGTGATTCTAACTGTTAGGGGGAGGAGTTATCAGTGACATGGGAATTTCCGGATCACAGGGAACATTCGATCAGTGACATGTCACTAGGCAGAACAGGGAAACGCCTTGGGCCAGATTCAGGTAGAGTTAGGCTGGCGGATCAATGGATCCGCCAGCCTAACTGTCACTTTAAGCCGGCGTTTCTGTTTTCTGTAACCAGAAAACAAGAAACGCCGGGTTGGAGTTCCGATGCGATCGGCGTAATTGAATTTCGCCATCGCATCGTTACTTCAACTTAAAAATGGCGCCGGGGGCGTCCCCGCCGATTTACGCTCAAAAAATATGTTAATGAGCGGGAATCGGCAATTCACGATCTTTTTCGGGCGCGACGCAGTGACTTTACGACGTTTCCGGAAGCGATACGCGGCGTAAAGATAAAGCAGCCCCCTAGTGGAATATCCTATGTTAGGTATAGGCGTCGTCATCGCGTCGGAAAAAAAACAAATCGCGTCGTTTGCGTAAAACATTCATGAATGGGGACGTGACGTCATTGACGTTCACTGACAGAACTTGGAGCATGCGCACTGGGATGCATTGACACTCGACGCATGCGCAGTACGTTCGCCGCGGGATCGCGCGTAGTTTGAATACTACACGCCCCGTACCCGCCCATTTTGAATTCCGCTGTCTCATTTGTGATGCGCTGCCGCAACTTTAGGAGCAAGTGCTTCATGAATAACAGCACTTGCTCCTAAAATTTCTGCAGCGTAACGTAAATGAGAAGCGTTACTCCAGAGCAAAGATGCTCCCATCTACCTGAATCTGGCCCCTTGTTTACAAAGGCATCCCCCGGTTCTGCCTTTGCCGACAGCAATCGTGGGCCGCCTTGGAACATCGAGTTCCCTGGACCCGCAAGCGCACTCATGAGGCATGCGGAGGGAGCGCCCGCCAGCTGGGTGGCAACATTTAAAGGGACGTACAGTATATCGCCGTGCGCTGGTCGCTAAGCGGTTAAAGTGTATTTTTCACAAAAAATTGTGTTTGCAAAATAATTGCAACGTTCGCCATTATATTCTAGAGCAGGCATGTCCAAAGTCCGGCCCGGGGGCAAAATGCGGCCCCCCTGTTGATTTAAAATGGCCCCCCTGGGGATTAGGATATATATATTGTTTGTGGCCCCCAGGGCCACAAAAGATATATACTGTATTTATTGGCACTGCCTTGGAGGGGACAGGGAGGGGGCAGGACGAGCTCCGTCAGATTACACAAGGAGAATCTCATGTTTACTCAGCAGCATCTCTATTGGAAGTCCGTCTCCTGGGATGCCATTGGACAACTGTTCTGTCTATCATAGGAGGTGGGACTTTGTATTAAAGAGGCTACAGGGTAAACAAGAGATTCTCCTGTTTGTAATCTGTCGGCCCTCATCCCGCCCCCCTCCCTCTGCCCTCCGAGGCTGCAGATGGGCATTGTTCAGGCTGCATTTATGGCACATGTGAGGCTGCATTGGTTGCAATGGTGAGGCTCCATTGGTTGCAATGGTGAGGCTGCATTCATGGCACATGTAAGGCTTGGTTGCAATGGTGAGGCTGCATTCATGGCAATGGTGAGGCTGCATTCATGGCAATGGTAAGCCTGTGCGTGTTATACGCCGATTAAATACAGTATATCCAAATAACACACCCAAGATCATCCTTAGTCCTGAGCAGCGCTCGGATTCGTTGGGGCCAAAAAAGAGATATATGCAGTATATCCAAATAACACGCCCAAGCTCATCTCTTCACCACACACACCTACAAAGGCAAGAAAATTCTTGTTGGGCCGTGTATTAGTGCTCAGACAAACACACTTAGACCGAATTGATTAGAAAGAATGTCAGGCAAAATAGTCGGCCCTCGCGCATGTTCACTTCATCAAATGTGGCCCTCTTTGAAAAAAGTTTGGACACCTCTGTTCTAGAGGGTCTCTGCTAAAAAAATATAAATATTGTTTGGGGGTTATAAGTAAATTTCTAGCAAAGAATACGGATTTAAACGTGCAAAACGTGCCAGAAAAAGAGTGGCCAGGTAAGACAGAGGCAGCACTACAGATGACATTTATTCAGAACGACTGCACAGAGCGCGTCCCCGAAGAACTTCACAGAATCTCAAGCATGGCTGATTCCCTGCAACATCATCCGGAAATATGACATCTCTGACAACAATCGAAATATCTTAACCAGCTCGGCTCTGACACCTGGACACTCCCTAAGAACCAGAGGCATTTTTATATTTCTGCTATGTTTCTTCCGCATTAGATTTTTATTATTATCATTATTATTATACAAGAACAGTTCACAATATCACATTTTTCATATTTTTATTGCTTGGGATATCAAAGTGATATAAAACGTTGATTATTTATTTCCCATCTGAACACTGGCCACGGATTCACAAAGCACTTACGCCGACGTAACCCACCTTTTCCCGGCGTAGCGTACATATGCGCCCGGCGTATTGTGTGCGCCACAGTCACAAACCAAGATACGCCTAAAAATAGGCCATCCTACCCCGACGTATCTTCCTTACGCCGGCGTGGGGTGGGCGCAAATATGGTCTGGACGTATGTTGCTTCTCCCATTGATTAGGCATTCATGAGAGAAATATGGCGATTCAAGAACGTACTTGAGCCCGGCGCATGATATACGCGGTTTGTGTAAGTTTTACGTCTGGCGTAAAGTTATTCCCCATAGATGAGGCGCAACCCATGCAAAGGTATGGACCGGGGAACACAAGCCTACGCAGGGGCGGACTGACAACTCATGGGGCCCCCGGGCATTAGAAGATTATGGGGCCCCCGGGCTTACAGATGGCCACCACGCCAGGAGCCAGTGCAGCTAAAATCTCAGGATTTTCACATCAGAAGCATGTCGGTTTCAGACATATCAGGGACAGATGTAAAAAAAGAACATAGATTCTTACATACTGTCCCTGGTTTTACTGAGCCTGGCAACCCTGTCACCCCTAGTGACATGGGCCCTCGGGCAGTGCCCGAGTGACTCAATGGTCAGTCCGCCCCTGAGCCTACGTATTGTACGTTGGATGTCTGTGAATACGGGCCGACGTGGGTCTGGCTGGGCGTAGGTTACGTTCACGGCGTACACAGTGATCCGGCGTATCTTAGGCAGTTGTTCTGACGTGATTGTGCGCAATGGCACGGGGACACGTCCACGTCTTGACATATGCGCAGTTCGTTTTAAGAACTCGTCTGGAGCCCGGCCCATCATTTGCATGGGGTCACGCTTCATTAGCATGGATCACGCCCACTTCCACTTACGCCGGCTTACGCCTACGAAATATACGCCACGCCGGCGCAACGTTGGGAGCATTTGCTTTGTGAATTCCATGCTTGCCTCTCCGCGCTGCGCCGGCGTAGCTTAAAAGAGATACGCTACGACGGCATATATATGCGCCGATGTCTGTGAATCCGGGCCAACGTGTGTTGCTGGGGAGTCTGTTATCGCTGGGGCAGGGCCGTTTGAAGGAATTTGGGGGCCCCAAGCATAGAAAAAAAACGTGACTTTTCAAGTTGAGAAACGGGGGGGGGGGGGGGGGGAGGGGATTTACTGAATTGTATTAAGTTAATGGGTAGCACTCCTCTCTCCCCACCATCCAGGACCGCTATACCCCTGCACAAGACACTCTACCTCTATCCTCCGCAGAGCCTCACACGCCGGCATATGTTGGTGTCCGCACGGCAGGAGATTCAGTTTGCTGTTCCCGGGGCCGGACTGAAAGGAAGTGAACACTCAGGAAACTGAATCTCCTGTACCGCGCAGTTATAGTACACGGCCGACCAGACTGCAGGACGAAGCAGCGGTGCGGCAAGGGCCTGCCTTGCTGGGGAGCCTGGCCAGCTCGGGGCCCCTGGCCAGCTCGGGGCCCCAAGCAGTTGTTTGGTTTGCCTGTCGTGTTCCGACGTGCCTGCGCTGGAGGATCTATTGTTGCTGATGTGGATCTTGCTCGAAGGTGGGTAGCGGGCAGAGACAAGGGGTGGCTCAGAAGGGGACAGTTCCTGCAACCTATCCTCTGAGTAAAAAAAAGTTGTGGATCAGGGGCGGCCCGTCCATTAACCTCTTCAGCACTGGACCATTATGCAGCTTAAAGACCAGGCCACTTTTTGCGATTCGGAGCTGGGTCACTATAACTGACAACTGCGCGGTCGTGCGACGTGGCTCCCAAACAAAATTGGCGTCCTTTTTCCCCCCACAAATAGAGCTTTCTTTTGGTGGTATTTGATCTCCTCTGCGGTTTTTAGAAACGCTATAAACAAAAATAGAGCAACAATTTTGAAAAAATTGCTATATTTTTTACTTTTTGCTATAAATTTTTTTCCCTCAGTTTAGGCCGATACGTATTCTTCTACATATTTTTGGTAAAAAAAAAATCGCAATAAGCGTTTATCGATTGGTTTTCACAAAATGTATAGCGTCTACCAAATAGGGGGTAGTTTTATGGCATTTTTATTAATAATTTTTTTTACTAGTAATGGCGGCAATCAGCGATTTTTATCGTGATTGCGACATTGTGGCGGACACATCGGACACTTTTGACAGTGCTATAAAAATGCATAGATTACTGTAAAAATGAGACTGGCAGTGAAGGGGTTAACCAGGAGGGGCCGCTGTAGGGGTTAAGTGTGCCCTAAAGGAGTGATTCTTACTATGGTAGAAACACAGTCCGCCATCCGGAGAGAAGTGAAATCGAAAGAATGAAAATGGGGGGTACACACTGTACACATTATACACATTTTACACACACTGTACATTCTATACACACTACACACTATATACACTGTACACATTGTACACATTATACACACTATACACATTATATACACTATACACACTGTACACACTATACACACTGTACACACTATACACACTGTACACACTATACACACTGTACACATTGTACACATTTTACACACACTGTACACACTGTACACACTGTACGCATTATACACACTGTACACATTATACACACTGTACATACTATACACACTGTACACACGATACACACTGTACATACTATACACACGATACACACTGTACATACGATACACACTGTACACACTGTACACACGATACAAACTGTACACACTATACATACGATACACACTGTACACACTATACACACTGTACACACTGTAAACACTATACACACTGTACATACGATACACACTGTACATACGATACAAACTATACACACTGTACACACTATACACATTATACGCACTCTACATACTGTACACACTGTACACACTATACACACTGTACACATTATACACACTGTACATACTAAACACACTGTACATAGTATACACACTGTATATACTATACACACTGTACACACAATACACACTGTACATACTATACACACTGTACACACGATACACACTGTACATACGATACACACTGTACACACGATACACACTGTACATACGATACACACTGTACACATGATACAAACTGTAAACACTATACACACTATACACACTGTACATACGATACACACTGTACATACGATACAAACTATACACACTGTACACACTATACACATTATACGCACTCTACATACTGTACACACTGTACACACTATACACACTGTACACATTATACACACTGTACATACTAAACACACTGTACATAGTATACACACTGTATATACTATACACACTGTACACACAATACACACTGTACATACTATACACACTGTACACACGATACACACTGTACATACGATACACACTGTACACACGATACACACTGTACATACGATACACACTGTACACATGATACAAACTGTACACACTATACACACTGTACATACGATACACACTATACACACTGTACACACTATACACACTGTACATACGATACACACTGTACACACGATACACACTGTACATACGATACACACTGTACACACTGTACACACGATACAAACTGTACACACTATACACACTGTACATACGATACACACTATACACACTGTACACACGATACACACTGTACACACGATACACACTGTACATACGATACACACTGTACACACTGTACACACGATACAAACTGTACACACTATACACACTGTACATACGATACACACTGTACATACGATACAAACTATACACACTGTACACACTGTACACACTGTACACGTGGCACACACACCATTCATTTGTCATATTGCAAAGCATCCTGTTAAATTGCAAATATAATATCTCCCATCCAGATAAGCCGACTTGGCTGCTCATCTCCATTGCAATCATATTTGTAGTTGATGACAATGAGGCTGCGAAGGACGTTAGATGTAATGATGTAGAAAAAACCCTGAACATGAACACTCACCATCATCAGCCGTGCAGGAATCTGGACCGCGTTTCTGGTGGAAGTGGCCAAAATCTGCGGGAACAGATGTAGACATTGTTCAGGAACGTTACGAAACTCACACATGAAAACAAACAAAATTCATAGAACAGATTTAAAGCTGAACTCCGGGCACAAGAGCTTACAATTAAAATATATTCTTCTGCAGCTACAAAGGATATTATTCTGCTTTGTGTGCAACAAATCGACTTTCCATACTTAGATATGACCTTGTATAAGTAGTAGTGACTGGAATGGTGCTTGGAGTGGGCAAACTGGGTGATCGCCCTGGGGCTCTACATTCCTAAGGGCCCCCCCAGGTGCTTTCCACCCCCCTCCCCGTACCTGTGGAGCTGCACCATCTGTATCTGAGAATGTTATAAAACAGAATACAGTCCACCGCCAGATTGTGCATGTGTGTGTGTAATGTGCAGAGACTTAGGGAGAGATTTAATAAAACCAGAGTGCAAAATCAACTAAATCATCCAATCAGCTTCCAGGTTTTATTGTCAAAGCTTAACTGAACAAGCTGAAGTTGGAAGCTGATTGGCTACCATACACAGCTGCACCAGACTCTGAGTGCTCCAATTTGGGTAAATCTCCCCCCATTGTGTATGTGGTGCACACTCAGCAGCGGCCTACCAACTCCCCACCCCCCCCCATCCATGCGTCTGGCCCTCTGATCTACATACAGGGTGCCGGACCATGGATTTCAATGGGGGGGGGGGGTGTTAAGCATTTAAGCATGTGAGGTTCTAATAGGCTTCAAAAAAGGGTGGGCTCAGGGGGCAGAGCACTGCGCTCCGAGCCCACCCAGTTGTGTGACAATAGTGAGTGAATATTCACTATTGCCACACTGATCCGCCTCCCGTTCAATCAGGAAGCGGTTCTTGAGATCCATCACCTGATTGGCTGAAAGGACAGGCAATCCTATTGAATGTCTAAGAGGAGGAGGGAGGAGAGGCACAGCAGAAGCCGTTATGATGGAGAAGAGGACATAGGAGTGTCGCTCAAATACCAGATTACTCGTCTACAAGTCGTCCAGAACACGGCAGCAAGACTGGTAACAGGAAAACAAACCTGGGAATCAATCACCCCGCTCCTGAGGACCCTTCATTGGCTAGCCGTAAGGGATCGAGTCGCATTGAAGGCCCTTTGCCTCACTCACAAATGTACACAAGGAATCGCCCCTCAATATTTATGCGAGAAAATAAAATACTACAACCCCAATCGCGTTCTTCGATCAACCACTCAAAATCTACTTCAAATACCCAAGTCCCGCTACAAATCAAAGGGAGAACGAAGATTCGCAGTCCAAGGACCCTGGCTGTGGAACGGGGTCCTTGGACTACTAACATCCGAATGGAAGAAAATCATCGGGCCTTCAGAAAAAAACTCAAGACCCACCTCTTCGGAAGGATCAGGATGACAATGGATACCAAGGGCCAGATTCTCTAAGAAATCCGGCCACGTAGCGTAAGCCATTTACACTACGCCGCCGCATCGTACTAGAGCAAGTGCCGTATTCTCTAAGTATTTGCTCCGTAGTTTGCGTTGGCGTAGCGAAAATGGCCCAGCGTGAGCCCGCGTAATTCAAAGGGGGCGGCTTCTATTTTAATGAAGCGCGCCCCCACGTCGAACGAACTGCGCATGCACCGGCCGGGGGAAAAATCCCAGTGCGCATGCTCCAGCTCACGTCGGAAAGCGCCGTTGAAACCGACGTCAAAACGACGTGATCGTCACTACGCAATGCCCTATTCGCGAACGAGTTAGTAAAACGACGTAAGCGATGGAAAAAGCCGACGCTGACCCGACGCCATACTTAACATGGCATCCGACGGCACCTGACGGCATCCGACGGTACTTCGTAAGGTTACTCCTCATAGAAGCAGGGGTAACCTTACGTGAACGAAAACGACGTACGCAACGACAGGGCAGCGTAAAAGCGATCGGGAATCGGTGTAGTAGCCTCATTTGCATAGGCAAATGAGAAAACAACGTAAAGGACACCTAGTGGCCGGAGTTGTCATTACAACTACGATCTGCAAGTGTAATGGTATTACACTTGTCGGATGTTCAGGCGTATCTATGCCAAAGTGATGCTCAGCATCACTCGCATAGATACGAGGCAAAAAAAACGGCGATACGACGGGGTATCTGAGATACTCCGTCGTAGCGCCGCTGAGAATCTGGCCCCAAGTGCCTTGAGGCGATTCAGTTTGCATTTGTAGCGCTATACACAGGGGCGGACTGACAACTCATGGGGCCCCCGGGCAGTAGAAGATTATGGGGCCCCTGGGCTTACAGATGGCCACCATGCCAGGAAGCAGTGCAGAGCCGGGCAGCTAAAATCTCTGGATTTTCACATCAAAAGCATGTCAGTTTCGTACATATCAGGGACAGATGTAAAGAAAACACAGATTTTTACATACTGTCCCTGGTTTTACTGAGCCTGGCAACCCTGATGGGGTCCCCTAGTGGCATGGGGCCCTCGGGCAGTGCCCGAGTGACTCAATGGTCAGTCCGCCCCTGGCTATACAAGTTCTTCACTCACTCAGCAGGCCAGCAGCAGTGAAACACATCAGGGAAGGTTGGTTTCGAATGGAGACATAAATGTATGCAGGAAAGCCCCCTATCCTTGTGAGCAAGCCATAAGTGGTGAAACACATCAAGGTCGGTTGGCTTTGAGTGGTGAACAGTGGTGAAATGCGTCACGGGAGGTTGGTTTTCAGGTGGGGACATCAATGTATGCAGGAAAGCCCCCTATCCTTGAGAGCAAGCCAAGAGTGGTGAAACATGTCAAGGTCAGTTGCCTTTGAGTGGCGATATCACAGTATGCAGGAAAGCTCCCTATCCCTGTGAGCAAGCCAAGAGTGGTGAAACACGTCAAGGAAGGTTGGTTTCGGCTGGAGACATCAATGTATGCAGTCTTTTTTTTTTTGACAAATCAATCATAGAAAGAAGAACTAAGTTCTTATACTTTTGGTTGATTATCCAGAGAATTAATTATCCCGGTGTATATAGCAACAGCTGGCATACGGTTTATCATATATTTAAAAGTCTGCATAGAGTCAGTATGATTCATGCCCTCCATGCCGATGATTTCCCCGCATTCAGAGGCTGCCTTTTGATCACACAGAAAAGATGCCAATTAATAAGGATGTGATACTTAAATGCAGAATTAAAGCTGAAACCACAGGGATGAATGGTGAGGAATAGGCAGGAACCCTCCGCTCTCCTGTAGTGATAGAATACAATTATCGTCTTATAACAGAGCTGCTGGAATTTGTCATGTACATTCTCTCTCCTTCCTTCACTCTTACCACCGTCTATTGTCCAAGAGAGGAAGCCATGGAGAAACGGAACGTTTTTTTTTTTTGTTTTTGTTTTTTCGATGAATTGATTCAAGATAGTGATGTGAAAATTAGGGCTTATCAGGCCTTTTCTGTCACTTTTTGTTCACAAATAAAATCAGTATTTTTTGCTAGAAAAATACTTAGAGCCCCAAAACATGATATACTGTATACTTTATATTTACATATATATATATATATATATATATATATATATATAAATATATATACTGTATATATACACTGTGGGCCAGATTCTCAGCTGAGATACGACGGTGTATCTCAGATACACCGTCGTATCGCAGTTTTTTTCAATGGGTATCTATGCGAGTGATTCTTAGAATCACTTACGCATAGATACACTAAAGATCTGTCTGGTGTAAAGCAATTACACCGTCGGATCTTAGATGTAATGACAACGCCGGCCGCTAGGTGGCCTTTACGTTGTTTTCTCATTTGCCTATGCAAATAAGCCTAATACGCCGATTCCCGAACGTTTTTACGCCGCCCGACGTCGTTTACGTCGTTTCCGTACGCGTAAGGTTACCCCTGCTATATGAGGGGTATGTTTCCGAAGTTCCGTCGTTGCCATGTTAAGTATGGCGTCGGGTCAGCGTCGTCTTTTTCCATCGGTTACGTCGTTTTACTAAGTCGTTCGCGAATAGGGAATTGCGTAAGTGACGATCACGTCGTTTTGACGTCGGTTTCAACGACGCTTTCCGACGTGAGCTGGAGCATGCGCACTGGGCTTATTTCCCGGCCGGCGCATGCGCACTTCGTTTGACGCGGGGGCGTGCTTAATTTAAATACAGCACGCCCCCTCCTTCACTATTTGAATTACGCGGCCTTACGACGCCGCATTTACGATACGCCGCCGAAAATGACGGAGCAAGTGCTTTGAGAATACGGCACTTGCTCCAGTAATTTGCGTAGGCGTAGTGTAAATGCGATACGATACGGTACGCCGCCAGATACGCCATTTTTTGAGAATCTGGCCCTATATTATTTTCTTTAATTTTTTTTTAGCAGAGACCCTAGAAAATAAAATAAAGATTGTTGCAATTTTCTATGCCACACAGTATTTGTCCAGTGTTTTTTCTTTAACAATTTGTTTGGGGAAAAAATACACTTTAATCACTTAGACCTGCAAGGGAAATGCCATAATGGGCCAGATTCAGGAACAGTTAGGCTGGCGGATCCAGTGATCCGCCAGCCTAACTGTGACTTTGAGCCAGCGTTTCTGTTTTCTGTAACCAGAAAACAAGAAACGCCGGGTTGAAGCTCCGATGCGAGCAGCGAGCAGCGTAACTGAGTTTCGCCATCGCATCGTTACTTCAACTTAAAAATGGCGCCGATTTCCGCTCAAAAAATCTGTTAATGAGCGGAAATCGGCAATTCACGATCGCATTCCGGCGCGACGCAGTGACGTTACGACGTTTCCGGACGGGATACGCGGCGCATAGTTATACCTACATGGGGTTGGAATATCCTATGTTAGGTATAGGCGTCGTCATCGCGTCGGAAAAAAAAACGTCGCTTGCGTAAAACGGTCATGAATGGGAATGTGACGTCATTGACGTTCATTCACAGATTTTGGAGCATGCGCATGGGGATGTTTTGACACTCGACGCATGCGCAGTACGTTGGCGGCGGGATCGCGCTTAGTTAGCATACTACACGCCCCGTACCCGCCCAATTTGAATTCCGCCGGCTCATTTGTGATGCGCTGCCGCAACTTTAGGAGCAAGTGCTTCGTGAATGACAGCACTTGCTCCTAAAATTTCTGCAGCGCAACGCAAATGAGAAGCGTTACTCCAGAGCAAAGATGCTCTGGACTACCTGAATCTGGCCCAATGAGTTAATATGCACCGCATATTAGCTCATTATGAAATACTTACCTCGGAACGAGGTGTAGGGAACTTACCTGGAGCACGCCGAGCGAGATGTCATCTTGATTCGGCGTGTCTTCCGGGTATCGCCGCTCCAGCGCTGTGATTGGCTGGAGCGGCGATGATGTCACTCCCGCGCACGCGCGCGGGAGATTTAAATCCAGCCAGGGTCCGGCGGATGCCGGTCCTTTCGCTGTGGATTCCCCCTGCGCATGCGCCGCTGCAATCAGCCGCGCATTGCGAGGGGTATATATCTTATACCGTACAGGTTTAGGAGATATTCTTTATACCTACAGGTAAGCCTTATTATAGGCTTACCTGTAGGTAAAAGTTAAAAAAAGTGGTTCACAACCACTTTAAGGACTGCCGCATGACGATATACGTCAGCAGAATGGCAGGGCTGGGCACATGGGCGTATATATACATCCCCTTTAAGAGCCCAGCCGCGGGTCGCGATCGGATTGGGTCACCGGAGCTGAAGAACGGGGAGAGGTAAGTGTAAACAAACCTTCCCGTTCTTCTCTGTGGTAATGTCAGTGATCGTCTGTTCCCTGATATAGGGAACGACAATCACTGACGTCACACGTCCAGCCCCGCCCCCCTACAGCGCCCCTTAGTGATTAACCCCTTCACTGCAATAGTCATTTTCACAGTAATCAATGCTTTTTTATAGCACTTTTCGCTGTGAAAATGACAATGGTTACAATTTTTTTTCAAAAGTGGCCGATTTGTCCGCCATAATGTCGAAGTCACGAAAAAAATTGCTGATCGCCGCCATTAGTAGTAAAAAAAAAAAATTATTAATAAAAATGCCATAAAACTATCCCCCATTTTGTAAACACTATAAATTTTGCGCAAACCAATCGATAAACGCTTATTACGATTTTTTTTACCAAAAATAGGTAGAAGAATACGTATCGGCCTAAACTGAGGAAAAATATATATATTTTTTGGGGATATTTATTATAGCAAAAAGTAAAAAATATTTCTTTTTTTTTTTCAAAATTGTTGCTCTATTTTTGTTTATAGCGCAAAAAATAAAAACCGCAGAGGTGATCAAATACCACCAAAAGAAAGCTCTATTTGTGGGGAAAAAAGGACACCAATTTTGTTTGGGAATCACGTTGTCCGAACACACAATTGTCAGTTAAAATGACGCAGTGCCGAATCGCAAAAAAGGGCCTGGTCCTTTACCTGCATAATGGTCCGGGGCTTGAGTGGTTAATACATTTCAATAAAACAAAACACAATATATAACCACATTTTTTGACAAAGAATGAAAAATAATGATACGCTGAGCAAAAAAAAAATAGCTAACATGTCACGCTTTAATATTGCGAACGCTCGTGGAATGGCGACAAACTACGAGACTTAAAAATCTCCATAGGTGAGGCTTTAAAAACTTTTTCCAGATTACCATTTTCGATTTACAGAATAGGTCTAGTGCTAGAATTATTGCTCTTGCTCTAACGTTCATGGCGATACCTCACATGTGTAGTGCAAACACCATTTACATATGCATTAGAGTTTCACGATTAGTCGGTTAAAGATCACAATCGCAAATTCAACTCCCCTCACGATCTCTATGCAGCATTTCCCCGATTTTGTAACATTCATGTAACAAGTGAAGAGAGTTCTCTGCTCACTCAGCTGTCAAAAAAAATAAAAAAAGGCAGTCTGACAAGTTTTTTACATTTTTTATATCTTTTTGTACTTTTTGCACAGCGTTTTTTGCACAGTATTTTTTTGCACTAATATTTTTTGCATTTAAATTTGCATATTTGCACAGTAGATATTTACTTTTCAGTAGATTATTAGTTATGATATATTCATAGTATAGCACTGAAAATGTTGGGGCAGATTCACAAAACAATTACGCCTGTCTAACTGGTGTTAGACAGGAGTAATTTCAAATTTCGCGCGGCGTATCACTAGTTTGAATCCTCAAACCATGATACGCCGGCTTCGGGCTTCGATCCGAGAGGCTTACGTCTTCGTAAGCCTTCGGATCTACGCTGCCATCTATTTGCGGCCGCTGGGAGGAGTTTGCGTCGTTTTGGTGCGTCGGGATATGCAAATGTGTTTTTACGGGGATTCACGAACATACGAGCGGGCGTCGCAATCGTTTTCGTCTATTTTTTTATACGTAATGTTAGAGCAGCTCTTTGCTGCTCTAACTTTACGTAGCCCATGTTAAGTATGGCCGTCGTTCCCGCTTCGAATTTATTTAAAATTTTATTTTGTTTACGTAACTCGTCGGGACGTGGATCGGCCGTAAAGTACGCTACATAAACAACGAATGACGTCACGACGTGATTTCGCGCAATGCACGGCGGGAAATTTGCGAACGGAGCATGCGCAGATCGCTCGCCGCGGGAACGCGCCTAATTTAAATGTTTCACGCCCCCTACTCGCGCAGATGGATTGCGACGGGAGAAATACACTACGCCGCCGTCGTTTACCGTAGAAAATCTACCTGAATTCCACGTAGAGCAAGGTAAAAAACGGCGGCGTAGTGTATTTCTGATACGCTACGTTAATCCATTTCTCTGTGAATCTGCCCCGTTGTATGGTGTAGAGAACTCACACTTTTTTTCGTAATTGCCTAGATGTGCGACAGGTAAAATGAAATAAAACAGAAAATAAAAAAAAGTGCAAATAATATTACGCCGGAAGAAAACTGCTTTAAAAGAAAAATATGTTTTTTTTTACTTTCTTTTTTTTTTACTGGATTATTCTGTATGACTGAAACATCAAAAAGAATTGTTGATAGAAGCACAGAGTCGTATCCCTTAGATGTGCGATATCACACAATACGCAACCCGTGACAGGTGGAGGAAAAATGTATTCTGCCAAAATAATTGTACAGCGCAGATCCCTGAAGAGCTCGGCGGAAAGCGCAAGTATGGCGGAATCTGTGCGAGGAACGCAGGAAAAATTCCTGACTACAGCAAAACATCTCTGCTTAGAGCTTAGTAGACCTGTAGAGTTGTTATTATTTGTTTCTAACATTAGCAAATGAGTGTCCATTTATAAATGGGTTAAATATATCTTTTTTTTTTTTTTAGTTTTTTATTATCATTGTTATTATACAGGATTCATATAGAGCACCGTGCTTTACAACACAAGGGCAGACAGTACAGTTATAATACAATCCAATAAAGGAGAAATCAGAGGGTCCTGCTCATCCATACTAGTAAATTAGTGTCAATCTAAATATGGGATAAAATACTGTGGGCCAGATTCAGAGAGCCGTAACTCCTGTGTAACTGGTGTTAGACTGGAGTAATTTCAAATTACGCGCGTTTTTTAGCTAGTCTAAAACCTCAAACCATGAATAGACGGCTGCGGGCTTCAATTCGACTGGATTACGTGTTCGTACGCCTTCGGATCTACGCTGCAATAAAATTGCGGCCACTGGGTGGACTTCCCTTCGTTTTCCGCGTCGGGGTATGCTAATGAGCTTTTGCCGGCGATCCCCGAAATTACGATCTTCAATCGCAATCTCTTACGGCATCTTTAGTCATCTTTTTTTTGCGTAACACTATACCAGCTTTGTGCTGCTCTAATATTAGACAGCCCATGTTAAGTATGGCCGTCGTTCCCGCGTCGAATTTCTACGTTTTCCGACGTCTTTTATTATTTTTTACGTAAGTCGTCCGGGAATAGGAATGTTCGTAAACGACGCTACTCAAACAAGGAATGACGTAACGACGTGATTTCGGGCAATGCACGGCGGGAAATTTCTGAACGGAGCATGCGCAGTTCGATCGCCGCGGGGACGTGCCTAATTTAAATGCTTCATGCCCCCTAATCGCGTATTTCGATTACGCGGCTAGAAATAGACTACGCCGCCGTAGCGTACGGGCAAAAATCTACCAGAATTCGATGTAGAGCCTGGTAAAATACGGCAGCGTAGAGTATTTCGATTACGCAGCGCAAATTTAGGTGTATCTGAATCTGGCCCTGTATATCTAAAAGCAAGAATTATTTTATTTTATTTTTTCTAAATGAAAGAAATTGTCAAAAACCTGTATACTGTTCTTATTTATTTTTGAAAAAATAAATAAAAATTGGTGAATGGGCCGGGGTACAATGTACCACATACTCATTCACAAAGATGGGGCAGAATCTGGGGGCCCCCTTGCTCAAAAAAATATTTATGTATTGATACATGTCCCCCAGGGCAGTATTTGGGTCCCCATACCCTTTTTTTATGGCCAATTACTTGCCTATAAGCTTTTAAAATGGGGACTGTTAATTTCTCATTTTTGGCTCAGTGGAGTTTGCGGCTCAGGGCCGAAATTTTGGGTTTGGACCATCTCTACTCCTGACCCACCAAATGAAAAACAAAAAATTAGACAAGTTGCATGAATTTATGTATTGTTTTTCAGTGGCGGTGCAGAAGCGAGAGGGGGCGGCGCTCCTGCGCCCTCTATGGACGCACCGCCACTGGGCCTGACCACTGCTCTATCTTATCTCAGCATGTTAAAAGGTATGGATAAAGGGTTACAAATCCAGATGGACCAGGAGGAAACCTTCAGAAAAAGCCATTACCAGCTGATATAGAATTCAGCTCATATTATAGAATTTATCCAATATTATTGGGTGGTCTAAACACAGATTTTTCCATTTATCCAGCAATATTGGAGAGGTGACCCGGTTGACCCTTTCCATTGGGGTTGGGTGAAGAGACACAGATGTAGATCTATTAGGAGGAAACTTTGGCCAAGATTCACATACAAATAGATTCGCGTAGAGTATCAGAAATACACTACGCCGCCGTATTTCACCTGGCTCTACGTGGAATCCCGGTAGATTTTGACCAGTAAACTACGGCGGCGTAGTGTATTTCTCCCGGCGCAAGCCATCTACGCGAGTAGGGGGTGTGAAGCATTTAAAATAGGCGCGTTCCCGCGGCGATCGAACTGCGCATGCTCCGTTCATAAATTTCCCGCCGTGCATTGCGCGAAATCACGTCGTTACGTCCTTCGTTGTTTGAGTAGCGTCGTTTACGGACATTCCTATTCCCGAACGAGTTACGTAAAAAAATAAAATATTAAATTCGACGCGGGAACGACGGCCATACTTAACATGGGCTACGCACCGTTAGACCAGCAAATAGCTGGTCTAACAGTACGTAGCAAAAAAATGACGTAAGCGATTGCGAAGACCACTCGTATCTTCGTGGATCGCGGTAAAAAGTCATTTGCATATCCCGACGCTGAAAACGACGCAGACTCCTCCCATCGGCCGCAAAAATATCGCAGCGTAGATCCGAAGGCTTACGAAGACGTAAGCCTCTCGGATCGAATCCCGAAGCCGCCGTATCATGGTTTGAGGATTCAAACTAGTGATACGGCGCGCAAAATTTGAAATTACTCCTGTCTAACACCAGTTAGACAGGCGTAATCGCTCTGTGAATCTGGGCCTTTCTGAATAAGCCATTCTCAGCTGACATAAAATTCAGTTCTCAGAATATTATTGGATGGTTCAAACGCAGATTTTTCCCTTCACCCAGCAATATCGGAGAGGTGACCCAGTTGACCCTGTCCATTGGAGTTAGCGTGGCTCTCGCCCAGGAGAATAAGTACACCTGACACCCTCCTCTGTGGAACAGAAGCCGGACCTTTATCTTATTAAATGCTAGGCAGGAATCAGACCAGAGGGCTCCCACAAGCCTCTCCCTTGGAATGCGCAGCCCGGAATCTTGTCATCTGTACCTCCTCCATGCAGGAGTCATTAGCCCAGGGACAGAACATGATGCCGAAACACAGGGAGGGGGGTAATGTCTGGTTGTTAGCAAAGCAACCGTTACTAGCCCAGGGGCTCCCTGAATAATAATAATAACAATAATGTGCTGTGCTTACAATAGACAAATGTGCACAATCCTTTATTCCATCCTGCCCGGAATTCGTATACATTTACTAAATGGACTCCATAATTTATAAGATCTATAGCGTGAAAATGGAAAACACTGAAATGCTGGGTGATAATCATTATAATCCATTTGCAAGGAGATGAAGGACAATTCTCCATATATTTATCCTGGCCTGGATATGAAGGGATTTCTGGTATATCGAAAAAACACCCCACCCCCGCTATAATGGTGGCAGACAGCTGAAAGAAGATGTAAATCTCCCATAATCGTTAGCATGTTAATCGTATTTCAAGAGTCATTTTTAATTTTTTTTACATCTGCTTTTTTTATATATAGATGATCCTGCCATGAAGGTCCTTGTGCAGACACTTCATCATATGGGGTGACAACGATCCGTCCCCTGTCTCCCAATTGTTGGCTGCATTGTTATCCTTTCATATGCTCTTCCGATGCACTAAGTGAGGTATGGTCTACTGTTGTCAACTTTAGGAAACCCGCCTTGAGAAATGGTATGGAGCCATTGCTGGAGCACATGTAGACTGGAAGTGACTGCAAAGAGACCGCAGAGAATCAGCAGCTATGGCTAGGTTTAGACTGTGTAACGGAACGTCCCACACTCCGATTGAGTGCTTTCGTCATATACCGCTTCCTATCAGCCTGGATATAGATATCAGATATTCCAGCTGCCCTCGACACACAACGAGACGAGACTTGTTTGTCTGCTGAACATGGAGTGTTTAATAGAACCAAGAATACAGCCTTATATACAGTTTAAAGAGGTAACCAGAACATGAATTATCATGAGCTAATTAACTAATCATTTACCCAGACGAGGTGACTCCGAGATATGACCTTTCAAGGTAGACATCCCGTCTCCTCTCACCTGCTATACAATACACAATATCATAAGTGTAAACACGGGACATTTCCACACAATAACGGGGTCAATTAGCACAGAGAACAGAGATGGCTGGAGGTGAGGACATTAGCATCTATGAATGAGTCACTCTTACAAACAACCCTTTGAGTTCAGAATCAACAACCAGCAAATAGTTTTCTACAGATATACTGTAATATCTTGTGGATAATATTTACATAATAATCCCCTCTTAGGTAGTCCAAGATATCATTTCTCAGTAATCCTATGCCCCTAGTGGGCATATGATGATTTTAGTCATAAGAGGGTCTGAGTCTGTCAAAGACTGTAACAAAATTGTCACACCTCTGAAAATCAATCTGTGTTCGCATTGCTTTTCAGAGGTGTCTGACAGGGGGTGAGGAGGCTGCAACTGCAGCTGCAAGGCAGTTGTGACACTTACCTATTTGCTTGAATGGGTCGGATACAGCATCTGCACTGCCCGCCAAACACAAAAACGGGGATCATTTTTGCTGCTCCACAATGATTTACCCCCATATGACTGCCTTTGCAGGATGGGGGGGCAGTTGACTATGCACTATTTAGAGGCATTTGACCAGCGGTGAGGAGGTGTCAGGGCTAGGCTCAGCCCTTCCTTCTCTGAGCTCATTTGTTGATGATTTTCTGCTCGTCAGTCCTGCTTACTAAAGCCGTCCAGCCCAGATGATCTCTGCCTTCACCTGGTCAACATCACAGAGACTTTCTCCTGCGGTCCTGTTAAAGACTTGCTTTGCTGACGTTCCTTCTGGCTCCAGATCCTGCTTGCTGTTCCACCACGATGATTCCTGGCTTCCTGACTTCCTGGCTTGTCTGACTATCCGTTCCGGTTACAGAACTTTGGCTATGTTTTGACTATGTTTGTTCTATTTACTTTTATTATTTAAGAAATGTGATTTAACTGTACTTCTGTCTCAGCCTGATTCATGGTTTCTGAACAGGAGGCAATAAGTCTCCTCCTGAAAAACACAGAGGGGTGCCAGACTAAGTGCAGTAGTAATATACTCCAGTTTATTGAAAGTAAGACAAAGGGCGACATACAGTTTAATAGCTCAAATAGGCATGTCTCTGGACTCTCACAAGTGGTCCTGGTGGAGCAGCAGCATCTGGCAAAGGAGCTGTATGGATGAAAGGCTGTAGGAAGGGGCCACTCGTCAAATGAACCAGCGCGTAACACAAGATGGTGCCGAACATGACGTGACGTCACCAGGTAGTCCTTGCTGACGTAAAGGGGTGGTAACATGTTTCAAAGCTTCTGATTCTTCATCAGACCTGGCGCCATCTTGTGTTCCACGCTGGTTAATGCGGCGAGTGGCCTCTTCCTACAGCCTTCCATCCATACAGCTCCTTTGCTTGACACCGCTACTCCACTAGGACAACTTGTAAGAGCCCAGAGACTGACTAGAACAACTCTATACATGCTTAATTGATCTATTAAAATGTATGTCGCTCTTTGTCTTATTTATATTAAATTGGAGTATATAATACCGCACTTAGTTTGGTGTCTCTCTGTGTATTTTTTTGTGTATCTACATAGTTGCTTGCTTCACTCTAACGCAGTTCAAGCATACCTGTCTAAGTGCATTGGCACAAAAACTGGTGCTGTTACAAACATCATCTGATACTATAGATCAGGGATATGCAATTAGCAGACCTCCAGAACTACAAGTTGCAGAACTTCAAGTCCCATGAGCATGGGCGTCCGCTGAAATTTTTTCAGGGGGGGGGGGGGGCGCTTCGGCAGCGGCAATACACAATGTATTAGTACATTGCTATACTAAATGAAATGGTTCAACTCACCATAATGCAGAATCAGTTGGAGCCCCGAGTGTGTCACTTGCCACCATCGCCTGCCACGCATTGCGGATTGTCACTTGCCACGTCGCCTGCCACATGTTTATCACTTGCCACATCGCCTGTCACATGTTGTGGATTGTCACTTTCCAGTTGCCACGTCACCTGCTGTCACACATTGTGGATTGTCACATCGCCTGTCACACGTTGAGGATTGTCACTTGCCACGTCGCCTGTCACATGTCGTGGATTGTCACTTGCCACGTTGCCTGCGGTCACACATTGTGGATTGTCACTTGCCACAGCGCCTGTCACACATTGTGGATTGTCACTTGTCACGTGGCCTGTCACATGTTGTGGATTGTCACTTGCCACGTGGCCTGTCACATGTTGTGGATTGTCACTTGCCACGTGGCCTGTCACATGTTGTGGATTGTCACTTGCCACGTGGCCTGTCACATGTTGTGGATTGTCACTTGCCACGTGGCCTGTCACATGTTGTGGATTGTCACTTGCCATGTTGCCTGCTGAAACACATTGTGGTTTGTCACTTGGCACAGCGCCTGTAACATGTTGCGGTCCGGATTGTCACTTGCCTGCTCCAATGTTACCTTTGTGTGGCCTCTGGTGATCCACACTAATAAGGTGTGCCAGCATCTAGGACATTCATCCAAGAGTCATCACACAGAATCTGTGTGGATCGAAGGCGTAGCATTCCCAACAGCCCAAGGTGTAGTGTAGCTGGAAGACGGCCTCAGCCTTGGCTCCTCCCAAGTCACATCCTCTGTTGCATTTCACCCCATCTTCAGGGCTTAGTCATAGAGAACCTCTATAACTAAGCCTAAGTACCACACAGATTCTGATGACTCTTGGGTAAATATCCTGGATGCCAGCACCCATTATTGGTGTGGATTACTGGAGGCCATACATAGGGGCTTTGATTGTAGATGGAAGAGAGGCATAGCCTTGGCTCCTCCCAAGCCATGTCTACTGATATGTTTCTCCTCACCCCCTGGACTTAGTCATATAGGAACTCTATGACTAAGCCTAAGCACACAGATTCTGATGACTTTTGGATAAGTGTCCTGGATGCCAGCACCCCTTATTAGTGTAGATCGATAAAGGTCATACATCAGCACTTTGATTGTAGATGCAAGACAGCCTCAACCTCAGCTCCTCTCAAGCCATGCTTACTGACATGTTTTGCCATGCTCCCTGGGCTCGGTCATAGATTACCTCTATGACTAAGCCTAAGCACCACACAGATTCTGATGACTCTTGAATGAATGTCCTGGATGCCAGCACTACTTATTGGTGTGGATCACTGGAGGACCTCTATGACTAAGCTTGAGCACCACAAAGATTCTGATGACTCTTGGATGAATGTCCTGGATGGCAGCACCTTTTTTTAGTGTAGATCACTGAAGGCCATACATCAGCACTTTGATTATAGATGGAAGACTGCCTCAACCTCAGCTCCTCCCAAGCCATGTCTACTTACCTGTTTTGCCATGCTCCCTGGGCTCGGCCATAGAGGACCTCTATGACTAAGCCTAAGCACCACACAGATTCTGATGACTCTTGGATGAATGTCCTGGATGCCAGCACCTTTTTTTAGTATGGATAACTGGAGGCCATACATCAGCAGTTTGATTATAGATGGAAGACAGCCTCAACCTCAGCTCCTCCCAAGCCATGTCTACTTACCTGTTTTGCCATGCTTCCTGGGCTCGGCCATAGAGAAACTCTATGACTAAGCCTAAGCACCACACTGATTCTGATGACTTTTGGATAAGTGGAAGTGGATTCCAACACCCCTTATTAGTGTGGATCACTGGAGGCCATACAAAGGCGCTTTGATAGTAGATGTAGGACAGCCATAGCCTCAGCTCCTCCCAAGCCACGTCCACTGATATGTTTTCCCCCACTGCCTGGTCTTAGTCATAAAGGACCTCTATGACTAAGTCTCAGGGGTGGGACGAAACACGTCAGTGAACCTGGCATGGGGGGATACAAGGGTGAGGCCGTCTTCCATCTACACTACACCTGCCTCAGCCTTGGATCCTCCCATGCCATGTTCATGTCTGGAGTGTAGCGCCTTCACACCACATACATTCTGTTGCCAGTGTTGCTCACCTTACTTTAAAAAAGTAATTAGTTACAGTTACAAATTACTTCTCCGAAAAAGTAATTGCGTTAGTGACTCAGTTACTACATTGAAAAAGTAATTAGTTACTCAGGAAAGTAACTGACTTTTTTTTTAATATTCTACAATGCTTTGAGATGATTCCCTTTCTAGAATGCAGATGACGGGCGCTTGCCAGGGAGCAGTGAGTTAATACTCCAAGACAAAAGAATGGCAGATCCTTGAGAGAAGAAAACCGGAAACAAATGGTGATCTCGTGTATATCCCAGCCTAGGTGCATCCGTCCCACCATGCATATCCCAGCCTAGGTGCATCCGTCCCACCATGTATGTGCAGCTAATAGGACTTAAAACCCTTATCCATCTGCTACATATTACATCCAAATTATAAGCTGGAATAAAATGTATGTTTATAATATACATTCCCTTGACGTTTACAGAGTCTGTCATTTAAAATCTTATATTTGGCTTTATAAGAATTTTCTATAGTTTATTGTTTATTATTTTATTTATCTTATATAAGCTTTATTAGATGCAAGGAATCTGGAATGGGGATGTCAGATTTTTCTTTGTTGTCTGATGAAGAGATGAAATCACTGACCAAAAAAACCTGCTGATCATTGGTCTGTATAGGTGTCCTGCACTTACCATGTTGACCACTAGATGTCGCTGTGTACACTGTGTTGTATAGGGAACGTTTGTTCTGTGGAACATTTTTTTCCGGCCATGATTCTAATGCAGAGTTCCACCCATATTCATATTCACAGCGCCGGCAGAAGCAATTACTCTGCTACCATCTAGTGGTGGTATATGTAATTGCAGTAATGCCGCCCAAGTAATGGGAACTGCGTTATCGTGAGGGGAAAAGTAATCAGGTAGATTACTCGTTAACCTCAAAAGGGGCTGCGTTAGGTAACTGTGTTTATTTTAACTCAGTTACTTACAACACTGTCTGTTGCACACAGTTGCGCCACAGCCCGTTCATTGAAATAGATTGGCAACAGTACTGCCCAAACTGCTGGGCTGGATACTTTTTGCTGCAGCCACAAAGCAAAGCATTCCGTCTGTCTTGGCTTAAGGGGGGCCAGTTGAGGAGGCAGTAAAAAATGCAGCTTAACCATTTTGTTTTTACTGCCCCTCACTGCAAGTCCAAATGAGCCCTAAGGAACAGTCCACACCTGAATCACACAGGAAAACGTGCCGCATTCCCGTACATTGCGATTTTGCAGCCTGTTAATTTGAATGGGCTGCAAATCACACCAGAACACATAAAAAGTAGTCCATGCACTACTTATAAAAACGCACCACACCAAATCGCATGGTAGTGCGGTACCATGCAATCTGGTGTCTGCAAATGCCCTGCGCTTGTGATCTGCTTTTGGGGTGCCATTAACATTACATTGGAACCCGCAAGAATCGCAAGGGTGGTGTAAGTTATGATATTACATTTGCATTCACCATCCACACCTGCCGCGCATTCATGTCATGATTAGAGATGAGCGGAGTGATTGAAGCTTAATTGATTTTCTTGCAAAATGACGGATTTTACTGTAAAATTTCCGTTTCGCTCTCTTAGCTGCTTAGGTGAAATTTGCTTTATAAAAAAAGATTTTAGATTTTTATTAAATTTTTAAGGAGAGCGGTAATATTCTTTAATTAATATAATGTGTGATGTGAGCAACGAGATCAACCACTTAAGACTCAGACCATTAGGCAGCTAAAGGACCCGGGCAGTTTTCGCGATTTGGCCCTGCGTCACTGACAATTGCGCGGTCGTGCGACGTGGCTCCCAAACAAAATTGGCATCCTTTTTTCCCCCCACAAATAGAGCTTTCTTTTGGTGGTATTTTATCACCTCTGCGATTTTTATTTTTTTGCGCTATAAACAAAAATAGAGCGACAATTTTGAAAAAAAAAACAATATTTTTTACTTTTTGCTGTAATAAATATCCCCCCAAAAATAGATAAAAAAAAAAATTCCTCAGTTTAGGCCGATACATATTAGTCTACATATTTTTGGTAAAAAAAAAATCGCAATAAGCGTTTATTGATTGGTTTGCGCAAAATTGATAGCGTTTACAAATTAGGGGATAGTTTTATTGCATTTTTATTAATTATTCTTTTTTTTACTACTAATGGCGGCGATCAGCGATTTTTTTCAGACACTTCGGACAATTTTGACACATTTTTGGGACCATTGTCATTTTCACAGCAAAAAAATGCATTAAAAATGCATTGTTTACTGTAAAAATGACAATTGCAGTTTGGGAGTTAACCACAAGGGGGCGCTGAAGGGGTTAAGTGTGACCTCATCTGTGTTTCTATCTGTAGAGGGTGTGGCTGTAGGTGTGATGTCATTGATTGTGTTTCCCTATATCAGGGAACACACAATCAATGACGGCGCCACAGTGAAGAACGGGGAAGCTGTGTTTACACACACACCTCTCCACGTTCTTCAGCTCCGGGGACCGATCGCGGGACTCCAGCAGTGATCGGGTCCGTGTGTCCCGCGGTCACGGAGTTTCGGACTAGGTCGCGGGCGCGCCCCTGCTACCCACGGCTGGGCACTTAAAGAGGACGTACCTGTACGTGCTTGTGCCCAGCCGTGCCATTCTGCCGACGTATATGTGCAGGAGGCGGTCTTTAACCGCTTCAATACCAGGCTTTTATACCACCTCCATACCGGGCCTATTCTGACACTTCTCTCCTACATGTAATAACCATCATTCTTTTGCTAGAAAATTACACAGTACCCCCAAACATTATATATGTTTTTTTTAGCAGACACCCTAGGGAATAAAATGACGGTCATTCCAAAGTTTTATCTTGCACGGTATTTACGCAATTATTTTTCAAACGCCTTTTTTTTTTGTAAAAAAAATTGTTTTATGAATTAAAAAAATAACAAAACACTAAAGTTAGCCCAATTTTTTTGTATTATGTGAAAGATTATGTTACACCGAGTAAATAGACACCCAACATGTCACGCTTTAATTATGCGCACACTCATGGAATGGCGCCAAACTTCGGTACTTAAAAATCTCCATAGGCAACGCTTTATTTATTTTTTACAGGTTACAGTTTAGATTTACAGAGGAGATCTAGTGCTAGATTCGTTGCTGGCACTCTAACGCACGCGGCGATACCTCACATGTGTGGTTTAAACGGCGTTTACATTTGTCGGCGGGACTTGCGTGTGCGTTCGCTTCTGCACGCGAGCTATCGGGGACAGGGGCGTTTTAATTTTTTTTTTATCTTTTATTATTTTTTTTTACTTATATTTTATATATTTTTACACTTTTTTTCATTTTTATTTTTTTTCCCACTTTTATTCCTATTACAAGGAATGTAAACATCCCTTGTAATAGGAAATGTGTGTGACAGGTCCTCTTTATGGAGAGATGCAGGGGGGTCAATAAGACCTCACATCTCTCCTCCAGGCTGGAAACCATGAGATCGGTGAAAAGAAATTCACCGGTCTCATGAATGGGGGCTTACAGCCGCAATTGTGGCTTTGTTTACATACGGGGACCCGGGCGTGACGTCATCAGATCGCGCCCGGGTCCTCCGACGGTCATAGAGATGACTGGTGACCATCTGGTCACCAGTCATCTCTATGCTTCCTGCCGCCGCCGACGATCCGTTCTCCGAGCCCCCGAAGGCACAGGTAAGCCCGGAGAAGCACCGGATGGCGGCGGGAGGGGGGGGATGTCCCCTCCCGCGGCCTGTGAGAACGATCAAGCGACGGAACCGCCGCTATGATCGTTCTTACATTGTGCAGAATCGCCGGCTGAAGAAGAGGATATCTGGATGATGCCTCTGGCTGCAGGCATCGTCCAGATATTCGCCTGCAATACCCAAGCCGTCAATTGTATATGGCTGGGTATTGAAGTGGTTAAGTGGTTAAGGAGCACCATAAGCTTGGATATATTCCCTGAAGCTGGCTGACTGTCATGTCACTTGTCTTCAGAGGCGCTTCCATTCACATGCATACAGGGCCAGTGCTACCACTAGGCAAACTAGGCAGCCGCCCAGGGCGCCCAGACACTGGTGTTCCTACTCTCTTCTTTCTGCAGCAAGCAACTAAGTCTCAGCATCAGCAGGCAGCCACCGCTCTGTTCGCACATAGTGTGAGAGGCGCAGTGGTGGCGGAGGACTGTGTCCTGACTCTTGAATGAATAGAAGAAAGCTAACATGATTTTTTTTGGAGCGCTGGTAGGCTGCATTGATGGGCGCTGGTGAGGCTGCATTTGATGGGCGCTGGTGAGGCTGCATTTATGGGCACTGGTGAGGCTGCATTTGATGGGCGCTGGTGAGGCTGCATTTGATGGGCGCTGGTGAGGGTGCATTGATGGGCACTGGTGAGGCTGCATTGATAGACACTGGTGAGGCTGCATTGATGGGCACTGGTGAGGCTGCATTGATGGGCACTGGTGAGGCTGCATTTGATGGGCGCTGGTGAGGCTGCATTTGATGGACACTGGTGAGGCTGCATTGATGGGCACTGGTGAAGCTGCATTGATGGGCACTGGTGAGGCTGCATTTGATGGACACTGGTAAGGCTGCATTTGATGGACACTGGTAAGGCTGCATTTGATGGACACTGGTGAGGCTGCATTGATGGGCACTGGTGAAGCTGCATTGATGGGCACTGGTGAAGCTGCATTGATGGGCACTGGTGAGGCTGCATTTGATGGACACTGGTGAGGCTGCATTTGATGGACACTGGTAAGGCTGCATTTGATGGACACTGGTGAGGCTGCATTTGATGGACACTGGTGAGGCTGCATTTGATGGACACTGGTGAGGCTGCATTTGATGGGCACTGGTGAGGCTGCATTGATGGGCACTGGTGAAGCTGCATTGATGGGCACTGGTGAAGCTGCATTGATGGGCACTGGTGAGGCTGCATTTGATGGACACTGGTGAGGCTGCATTTGATGGACACTGGTAAGGCTGCATTTGATGGACACTGGTGAGGCTGCATTGATGGGCACTGGTGAGGCTGCATTTGATGGGCACTGGTGAAGCTGCATTGATGGGCACTGGTGAGGCTGCATTGATGGGCAGTGGTGAAGCTGCATTGATGGGCACTGGGCTATTTATGAACTTTTTGCAGCATTTATTATTTGTCATTTTTTGTGAACAGATCGTGGCTATTTGCCCCAAAAATACTTTTTGATGTAATTCACCTGATACATCGCTCTTGGCAACAAGAGTTTCACTTATCCAGCGACACTTTGCCATCTGAACATTCACTATTGTTTGATTTTGCTCGTTGCACATTGGTGCATCTGTTACCTAATTATTTTTAAGACCCCTTTCACACTGGGGCGTTTTTCAGGTGCGTTTGCGTTAAAAAAAAGTGCCTGTAAAGCGCCTGAAAAAAGCTGCCCGAGTGCTTTCACACTAAAGCGCCTGAAAAACGCCCCAGTGTGAAAGTGGTCTTAGCGTTATAAAAAGCTCCTGAAAGAAGCCTCACCTGCAATCCCAATGTGAAAACCAGAGTGCTTTCAGAGCCCTTTCACACTGCCTGCCCCCGAAAAACGCTGGTAAAGCTCCGCTAAGACCCTTTTCACACTGAGGCGCTGCACTGGCAGGGCGTCAAAAAAAGTCCTGCCAGCAGCTTCTTTGCAGCGCTTACACCGCTCCTAAAGCCCCCTTCCTATTGAGGGAGCTTTTTTTAACGCCAAAGCGCCTAAAAAACGCCCCAGTGTGGAGAGAGTCTTGGCGGAGCTTTACCAGTGTTTTTCAGGCGCTGGCGGTGTGAAAGGGCTCTGAAAGCACTCTGGCTTTCACATTGGCATTGCAGATGAGGTTTCTTTACTGGCTTTTTTTTTTCCACGCCAAAGTGCCTGAAAAACGCCTGAAAAACGCCCCAGTGTAAAGGAGTCAAAAACAGCACATCTTGTTAATGTTACAACTTTTTTTCCTCCTCACAATGGAGCAGTTTTTTTTGTCACCTATTTGTATTGTTTAATTCATAGAGTGTACTTACTTGCATTATAAATGTATTTTTGGTATTTTATTAATTGTGTTGTAATGCTTTTTTTTTTGTTTTTTACTTTAAATTCAGTGACTCAGATTCACAAAGCACTTACGCCGACGTGTCTCCAGATACGCCGCGTAAGTACAAATATGCGCCGCCGTATCTGTGCGCCGGACCCACAAACTAAGATATACGCCTAAAAACAGACTTCATCCCACCCACGTAACTTGCCTACGCCGGCGTAGAGTGGGCGCATATTTACGCTGGACCCATGTGGCGCCCCCATTGATTTTCTATTCAAATATGCAAATGAGGGAGATACGCCGATTCACGAACGTACTTGCGCCCGGCGCATGATTTACGCGGTTTGCGTAAGTTTTAAGTTCGGCGTAAAGTTATTCCCCATAGATGAGGCGCAACGCATGCAAAGGTATGGACCGGGGAACACAAGCCTACGTATTGTACGTTGGATGTCTGTGAATACGGGCCGACGTGGGTCTGGCTGGGCGTAGGTTACGTTCACAGTGATCCGGCGTATCTTAGGCAGTTGTTCCGACTTGGTTGTACGCATGCGCACGGCGATACGTCCATGTCCCGACGCATGCGCAGTTCATTTTAAGTACCTGTCTGGCGCCCGGCCCATCATTTGCATGGGGTCACGCTTCATTAGCATGGATCACGCCCACTTCCACCTACTTCCACCTACTTCCACTTACGCCAGCTTACGCCTACAAAATATACGCCACGCCGGCGCAGAGTTGGGAGCATTTGCTTTGTGAATTCCATGCTTGCCTCTCTGCGCTGCGCCGGCATAGCGTAAAAGAGATACGCTACGGCAGCATATATATGCGCCGATGTCTGTGAATCCGGGCCAATGTGTGTGTTTTTTTTTTTCTATCTGCAGAAAAAATAAAAAGAAAGAGGCTGAGGGTCAATTTTGTAAATTTTGTCAATATTATTACAGGTCGAGGTTCAGGACATACCTAAAGCAAGAGCAAGGTCCCATTCAAGTCTATGGGACATTAGTGCACAGCCACAGGATTCCTAACCCTAGATTTTCACCGGCTGGGAGGAAGTCACTGCCACAGTCAGGCGGCGTTCACACGACAGAGGTTCTCGCTGGAAACCAACAAGGAGAGGTGTGTGTGGAAGCTGCATTCCAGCGAGAACCTCGGCCGTGTGTACGCTCCTGGCTCGCCCCGCCCCTCGGGAATCCCGTAGAGCGAATAGAGAGCAGGCTCTCTATTTGCTCGACGGCCCTCCTGGATGAATGGCTGGTAGCCATTCCCGACGGGCGGGTCGCCGATTTCGACACGGCACAACACGACACGGCTGTGTACACGGCTTAAGAGGAGGTGAGGAACGATTTGGCTGTGTTTAAAGGGGTGTTCCAGCCAAAAAATGTGTTTATTAAAAGTCAGCAGCTACAAAAAGTGTAGCTGCTGGCTTTTAATAAACACTCACTTACCTGCTCCTGCGTTCCAGCGACGCGCCGACCGGGGCTCCGCTCCTCTCCCCCCCTCCCCAGTCGGCGTCTCCATCCCGACTGTGGGCACCCAGCCGTGACAGCCTTCGGCTTCACGGCCGGGCACCCACTGCGCATGCACGAGCCGCACTGCGCATGCGCGCGCGCGCGGCTCGTCGCTGATTGGACAGGCGATTGCCTAGGACCTGTCAGTGTCCTAGGCCATCGCCTACAGGGAAGGTCTGAAATAAGGCGATTACGCCTCTCGCCTTATCAGCCCCTCGGCGGAAGCAGGAAGTGGGACAGGAAGTCCCACTCCTACTGAAGCCCCCACTCCCCCCCAAAAAAAAATTACATGCCAAATGTGGCATGTATGGGGGTGAGGAGTGGATTAAGAGGAAGTTCCATTTTTGGGTGGAACTCCTCTTTAAAGCTTTTTTTTTTTCTGGGGTGGGAGCGGGGTGGTGGTTGTTGGAGGACAAAGAGAGGGGTGAGCGAACTTTATAATGTAGGAAATTTGAGAATATTTTAGATTTTTAAAATGTTTTATAATATGCATATTCTAGGAATGATACACATGTTAGGTTATGTTATGTCTTTTTTACATAAAACTTTATTAGAAAAAAAAAATTTAAACTGGTCACCTGGCCACTGTTGTTTTGCAACAGAACAAGCTCTCCTACAGATGTAACAGTTAGGGCCCTTTCACACTAGCGGACCGTTCGTCCGTTTTTTACAAGTCCGTTTACGGACTTGTAATGCATCCCTATGGGATCGCGTCCGCTAACGGATGATGCATCCGCTAACGTCCGCAAAGATTTGCCTCCGCAAAGATCCGTTTTTTCAGACGGAAGAAAACCCTATTTTTCTTCCGTCTGAAGGATCGGATCGGATGAATAAGGACAGACTGTCCGTATTCATCCGATTCCCCATAGGGGAGAGCGGGGGAGAGACAGGGCGGTCTCTGCACAGTGTTCGGGGACCGCCCTGTCCGCCGACAGCTCAGCGGGAATTTACGGATGATCCCCGCTGAGCCGACGGACACACATGGGGCGGATCAAAAACGGTCCGCTCCGTGTGAAAGGACCCTTAGGGCTCTTTCACACGTGCGGACCGTTTTTAGATCAGTTTTTTATCATCAATTGATCCGTTTTTCATCCGTTTTTTTTTTGTTAGAACTTTATTTTTATTACATATTTTAATGAAAAACAGAGGTTAGCGGATCGGATGTTAACGGATCGTCCGCTAACATCCGTTTTTCGTCTGTTCCGTTTTTTTTTGACGGAAGAAAAATAGGGTTTTCTTCCGTTCAAAAAAAACGGAGCTTAACGGAGACGGATGTAAACGGACGTTAGCGGATGCTCATCCGCTAACGTACGCCATCCATTTGGAAAGCATTGCAGTCCATCGGTTCACACTGGGGCGACTTGGGATCCAACTTGAAGTCGTCTCAAGTCGTCCCAAGTCGCGCTGTCCAGAAAAGCAATGTAAGTGAATGGGAGCGGTGTTAATACACACTACTCATGTCGCTCCGACTTCAGAAGAGGTTCCTGTACTACTTCAATCAGACTTCTAGGCGATTTGTACCCATTGATTTCAATGGAAGTCGCTTCCAAGTCTGATCACTGTTTTAATTGAAGCAACTTTCCAGCAAGATAACATACATTTCTCAGGCAAACCCCTCCCTCCCCCTCCCTCCCCCAGAGCTGATTGTTGTTTTATTGGCCACTGGAATGTCTCCTGACCTGAAAAGGACTTCAAGTCGTGTTGTAAATCGCCCCAGATCGCCCTGTGGTTCATGCTCAAGTCGTGTTGAAGTTGCTTCTGAAAGTCGTGCTGGAAGTCATGTCGCCCCAGTGTGAACCGACTCTTAGGGCCCTTTCACACGTCCGTTCAGTTCGTCCGTTTTTTGGACGTCCGTTAACGGACCTCAATGCTTCCCTATGGGTTAGCGTCCGTTAGCGGATGAGCATCCGCTAACGTCCGTTAACATTAGTGTTGCTCACGAATATTCGCATTGCGAATATTCGCTACGAATATTGCATATTCGAGTATTCGCGAATAACACGAATATCGCGGCGAATATTCACTATTTCGAATATTCGAATGTTTTCAATTTTTTTTTTAGAACAGATCACATCCTAGAGATCCCCATCGACGTCTAAAAGCATTGCTGGTATGATTAGAGATCTTGGGCCGAGTAGCTGCAGCGCTCATTTTATATTGCCGAAAAATCGCAATGCGATTATTCGGCAATAGCGATATCGCGCGATTATTTTATATTGTAATATATCACGAATATTCTGAGCCAATCAGAGTGCTCCATTCCGCATTTCTCGAAATTTCGCAATTATTTTGTATTGTAATATATCACGAATATTCTGAGCCAATCAGAGTGCTCCATTCCGCATTTCTCGAATATTCGCAATTATTTTGTATTGTAAAATATCACGAATATTCTGAGCCAATCAGAGTGCTCCTTCCGCATTTCTCGAATATTCGTAATTATTGTGTATTGTAATATATCACGAATATTCTGAGCCAATCAGAGTGCTCCTTCCGCATTTGCCGAATATTCGCAATTATTGTGTATTGTAATATATCACGAATATTCTGAGCCAATCAGAGTGCTCCATCCGCATTTCTCGAATATTCGCAATTATTTTGTATTGTAAAATATCACGAATATTCTGAGCCAATCAGAGTGCTCCATTCCGCATTTCTCGAAATTTCGCATTCGCAATCGCAATTCGCATTCGCATTCGCAATAGCGAAAATTCGCAATAGCGAAAATTCGCAATAATTAAATTTCCAAAAAATATCACGAATATTCGTATTTAGCGAATATATCTCGAATATTCGACTATATATTCGAGATATATATCGCGAAATCGAATATGGCATATTCTGCTCAACACTAGTTAACATCCGTCTGCGGTAAGCTCCGTTTTTTTGGACGGAAGAAAACCCTATTTTTCTTCCGTCAAAAAAATGGAACGGACGAAAAACGGACGTCAGTTTTTCATCAAAATATGTAAAAAAAAATAAAAAGTTCTAAAAAAAAAAAAAAAAAAACAGATGAATAAACGGATGAAAAAAACTGATGAAAAACGGACGGAAAACGGACGAAAAACGGATGAAAAAACGGATCAACTGAAGGGGGAAAAAACTGATCTAAAAAACTGAACGGACGTGTGAAAGAGCCCTTACATGAATGAGAAAACCAATTTACCATTGACAGGGGTGATAACAATGATCATGTTTTATTTATTTATGTAAAACTTTTATCCCAAAAGGAAAACTACTGTAACTGCTTCTAAAGTGTGTGCTGGTGGCTTCAGTTTGTTGGTGTATCTAATGCCGCCATCATTTTTCGGCATGAAAGAAACGTTTTTAAAAAATGTAATTTAAAATGATGGTGTGTGGGCTTCACATAATTTTTCGGGTTCTGAAAAACGACAATTTTTTTTTTTTCGAACATGAGCAATTTTTTAACAACGTTTTAAACAGTGGGGTAGATTCAGGTACACGTAAATGTGCGCAGCGTATTTGAAATACTCTACGCTGCCGTATTTTACCAGGCTCTAAATGGAATTCTGGTAGATTTTTGCCCGTACGATACGGCGGCGTAGTCTATTTCTCGCAGCGTAATCGAAATACGCGATTAGAGGGCGTGAAGCATTTAAATTAGGCGCGTCCCCGCGGCGATCGAACTGCGCATGCTCCGTTCAGAAATTTCCCGCCGTGCATTGCGCGAAATCACGTCGTTACGTAATTTTTTTTGAGTAGCGTCGTTTACCAACATTCCTATTCCCGGACGAGTTACGTAAAAAATAAAAAAAGACGTCGGAAAACGTTGATATTCGACGCGGGAACGACGGCCATACTTAACATGGGCTGTCTAATATTAGAGCAGCAAAAAGCTGGTATAGTGTTACGCAAAAGAAAGATGACTAAAGATGCCGTAAGAGATTGCGATTGAAGATCGTAATTTCGGGGATCGCCGGCAAAAGCTCATTAGCATACCCCGACGCGGAAAACAACGGGAAGTCCACCCAGTGGCCGCAATTTTATTGCAGCGTAGATCCGAAGGCGTACGAACACGTAATCCAGTTGAATTGAAGCCCGCAGCCGTCTATTCATGGTTTGAGATTTCAGACTAGCTAAAAAACGCGCGTAATTCGAAAGTACTCCAGTCTAACACCAGTTACACAGGAGTTACGGGTCTCTGAATCTGGCCCAATGTCTTTTTTTGGGGTTGTAAAAAATGATCATGTGTTGGCTTTAACGACGTGAAAAACCTGCGCATGCTCAGAAGCAAGTTATGAGACGGGAGCGCTCGTTCTGGTAAAACTGGCGTAACGTTCGTTATGGAGTAAGCACATTCATCACGCTGTAACAGACAGAAAAGCGCGAATCGTCTTTTACTAACAGGAATTCAGATAAAGCAGTCGATTTGTGTGGGGAAAAAAAGAATGTTGATTTTGTTTGGGTGCAACGTCGCACGACCGCGCAATTTTCAGTTAAAGCGACGCAGTGCCGGATCGCAAAAAGTGCTCTGGTCTTTGGCCAGCCAAATGGTCCGGGGCTGGAGTGATTAAAGATGTGAATTTCCAGGATAAGTGACCACCAAAGGTTGGATTGAACACCCCTAATGCCGCGTACACACGATCGTTTTTGGCATGAAAAAAAACAACGTTTTTCAGTATGTAGAAAAAAAGAATTTTTTCCAACTTCATCATTAACCACTTCAGCCCCGGACCATATTGCTGTCCAAAGACCAGAGCACTTTTTGAGATTCGGCGCTGCGTCGCTTTAACTGACAATTGCGCGGTCGTGCGACGTGGCTCCCAAACAAAATTGGCGTCCTTTTTTTCCCACAAATAGAGCTTTCTTTTGGTGGTATTTGATCATCTCTGCGGTTTTTATTTTTTGCGCTATAAACAAAAACAGAGCGACTATTTTGAAAAAAATTCAATATTTTTTACTTTTTTCTATAATAAATATCCCCAAAAATATATAAAAAAAAATATTTTTTCCTCAGTTTAGGCCGATACGTATTCTTCTACATATTTTTCGTAAAAAAAATCGCAATTAGCGTTTATTGATTGGTTTGCGCAAAAGTTATAGCGTTTACAAAATAGGGGGTAGTTTTATGGCATTTTTATTATTATTTTTTTTTTTACTAGTAATGGCGGCGATCAGCGTTTTTTTTCGGTACTGCGATATTATGGCGGACACTTCGGACACTTTTGACACATTTTTGGGACCATTGGCATTTTTTTAGCGATCAATGCTATAAAAATGCATTGGATTACTATAAAAATGTCATTGGCAGTGAAGGGGTTAACACTAGGGGGCGGGGAAGGGGTTAAGTGTGTTCCTATTTGTGTTCTAACTGTATGGGGGGGGTGGCCTCACTAGGGGGAATCACTGATCTTCCGTTCATACATTGTATGAACAGAAAATCAGCGTTTCCCCCGCTGACAGGAACGAGCGCTGTGTGTTTTCACTCACAGCTCCCGTTCCCCGCTCTGTAACGTGCGATCGCGTGTGCCCGGCGGCGATCGCGCCCGCCGGGCACACGCACGGGACTCGGGGGCGAGCGGGGGGCGCGCGCGCGGGCCGCCGGCGGCGCGCACGCGCCCCCTAGTGGCCGCGAAAAGCGCGACGTAGAGCTACGGGCTCTCGCGCACCCGTGCCGACCTGCCGCCGTATAACTGCGGCGGCTGGTCGGCAAGTGGTTAAAAACAACATTTGCCCACACACCATCGCTTTTAAAAAATGATGAGCAAAGCGTGGTGACGTACAACGCTCCCGTCTCATAACTTGCTTCTGAGCATGCGCGGGTTTAAAACATCGTTGTAGCCCACACACGATCATTTTTTACAACCCACAAAACGACACTTTTAAAAAAGACGTTAAAAAATGCAGCATGCTCGAATTTTTTATTTTTTTGTCGTTTTTCAGAAGATAAAAATGAAGCCCCCACACGATCATTTTAAATGACGTTTTTAAAAACGTTGTTTTTTTTTTTCATGCCGAAAAATGATTGTGTGTACGCGGCATTAGTCTCAGTTTAATTTGTTGATTACAAAATGAATATTAGATTTTCTATACAAAGTTTGAAGCATTTAGCCACAGCGCTTCTCACAGAAGAGTGGGAGGGGATGCAGACCAGACAGGTTACTATTATTCAAGTCAGACCATTGCTGGTGTCAGGAGTTCTGCGTCCTTCACATAACGCCATTCCTATTAGCAGATGTCCTGATAACACCACAGAGAAGAGAAAGTCTGGCTCCTCGTCTATTGTGTAGATGTCTTCTGCCCGGACAGCCCATCCATTGCTCTCAGGTCAATGGAAAACACACAAACACTCCGTCCTCAATGCACGCTCTTCACACCCTCCCTGTTTACAGCCGTCATTGACCTCAATTTGTATTTTACTACTTATAGCGCCAATAAAGAAAAACGTAAAAAAAAAAAAAATTGATCCTCCACTATTTGGCCACTTAAACAGCCAATAAACCTAAAACGGAAGTCACAGTTTTCAAAAAGCAATTTATAATAAGATTCAGGAGTGTAAAAGAGGCAGATGTCTCACCGACAAGACATCTGTCTGTCCTCACACAAGACGAGCTCCGCCAAGAACCGCCATGACCTTCTTACCAATTCAACCGATGGACAGAATTCAGTGCACACATGGAAGAAAATCCTTTCGTTACACAATGGCTTAGCGCTTAGGCCAGACTTTCTCAACCTTCTCAACACAAAGGATCCCTAGAAATAAATTTCCGCTCTCCGGGAACGCCTTCTTAAAATGACTAGATCTACAAACCATGATACATGAGTGTGATGGTCAGCGGGAAGAATGCTCCTTACTAGGGTTGTCCCAATACCACTTTTCTAAGACCGAGTACAAGTACCGATACCTTACTCAACGATTACCGATACTTTTTTTTCAATGTCATGTGACAGTTTGACAGATAGGGACTGATAGGTGGCACTGACAGGTGGCTGGCACTGATAGGCGGCACTTATGTGCAGTGACTGGCACTGATGGGCAATAATAGGTGGCACTGACAGGTGGCTGGCATTGACAGCTGGCACTAATGGGCACTGATAGGTGGCACTTGTGGGCACTAATTGCACTGATAGGTGGCACTTGTGCACACTGATAGATGGCACTGATTGCACTGATAGGTGGCACTTGTGGGCATAGATAGGTGGCATTGGTAGATGGCATTGATTGCACTAACAGTGCAACTAGTGCCATCTATCATTGCCCACAAGTGCCTCCTATCAATGCAATCAGTGCCATCTACCATTGCCACCTGATAGGTGACACTTGTGAACACTGATAGATTGCACTAATAGGTGGCACTTGTGGGCACTGATAGATGACACTTGTGGGCACTGATAGGTGGCACTTGTGGGCACTGATATATGGCACTTGTGGGCACTGATAGATTGCACTATTAGGTGGCACTTGTGGGCACTGATAGATTGCACTGATAGGTTGTACTTGTGGGCACTGATGGCACTTGTGGGCACTGATAGATTGCACTGATAGGTAGCACGTGTGGGCACTGATAGATGGCACTTGTGGGCACTGACAGGTGGCTGGCACTGAAATGAAATGACACAGAATTTATAAAAAAAAAAAAAAAGCTATGCTGCAACGTCCATCTTGGTACACCCTGCACTCGGCTGCAGTAAGCAGTAGCAGACATCTTGTTACACCCAGCCCATATAGCTTGGGCTGGGTGTAACAAGATGTCTGCTGCTGTTTACTGCAGCCGAGTGCAGGGTGTACCAAGATGGGCGTAGTGACGGTCACCAGTCACTGATCCTGATGTGGCTGCCCTATACCCCTGCCAGCTTACCACTGCAGGTGAGGACTCCACCGACTGTGCCCGCACTTTCCTTCCACAGACTCTGCCCACCCACTCTCTAGCCAACTCCGCGTACACTCTTCATTCACAGACTGACCGCCCTCTCCAGCCAGACTCCGCCTGCACTCCCCGCCTTCTCCTGCCCTCCCCAGCCACTGACTCCTCCCACCCTCTCCGGCCACTCTACCCTAAAAAAATAAGAAAAGTATCGGGTGAAGCATCGGTGGCATTTGCGCGAGTACAAGTACTCGCACAAATGCTCGGTATCGGTCCCGATACTAGAATCAGTATTGGCACAACCCTACTCCTTACACTTGTGGTCTTTGAAACTCCCCCCCTTGCAGATAGCTAAAAAGATCATTGGTGTAAGCGGGAATTAATCTGAGAGGCAGAAATTGCTCAAGAAACCCCCCTGATTAATCTCTGGAGAAACCCTGGTTGAGAAACCTTGGCTTAGGGGTTAGCACATCTGCCTCGCTGCTTTGTTCTTGCAGGCACTGGGGTCCTAAGTTTGATTCCCAACCAACCAAGACACTACCGGTATGGAGTTTGTACAGTGCCTTGAAAAAGTATTCATAGCCCTTAAAATTTCCCACATGTTGTCATGTTACAGCCGAAACCGTAAATGTATTTTATTGGGATTTTAATTTTCAATACATTTTTATTATTTCAAAAGAGAGAGCAAATTACAGAAACAAGAAACAAGTGTGGGACCATTTGTCCCGCTAATGCCAACATGGCCAAAAATCATTAAAGGGGTTGTAAAGGTAATTTTTTTTCCTAAATATCTTCCTTTACCTCAGTGCAGTCCTCCTTCACTTACCTCATCCTTCCATTTTGCTTATAAATGTTCTTATTTCTTCTGAGAAATCCTCACTTCCTGTTCTTCTGTCTGTAACTCCACACAGTAATGCAAGGCTTTCTCTCTGGTGTGGAGTGTCATGCTCGCCCCCTCCCTTGGACTACAGGAGAGTCAGGACGCCCACTAACACACAGCTCCTTTCTCTATCTGCAACATAGAGAGCATCCTGACTCTCCTGTAGTCCAAGGGAGGGGGCGAGCACGACACTCCACACCAGGGAGAAAGCCTTGCATTACTTGCATTGCATTAAACCCAATTGAGCATCTCTGGAGAGACCTAAAAATTGCCCGTCCACCAACGTTTACCATCCAACCTGACAGAACTGGAGAGGATCTGCAAGGAGGAATAGCAGAGGATCACCAAATCCAGGTGTGAAAAAATTGTTGCTTCTTTCCCAAAAAGACTCATGGCTGTATTACATCAAAAGGGGCTTCTACTAAATACCGAGCAAAGGGTCTGAATACTTAGGACCATGTGATATTTCAGTTTTTCTTTTTTAATAAATCTGCAAAAATGTCAACAATTCTGGGCCAGATTCAGAAAGACTTACGACGGCGTATCTCCAGATACGCCGTCGTAAGTCCGAATGAGCGCCGTCGTATCTCGGCGCCTGATTCAAAGAATCAGATACGCCGGGATATAGCTAATTTACGAGCGGCGTAAGTCTCTTACTTCGTCGTATCTTAGTTGCATATTTACGCTGGCCGCTAAGTGGCGCTTCTGCCGATTTACACGTCGAATATGTAAATTAGGTACATACGCCGATTTCACGAACGTAGTTGCGGCCGGCGTATCTATTTGCGTCGTTTACGTAAGGCGTCGGACCGGCGTAAATTTACCCCTTCTATATGAGGTGCAGGCAGGGCCGCCATCAGGAATTATGGGGCCCCTTACACAGCTTCAAGCATGGGCCCCCTGGAGCAGAGAATCGGGGGGGGGGGGGGGCTGCCGCCTGAAATTGAGAAGCGGGGGGGCTCTTTACAAGAAAAAAAGAAGAAATATATATATAAAAAGGGGGGTAGCCCTTTATTAAAAAGAAAAAAAGAGAGAATGTAAATATATATATTTGTTTTTAAAAGGGGTAGTTGCCAAAATATATATATATATATATATATATATATATATAACATTTATAAAAAATAAATAAATAAAAGGGGTGGTTGCCTTCCAGGGCCCTTTAATAAAAAATATATATAAAAACAAAAATAAAAAAATAAACATTTATAAAAAAAGGGAGTTTGACACATGGGGCCTGAGCCCTTTAATAAATAATAAGAAAAAATAATATATATATATATATATATATGTATATATATATATATATATATATATATATATATATATTAAAAAAAAATATATAAAAAAAAATCAAAAAAGTTTTATAAAAAAAGGGGGGTTGTCATCCGGGGCCCTGGGGACCTCTGGGCCCTTTTAATAATAATAATAATAATAATAAAAAATATAATTATATATATATAATATATTATAAAAAAATTATAAAAAAAAGGCCCTTTAATAATTATATATAAATATATATATATATATATATATATATATATATATATATATAGGCCTTGGGGGCCTCTGGGGACCTCTAAAAAGAAAAGAAAAAATTGGCCCTTTAATAAAAAAAAAAAAATACAAATATATTACATTTTTTTTTAAATAAAAAATAAATAAAAAAAGAGGGGTTTGTCATCTGGGGCCCTGGGGGCCTCCGGGCCCCTAGGGACCTCCGTACCTATATAAAAAAAAAAAAGAATGGGGCTGGGCGTAAGTTACGTTCACGTCGAAATCAATGACTATTTGCGACGTGATTTTGAGCATGCGCACTGGGATACGTCCATGGCCGGCACATGCGCAGTTTGTTTGGCGCGTCATTTACGTGGGGTCAGAGTTAATTTAAATACAACACGCCCCCTACCTGCCCAATTTGAATTACGCACGGATACGCCGGCCCATTTACGCTACGCCGCCACAACTTACGGAGCAAGTGCTTTGTGAATACAGCACTTGCCTGTATAAGTTGCGGAGGCGTAACATAAATAGGATACGCTACGCCCGCACAAAGATACGCTCTCCATCCTGATTCTGGCCCACTGTGTGTAGCAGAGCTCTTTCTCTCCAGGAATCTGTAGATGAACTCATTCTAAGCAGTGAAGATTTAATTCTAGACCGCTCGCTAGAAATGGCAAACAGATTGTCTAGTTTAAATTTTTTATGCTATTGCTTTCCTACAAGGTCTCATATTCACTTGCACAGAAAAATGATCTCTATTTTTTTTACGATTTCTGAAGTCAAAACTGATAAATTTTTAATCACAATAAAAGTGAGATTTGTCTTCATCCGCTGCCACCTGCAGATTCCATCACCAAAGCTGCCATTCGGTTTTAGAATGTATTGTTGGCACATATAATGACACACTGAGATTACGATACCGCACAAGGCAAGCGAGAGAGCACCGGGACAAAAAAAAGAAAAAAGGGATAGAGTATGTCATTACATCCTTGTATTCTGCTATGAGAACGTAGGCTCTCTCTCTCCAGTGTGTCTCTGCTCTCTCTATTTCTGATTCTCTTTATCATATGTAGCGCCCCCTTACTTTCAGTACAGGCACTACACTAAAGTTAGTGGGTGAATGGGAGAGTTATTTGCTCCCATTCCTAATTTGTCAAATTGCAGGCTGCTGCTATTTTAGAAATGTCCTGTAGCCCGGTCTGCGACCCCGAGGTGTGATTACAACCCTGGGCGACAGTTGGCGCTAGAGGAGTTCAGCCAATTGGAGGAGTTCTTCCCTCGCTGGGCATGCTGGGAGAGGTATATCTGTGGCAGCTGCCGCGTGTTCTGGGTCGTTGTCGTCGTCGGTGGTCGGTTCCTCTTCTCTGCGCGAGGTCCACGTTCCAGGTGCGGCATCCACCTTCAGGTCCCCCGCTCGCATGGCCCACCTGGCCAGAACCACCGGTTCCATGGAGACCCATTCAGATGTCGGTGGGGGCCCCAGTGACTTACCGGGTCCCCAACCTTACTGAGAAGATCCCAGGCTGTGTGCCGTTCGGTGGGGGGGTCGGCTTGAGGAGAACTCGGAGGCAGGTTATCCAAAAGGGCTTGAACGAACCATCGGGGATCTGGTTACTGGAATTGACAGGTACATGTCAGCTGTCAACCGGTGACCCCTTTCATTGCATTTACTGGGAGGATTCGCTCAATCCGAATTGTTCTCTTGAGTACTGAAGTACTACGCCTGTGGCAGAGGCCCGAACCAGGTCTGTCATAGAGACCTGTTCCTCCCAGCAATTTAAAAGTGACATTCCGGCAGCCAGGCTTATAACAAGGGTCTGACAGGGGGCACTTCACCCACTCTGGCTAGAGTGGCGACGAACTGTATCTACTACCACTGAGTGCAGGACTGCTCTACTTCTTATCCAGGCCTAATACCGCACTGTTCTCTATTGCTTCATCAACCTTTCCTATCCCCTGTTGATGTTGGCCATTGTTGGGCCCTGGAATAAAGCATTTGAAAATCCATTTGGTGACTGGACATTCGCTCACTGCTACTACTCACTGCTACTACCCCTAGACACACTTCTAGGTGACTTGATTCGCCGATCCCAAACAACAACCAGCGGCTCCTGAGGGGATAGCGCTACACATATATATATACAGTGGGGCAAAAAAGTATTTAGTCCCCACCAATTGTGCAAGTTATCCCACTTATAAAGATGAGAGAGGCCTACAATTGTCGTCATAGGTATACCTCAACTATGAGAGACAAAATGTGGAAACAATCACATTGTCTGATTTGGAAAGAATTTATCTGCAAATTATGGTGGAAAATAAGTTTCTGGTCTCCTCTACAAACCAGCAAGATTTCTGTCTCTCACAGACCTGTACCTTCTTCTATAAGAGACTCCTCTGTCCTCCAATCATTACCTGTATTAATGGCACCTGTTTGAACTTGTTATCAGTATAAAAGACACCTGTCCACAACCTCAAACAGTCACACTCCAAACTCCACTATAGTGAAGACCAAAGGCGGCGTACACACGACCGAGGTTCTCGCTGAAAACCAGCGAGAACCTCGCTGGAATGTGCATTCCAGCGAGGACCTCTGCCGTGTGTACGGTCTCGGCGAGCTTCCCATCGGGAAGCCCGTCGAGCAGAAATAGAGAGCACGCTCTCTATTTCCTCGACGGCCCGCCTGGATGAATGGCTGGTTGCCATTCCCGACGGGCGGGTCGCCGATTTCGACGGCCGGCAGAGAGCCTCGACGGGCGAAACGATGTGTTCTGCCCGTCGAGGATCTCTGCCGTGTGTACACGGCCAAAGAGCTGTTGAAGGACACCAGAAACAAAATTGTGGACCTGCACCAGGCTGGGAAGACTGAATCTGCAACAGGCAAGCAGCTTGGTGTGACGAAATCAACTGTGGGAGCAATAATTATAAAATGGAAGACATACAAGACCACTTATAATCTCCCTCGATCTGGGGCTTCATGCAAGGTCTCACCCCGTGGGGTCAAAATGATTACAAGAACGGTGAGCAAAAATTCCAGAACCACACAGGGGGGACCTAGTGAATGACCTGCAGAGAGCTGGGACCAACGTAACAAAGGCTACCATCAGTAACACACTACGCCGCCAGGGACTCAGATCCTGCAGTGCCAGACGTGTCCTCCTGCTTAAGCCAGTACATGTCTGGGCCCATCTGAGGTTTGCTAGCGAACATTTGGATGATCCAGAAGAGGATTGGGAGAATGTCATATAGTCAGAAGAAACCAAAGTAGAACTTTTTGGTAGAAACACAACGTGTCATGTTTATGCTGAGTTGCAACCAAAGAACACCATACCTACTGTGAAGCATGGGGGTGGCAACATCATGCTTTGGGGCCGTTTCTCTGCAAAGGGAACAGGACGACTGATCCGTGTACATGAAAGATTGAATGGGGCCACGTATTGTGAGATTTTAAATGCAAACCTCCTCCCATCAGCAAGGGCATTGAAGATGAAACGTGGCTGGGGCTTTCAGCATGACAATGATCCCAAACACATCGCCCGGGCAACGAAGGAGTGGCTTCGTAAGAAGCATTTCAAGGTCCTGGAGAGTGACCTAGCTAGTCTCCAGATCTCACCACCATAGAAAACCTTTGGAGGGAGTTGAAAGTCTGTGTTGCCCAGCGACAGTCCCAAAACATCATTGCTCTAGAGGAGATCTGTATGGAGGAGATCTGGGCCAACATACCAGCAACAGTGTGTGACAGCCTTGTGAAGACTTACAGAAAACGTTTGACCTGTCATTGCCAACAAAGGATTTATAACAAAGTATTGAGATGAACTTTTGATATTGACCAGATACTTATTTTCCACCATAATTTGCAAATAATTTTTTTCCAAATCAGACATGTGATTGGATTTGTTTCCACATTTTGTCTCTCATAGTTGAGGTATACCTATGATAACAATTACAGGCCTCTCTCATCTTTTTAAGTGGAAGAACTTGTACAATTGGTGGGGACTAAATACTTTTTTGCCCCACTGTATATATATAGTTAAATAGTGACGTGGGGGATTGTTCAGCTCAGTGGTAGATGCATTTTGGTAGAGAGTCCACATCAGACAGGCGTTTATAGTTAAAGGGGTTGTAAAGTTTTTTTTTTTTTTCTAAATTGGTTCCTTTAAGCTAGTGCATTGTTACCTTTTCCTTCCATTTCCCTTCTAAATGTTTTTTTTTCTTTGTCTGAATTTCTCAGGGCTCTGGCTGGGCCATTCAAGAACAGTCACGGAGTTGTCGTGAAGCCACTCCTTGGTTATTTTAGCTGTGTGCTGCCACCACCATGCTTCACTGTTGGCACTGTATTGGATAGGTGATGAGCAGTGCTTGGTTTTCTCCACACATACCACTTATGCCCTGTACACACGATCGGTTCATCTGATGAAAACGGACTGATGGATTATTTCATCAGATATCCGATGAAGCTGACTTTCATCAGTCGTACCTACACACCATCAGTTAAAAAAACGATTGTGTCAGAAGTCAGAACGCGGTGACGTAAAACACAACGACGTGCTGAGAAAAATGAAGTTCAATGCTTCCGAGCATGCGTCGACTTGATTCTGAGCATGCATGGATTTTTAACCGATGGACGTGCCCACAGACGATCGTTTTTTTCTATCCGTTAGTTAACTATCAGATAATTTTAAAACAAGTTCCTAGTTTTTTAACCAATGGATAAAAAAAAACGATGGGGCCCACACACGATCGGTTAGTCTGATGAAAACGGTCCATCAGACTGTTTTCATCAGACAAACCTATCGTGTGTACGCGGCATTTTGGTCTCATCAGACCTGTTGTCAAAATAAATTAACTTTTTTGCTAAACTTGAAATACACTGTGTGGCTGTTTCATCCTTTTATATTCTATTTAAATAACAAAATTACAGCAGAAGCTTTTTTTCTTTTTATTGTTTTTTGTTTTAGCTTTTTCTGCAATATATAGTTCAGTTTTGGTCACTGATATATATATATATATATATATATATATATATATATATATATTTACAGAAAATTACAGCGGAAGCTTTTTTCTTTTCTTTTTTTTTTCTTTTTTCTTTTAACTTTTATTGCAATAAATAGTTCATTTTTTTTTTTTTTTACTGATTTATATATATATATATATATATATATATATATATATATATATATATATATATATATACATACACATATATTTACAGAACATTACAGCAGAAGCTTTTTTCTTTTCTTTTAACTTTTATTGCAATAAATATTTCATTTTTTTCTTTTTTACTGATATATATATATATATATATATATATATATATATATATATATATTTGATATTCTAATATATTCACAGTGTGTATATAATTAGTATAGTATTTTTTTTATGTGCATTTTGAAAGGCACTTCAATCCCTTGTAGACATTTGCTATATTTAGACTATACACCTAAAATGTACAAGTCTGTGGATTTTGAAGTCATCACCAGTCGTGTGATTAAATGGTGCGTCTTCCATTTTCGATCTCACAGCTCTGTTTGTTTGTTGGCTTTTCACCTTGACCTTTGACCTTCCGTTCAGCCAGAGATTACCATACCAGTCAAGTGCTGCTAAAGACATCTCATGGATCCAGGAACAAATTTTCAAGAGTCAATGCCGAGACCACAAGCAAGATTGTCTAATACCTCCAGCTTTCATCCCCGATCACCCCTTATGGACCACAGCAATGTTTACATTTCCACAATCAATCTGTTTATTTGGTGATAATCTTTACATTACTTTTACAATACTTTAGAAAACAAATTAATACATACGTTGCTTTTTCAGGGGGAAAAAAAAACAGGTTTTCTTTTGGCAATAATTTTTTTCAAAATATATTATACTTTCTCTGAAATATTTATGAAAAATTTGTTTTGTTTTTTCCCACTTTGACCAGTGTTAGTTCTAAAACAGTAGTTTTACCCTAAACAAGATATACGGTATGTATGTTTTCTGTAATTTTCCCCATTTTTAAAATAACACTAAATTATGTTTCTGGTACAAAACATTGCATATTTGCAAGTGAAAAAAAAAAACTTTAATTTTTTTTAACATTTGGCACATTTTCTTGTAACACAACAAATGAAAAAAATTTTTTACTGGTAAAAAAAAAAAAAAAAAGTAATAGCTAATATTTTTTTGCCCTTTTTTTTCTAAGTGTAGAAAGGAAAATAGCTGCATTTTGACAGGTGTTCTTGCTGTGTAAAACATAGAAATTGCCAGCTGACATTTTGACAGCCGGAAATTGCCAGTAATAGCAAAGTAAAAGTGGCAGCAGGGGGTGCTTTTGAAAAACTTTGTTGAATCCTTTCAGTACTTATCTCTTACGTTTAAAATCATCACATCGTTAGGTTAACTAAGGGGTTAGTATAGGGGTTAAACAGGAATACATTTTATCTAAAAGAAATTAATGTCATTAGTAGATTCTTGGTTACACCTTTGAATCCCTTATAGTCAACTGGGAATTGGCTCCTAATAATACCATAGGCCTTGCAGTGATCTACAGCCCCCCCAATCACAGACCCACTCTGTTTATGGATATAACGGAGATAGCATCCCATCTGGCTATGTCCGGTAAACAGGCCTGTATATTGGGTGATATCAATCTATGGGGGGAAGATTCCACCAACCCCCTCACCCAAGACACAATTACAGGCCTGAGAGATTTGGGTTTTCACCAATTGGTTACCGGCCCCACCCATCGGGCCGGCCACACCCTGGATTGGGTTTTGAACCACGAAGCCCCTCTAGTCTGTGGCCCTCCCATGGTTGTCCCTTGGTCGGACCACAGCTACATCCCATTCTCCGTTATAAGGCCTCAAAAAAAGAGGCCTCATATCCCAGACAGATCGGGTCCCAGGATTTACTCCCGGAATCTCCGTAGAGTGTGTCCGAGGACTTTCGGGACCTTGGTGGGTGAGAGGTTACGGGCAACTGGTTTTGTTGGGTTGACCGACCCCAGCGCTAAATTAGCGCTGTTGGAGTTGGCTCTGGAGGGTGCACTTGATAGCGTGGCACCCCGGAAGTTAAGATCTAACCCCCGTCCCCTAGGAAAAAATCCACAGTGGTTTACTGAGGAGCTTCGGCTCCTCAAGCAGACCACTCGTGCCAGGGAGAAACGCTGGCGTAAGTCGACAACTGACTTGGACAAAAAGCTCTATCTTGAGGCTCTCAATGGTTACAAGAGAGCCATCAAGCAGGCCAAAAAGTGCTACTTCACGGAAAGAATCCGGGAGGCCTCTAACAGCACTGCTGAGCTCTTCAAGATAACATCTGAGCTCTCCCAGCCCCTGGCTACCAAACCAACTCCTATGGAGTCGCA